>CM032446.1:56693788-56834499 GCA_019049505.1 Pachyrhynchus sulphureomaculatus
AAAGAAACTTGGAAACTGGTGGAATTGATAGATGAGTTTGAAGGGACGGGCTTGGAAATATTGACAATTAGCGGAACCAAGAGAAAGGGGCAAGGAAGAATAAGTTTAAATAATGAACATACACTACCGTTAGAAAGTATTTGCCCACCTCGTTATTTCAGTCCAAGACAACAAAAACCCAGATAATATATTATATATATATATATATATTATATATATATATATATATATATATTTATATATATTAATATTAATGAATTATTATTTATTTTCACATTATTTACAGTCCAGAAAATCAGAAAAAATATTCATGATTTTCCAGGATTTTCTCATTTATGTGACCTCCTTTGTTTTTAATTACCGCTCTACAGAGTTTCGGCATTTTGTCCACCAGTTTCTTCAGAGTTTCTTCTGTTATTTTAACCCATTCCTACTTGTAAACGTTCCCACAAGTGATTTTCTGATCTTGGATTAAGTTTTCCACACACCTGTCCCAATGGTCCCACACCGATGGGGTTCAAGTCGGGTGATTGTGGAGGGCAAGCCATCACTTCCAGGACGTCATCCGATTTCCATTGGTCCAAAAGTTCTCTAATTTGTTTAACAGAATGTTTAGGGTCGTTGTCATGCTGAAAATAAATTTCCCCTGAAAATATCTTTTCCAGAAGGAAACATTTGAGTTAGCAAAATTTCTTGATACGTGTTCTTTTCACATGATTCCTTCTATCCTAAAGATTTTTCGTTCGTTGCCAAAACAACCCCAAACCATTACTAAACCTCCATCATTTTTACTGTAGGCAATTGACAGGCTTCAAACATCCTCTCTCCAGCTGACCGCTGTACATAAACTCGTCGATTTGAACCGAAAATTTCGAATTTAGATTCCTTGCTCCAAAGGACGGAATTCCATTGTTCTGATGTCCAATTTTCATGTTCTCGAGCCTATTCTAATCGTTTACGTTTATTCACTTGCCTAAGAAGTGGTTTCCTCACTGCAACTCTCACGTGTAGTCCACCTTGTGCTAACCTATTCTTCACAGTTGTCACGCTGATGAGGATCGGCCGCTTCAGATTTACTTGAGCCGTGATTTCTGGTGCGGTTAGGCGGCGATCACGTCTGCTGGATATTGTTATAGCTCTGTCTTCAGCGGGAGTCGTTTTTCGAGGCTTTCCTGTAGGTTTTTGGTTGGGAATTTCATGTCCCACAGAAATTTTTTTTACGTTTTAGTCCACCCTTCTCCTTGGCATTCGCATATCACTCACGATTTGTCGACTCAAGTGACCATTTTGATATCTCACAATTATCAGAGCCCGATTTCAACGGAAACTTCTTTGGTTTTTTGCATTTTCACAAACAATTGAGCCTGTATCCATGACAAAGTACTGTTTGCGAATGGTTAATTTTCCAAACGGCAATGATATTTACAGCAGAGTTTTTATCATAAAATGTCACTAGGAATCTCCATAATCCCTAGAAACTTGAAATGAGTTAGTTACTTCAACTGAAATTCTCAGAAATCGCCACAAAACGATTATCATGCAAAACTTGAAAATTTGTTCTAATTGGTTTTTAATTTGTGATTTCACCAAAAAGGCTTATCTAAACAATTTTATGATGGACACTTGTTAAGAACATAATAAAAATATAATAAAAGGGTTTAATTAGGTATTAAATTTTGGCAGTTACATTGAAATTTCTATGTAGGCAAATACTTTCTGACGGTAGTGTACATTGATATACAGTGGAGTGCAACAGAATCAAAGAGCAGCGGCCGGGGTCGGATGTATAATACACAGAAGAATAAACAACAAATAATACATTGGGAAGCAGTATCCGAAAGAATACTCACAGTAGAACCGAAGAATGGCAAAGGAGAGATAATCACAGTGATAGCGGTATATGCGCCAAATAAAAATGAAAAGGCCGAACAAAAAGACAAATTTTGGGAAAAATTAAGTACAATAATGGAAGAAGCCAGAGGAAGGCTATATATTGCCGGGGATTTTAATGCTAGAGTAGGCAGAAGAAGCAATACAAAACCAACATCAATAGAACAGCGCGGTGAAGAAATTAGAAATAATAATGGAGAAAAGGGTGTTAGACTATTGCCACATACATGATCTCATCATAACAAACATATTTTATCAACATAAATACATACATAAGTACAGAAGGGTTCAACATACAAAACAAGAGAGGTCAATTATAGATTATATACCGATTCAAAGGAGCAAAAGAAAAATATATGAAAAACGTAAAAATAAAAAGAGGAGCTGAAATATATAGTGATTATTACCTGCTAGTAGGAATAATCAAAGAAAGGTTGCCAAAATATGAAAACCCAACAAAAAGAAAATACAAATCGATAAGGACATATAAACTAAAAAATGAAGAAATTATTTTCAAATATCGACAAATAACTAATGACAAATTCGAAAAAAGATACAGAAATATAAAATATACAAATTTAGAAGAAAAATGGAGCATCTTCAAAAATATAATCCTGGACGGGGCTACCGAAGTATGCGGAATGTGCAACGCAAAGAACAGTAAAAGACAAACACCTTGGTGGAATAGTAATATCCAAGAAGAAATTATTGGGAAGAAGAAAGAATCCTTGTCTGTTGTAAATTATTTTACATTAACCACATAATTGTTTATGATTTTTATTTACCGTTATGTTAAAGTTATGCCTTTTTATCATTAGGTCAAGAAGCAAAAGATAGAAATATTTTAAAATCGTTCTAGATATTCTTTTTACTCCAATTAGCAATAGAGATTTATTCCATGAATTACATAATCCAGAAATATTATAGTAGAAGAAAAATAGTACTAATAAAATAGACATAGATATTTTTTTGCTAATTTAGATTATTTTTCCCTTAGATAAGAACATTTACCATAACTTTTAAAACAATATAAATTTATTTTCACTTTTATTTCGTCTATCATATATTTGAAGAAATCATTTAGATCATTTTAACAATAAAATATTTTTGTAGAGTTCACTCCATGGCATTTTTTTGCATCCAAATTATTACAATTTCTTTAATGATTTTCATAAAATATTCAAGGAAATGATTGAACAACCGTATCATCTCCCAGCTACAACATAGTAATATAAATAAGGAAACTTTCAAAGAAGAATCACACTGACGAGTTAAAAATGGTAGTAAAGATGCTGACGATAGGGTAATAGTATCGGCTAAAGCCACCTGCTAAAACTAAGCAGAAGTACGTTTTGAATGACTACAATGTTGTGTCATGAGTACCAAATTTACTTAAAAATAAATCATATTAACGTCTTCACAGAACGTTTATTTTCTTTTATGTAGACCTCTTTTATTCTACATCTTTCATCTAAGTCTACGCTATCTCATATGTGTTACGTCAGCAACACAACTGAAACTACAAAGTTTTTCTTCTTATTGGCATAGCACACGTACTACAAGGAAATCCCTAAAGTACTGCAGGAGCGACACATGTGCGAAAAAAGCAATTCACGGTGTTCTTGAATCGTTGTAAATTGTACTGAGTGGGAAATACAGTCCTGGGCAAATTATTCCAATTATTCCAGGATGAGATTCATCATATAAAAGACTACTTGAAAAGGATTATATAAAGAATAACAAGCTGAATTTCATATGGATGTGTTTCTAGCATGCACCGCTTTGGAAGAAATTAGGCGGGCTACATCCATCGAACACTTGTAGAATAGACCCAAGTCGTCAATCGTTCTACAATGTTCCAATGAATCAAGGCCGCTTGTCAGTTCTGGGTTTCCAATATGTTTAGAAGCAGAGCCCCAAACATGGAGCAGAATCCCATCGTTGGCCGAATTTGAGCTTTGAACAGAATTAACAGTTATTGTGGAGTGTAAGGCTTTCTAGTTCGCAATAATATTCCCAGCTTTTGCAAAGGTCTCCTTGCTATGCTTGAAACATGTTCATGCCAAGACATATTTGCTCCTAAATTTGCCACCGGAGTTTTTGTAGCGTTCAATTCCATTTGGTTTCTGTCATCCCAAAAGAGCATTTCTTCCAGATCTTTGTTAAGTGAAACGACTTCCTGTTGTCTGCGGATATTTGTATGAGTAGCCGATATTCGAGCATTCAAAGTGAATGATGAAATAAGTGTACTGTCATATGCAAAGCTATAGATTGAATTCTTGGTCCTTTACAGCAGATCGTTAATGTAAATGGGAAAGACAGTAAGAGACAGTATGGAGGCTTAGGGCACACCGCCATTGATACTTAAAGTGTTAGAAAGAAATCTGTCGACTGCCATTCATAAAAAAAGCTCTTTGAGGAAACATGAGAGCTATAAACAGAACTTTTCAGACAGCATAAGGGCGTAACTGAGCTAACAACACAATACGGTCGAATGTCTTGGATATGTCAAATCCAACAATATATTTTAATGTATTTTTTTAATTTATCCCATTGATCAACGTCGGTAACAAAATGTTAACATATTGTAACTCTTGTTTTATAATGTTTAGTCTTTGTCACTGGCATCAATTAATTTTAAAAAATCGTAACAAATAAATATGTATTAACTTCATCTATAGTGGGTAGATATATTTACACACAATCAATTGCAAATTATGTGGCGTAATTGTGGATAACTTATAAAAAAGCACAGATATAAGACTGTGTGGGAGCCCACGTTAGCTAATGACATAAACAAACATTCAGTGACAAATTAACTGAGTCATATTTTTATTTTAATATAAATTGACGTATATTTCGCGTCACAGATAATTCCTTAGTGGGTAGATAACAAACAGTCTTAAAAAAATTCTTACACGCTGCAGAAGTATACTTATTTTTGTTGAAAAACTGTTTATAAATAAGACTTCTAGTTAAAGAAGTTAGCCCTAATAGAACTTTTACAAAGAACCGGACTAAAATTAAAACAGTAAAACGAAATGTCACATATTTTACAGCTAGTTAGAGGATCGGAGCCCATATGCAAAGCAAATTTTATTTCCAATGGCTCAGACTGTTGAGTTAATATATAAAACTCATAGTCTCGGTTTTATGAACATCCGTAAAGAGTGTGGTGTTGTTCTTTATATTTAAATAAATACTTTATTTATTTTATAAGAACCACCATTTGCCCCTTGAGTATCTTTTTACTTTAGAGAATATATTGAGTGGATATTAATACTGAGTTTGTTTAGAGGAAAAAATTAATGTTACAAGAGATCAAATGCCGACGAGGAGGCTAATTGATTTTTTTAAATCATAACTGTAATACAAAGTGTTTATTGAACTTAAAATGTATAAAAAAATGCTATGTATTCGTCTAACCTCATTTTTTTTGTAATGAGGTATGACCTGGAGTCCTGGGGAGAGAAGGGGGAAGGCAGGCATTAGGTCGTCTATAATACATTTCATTAAAATATGTTTTAACATTTCATAAGAGAGTTGTAATGAGCTATGTACCCTATGGGTGCCGCCATCACGACTGATCAAAAACAGCAACGTGTAGAAGATTCAGAATGCTATTTGGCACTTTTTCGGCGTAATCCAAAGGAGTTTTTGCATCGATTCGCAATAATGGACGAAACATGTATCGATCACGGCACTCTTGAGTCCAACAGATAATCTGCAGAGTGATTCGAAAGCATGAAACTCGACCAAAACGCTCAAAAACACAAATATCAGCTGGAAAAGCAAGAATTTTTATGGGATGCGCATGGAATAATACTGATCAGCTATCTCTAGAAGGGTCGAAGAATCACCGGAAACTATAACGTTGGTTTATTAGACCGTTTGAATGGTGAAATCCAGAAAAAAGTAAATTGCTCAATGTTACAGTCTGTCAAGTAAGAACCTGTCTGCGATAATTCATTTTCGGTAGATGCGATTCTAGCAATTCAACAAAAAATCGGTAGAGGGAACCTTTGTCTATGAGGTATTTTAGTAAAAGTATCAGTCGATTCCCAACTTTCGTCGAAATCACGTAAAATCCAAAATGAGTCACTTGTTGGAGCTTCGGTTCCCAGCCAAATGGTTGGTGAAAAAGTGGGTAAATTATTTTACTAAAACGAGAAATGTCAACGACTTTCAAAACGTGGTTTGGTAGGCAAGTAAAAACGAATCGTGCCTTTGTTTTCACGGAACCCGAAATTAACGCTGCGTCAAGGAGCAGCAAAATTGAGAAAATTGATTTCGAATATATCCAGTGAGACCACTCGACAAACATCTTCATGCCCATGATGTCAAATTCCGAAGCATGTTGAAGAAACCCACATTGAGATTCTAGAGTGGCCGTCATATTCGCCGGACGCCAACCCTATCGAAAACGTTTGATTTCTTGTAAAGAGAAAGCTCAAAGGTAAAACTTTGAGGAATTTGACTCAGTTGTCTTGCCAGATTTGAAAAATTTGTGGAATACGCAGAAAATCTTATCGTCAGCATGCCTTGAAGATGCCAGGCAATTATTGATGTAGGAGGCCATTGACCAACTTACCAGGGACGTACCAATCGGAAATGGCGCCTAGGGAGAGCACCGAAATTGCACTCCTTGGTAAATTATCTAAATATAAAATAAAGACACACTAAATAAAATATCTTAAAAAACATTTTTATTTTCTGTGTTAGAACAAAAATTCGTCCGTAAAAGTGTCCTTTTAGTAGTCTTAAACTTAAAATTGCACTTCCCTTGCCTTTTACGACGCAAATAGATTTATAACATTTTCGAAATCTGTTTTCTTCGGATTCCTCTCGCTTTACACTGAGCAAAGCTTGGTCGCATAACCCTTTTTAACCCATTGTAGCCCTCAGTTGCGAAAGTATTAGTTTTAGCTTACTGAAAAATCGCTCGCAATTTACGATGGATATTGCAATCGATAGCCAAGCTAGTGAAAGCATTAAGCAATCTACCTACGCCGCCCGGCTCACCACTCATTCCCTCTCATTCGTTTCGGAAAGTTCACCACGCACGGGAATCGCGGGATTATTTGAATATGAATTATATTGTTGGTTTATTTTGATTTTCAAGCTTAATAATTTGCGAATTTTGCGGCCCCATTTAAATGACGCCCAGGGCACGTGCCCTATTTGTCCCATCCTAAGTACGCCACTACAACTTACTAAGGTAATTGCGCCATTGTTAACACACCAAAGAATAAATTAATGGCAAAAAATGTTCTCGAAGCACATTTTTTCAAGAATACGACCGGTCACGTTCTTACGTGACATTCTCAATCAGTTGTGGCTTAACTCAGCTTATTCACGAACCAACACGGTACCCTGATCGAGACGGTGAGTTCGCCAGTCTTCTTGATCTATTTTTAACCACCAATCCAGAGATTTACACGGTCCCCGTAAATCCGACGTTAGGTTCTGCCGACCATAAACTGCTTTCGACATCGAGTATCCTACCAATGTTATTTTGGCTGGTATAGAAGCTTACATCCCTTTTTCGAAGAAATGCCCTTCCAACGGCAAGCCTTGGTGTGACCGAAAATGCAAAGAAGCTGTTTTTTTTATTTTTTTTTTTTTTTTTTTTTTTTTTTTTTTTTTTTTTTTTTTTTTTTTTTTTTTTTTTTTTTTTTTTTTTTTTATTTTTTTTTGTGTTTCTAAACATCTTGCCTACCGACAATGGCTTGAAAATCCTAACACCATAAATCGTAACACCTTTGTCCGTGCCCGGAACAGACGCAAAGAAATTATCAGCGAAACCAAGGAGGCACACAATCAACGAATCAGAAACAAACTTCTTGCTTGTCCCAACAATTCCAGGTCCTTTTGTTCAGTCGCTAAGGCATTAGTCAAAATTTCACCAAATCCACCATACCACCACTCACACGGCCAGATAATTCTATTGCAACGACACCTTTTGAGAAAGCGAACTTGTTGGCTGACTTTTCAGCCTATCCTACAGAAAGGGAATATTTCCGTCCTGCTGGAATTGTGCCACGGATCAGCCGATACCTAAAAAGGGCAAGAAGACCTTGCCATATAACTACCGACCAGTCGCAACTGCTTTCAATAATATCGAAAGCTATGGAAAAGGCTATCAATCGGGATTTTCTAAAATATCTTGAAGGATTCAACATTATTAGCGATCACCAATATAGCTTTCGTAAACATAGACCAACAGGAGATCTTCTGACTTATGTAACACATATTTGGAACAACGCAATTGAACACTTTGGAGAATCTCGGCTGCTCTTCACATATCCAAGGTATTCGACCGTGTTTGGCACGATGGACTGTTGGCAAAGCTACGCTCTTATGGTATGTCAGACAAGTTCTGTTTGTGGCTCTCATGTTTCCTCAGAGAGCGTTCTTTACCAATTGCAGTCGACGGATTTCTTTCTAATACTTGCACTATCAAAGCCAGTGTGCCCCAAGGAACCATACTGTCTCCTACCCTCTTTCTGATTTACATTAGCGATCTGTTGGAAAAGATCGAGAATCCAATCTACAGCTTTGCAGATGACAGTACGCTTATCTCTTCATTCACTTTGAACGCTCGGATATCGGCTTCTTAGACGAATATCCGCAGACAGCAGGAAGTCATTCAACTTAAAAAGACCTGGAAGAAATTCTATCTTGGAGTGACAGTAACCGAGTGGATTTAATGCTACAAAAACCCAGGCTGCAGTTTTTTCTAAAAAAGTTAATGTTGCTGAACCCGACATAGTTATGTCGGTGCACTCCATTCCTCTAACATCGTCACTCAATTTGTTGGGCGTTAATTTAAGAGCAAATATGTCCTGGCATGAATATGTTGCAGGCATAGCAAGGAGAGCTTCTCAAAAGTTGGGAATATTATTTTGAACCAGAAAGCTTTACACTCCACAACAACTCTTAATTCTTTACAAAACTCAAATTCGACCAATTGTGGAATACTGCTCTCATGTTTGGGGCTCTTCTCCCAAACATACACCGCATTTGTTGGATTCTATTCAGAGAAGAGCTGTTGGTCTGATTGGGGACCCGGAAATAACCGGCGGCTTTGATTCGCTGGAACATCGAAGATCGATTGGCGAATTGAGTCTATTATACAAGTATTTACATGGAAAGTGTTCGAAGGATGTATCTCGCTTAATTCCTCCCAGAGCGGTGCATGTTAGAGATACACGTCGCGCTAATACTTCAGATCCGTATGAGGTTCAGCTTGTTACTCCTCGTACAACACTTTTCAAGCAGTCTTTTATATGGAGAACATTAGCCCTTTGGAATAATTTGTCCAGGACTGTGTTTCCTACCGAGTACAATTTACAGCGATTCAAGAACAACGTGAATTGCTTTTTCCGCACACATGTCGCTCCTGTAGCGCTTTAGGGACTTCCTTGAAGCACGTGTGCTAGACGCACAAAAAAAAGACTAAAGAACGGCCTATTTTTAACATCATTTTTTTCTTATGTTATATCTCAAAATTTTCAAATGTCCTGTATAACTGCAGCTGCACATTTAATAAAATTTACTTAAAGAGTGAAGGTATAAAATTAATGACGCAAAAATCGTTTCCAAGCATGGCCTCGAAATTGCCAAGGTCTTTTCCTGTAAGGTGTACAAGTATGAAATGCGGATTTTTTTCTAAAAAAACATGTTAAATTCGGAAGAATGATAAAAAGTGCTTTAATCAAAGTATGCTCCATCCCTTGTTATACATTTTTCCCATCTTTCGGGCAATTTGTGAATACCACGCCAGTAAAAATCTGCCCCTTTTGCTGTGAACCATTCATCGAGCCTTTTTTTCACATCTTCGTGCGAACCAAGTACGAAGCAAGTGCGTGACCCAAGTCTGGTGAGTAAGCCGCATGGGGTAGAACTTTCCAGCTGAGTGCTTCTAACGTGTCGCGAACTAGTTTTTCCGTATGTGATGGAGCATTGTCATGAAGAAAAATGACTTTGTATTGCCTCTTTCGGTACTCTGGCCTTTTTTCAAGCAACGAACGGTTCAAATCGGTCAATTGTTGATGGTAACGTTTAGTATTAACAGTTTTCCCAGGTTTTAACAGCTCATAATAGACCACGCCCCTCTGGTCCCACCAAACACAAAGCATCGTCTTTCTGCAAAAGCGATTCGGTCTTGCGGTCGACGTGGATGGTGCTCCTGGGTCTACCCATGATTTTTTGGCGCTTGAGATTCTCAAAATAAATCCACTTTTCATCCCCTGTAACTATACGACTTCCTTTTGTACCGAGCGAGCAAAATGTTACACGTGTTTTTGCGCTTTTCCATTTGCCTGTCGTTCAACTCATGTGGTACCTATCTACCGGTCTTCTGAATCTTTTTCCATCTCTCGTAGCCGATTGGAAACAGCTTGTTGACTAAGGCCCAATTGCTTGGCGAGTTGTTTTTGTGTTTGCGAATCATCTTCATCAAACAATGCTTGCAATTTCACATCTTCGTATTTTTTTGACGGTTTTTCCACATTCCTTGTCTGCAACATCGAAGTCACCACTTTTGAAACGCCGAAACCATCGTTCACACGTATCTTGCGATGGAGCATGTTCACCGTAAGCTTCTCGAAGTAATCGGTATGATTTAACAGCAGTTTTCTTCAAATGAAAACAAAAAATTAATGCTGTCCGCGAATGCTCTTTGTTCGGTATAAATTTCGACATATTGAACACAACAATACAACACTATGCACACACTTTTCCAGTTTATTACTCGTGCGCGCCTGACACTTGTTGATGCACAACAAAATGGCGCAGTGTCAAATCTTTATAGCACAAGCTGCATTGGTGCACCATCTGTTGTCTGAAATCCGCCTTTCATACTTGTACACCTGGTATATATAACAGAAATACAATTCCCTAGTTACTATATTTTATATTATCTCCGCTTTCGTGTCTGATATTTTTGTTATTGCAGCATAAAATTAATAAAATGGTATTCTAATATGCATAAAAAGATTGTAATTTATTTTGTGTTTGTATCCATATAAAAAAAATCCGTTCACCCATAAAAATTTGTGTGTACATAAACTAGAAGTATAACAAAATTAATGACGCAAACTAGATATGTGAGATTATAGATGATAATGATAAAAGCGACGGTAAAAAATATATAAATATTTTTTGTACATATTGACTTCTATTATCTTGTTTAATGAATAATATTCCATAATTTTTAAAATACAGTGGCCCAAATAAATAATTTAGGTTTTTCGCAGGACACATAACAATAATAAACATAATCGGAATGCTTATCTCAATTCTGTGGCAAAATAATGTCTCAAAGAAAAAACAAAATTAAGAAGATATATATTACCACTGTGCAAAGTAATTTAGCTTACGGAACTGCAGTCTGGCAGATCAACAAAAATATGGCTAGAAAGCTTTTATCTACAGAAATGGACTACTACCTTTGAAGAGCACCTGGAGTGTTCTAGACAGGAAAGAATACAGAATGTGGAAAATAAGACGACGTATTAACAAAGATAATACCATTCTAGGACAAATATACAACAAAGCAATTAATATGGTACCGTACGCCATTCTTCTGTATTTTCACTTAATAACCTTTAAAATATAAGTTTTGTTTAAATATACATACTTTTTGTAGCAATCAGGTGTACCTAACCCCTTTTCAAGGTTTCCGTCAAGCTCATATGTTTCTGGCTAGAGTGCCCTTGGTAGAGCAAGCGATGCGCTGTTCCTCTTCCGCTTTTCTTTTAGAACGCGTTTATATTGCAGTTAAAACAATTCCGTCGATACTTGCTCGGGTCAGATTGACCATATAGAGTCGTTATAAATAACCATTAATATCTAAACTTACTAGAAAAATAAATAGTAGTCTATATTTTATCAAGACTAGAGTTTTAAAAATTTTGCATATTACGAGGCTGGTTTGAAAAGTCCGTGCAAAGTCCGAGAGATGGCACCACCGGCGCGTATCGAGGTCATTTTTAGTTAGTAGCATCTCTTGAATGAACGCACACCAAGTTTCAGCCATATTGGTCTATTTCTTTGTGTTTGGCATTCGTGTGAATCAAGGAAGTCGAGTGATTTTCAAGAAATGGACGAAAAAGAATTTCGTGTGGTGATTAAACATTACTTTATGAAAGGCAAAACGTCTCAGGAGACTAAAGAGAAGCTTGATAAACATTATGGTGACACTGCACCTTCGACTAGAACAGTTTATAAGTGGTTTCAAAATTTTCGGACTGGCCATATGGGCACAAGTGACGCTGAACGTTCTGTACGGCCTGTGGAGGTTACGACTCCAGAAATCATTGATCAAATCCATGATATGGTGATGGATGACAGAAGAGTTAACGTGCGTGAGATTGCTAGTGCTGTGGACATCTCGACTGAACGGGTACATAATATTTTGCATAAACATTTGGACATGAGAAAGCTATCCGCAAGATGGGTGCCGCGATTGCTTATGCTTGACCAAAAATGGAATCGTGTGAAGTGTTGCAGGGATGGTTTGCAGTTGTTCCAGAAGAATCCGGAGGACTTTAAGCGTCATTTCGTCACTGTGGATGAAACATGGATACATTACTATACTCCTGAGACCAAACAACAATCTAAACAATGGGTTACCAAGGGGGAATCTGCACCAAAAAAGGCGAAGACCGTTCCTACGGCCGGAAAGGTTATGGCGACTGTCTTTTGGGATTCGCAAGGGATAATCCTCATCGACTATCTGGAAAAGGGTAAAACTATTACAGGTGAATATTATTCATCGTTATTGGACCGTTTGAAAACTGAGCTGCAAGAAAAACGCCCGCGATTGGCCCACAAGTAAGTCCTTTTCCATCACGACAACGCACCAGCACACACCTCAGCAGTTGTGGTCGCAAAATTAATGGAAATAGGATTCCAACTCGTTTCACATCCCCCCTATTCTCCAGACTTGGCTCCCTCAGACTACTATTTGTTCCCCAATTTGAAGAAATGGCTGGCGGGACAAAGATTTTATTCAAACGAGGAGGTGATTGCAGACACTAATGGATATTTTGCAGACTTGGACAAATCCTATTATTCGGAAGGGATCAACAAACTAGAACATCGTTGGACGAAGTGTATAAGCCTAAAAGGAGACTATGTCGAAAAAAAAAAAAGGTTTACCCCAAACACATAAGTAGTTTTTATTTTTGCACGGACTTTTCAAACCAGCCTCGTATATTCAAAATTTCAACAAATTACATAATATACACAATCGCGAGGTTGACAACAAACCAAAATTTTTGTCAAAAAATTCAAACTTCAATACAGATTTGAGCACACATATTGTAGTGTACCTTTTATGTACTACGTTTTATAAATATACGTTTACCTCTCACTTAATTAGATCTCCGATATAGTATTCCCACAATAAAGGGCTTTGTTTTGTTATCTCGAGTATATTTTCTTTTTAGTTCTTTGTGTTCTCTAATTTACGTTACGTAACAAAGAGTAGTATGTTTCCGTAGCTTATAGCATGGTGATAGATCCTTTTTCAACTTGTTTTATTTTGTTTATTCTCGTATTTCCGATTCGAAATTCCCAAGGAACGCGTGCTGCTCTCTCTCTTTCTCCCCCTCCCTCCCTCTCCCCTGGAAATAATAAAAAAGCAAGAACGCTGACACGGAAGTATATTATGATATATGCGTAACCACCCTTCTAGTCCTGTACTCTGTAATCTATATATATATATATATATATATATATATATATATATATATATATATATATATATATATATATATATATATATTTATATATATATATATATATATATATATATATATATATATATATTTATATATATATATATATATATATATATATATATATATATATATATATATATATATTTTATATATATATATATATATATATATATATATATATATATATATATTTTATATATATATATATATATATATATATATATATATATATTATATATATATATATTTATATATATATATATATATATATATATATATATATATATATATATATATATATTTATATTTATATATATATAATATATATATATATATATATATATATATATATATATATATATATATTTATATTTATATATATATATATATATATATATATATATATATATATATATATATATATATATATATATATATATATATATATATATATATATATATATATATATAAATATATATATATATATATATATATATATATATATATATATATATATATATATATATATATATATATATATATATATATATATATATATATATATATATATATATATATATATATATATATGTATATATATAAACACTGGTCGGTATTATGGGAATTCCGCCAGGTTCTTGGTTACGATAATGAACAGATTTTAAGCACAACTATTTATTTATCATGTATAATTATGCGACGTATAAGAGGTGAGGGAGTGAGAAGGGTGATTTCGTATTTGTTATGCTTTAGGGATTATTCAGAGTTTTTTGAGTCAAGGGAACGAAATATTAGAAATTTTTTTTTTGCTAATTGCAATATTAATTGGGTATATCACCCGTTTCAGGTGAGAATCGTTAAATATTATACAGTTTCAATATTATTATAAGAATTCCGCCTGATTTTTTGGTTGCGATATTTTTAAAAATTTTAGCTAATTACATTGGTCTGCAAAAAAAAAACTTTCGGTAAAATACTGGGACCTGAGTTGTATATTCCTATGTATTTTGACTAGCTAAATACGAATGTTCGTTTGCTCTATCACATCAGGATTTTTTTTCTAACCTCAAAAAGCACCTAAAAATGGACTAAAATACTGTTTAGTGGTAAAATAGAGACTTCTTCTTTTTCTTCACATGCCTTGTCCATTGCGAACGATGGGTATTAACATGGCTATTCTGATTTTATTTGTGGCACATTTGAAGAGTTGGGCATATGACAGCCCTAACCAATGGCTCAAGTTCTGGGACCAAGAGTGTATTCTTCTCTGGGGTCCCCTCCTGCTGTCTATCTTTCCTTGGATTATCAACCGAAGTAGCCGATATTTATTGTACCTCATAAGATGTTCGAGATATTCCAGCTTTCTTCTCTTAATAGTTATTCCCACCTCTCTTTCCTTACCGATCTGACGCAGTACCTACCCGTTAGTGATGTGGTCCGTCCAAGATATTCGTCGAATACGTCTGTACGCCCACATTTCAAAGGAGTCAATCTTTTCCAAGAGCGTTTCGGTCACTGTCCACGCTTCTACTCCGTATTTTGTCATTGTCTTTATTGAATTTAAATTAGGCTATGCCTCTTACTTACATTTATGATAGCTTATATTCCTATACTACTTAACCTAGGTTCTATACAGTAATCCTAATTAACTTAACCTAGGACATTGGGTTTTAATTACATTGGTTGTCTAATCTAACTTAACTAGAGCTTAATTCTAAACTAATCTAGAACTTAATTCTAAACTTAATCTAGGTTACAATCTTCATGGGGGTGGGGGAGGGCCAACGTCTTCGTCGGATATGGGGTCAGAAGGTCTTGGATAGTGATGGCGGGCGTTGGCGGGCACGTGGAATGCGCTCCTTATGGTGGCGTTTGGGTGTTGTAGCGCCTTTGCGAAGAACTTGATGTTGGTGGACCTCATGTGTGCCTTGATTGTTGGCACACCGAGGTCTCTATGCAATTGACGGTTTCGGACGAACCATGGGGCTCCCGTGATCATCCTCAGGGCCTTGTTCTGTACTGTCTGAAGTTGAGCTCTGCGTGTCTTGGTGAGTTTAGACCAAGTAGGGCAGGCGTGTGTAAGTCCTGCCCTCACGATGGTTTTATAAATTAGCAGCTTGATTTTTGGTTGCAACTTACTGGACCGGCTGATAATTGGGTACAGCTTGCCCAGTAGTTGCTTGGCTTTCCTTGAGGCAGCACAGACCTGGTCTTTCCAGATGAGGTGTTTGTCATACTGGATTCCCAGGTGCTTGATGGTGGTTGCCCATTGGATGCGGGATCCCTGGAGCTGGAGTTGTCCATAAGGAGTGCCGTTGCCCTTGGCGAAGACGATGGCCTGTGTCTTACATGGGTTTAGCTGGATCTTCCATCGGTCGAACCAGGGGGCGAGGACGTTCAGGTGGCGCTGCAATCTACTGGTGATGATTCTGTAGCTGCTGGATTCTGCTATGATGGCTGTGTCGTCAGCATACAGGAGTAGGGTAGTCTGATCCGTTTTTGGAATGTCGGCTGTGAAAATGTTAAAGAGGTGGGGGGAGAGGACGGAGCCTTGAGGGACTCCGGCTCTAATGGCCTTGACTTCGGAGGTGGTCTTATCGACTCTGACTTGGAATGTTCTGTCAGAGACGAAGGATTGAATGAGTTTGTTAATGAAAAGGGGGTAGCCGTGTCGGATCAGTTTCAGAATGAGGCCTTCGTGCCAGACTCGGTCGAAGGCCTTTGCTACATCGAGAAACACAGCTCCAACTTTGTGACGTTTGTTGAAGCTGTTGGAAATGGTTTGGGCGAGTTTCGTGGTGTGATGGATGGTGCCATGAAGGGGCTGGAAGCCATACTGTTCGTAGGGACAACACGGAGCGCTGTGGACTTTGCTCTGACGATTTCGAGGATGACTTTTTCAGCTATCTTGCCAAGGCCTGGAAGTAGGCTGATTGGCCGATAGCTGCTTGCCTCGTGGGATGGAGAGCCTGGTTTTTTTATCATAACGACCTCAGCTTTTTTCCAGTAGAGTGGAAAATAGCTGAGTCTCAGTATGCTGTTAATGATATTGTTGAGTTTTTTTGAGGGCTTTATTTGTGATTTTATCATGACCTGGGGCTTTTCGGATTGAGGTAAATCGAATGATCTCATTAACAGTGGAGGGGGTTGTGAAGTACGTATTGCGAGGGGGCTGGGCAAGATTTAGGGTCTGTATGGTTGTAGCGACCCTAAGATCACGGGCTGGATCGGGATGGGCAGGAGTGTTAGGAGAAAACTGTTCCTTTAGCAGATCTGCCAGAAGGTCAGCCTTCTTCTGGGTTGGGGAGGCTGTGGTGCCGGCGTGGGTGAGGGCTGGCATGGACCTTGGCTCGTCATTGGAAAGGGCTGTTGCCATTTTCCAAAGAGAACAGTCCTGGGTAGTGAGGGATTCTACTTTGGACTCCCACCTGCTGCTGTGGAATTCAGCAAGTGAGTCTTTCACCTGCTGCGTTGCTTGATTTGCGAGCCTTTTGAGGCGGGGGTCTCCCGTCCTGAGGGCTCTTCTGAGCAGCCGGTTTTTATCCCTGATCTGCTCTTTGATAGCTGGGGGTAGTCTACTTTGAGAAGAGACTGGTTGGGTTCGTGACGTTGTGGCCTGGGCAAGGGCGGTCTGGATATCAGCAGTTAGTTTATTGACTGCCGAATCCAGATCCTGGGTTGTGGAAATTTTTGGGATGGGACCCGTGGTCGCCAGGAGGCGTTGGAAGTGGTCCCAGTCTGTGCTGGATGTGGTGACTGTGGCATTCATTTTGTCAGCCGGATTTCCCAGTGTAAAAATGACCGGTAGATGATCAGACGAAAGGTCATGAATGACAGTAATGTTATGCCGGAGGTTGATATTTTTTAGAAGAAAAATATCTAGAAAGTCCGGTCTTTCCGTGTCCAATGTGGGTGGGCTCGTCTGGAGCTATGAGATTGAATGGGATTTGGTTCTGGATGGCGTCGAGAGCAATGCCATTAGCGTTCGTAGCTAGGTTTCCCCAGAGAACGTTTTTGGCATTGAAGTCTCCGCCCAGAACGGTCTTTTGAATGACAGGGCCAAACAGCAGATGGAAGTCTGCAGGATCGATGGGATGTTGGACACCGTTTTGTTGGTAGACCGAGAAGAGGTGGATGGTGGTGTTGTTTGCCATGGTTATGGCAATGGCCGTGGCTTCAGTTTGGACAAGAGGAAGGGGGGTGGTTGGTAGTGATTTAAGGAGTGCTTGACAAGAATCATGGTCCCCCCTAGGCGGCCCTGATTCTGTCGTTGCGGTAAACAGTGTAGTTAGGAAGACTGAATCGGATGCCGGGCTTTAGAAAGGTTTCTTGGATTAGAGCTACGTCGACGTTATGGTCTTGTAGGGAATGGCGAAGTTCATGCTTTTTGTCGCGAATGCCGTTGGCATTCCATGACAAGATGTTTAGCATTTTAGGAGAGATCTTATTTGGTCGCTTACTCATACTTGGGCGTTGGAATTAAGCAGGGGCATGAAAGTGGCGGAAAGCTTTTGAAAGTTTTGGATGTTTTTAAAGAAGGTTTGCATGGCAGAATTCATGCTATTGATAGATGTAAGGGCGTCGGTCATGTTTGTTGGAATTGAGGTCGCTGGGGGAGCCGCCGTTTGATGACGGTTTGCCCAGGAGAAGGTGGCTTGGGAGTTAGCTTGGTTAGTTGCGGGTCGCTGCGACGGGTGTTTGGGACAGCCTCTGTAGGAGGCTCACCCTCGCAGTTTGCACATTTGGCAGGTAAATCCCGCGTTTTTTGGCATGTGGACGTGAGGTGCCCCTGCCCGCATTTAACACATTTGGGCGGGGCCCTGCACAGATGAGATGAGTGGCCAAATAATTGGCAGTTGAAACATTGGGTATTTTTAGACTTGGAGTTCTACTCCGTACAACCGTACCAGTGGAGTAGTCTGATTGTAAGAGGTAGGGTTATACTATTGGAGGTAAATATGTTCTTCATATTATTAAACTATGCTGTCGCTTTTTTTTTCTGTTCTCGCACGTATTTCTGTTACCTGGTCCCATTCTGAGTTAATTATTGTTCCCAAATAGGTGTAAGATTCTACGTGTTCAGTTCTCTGATGGTTTAGTATTAATTGTCTTGTTGGTTGTTCGTTTTCACTTAAAAGCATCCATTTGGTTTTCGCGAGGTTTAGGCTTAGCCCATACTCTTTACTTATTCTTTGTAACCTTTCCATCAGACTATTTAGCTCATCTATGCTGCTAGCGAGTACTATTGTATTGTCAGCATATGTTATTAAGTGTTTCTTCTCCATTTATCTTTATGCCATCAGTACTTTCTTCTAGCGCTATCATGAATATTTCTTCGGAGTTGATGTTAAAAAGGAGGGGACACAAAATGCAACCCTCGCTCACACCTTTCTAGATATCAATATTCTTGGTTAACGCAGACCCTATTTTTACTCCAGCCGACTGTCCCCAGTAGAGATTCGCTGTAGTCTGGAATCAATTTCGATCTGATGGAGTATTTCTAGCAGTTGATCGCGCTTAACGTTATCGAAAGCTTTAATGTAATCTATGAAACACAGATATACATCTTTATTCATGTCTCTACAGCGCTGATTAAGAACCTGTAAGCTGAAGGTAGATAGAGACTCAATGCATATATTCCTAGATTTTTTGAAATGTTGTGTTCAAAATCAAAGTAAAAGTTGCACTCTGTTGTTAGCTTCTTTGTAATGAACTACGACCCTAAATGATTAAAAAACTGTTCAAAATCAGTTCAGGGTGGTGTCTTGGGTTAAAACCTCTTATTCTTATTAAAAATTTGAGGTTAGAATATTGACATTTTTAAATCAAAGATGACGTATATAAAACGACGTACGCAAAAGTTATGAAATAAGATACAAACTGTATGGATCTCCTTAACGTTATGGTTAACAACTGAAAGTCCCCCCATAACTTTACAAATTAACCCCCCCTGTCCAAATTACCCCTACGGTCCATATTAAATTACATCTCTTTAACACCTACTTATCAGATTTCTTCTCAAAAACAATTTGGGTATACAGTTTGTGTACAATGAACATGTTTTTACCGTTAATTGGACCACTGAATGGCCACCATTAGTACTTTCTAGCGATTCCTAAACTCTCGCTACTTGTATAAGGAGGATGTATGATAATGCTATCATTACCAACTTATAAGGTTGAATTTGGTATACCACTCGTCGAGTATTAACTTACTTTGCGATATCTTTATGTATTTTGACCCCTAGATTACGAATTTACCACCTACAGGTTTATTACGGACTGCATAAAAATCAATAGATTTTCAAGCAGTTAGAAATTAGTAGTTGTCAAGATTGCAAAAACTTCGTTTATTCCAAGAGTTCATCCACAATTTTTATGCGTTCGTTTAACTGTAACTAAACTGATTTAACTATCTGTTAAATAAAAAAAGAAATCCGTTTTATTTTATTGTCAACGTTAGGACAATTTTTGTGTCAATTCAGTATCAACTAGGGAAATAAGTGCAAACTTTATTTTCTTAGTACTCTGTGCTTAGACTTATAATAAATTTGTTTAACATGGAGTAGGGAGGTGATTTAGACAAGGGGATTAATTTGTAAGGTTATGATGGGGACCTCCAGTTGTCACCTATAACGTCAGGAAGGCTATGTTCCACCCATACAGTTTGTACGTTATTTCATAACATTTGCGTCCGTTATTTTGTATACGCCATTTTTGATTTAAAAATTTCGATATTCTAACCTCAAATTTTTAATCAGCCATACGAAAAAGCTCCCCAATAAGAAGTTTTAACCCAAAAAACTATGCTGAAGTAATTTTGAACAGATCTTTAATCATTTAAGGTCATAGTTTATTTTTGAGGTACGAAAGGAATACTGACCACAAAGTGCAATTTTTACGTTTATTTGGAACTCAGCACCTCAAAAAAACATAGGAATATAGGCGTTGAGTCTATTTTTAGATGTTTTTTGAGGTGTGAGTGATGGAGCAAAATGAATTTTAAATTCATGTTCAGAGAGTCAAAATACATAGGAATATACTCTTTGGGTTCCAGTATTTTTCCGAAACTTTTTTTTGTCGATCAATGTAATTAACTAAAATTTTTAAAAATATCGCAACCCAAAACCAGGCGGAATTCTTATAATAATATTGAAACTGTATGATATTTAACGATTCTCACCCGTTTCAAAATTTGGTAATATTTCGTTCTCTTGACTCAAAAAACTCTAGATAATCCCTAAAGCCTAATAAATACCAAATCACCCTTCTAACTCCCTTACCTCTTATATGTCGCATAATCATATATAGTAAATAAATAATTATACTTAAAATTTGTTCATTATCGTAACCAAAAACCTGGAGGAATTCCCATAATACTATTGAAACAATACAATATTTGACCACTCCAACTCTCTCACCTCTTTGCCCATTAAAATTGAAAGTAATGAAAAAAATAACTTAATTTTCAGATTCCTCAATTGCACAAACCCAGAAAAAAGACCTATTATACCATATGTAGGAAGCAACCCCAATAACCTTCTATTCCACATTTCAACTTCATATATATTTTACAAAAAATAACACATAGGCTGAAAGGCTTTTGGTCTGTTACATAGATGTCGGCCTTTTGAAAAAAATCCATATGATTGTTAGGAAGTATCAACCTTCAAACGATACGTATTAAAATTTCATGACTTTTCGACGATTAGTTTACAAATTTTCTGTGGTTTTAGTGACGCTACTTTTGATATTTTCAAAACAATGGAAAAAATCGAATTTCGTGTGTTGATTTAACACTATTGGGAAAAATATCGTTCAAGCAAAGTAATGGTTTGATAAGTGTTACGGAGACTCTGCCCCTCGAAAATCACTTATTATTTCTGGTATGCTAAATTTAAACGGGGTCGTATAGATACAAATGTTGCTGAACGGTCTGAACGCCCAAATGAGGTGGTTATACCGGAAAACATAAAAAAATCCACAAAATTGTTTTGGATGACCGTAACGTGAAACTGCGTGAGATAGCTGACACTTTCAAGATATCAAAAGAACGTGTTGGTCATATTTTGCATGAACATTTGGGCATGAAAAAGCTCTGTTCGAAATGGTTACCATGTTTGCTCACAGTGGACCAAAAATAACAACGCGCTGATGATTCTGAGAGCTGTTTAGACCTGTTTAAGCGCAATAAAAGGATATGATAATGAACAAGACGTGGATCCACCATTAACACACCGGAGTCAAATTAGCAGTTAGCTGAGTGGACAGCAGCCGATGAAAGAGGTTCGAAGCGACCAAAGACACAACAGTCGGCTGGGAAGGTTTTGGCCTCTGTATTTTCCGATACGCATGGAATAATTTCCATCGCCTGTGCTGAGAAAGGAAAAACCATCAACAGCGAATATTATATAAAGTTATTGGTGCGTTTGAAGGCAGAAATCGCAAAGAAACGACCCCAAATGAGCAAGAAAAAAGTGCTCTTTCATCAAGACAATGCACACAAGTCAATGGTTACGATAGCGAAATTGCATGAACTGAAGTTCGAATTGCTTCCTCATCCACCATATTCTCCAGACTTGGTCCGCAGCTACTATTTTGGCAGGCAAAGACAAATCTTTCTGCAAGAAAGGTATAGAAATGTTGGAAAAGTGTTGGACTGATTGTATTACTCTTAAAAGAAACTATATTGATGAATAAAGTCGAATTTTGTAAAGGAAAAATGTGTTTTAAGTAGATAGACTAAAAACTTTTCAGCCTACGTGTTAATAAGCTATTGAAATTATAGAATATTATCTTACTGCTCCTCTCTTTACCCCTTCCTGAGTTGACATTGACAAAAAAAAAACTAACTTTGGGATTTTTAGACCTAAAAAACCCAGACAAGGATACATAATACGATATGTAGGAAGTTACCCCCTGTAATCTCCTCCCCAACTCTTATTGTCCCTTATATGTTTTACTAAAAGTTTTAATCCTTAAAATTTGATTATTATTCAACAAAAGGAGCCTCATCTCTTTCACCCCCTTGGCACATTAACTCCCAATATCTCGACTTATTTTCCATTATTTAAGCTCATGTCGCCTTATCTATCATTATTTCTCCTTATCCCAATTTATGGCATGTTAACTCCCATTATCTCGACTTGTTTCCTATTATCTAGGCTTATATCGTCTTACTTGTCACTCTTTCGACTTTTCCCCAATTATGGCAAGCCATATCGTTTAAAAACTATAACATTCATCTCCTTGTTAGATGTTACTTAGGTACTAAGTTTGAAATTGATATCTCATTTTGTTCGAGAGTTATCGTGCCACTATACCGATAGACTAACACACCAACAGACCGACAGAACAACATATCGACGGAAATAAGTAACCATGCTTTTAGTGACCTAAGAACCCTAAAGCGCAAAGAAGAGCGAAAATCTCGAAGTGTAATGTGTCCCTAATACAAGCAAGTCTTTTGAAAGGAAAGTAAAAACGTTTATTGTGATTACTATTATTATTACAATCTAAAAGAGAAAAAAGAATTCGATCCATCAAATTCTGTAGGTCTGACCCACACAGGCTGTCACGCGGTGTGATCCAAAAATGATGATCACTACTCACGTTCGTTTGGTTAGTTCATCATCATCATCATCCAAATTCATCTGCCGGAACAATCTGAGAAAACTAAAGATAACTGCCCTCTACATCTTCATTGCTAGTGAATCAGAAAGCTGGCATCTTCTTAAGGTTCTTTAGCAATGTGTTCTGTATTCCTCCTAAAACTCCGAAGATTAGGACCACCATTGGCATTGTTACTGAATGTCGAGGGAACAAAGCGCGAAATTCGTAGTTTAAATCTTTATAATGACTTATTAGTATTACACTAAATAAAAAAACGCAGTTCAAGTCAGAAACTTAAAAAAAGTCGCTGTATAAGATTTTAAACTCGTCCCTTTTAAAGCTATTCGCAATATCTATTACTTTTTCCGGTAATCCATTACACTTATCTTTAATCGATGAGTTTGTATTTCATGGACGAAAAGGGCAATAACCTTAAATACTCTTTTAGAAGTGGGTTAACAAGGATTTTGGATAAGTATGCCAAGATTATTTTTGATGCCATAGCTAAGTTCGATAATGAAATACACAGAGTATATCACGTTTGAAAGTTATTTGCTTTTGAGTAAAAATTTCTCAAGTGAGCCTACGATTTTCAATGTTATGAGAAAAATTAAAACTGTGAGATGTTCAAATTCTTTCCAGTTTTGTTTAATTATACTTCTCTTAGACCTTACTACGAATTTAATTTGATTCTGTTATGTGAGACCTATTTGTCAAGTTACTGAAAGATTTGGCAAAGTATCAGGTATGACCTATTTTAAGACCTACTACACAGTAAAATAAACTTATGCAAAAATAAGTTATTAATGATTTATTTAATATATAAAGTGCTCTTTTTGGTCATAGCAGCAAATTCGAAATTTGTTTCTTTTTTCTCATAGAAAACCGGAAGTTAACATTTTAATTTAAATTTTAATCAACTTCGACCATTTTAATTATTTATTTAAATACTTAAAAAAATTGCTTAAAATATATAGATAATTCTTAAGTTTCATAATGGGATCTGCAGACGTTTGAGAGATAGAAAATTTAAAGTGCTGTATCGCCGAGATCAACCGCGCTCACCGAGCTTGCTTAGGTCGATCGTCTTATGGGGTAATATTAATTAAAACGTTATAATTTCAAAACTAGTCTTCTTTATGCATATTACCAATATAAATCTAATTTTTTAATAAGGGGAAAATATAAATCACACTCTACATTTGCAATTCTGTTTATTTGGTTTTTTTTTACAAGTTTGCTATTTAAACTGCTGGTACTTGTTCGGTTTACTATGGGACGTTCATTTGTTCGTATTGTACCAATAACGCCATCTCTTACTCCTTAAAAGTACCACTGACTAATAGAGTTAAATACTAGAAAGAGAAACGTAGATGACGCCGCGAAGCCATTTTAAAACTTTTTCCGTTGTTTAGTTTCAGTTCTTGCTCGAACGTTTTTGTGAGTGAACGAATTTTCTTTATTGTTATGACTCTATACGGCGATGTTTTAATTCGTTTTACTTAGCTTGTCATCGGAAGGCTAAAAATATAACAGAAATTTCAAAGACCTTAATAGAAAAGTGGAAAGTTTCAGCTAGTTTTTACGTGTGTGCATCCTGCAAAAGACGACTTTTATGTGAAATGCCGGCATCAGCCCATGACAATCTTTTGCAGTTCAGCCAAACGTCTACTGAAGGTTCGCAAAAGATTAAAGATGAACCATTTATTCCCGGAAAAGATAAGTACAGAAACAATGCAACACCGACGGACGACACTACATCTGAACATCAAGAAATTTTGAAGCAGCTTAAGAAAAAATTTAATGATCCATCCACATCTAGCGAAATTAAAACTATAATACTGACTATAAGACCTAAAACATGGAGTGAAAATAGACTTGCAGAAGAATTCCATACATTTAGACGACAAGCGAAAAAAGCAAAGCAGCTTGTTGAGAAATACAACATTTTATCATTACCTAATCCACGTAGCGACTGAAAACTGCTACCTGAAACTGAAAATTTAGTGAGATATTTTTATCTCAGGAAAGATAATAGTCGGGTAATGCCTAGGAAGAAAAATTTCATGTCCGTAAAACTAGACAATGTTAAAAGGATTTACTTGTAAAAACAATTAATTATGTTCAACATTGATGTGCTCTATCAGAAATTCAAAATTGAATATTCTGACGTTAAATTAGGACTTACAAAATTTTTTACTTTACGTCCTCAACAATGCATACTTGCCAACGACTCTAGTTTGTGTTTGTATTCACCATCAAAATGTTTAACTAATGTTAAGTGGAGGAGACATTGACTCTCTTACTGCTGGAACTGTTATCATTTTTCGAATTATAAAGATGATTTGCCGTAACCCAACGCCGATTTGCCATTTAATGACTGAATAAACCGGTCAAGTGCAAGTTGGACTTGCGCAATTAGTGTTCCGTATGTTGATTGTTTCTGAAATAAAAAATTTTGTGTACTTCACAAAACACACCCTAAATGATATTTCAACAAGGTTTGTTTCCGATCTTTGCTGAAAACTGATGACCTTGAAATTTTTGTTTTTTATATACCAGATAAATTATTAAAGGTAATGCACTCGTGATAATTTTCTTTCAATCTACACCTCGTGGAGAATATTCTAGAATCAGATCAGTCCTTTCGAGACAGAGGAGGGGGACAGCGATTTTTCGCGATTTTTTTCAAAATAATATAAAGAAAAGTGTGCACATGTAAGGCATTATATATTTTTTTGAACTCGTGTTTTTACAAGCTTTCATTTGACGATGACCTAGTGAAAATTTTTTTTTTCACTTCCTATTTCACCCCCCAAAACTCACCCCTTAAGTCAAAATTTAACTTTCAAAATTACACGGCTCTGATGAGGAAATCAATTTCTATATTAGTACCAAATTTCAACTTTATACGTCAAATAGTTTCGGAGAAAATTGGGTGTGGCAGACGGACAGACAGACAGGCGGACAGATAGACAGACACCGAAGTGATCTTATAAATGTTCCTTATGGAACACTAAAAATTACCCCCAAGCGAACGATGCAACTGTTGTCCTGGCTTAGATTAGATTTGTAAGGATTTGAAAATGTTGTTTGATGACAATTAAGTAACGAGCTTTCAGTTTGAGACATGGGTTGGTACAGATCGCTATATTATAGAGACTTAAATACTTCCCACTGATGATTTTGTAGATATATTATGTACTGCTTTGGATATGTTGAAACCCCACGCCTACATTGCTGAACAGCAAGCAAACTATGTTAAAACACTAAAGGAAACAATCCCTGAAGGTGATATTCTCGCTCAGTACGATTTTGCGGAAAATTACAGTTTTGTAGTACAAGAAGCTGCACAGTCTTTTCATTGTAATAATGAACAAGCCACCCTCCTAACGTCAACGTTTTACTACAGGGAGTGACAAGATATAAAACACGGAAGTGTAATTATGATATCGGATGATCTAAAACACGATACTTCCGCATTTCAAAAACTACCTTACCAGTATCTTCGAAGCCTCACAACACTTTAAAAATGAGATTTAATCTCGTGAACATTTTTCATCACAAGCAAGGTTTTGGTACCGATGCTGAAATTTATTTTCACGCAACGTCTCATGGAAAAGGTCCATGTGATGGTCGTGGCGGGAACCTCAAACGGTTAGCAACTCGTGCAAGTTTGCAGCTGCCGACAAATAGAGCCATCATTACCCCTAAGCGTTTAAACGAATGGGCGACATCGTCTTCACCTCAAACTGCAATTATCTAACATATTGCAGCAAAAAACATTCAGGCAAAAACTTTTTTTGAAACCTCGCTTTGATTTTCCTTTAACAATTTCAGGAAGTACCATGCCTTCTTTCCAATGAATGACGGTCTCATAGTCAACCGAACAAGTATAAGCAGTTTAAATAGCAAACTTTTAACAATAACACAATAAATAGAATGGCAAATGTAGAGTGTAATTTGTATTTTTCCCATATTAAACGTTGAAAAAATATCAACGGATGTTTAAAAAATTACATTTATATCAATAATACATATAAGAAAGAATAGTATTGAAATTATAACGTTTTAATTAATGTTACCCATAAAGGTGGGTACACACTAGGCGAACGCATACGGCCGCATGAGAGCGAACGCATGCGTTTGCTTTGTGTGTACGTACTAACGAAGGCGGACGAGCGTATGCGTTCGGGTGCGGTCGGGTTCGCTCGGAGGGCGGTACTTCAAAGAAAAATTCGGACCGCATGGTTTGAACATGTTTATAGTGTGTACGTGTTTTTGTTTTTTGAGGAGTGGTCCAATAGCGATTCTATTAAATTAATAACATTATATCAAACTTATGAATGTTTATGGAATCCAACTAATAATAATTATAAGAATAAAATTATGAAAAGTGATGCCTAGGAAGAAATTGCTAAAGTTATAACATGCAGTTCGATTGAAGTAAAGAAAAAAATGGATTCCTTATTAGGATCTTTTCGTCGTGAACGACAAACAAAAGCAAGACAATTCTTTTAAAACTGGATCCGGAACAGATTCTCTTTACTCATCAACTTGGTTTGCTTTCAAATCTATGCTATTTTTAAAAGATAAATTTGTACCAAGAGAAACAAAAAACACTGAGGTAAGTCAAAACAATGTAATTTTTTATTTAAGATATTTATTTATTTTTATGGGTACATAATATTTTACTTTATTTACTTTTTACTTTATTAATACTTGTGTTGCCAAGCTACACTACCTTCCCCAATAAAATATTCGGCAAATTCATTCCTAATTGCTTCACAACTGGCAGCACTTTTTCGACCAATCCTAGTTATTGGACGGAAAGTCTGTAAAATTATTATCTTCTATTTCATTCCTCCAAGCACCAAGAATTAGTTCACCTTCATTATCTTCATCAAATATACCACGAGGACTATAAATAGTTTGAGATGCTTTACTTTTTCTTAAAAAATTATGCAAACAGACAAATGTTAAAACAACTGTAGTAGCCTTTTCTGGTGATAACAATATCACTTTTCTTAAAACTCTAAAAACTGCCGACATAATTCAAAAACATTTTCAATTATCCGCCGGGCACGGCAAAGTCTGTAATTAAAAACTCGTTTTTTAGATCCCTTTTTTTGTTCTACGGGATATGCTTTCGTTATGTTATATTCTAGTGCAAACGCATCATCACCAACAAACACAAAAGGAACTTCCATATTTCTATTCCCAAGTACTTCTTCAGATGGAAGATTTAGTTCATTGTTTTGCAATTTTTTATAAAAGGAAGTGTTTTTTATCACACCACCATCAGAAATTCGACCCTGGCACCCAACATCGGCAAACAGAAAGCAGTAATTTCCATCAGCAATCCCTAGCAAAACAATACTGAAGTCTTTTTGATAGTTAAAATAATCGCTTCCACTTTTCACTGGCGCTTGAAGTACGCAGTGGCGGACCTCAAAGGCCCCCAGACAATGTGGAAAATTCCATTTTCTTTCATATACGTCAGTTACTTTCCTCCATTCATTTTCAGTATTAGGCATCTGTAAAAAACATAACTTAATGTTAATTAACACTGATTTGAATTTTGCTCCTCTCCGTCACTCTAATATGCAGTATAAATTTTTATCCGTACTTTTAGGTATAATCTGATATTCTTTTTATTTTAGGCTGACGATGAGCAAAGTTCTACAAGCACCACGACGGACGTTATAGAATTGATTGAATCCAATGTTACCCAGGACTCTGAGCAGATGCCACATACAGAACAATCAAATTCATCAAGCACACAAAGTAGCAAACGGACCCGTGAAAACATTTCAACCACTAACAACAGATCAGAAGAAGCTTACCAAATACTGAAGGATACTGTTGCCAGTCGTCCTATCAGAGACGACAGTACAATTTTTGGAGAATACGTGGGCGCAAAGCACAGAAAATATAGTCGTCACACACAATGCATTGTTGAGCATATTTCAAATATCTTATTTAACGCTGATATGGGTAGGTACGAACCACAAGTCCCACGAACATTGCCCCCTGGCCACATAGTACATTACAATGAACAACAAGTGGCCTTATCAGTTTCTCCTATTACCGCACCACAACATTCTTCATCAACCCACAGTCAAGGACGAAATTCATTATATTCAATGTCCGACAACCCTCCATCAACACCCCAATCGGTATTTCAAGTTCAAGTAGTCTCCCCAGAAAATGAAACTGAAAATGCGTCTGGTATTCAACATCAAGAATCAATTGTCAATTATTTAAACAACTATGAACCATATCAGTAGTTATTAATGTTTTTCAATGTACCTTTTTATTCTAACACCCTTTTGTATTTAATATATTTGCTAAATAATTTGAATGTAGTTTTTACTCACCTTGACGTATTGTTTAAGACATTCAATAATTGCAGAACATACTTCAGGGATTATTCTTGAAATAAGCTGTTTTGAAATTTTAAATGTATACATCAAACTTGTGAATAAGTCCCCTGTAGCCAAGTATCGCAAAGTCAATATTAACCTTACTGGTGCCGGAATCGCTTCTCTGATTGTTGTATCTTGTTTTGAGATTTTCGGACCGATTTTCTGTAATATCATCTCGAAATCACTAGATCTCATTCTGCAGAAATTTTCAAAGAGACCATATCCAATGTCAGATGTAAGATCATGAATCAAGTCTGTTCCACTATATCGATTTCGACTTTTGAATAAAGCCGTCATCCACCACCGACGTTTTGCTCGCTTACGCCTTCGTGTTTCATTATTATCATTAATAATAATGAAGGACGCACAAGCAATGATTAGATCATCTTGTGAAGCCATTTCAAGCACCAAACAGCGAACATGAACGAATGATGGAGTATACATGCGTTCGTTTATATGTGGACAGGAAACAAATTTCTACGAACACCGCACAGATACGGCCGCACCCGTTCGCTCTGATGCGGCCGTATGCGTTCGCCTAGTGTGTACCCACCTTAAGGCGATCGACTGAAGCAAGCACGGTGAGTGGGGTTTAGCTCGGCGCTATAGCACTTTAAATTCTCTGTCTCTCAAACGTCTGCAGATCCCATTATGGAACTTAGCACGAATTAACTATATATTTTAAGAAATTTTTTAATAATAATAATAAACGCCTTTATTTTATACTCGGCGAAATGCAGCAATACTGCTGTTATCCGACTTCCCAAAGAGTACACAATAGAAATAAAAGAAAATAAAATACAATACAAACCCAAATACGATTTAAGAAGTCACCATTACTACTTAAACTCTACTTATTCTAAACTAAAAAAGGAAAACATTTTAATTCTACATGAATTGATATTGATACCCATATACCAATCATGATCCCCACTTTATCCTATAAAAGATACATAATAATAACAGTCAATAAGTCTGAAATAAAATCTCCTTTAGCTGCCTTCTGAAAGATAGTTCAGACAGAGCAAGCAAACCTTCAAGAATTTCCTTCAGAAGTTTAGCAGATGTATAGCCGAAAGACTGTTTAAACATACTTGTACGATGCATAGGTATTTGAAAGCGGTTGCTGTACCTAGTATTACGCTGATGTACCGAACTTCGATGATGCAGCCTTTCACACAGATACTGAGGCACTTCAATCCTTAACAGCCTATGCAGGAAGCAACCTAGATGTAGCCTTTCTCTATCCTTAATACGCAACCATTTTAGCTCCTTCTGCCTGCCACTCACATGATCCATGCCCCTGCATCCAAAAATAAAACGTACACCGGAGTTTCGAATTTTTTGCAGCTTATTCTTCGACATGAGGTCCAAGCACGGACCGTAAACAAAATTACAATAATTAGAATGAGAAAGGACAAGAGTCTCGCACAAATATTTTTTTAAGCTTAAATTGAGGATATGCCGATTCTTGTACAAATTACGTAGTAAACAATACGCCATTTGAGCTACCAAAGAAACCTGCTTTCTAAACCTGAGCTTACTATCAAATAATATTCCCAAACTTTTATATTCAGTAACAAACGGAATTCTCTCCTGTGCCATATTTAAGTTGAGATTTGTCGAAGCCCATTCACTGTTTGCTCCAAAATATAGTACTGCCGATTTTCTGGGATTTATCCTCAAACCATTGTTACTAGAGTAGCTAAAGATCGAGTTTAAACAGTGATTAATTTCCTGTTCCGCCTGTAACGCGTTAAGCCTATTAAAGCTTAAAATTTGACTGTCATCTGCATATTGTATTAGCCTACAATTTTTAACATAACAATGCATATCTATTGTATCCATTGTATAAATGACAAAAAACAATGGTCCCAAAAATTAAATAAATAATTAAAATAGTCGAAGTTGGTCAAAATTTAAATTACAATGTTAACTTCCGGTTTTCTATGAGAAAAGAAAATCATATTTCGAATTTGCTGGCATGGCTGAAAAGAGCACTTTATATATTAAATAAAGCACTGATAACTTATTTTTGCATAAGTTTATTTAACTCGGTAGTCGGTCTTAAAATAGGGCATTCCTGATACTTCGCCAAATCTTCAGAAGCCCGTAAATCGGCCTCGCATACGAGAATTAAATTAAATCTGTAATAAGGGCAGGGACAGAAGTATAATTAAACAAAACTGGAAAGAATTTGAACATCTCACATTTTTTTGGTTGTCCACTTCACGTGAAATACCCCAACTGACCAGTCTACTAAGTAGTAGAAAGTCACATCAAGAATTTTTTGAGAAAAATTAATTTATTTGCAATGTGCGATTGAAAATTCATGAAGCATTTGATATAAAAATCATTTTCTCGTATACTATTTATGAAAAATTGAGGACGATGATGAAAAATAAATAAAATAAAAATAACATTCTCGAAAACCTGCTATTATTCATTATTGCTAATTTTTTTATCATTTTTTTGCCAATTTTGTCCTGTTCTACTTACGGAAATTGAAAATTTTTTAAAGTATTAGGAGCTCTGAACCCTTAAGTCACCGTTTTCAACATTTTTGTGATCCTTCTTTGCATTTATGATAAATAATATTGTTTAGCACCGCGCACCGCTTGCAGTGGCGCATCTTAGCATTACATGAAGGTACGAAATATTTTGCTTATCTTTTATTTCTGCTCTTGAGTCAGTTTCCCATGTTTGACAATTCTTATGTAATGCTTCATTCCAGGTATTACAAGGCTGTTATCATCGGCGGGATAGAAAATTTTCACTGCACTTAGAATTGTGTTCGGAAGGGTCGGCCTAGCTTTTTTATTTGGTGGAGATCCATGCCCAGCTCCTGTCCTCAATTTTTTGACTTTCCCAATTTTCCTTAATTTTTTGTAAATAGTTTACCAGAAAATTTTCTGTATTGTATGAATTTTCAGTCGTATATTATAAATAAACAAATTAATTTTTCTCAGAAAATTTTATCAATAGTCAGTTTTAACTTTTCTCACAACAGCGAAAATCGTGGGCTAACATGGGAAATTTTTACTCACTTCTTACAATAATGAGCAATTTTAAATGTATCTAACTAATTAACTGTATTCAAAATCAATCGACGATTGTCAACAAGTTAGGTTTTAATTAATGACTACCATAAGGGAACAAAGTCTATTTTTCGGCAATTATTTATTGCTTTCTCAGCTACCAAGCTATTATGGGAGGCGAGTTTTGTCAGATTAATGGTCATCAACCGAGTTAAGATCGATAGAGTACTTTATTGCCGTAATCGCGCAACAAAGTAGTACGTCAACCCATAATTAAAATATATTTACCTTTTATTAGAGGCTCTGCCATTGCAAGAAAGAAATTACGTTGAGAGTTTGGAATTTTTGGCACAATGACATACACAACAGTATACAACGCTATACTAAACACATTTCACTACTCATGTTAGGGTCATTAGGAGCTATGATTGACTAAACTTAAGATTAAATACTAGATTTTATAATATTTTAATTGGTTACTCACGCTGAACCAACCGGCAGGTTAGTGTCGATCAAATAACTCGTACAGTAGACTATAAGGTATAAGTCACGTCCTTATTGAGACTACTTTTTACATTTCAAACTCTTAGTACTTTTACAGGCATTCAAAAATCTTCGATCAGATATAGTTTTAAGTAACCTTAAATTATCTATTATTACAAAATATTATATTAAAGGGTATGTTTACCAATGTTTATTTTTTCTAAGTTACCGTACCTTAAATGGTCCAAATCTTCTTGAAATCTGGCTTCAACCGATTTTCTAGTGTGTCCAACATACTTCTTTTTATAATCATTACTACTTATCTCATATGTTCACAATTCTAGAGTTTTTCTGTTGAAGATATTCCATCCCATTTGCCTTGCTTAAACGATTCCAAATTTTTTGAGTACTTAACACAGACCATACTGACTGCTAACTTACATAGATTTTAGGTTCGATTCTCTGGACAGAGCCACTCAGGTTCATTTAATTTATAACGACTTCTTCAAGGCATTCGATAAGGTAAATTTCGTTGCTCTTCTGTCCAAACTGACGAGTGTGGGTATTACCAGAAAGATGCTTGATTGGGTGGAGAATTATTTGACGGGACGCCTACAGATTTGTTATTTCCACGATTACCTTTCTAATAGCATATATAGTTCTTTAAAGTTCGATAAGGTTCGCTCTTCTATTTAATCTGTTAATTAATGATTTGAATCGGCGATTTATATATATATATATATATATATATATATATATATATATATATATATATATATATATATATATTTATATATACATAATACATTAGAATTCCGGGTTTCAATCCGTTCGTCTAACAATGAATTCGCACTACGTTTCGCCAAAATCTCATTTGGCATTTTGAAGTGCTCTTGCTGCTGCTGCTGCTGCTCGATACTGTGATCTTGCTGCTGCTGCCTCAGGATCACAGTATCGAGCAGCAGCAGCAGCAAGAGCACTTGAAAATGCCAAATGAGATTATGGCGAAGCGTCGTGCAAATTCATTGTTAGACGAACGGATTGAAACCCGGAATTCTAATGTATGACATTCAAACATCCGTGAAAACCTTTATTGTAGCAGTGTATTACATAATTTATACAATAACCTTTCTTCAAGTCTCCCTATTATAAACAGTTTTCTCCAGGTTCTTCTCGTCACAGCTTTCCGAATATCTTCATTCCAGAATTTGTAGCGTCATTTTCTTTTTTCATCTACTATCTATTTATTAAATCTGATAGCTATAATAGGGAACTAAACCATGTAAGTCCTTTTTATTCTATTCTATTTAATTACTCTTTCTATCCTCTTTATTTTATTTCCCATTTCTTCACTTCATACTCTTTCTGTTCTCGACCCTTATGATATATTTTTACTCCACAAAACTACGACAACGCTTGTTGCATTTTCAACTGTTTCAGTTTTTTTTTTGTCTTCCTGTACAATTCGGTCTAAAGTTAGCCTACATAACTAATAAATCTAATTTCTGAGTTTGCAACCAAATATTTAGTTTTTCAACGTGAAGAGCTAATTACTTGTATTCCTTATACAAGCTAATTGATATAAATTCTATGTAATCAGCCTCCAGTCAGAACTACCTAATTATCAGCAAAGGTGAGGGTAAATAAATGATAATTTTATATGAAAATATTTATTCGATCGCATACAGGAAAATAAAAAGAGTCGTTTTTGGATCTGACTAAGGCATACGATAGGCATACCGACACGGAAACTTTGGCAGGTCCTAGAACGATCCTCTGTAAATAACACCGTAATAACAGCTATCAAACAACTATACGAATGCTCATCATCAAGAGTTAAAGGAAGAAACACGGTGTCAGATAACTTTGAAGTCGTCAAAGGTCTTAGACCGGGATACTGTCTCTCACTCACATTATTTAAAATATATCATAATGAAGTGTTAAAGAACTGGAAGAGACCGTATAACGGAATGGGCATACAATTAAACAAGGATACAACGTTGTATATTCTTCATTTCGCTGATGATCAGGTTGTGATTGTTCCGGATAAGGACTATTTGGAATTTATGGCCCAAAGATTGTGTAGATATTATGAAGAATGATGCATATCGGTCAACAGAACAAAAACCGAATATCTATGTGTTGGAAAAAAAAAATAAAAGTGGACTGACAGAATGTAATTATTTCGTGTCGGAGTACACCTACTTAGGAACAAAAATAAAATGTAAAGGTCACACGATATTATTATGATTATTCGATCAAAAATACGCCTATATTTTTTTAAAAAGCATTTTTTATATGTATTAACTAATTTTAAGAATGGAATTAAAACTTTGTCCGAGACCTTTGATTCATCTTATTAGCTCCCCAGCATGATTATAATTTTATCAAATAAGAAATGTTTTGATAATATTTTTTTCTCATAACCATTTATTACTTTAAGACTTTTAACAGAACTGGTAGTAGATAATTAAACAATCGATTTTATTTGCCATAGGTAAAACATAATAATACTAAATAAACATTAAGCTTGATAAAACACCGTATGTGAAAACATTGCCAGCTCTGAATAATAAATTTGTCATGCATTATTTTTGTTATTATTTAATATCTTTTTCATTATTCATTATTCCACGGGTACATTTTAACGATATTGTTTAATTTAGGCAGCACTGAGTCCTTTAATAAATTACTTCAGCCCATGTTTGTGCAATAAATCGATTAAGTGCATGCTTTAATTTATATACTCTGTTACAACGCTAATGGTAACAGGTTTATCATACATATACACCTGCAGTTGAACAAAGGCTTGCATTATTTCGTCTAATAATAATTAAAAAGAAACTAGTATAAAATTTTACATACATTTTTTATGATGATTTAATAAAACAAGTTCGTTGATTTTTTATACTTTGTTTATTTGACAAAAAAACTAAAGATAATGTTAGAATGAACGAAAACCACAGTAGATTCAATGAAATAACCACAGTTTGAAGTAAATAAGGGAGTAAAAAACAAACGACAGTATTTAACTTAGTGTTAGAAGGCATCATAAGAAGGGCGAGACTAAATAAGAAAAACATTCATCATCATCATCAGCTTATACTGCCCACTGCTGGACGAAAGCCTCCCTCAAGTTTTGCAACTTTTTTCTGTTCTGGGCCACGTGTACCCAAGGGTAGCAGGTAGACATTCTTTTACGATTCTGGTAGAAGACAGGTCGACTTTTGGGACGCTATCTTACCTCACGCGAAGCCATGATTTCCTCCCACCTCCAGTTTTTTTTTGGAGGGAAATCATGTCCTTTTCACCTTTCCCGCCCAAAACTACCTAAAAAACCTATCCCTACATCCCTACCCATTCGCCAATACGTTTAGCCAACATGGCGAATTATGGCTCAAAAACCCCTTAACAAATGTGACGAGTTATAAGAAAAACATTACGAATAATCAATTGCAAATAATAGCGTACGAGGATGACATGATAATAATGGGATGAAAAGATCTAATAACGGCTATAGAACGTCTAGAAAGAGAGGCTTAAGAGTTTAGTAATAAACGAGGGAAAACGAAAATACATGAAAATAGGAAAAAGAGGCCACAGGTACTCAAAACCAGCTAAAGACACAAATATATCAATTCGAAACTGTTACCTCCTTTAAAAGTTTAGGCATGACAATAGGAAGAACCGGGAAGAACACAGGAAGAAAAAGGATTCTAAAAAAAAGTTAAGTATTTGATATGAATAGATCAACATTGAATAGCAAGGCATTGAGTGAAATAACAAAAATAAAGATGTACAAGACCATTCGTTACCTATTCCATAGAAACGGCTACAGTTGGCAAAAAAAAGAAAAAACTTTAAAATAATCTAATTAAGGATAATGAGAACTATCTTGAGATCAAGCTTCACAGAAGATCGGAAATAAGACGGAATAGAAATCAATAAATAGAGGAAGAGCTCAAACGAAAAAACATTATAAGAATTATAAAACCACAGATATTAAGCAGGGTACATAATGGGACTCCCGATATAGCCCAAGAATCGAGGAAGATCGAGAAAAAGATGAAAGGATACCGTGGAGGAAAATACCAAGGTTCTGGGGATTAGAGACTGAAAAGCAAACTGTAAAGATAGAAAGGAGTGGAAGATGCTAGGACCCATAACAAACTACAAAAGTGAAGAACAGAGGATGTAGGTCTTTGTTGATATTAGGTATATATATATATATATATATATATATATATATATATATATATATATATATATATATATATATATATATATATTTATATATATATATATATATATATATATATATATATATATATATATATATATATATTTATATATATATATATATATATATATATATATATATATATATATATATATATATATATATTTATATTTATATATATATATATATATATATATATATATATATATATATATATATTTATATATATATATATATATATATATATATATATATATATATATATATATATATGTATATGTATATATATATATATATATATATATATATATATATATATATATATATATGTATATATATATATATATATATATATATATATATTATATATATATATATATATATATATATAGATATATATATATATCACCGAAGATTAGATTAAAGACAAAAACAATATTGTATAAAGTAATCGTTGAACCCATACTGACATACGGTTCAGAATGCTGGCAAATGAGTGCTCGAGATAGAGATAAGCTAAAAGCAGTTGGAATGGACTACTTACGACGATTGTGTAGAGCCTCAAGATTAGATCACATACGCAATGAAGAAATTAGACAAAGAGCAAAGATGATAGAGACAGTGATAGGCCGAATAGAAACACGTCAGTTAATATGGGACGGGCACGTAATGCGCATGGTAGAAGAACGGCAGAAGAGAGGAGCAAAAGAAAAAAGGGGAGACGAATAACGACATGGAGAAAAAATATTGAGGGTAATGAGTTCCAGAGATTTAGAAGAAAACGATTGGCGGGAAAGAGAGAGATGGCGTATGAAGTGCGGGAAGCAGCCAAGGCTGTAGGACCCCCGCTTATTATTATTATATTTCATCTGACACATAGATGTCATCCTTTTCAAAAATCCATAGGATTTTTAGGAAGTACCAACCTTCAAACGCTACATGTCAAAATTTCATGATATTTTGAAGATTAGTTTTGATATTTTCAAAACAATGGAAAAAATCAAATTTCCTGTGTTGATTAAACACTCTTTTTTGATGGGAAAAAATACCGTTCAAGCAAAACAATGGCTCGGTAAGTGTTACGGGGACTCTGCCCCTAGAAAATCACTCATCAATTACTGGTATGCTGAAGTTAAACGCGGTCGTACAGACATAAGTGATGCTGAACGCTCTGGACGCCCAAATGAGGTGGTTACACCGGAAAACATCAATAAATCCACCAAATTGTTTTGAATGACTGTAAAGTGAAATTGCGTGAGATAGCTGACAACCTAAAGATATCAAAAGAACGGTTAATTATATTTTGCATGAACTTTTGGGCATGAGAAAGTTCTGTTCGAAAGGGTACCGCGTTTGCTCACAGTGGACCAAAAACAGCAATATGTTGATGATTCTGAGCGCTGTTTGGACCTGTTTAAGAGCAATAAAAATGATTTTTTCATGCGTTAGGTGACAATAGATGAAACATGGATCCACCACTACACACTGAAATCAAATCGACACTCAGCTGAGTGGATAGCAGCCGGTGAAAGCCGTACGAAGCAACCAAAGACACAACAGTCGGCTGGGAAGGTTTTGGCCTCTGTATTTTGGGATGCGCATGGAATAATTTTTATCGACTATACTGAGAAGTGAAAAACCATCAATAGCGAATATTATGTAAAGTTATTGGTGCGTTTGAAGGAAGAAATCGCAAAGAAATGGCCCCAAATGAACAAGAAAAAAGTGTTCTTTCATCAAGACAACACACCATGTCACAAGTGAATGCTTACGACGGCAAAATTTGATGAATTGAAGTTCGAATTGCTTCCTCATCCACCGTATTCTCCCGACTTGGTCCCAGCGACTATTGTCTATTCGCAGACTTCAAAATGCTCGCCAGAAAGAGAATTGGCTACAATGACGAAGTTATCGCTAAAATTGAGGCCTATTTTGAAGGCAAAGACTTCTACAAGAAATGTACAGAAATGTTAGAAATATCTTGGACTGATTATATCGCTCTTGAAGGAGACTATGTCTGACCTTTTGTTTATGATAGGTTGCAGAGATGGACTTAAGAATTTTATTCATTAATGCAAATAAATAAAATTATAAGTGTTTTAGGAGATGTTTATTTATAGAAGCATGTAAAAACAAATGGATAAGAAGTATAAATATACAGTTTGAATGAATGGGATTTACAAGAGGGGACATACACTATCACTGTCATCAGCTGAGGTAATTAAACAATTTGAAGCCCAGACCTTTTCAGACTCAGCATGCAAAATAGTTATTCGTTTACCTTTATTTGCAGGTGCGTTAGTCTGACACTTTGTACTGCTGTCAACATACCCTTTTTGCACAGTGTCATGGATATCGAACCACGTTTCGTCAAGGTAAATTATTGGCCAATTCTCTGATCGATACTTTTTAATTTTTTGTAAATAAGTATGTTAGTTGATTTTTCGGAATGTGAATCCCATTCTTAAGAGAATTCTGTGAAGGGTTGATCGGCCACAATGTATATTGGTCCCGTCTTGCACCAGTCTTAATTTTATTTTGTCTAGTGTCGGCACCAATCGCTCTTCATACATAGAATATATTTTTCTCCTAATGACGTCTTTTTCATAATCGTCTACATTACTCTACATGATGCATTTGAAAATCTTTCCATTTCTTCCTGTTCCTGAGTGATGGTTTTCCTACAATACCCTTAATCGTAGAAATTGGGGTTTTTGTTAGTTCACTGGTTTCTTGCAAAGCACTTCGTTTATTCAAATTTCTTTTTACCAAAATTTGTTTAGCGTCAAGTGATAAATGTTTTCTCTTGCGATAGCCTCTATTGCAATTTTCCCACGGACACCACATAATTAAAATAGAACCGTCACGTTGTAAGTTGTAAGTTGTAAGTAAAACTAAAAATAAAAATAATAAAAAGTATCTTTCGAATCTTAATGGGGACATGTGGTCAGAATCCTTATATTGCCCACTTAAAAGGGCAAAAATCAGGATCTTATATTTGGGATAGGCTATATATATATATATATATATATATATATATATATATATATATATATATATATATATATATATATATATATATATATATATATATACATATATATATATTTATATATATATATATATATATATATATATATATATATATATACATATATATATATATATATATATATATATATATATATATATATATATATATATATATATATATATATATATATATACATACATATATATATATATATATATATATATATATATATATATATATATATATTATATTATATACTAGGGATCTATCTCCGAAGAGATATTCGCAAATTTAATTTGATGCTTGAAGAGGAGTTTTTATCTTCTTACAATTAGACCACATAATGGTAATGCAGAATTATCAATAAAATTCGATTCAACCTTTTAACAAGAGTTGAATACTTTTTGCCAACCTAATGATAGCTAAAATTTGGATTATGGATTAGATTTGTAATATCAATTCGCTTGATAGTGTTACTTATACCAAGAACAACAATTATATATAAAATTGATATTTTGCCTTCATTGCGCACATTTAAGGTAACGCTTTTCTTGAATTTTTTATCATCTGTGTTATCAAATAACTCAAATCATGATAAAGTAGCAATACATTGAATAGTTTTTGCAAATCACTATATACACGATAAAGCTAAAATTTAAAATACATGACAAAGACATTGTTGTGACAATGTCGTTTTTATCAAATACAGGCTAATTTGTAGTCCGACTGTACTGAATAAAATAAATAAAGAAAATTTGTCACGGAAAACAATCTTCAACTTTTGAATTCATCTGCAAATTTTAAAAGTTTAAAAATTTACCGTTTTAAAGATAATACTGTTTACTGAATAGTCGTCACGAAAATAACCCACAGCTTAAATTTAGGCTCTATGATATTAACAAGAATATAATTTTATGTTGCCCTTATGTAGTATAAATCTAATAATATAATAAAAATAAATAACTTAAAGCTTTAAGACAACACAAAATTTTCAGATAAATACTATTTGTCAGAAACATTCGAGATTTCAACATTACGAACAATAAAGTTGAAATTTAGATTATGGCCACTCCTAAAATCTTCTAAGTATTATTACATCTTTTTTTATTGTAAGTCCGTAATATAATAGAGTTTATTTCGATAATATAGAACCTTACCACGTTTTTATCCAGAGCCGAAGAGTTTATTTCGATAATATAGAACCATGCCACGTTGTTATCCAGAGCCGAAATACTCCTGACATTATTTATTTGCTATTGATTGACGAGAGTTGATAATAAAAATCGAGGTATCTCTTCTTTACGCTATTATACTTGCCTAGAATCCGGAAATAACCTAAATATGAGGAAGTTTCTAAAATTATCTACCTAATCATGAAAATGACGTCATAAAATAATATTTTTGTCATTTTAAAATGGAATATATAAGTATCATAATAAAGTCAGTAATTTATTAGAAACTGAACCCAATCCTTTGTCTATGTTCAGTAATTTAATAATGTTGGCTGGTTCGTTGTGCATCATATGTAGCAGACAATAGTACGTAACTCCAGTAGTAGGCGGTTGAGCAGGGCAAACCCAACCACCAGTGACCTTAACAGAAGAGGACCATTATCGCCATTCCTGGTACAAATAATTCGTGACGACTATATATTATCCAAACAATATCGATTAAAACGAATTGTTTGGTCACTAGACCCACCATATTCATTACCTCAAAAATTATTTTCCACTATTATTGGATGCCACATTCTAGGATAAACTAACCTGAATTAACCTAAAAACTTAAAAACACATTCTCAGCTATGTAAAAAATCAACTGCTTGAACACTGCACAGGAATAGATGAAATATTTAATTACTGTTGGAGTTCTACTAAGATTATTTATATACAGGGAAAACTAACCCAAAGGAAAACGAGCCTAAAGATGCCATTAAAATGTATTTTTTTATGACATTGTTGATAAATATTCTTCTAAGAAAAGAATTTTCAATAATTCTCAGTGTCGAGCGTGAACTCAAGGGCCAGTTTTTTTTCTTCTCATCAGTATTGCTTACTCTGTTAATAAACTAGCCGCGTTTTTTTCGTTGGTTAACATGATGAAAGTACAAAGATTTCTAAATATCGCGTAACTGAATTAATAAAATAAAGCTTTTAGGAGTATTAATAAGTTATTCTTTTATGACACTCCCATAACCATTAAAATTGTGCTATAAGTCAAACGCACAGAACAAGCGGAGATAATAACACGAAACGTAAAAATGATTGAATTAATGTCAACTCATGGGGATATTAGATTTATGGCACATTTTTTAAAATTACTTTTTAGAAATGTTTCCCTCGAGAAAAGTGCCATTGCGGAAGCATACTCATTCATAATATACTATTTTATTTAATATATATATATATATATATATATATATATATATATATATACATATATATATATATATATATATATATATATATATATATATATTTATATATATATATATATGTATTTATATATACATATATATATATATATATATATATATATATATATATATATATATATATATATATATATGTTACAATAGAGGTTTTCACGGATGGTGGAATGTAACACATTAAAATTCCGGGTTTCAATCCATTCGGCAGCAGCGGGAGCACATGAAAATTTTAAAATCGAAATTTTTTGAAAAATTAAAAAAAAGGGGGCAAAACTCCCTTTTACTAAATTATTTATAAATTTAACACGCCTATAAAATGCTGACATTGAAAAGAAATCATTCCTTGGGAGGCCGAAAAACAACTGAACATTGCCCCCTAACAGGTGATTTTTGAGAGCAGAGGAGAGTAGGGAAATCGATCCACTTAAAATACATATTTACTGATGAAAGTGGATTTTTCACCGTTCAGAGAAAAATGCAAAAAGTTTTGGGGTTAAGAAGATAGAAAAAATCGGAGTAATCACAAGCGGGAAAATATACCTTATGTTGTGCCAGTGTGCCTGGACAGTATGTGCCACCAACGCTTATATTCAATGATGATTCAGAATGAGACAAAATCGTGAATTGGGGAATGGCCCACGTTCTCAGGGTGTTGCCACCATTTCAGACGCTGGTTGTATTAATTGAAACTTATTTGTAAAATAGATGAAACATTTTATAAGCGTCGTGAAGCCAACCCCTGAAAATATAGTGTTACGTCTACGTGATGGAAATACGACGCATTCGAAGAACCTGGAGGAGTTAATCATAGCGAAGCCTAATATTACAACTGCCAGGCCTTCCTGCACGTCGGCTTCAGCCACTGAACGTATAAGCAATTATTATTTTCAAGCAACAGAAAAATGGTTGAGGACAAACTAGTAACCACTGGCGCCATTATGAACGGATGTAAAACGACTGGAGTTTGGCCCGTGGACAAAAATGTCTTTCCCGAGCATTTATTTAAAGCAGCTGAAAATATAAATGTCCTTTCTCTCAAACAAACTAATGAATGCACATCGATTTTACAAAAAGTTTTCTATTACTATCGAATCACATTTTAATAATGAACCATCTACTTCGGGATTTAAAGCGAAAGCTTTAAGAAAAAGTAATGGCCAATACTACAAAAAATATTGTACAAGAAACTATGGAAATTACTTCAAGTCAAAAAAAAAGAAAATTACCACGAATACCAAAAATAATCGATAAACCTAGACCTCCCATAGAAACCACACACAGCTGATATGCGGCATCTAAAAAAATGTTTTTAAGCCCAACTAGCTTTTTTGTTGACAACAAACTAAAGCCCAAGAAGTTGAACGGGTCTTTTAATAATTTATTTATAAATAATTTTTATACAATCAGACAAATAAAACTTTAGTGTTACATATGTTAAAATTTGTACTAATTAGAAAAAATATATACATAATATTAAAAAATTTTCCCAGCAGACTAAATTAAAAAATTATCCTAATTTTAATAACAATAGCCAAAATGCCCAAATAATAATATTCATTAAAGGATAAACAGGTGTTGAAGTAAAATAACGTAAATGTTTATTATTTTTATGTATCTTAAATTGGTACCTTATTGGTGACGTGTTATATCATCAAACATATTATAAAAGAAAGCCCCCCGTCGCGTCTGTCTGTCCGCCTGTACACGATTTTCTCAACCACTTCTCAACGGATTTTATTCTGGTTTTCACTAGGGGCGCAGGTAATTTCCACACCACTAATCCGTTTATGACCTAGACATATTTAAGGGATTGTAATTGCAGAAGTAAATTCCACAGCCAGTACTTTCAGGTAGAGGATGAGGGTTGATAAATGGGTGGTGGTACGCACCGGCCTGTTCAATTAAATCATTATTAAACCCTTCCACATATCAGTTTAGTACATATTATTAATTTGTGATTATTACTTGGTTGTGCGTATATTTTTTAAAGTGTTGCTAATATGGAAGCAAAGTTAATAAAAAGTAATCGAGGAAAGGACATGTTATGTGTGAATTACTACACTTACTTTCGTCAAAAGGTGCTAAAATGTGGACAAACATTTTGGAGATGTTCAAAAAAAGATTGCAAATCAAAAGTCTTCACCGTTGGGCCCGAGAATTTAGTTACCAGAAGTGAAGGACTCCATACACACGAAGCCGACACCAAGAAGCTGAATCGGCAAATAATTAGTAATTCCTACAACAGAAAAGCCGGAGAGCATATGAGTGAAAGGCCATCTAAAATTATCCGACAAGAACTACAGAACACGCTGCCTGATTATTATTTTGCTTATTGCGTGATAAGAGAGCTGAAACATACAAAAACCTCTTCACATTATTAAAATGTAAGATTTATTCAACAGATACACTGTATTTCAATCCAGAGAAAATTACTATTGACTTCGAAAAATCTATTCATAAGGCAGTATCTGAAGTTTGGCCAAATCCTAAAGTGTTAGGATATAGATTTCATTTACATCAATCTTGGTTTCACAAGATGCAGAATCTAGGTCTAGCTAAAGAATATTGCGACAAAAATTCTGAAATTGGTAGTTGGTAAAGTATTGTTTCGGCTTGTCCTATTTAGCACCCGAAGAATTAGGTGACAGTTTTGCATACGATTTATATTCTATAAAACCTGAGGATGAACGTTTAAATAAATTTTGTGATTACCTACTAGAAACGTATATAGAGGAAGGAGCCGATTTTCCAGTTGAAATATGGACAGAATCGAGTCCATCTTTAACTCGAACGACTAACTGTTGTGAGTCCTTCCATTTCCATCTAAATAATTCTTTTTATTCTACACATCCGTCTCTGCATACTTTTATAGATAGGCTGAAAGAATTTCAGATTAACGTATATATAAAAATACAAGGTGTCGACGAGTCTAAAATAAGTAATAATCATAATAATCAAAAATTAAAACATTTACAAAATCTTTATGAACAAAGACAATTAAGAAATATTAATCGTTTCCATTTTTTAAAATGTCTCTCCTATTTTTCTCAACCTGTTTTGTAAATATATATAAATAGATATGTATAGGTTTGTAGCATTATCTAGTATATGTAAGGAAATTTGTCCAATTGTATTTTATGTATTTAGCAAAAACTTCATGTTTTATCAATATTATTCTACTATGAAATAAAAACACATATTTTTGCAAATATCTAAAATTTTCAATAAAAACTGATTTAAAAGAAATCCGTCCAATTTTATTTAGATGAATAAAGCATAATTATATTTGCTTGGTGTGGAAATTACCTGTAAGATTTAAGCACCCTTATAAGGTTAGTGTGGAATTTACCTGTTGTATTAAGGGCGCAGGTAGTCTTGGTGTGAAATTTACTAACGCCGTTCACTAGTGGATAAACTGTTTCACGTGGAAGATTTGAGTGTATAGTGTATAGATATTCTGTCCAAATTAAGCGACCTATAATGATGAATGTCGCATGAAGTCGGGAAAAAAATCGCCGGAGAGATATTTTCGCGTACGTTGGGTAAGTAAGAGATACATGAAAATGATGTATAGCAATATTATTCGCCTCAAAACGTTCTACAAAAATAGCTGCGACAGCATATGTTTATCTATAAAGGTTAACGCAAATTATGGACGTAAAGATATTAAGAATACGCATGTTAAAACACTTAAACTATAGAGAGTAATTTAAGTAGGAAAATATTAATTCTTTGCCTGTGCATTCTTTGTTTTGTACGTTTAAAAAAGATAAAAACTGTCTTTAAATTATAACATTTGGATAACTACTCTAGATTTTACAAGGGTGCTTCTGCACTCGCGCCGTCCAAAAACTAATTTTAAAATTAGGGGCTCTTATATTGCTGGATGATTTAACTCCACCAAAATCATGTCCAAACATAATCTGTTTCTTGTGTTATTTTTGGTCCCACTCCGGTGTTTGTGTGTATGCGCAGGGGTGAGGCAGTGTTGTCAACTCTGTGTGTGGCATGAAGTTAGTGAGGTTGTTTTTTGATATAGAGTTGCTGAAAGAACCCTAATATAAGGTATTTTTTGTTAAAAAGGTTGTCAAAAAGTCTACTATGGGTTGTTTTTTAGTAAAAAGTAGTTAAGAAGGGTCTTATATGAGAGTAGAAGAGGGTACGATTGTTGGACAAAAAGCCCTTATGTGTTTTTTTTTTTGGTTTAAAGGATGTTGAAAAAGGAATTATATGGGGTTAGAAGAGGCTGGCTTGGGTAGAAAAGGGTAAGCCAAAAAGTCCTTATTATGACAATGGGTTGTCGGCTGACCAAAATTGCCATTATGCCATTATTACAGGTACCAATAAAAATAAAAAAAGAGAAATTCACAAAATGGCGGCTGCCTGAAAAAATAAATAATTTTTAAGTTTTGTACTTTTTAAAAAAATAGTAATAATAATAATTTTGCAATTTCCAAGGTGGAGGCTATAAGACAACATATACTAAAAGTACACACCAAATTTTTCATTTTCTTTATTGACTTACAGGGCATGGCCTCTTACTTCTACTAAGTGAACGTTGTTCTGATATGGTGAGACAGTATACTTATTCTAACTTCACCTAAGTGTTAGTGTTCCTAATATAAACTTAACCTAGGAAATGTATTTCTTAACATAATTATGACCTAACCTCACTTAATCTAGGGCCTACGCTAACTTGACCTAATTTTACATTCTTCTGTCATGGTGGGTTGGGAGGATCATCGTCTCCGTCCGAGAGATGGTATAAGGGTCTCGTGAATTGGATTAGAAGACGTCCCTGATGATTGGATTATGATGCTGGGACGCCTTGGCTAGAAACTTCATTTGAGTTTGCCTCATGTGTGCCTTTGGCACACCGAGGTCTCTGTGTAATTGGTTATTTCGCATGAACCATGGGGCTCCTGTCATTATCCTCACGGCGTTGTTCTGCAATGCTTGGACTTGTACTCTCCTTGTCTTCAAGAGCTGCCAGCTGCCAACATGTGGGGCAGGAGTAAGTGAGGCCTGCCTTCACAATTGTGTTGTAACTCATGAGCTTGGTTTTTGTGGGCGACTTGCTAGAGCGATTTATAATTTGGTATAATTTGCCTAGCAGTTGCTTAGTTTTTTTAGTGGCAGTGCAGACCTGGTCTTTCCAGACGAGCTGTTTGTCGTACTGGATTCCCAGGTACTTGATGGTGTTTGCCCATTGAATGCGGTAGCCCTGTAGTTGGAGGTGGATATGGGGAATTTCGTTGCCCTTGGCGAAAACGATGACTTGGATCTTGTTGATATTCAGCTTGATCCTCCAGTGGTTACATCAGGAAAAACAGCTCGAACTTTATGGTATCTTTTGAAGCTGTTGGAAATGTTTTGGGCAAGTTTAATGGTATGGCAGGTAGTGCCATAAAGCAGTTGGAAGGTTTCTGAAATCTGTTTCCTCGGAAGTTTCTTGAGAGTTTTGCGGATGGAGGAACTGTGGATGATCTCATTAACAAGGGAAGGGGTAGTGAAGTATATATTGCGGGGAAGCTGGGTAAGATTGAAGGTTTGTATGGTGGCAGCTAAGATCACGGGCGGACAGGAGGGTTGGGCGAAAATTGATCCTCTAGCAGGTCTGCTAGAAGGTCAGCCTTTTCCTGGGTTGAGGAGGCAGTAGTGCCAGCATGGGTGAGGGAGAAGATGGATCTTGGCTCGTTGTTGGAAAGGGCTTTCGCGATTTTCCAAAGAGAGTAATCCTTAGTAGAGAGGGAGTCTATTTTGGACTCTCATCTGCTGCCGTGGTATTGAGCAAGTAAATCTGTAACTAGTTGGGTTGCTTGATTTGCGAGCCTTTTGAGACGGGGGTCTCCCGTTCTGAGGGCTCTTCTGAGTAGCCGGTTTTTCATCTAGAGAAGAGACTGGCTGGGTCCTTGAGGTAGTGGCCTGAGAGAGGGCTGTCTAGATATCAGCGATCAATTTATTGACCGCCGAGTTCAGATCCTGGGTTAAAGAAATTGTAGGTGTGGGACCTGTTGTAGCCAGGAAGCGTTGGAAGTGGTCCCAGTCTGTTCTGGAGAAGGTGACGCTGGCATTCATTCTGTGGGCCGATTTGCTCAGAATGAAGATGATGCGTAGGTGGTCACAAGAAAGTTCGTAAATAATGGAGATGTTATGCCGGAGGTTGATATTTTTGAGAAGAAAGATGTCGAGGAAGTTCGGTCTTCTCCGACCGATATATGTAGACTCCTCTGGAGGAACAAGATTTGCTTCTGGATGGCTTCGAGGACAGTTCCATTAGCGTTCGTCTTTAGGTTTTCCCATAGAACGTTTTTGGCAATGAAGTCTCCGCCCAGAAAGGACTTTTGGGTCCAAACAGCAGGTGAAAGTCTGCGGGATCGAGCACCAAATTTGAAGTCCACCGGTTAAATAGAACTCGAGGTATTATGTCGACCTCCTTAAAAAAAGTAGTTTCGAGAAAAATGCGTTTACAGGTTGAAGGTAAGCTCACAATTTACAAAAAAAGGGTCATTACGATGATCTTATGTTTCCTATTGTTAAATACTTTTGATCGACTATAAAAGTATATTTTAACCCAGACAAGATGTAGTCTTTCCAGGTAGTCGTACCCGGTAGTACTTTAAATAAAATTTGGCCTACTTAGGCTATTGGACGTAGGACTATTATCCGATGAGCGTCGGTGCGGTAATACTCAATCCTACCGTATGCAAATCGCTGAAGTTTCTTAAATGTTAAAATTGCCTTTTGAGGGTATATGTTCAAGAGTTTATACTTTAAAAAATGAAAAAAAAAAGATTTTTTTCAAATTTCTGTAGTAAAATACCCTCTTCAGAAGAAATGCAAATAGTTTGAGGCGATCATACGCTCCACGAGTTTCTTAAAAATCGTTGTTGGAAATTGAATCAGCATACAATATACGTACTTGTTTGGAAAATTGTTTACTTCATTTCTAGTGTAGTGCCTTATGGGGCACTAACATTATTTTTTTTTAGTTTTTTTTATTGTTCATCCCATCTGAGTAGGGATTTTACTCTTTTTTATATCTTACAGGATATTGGCAAGGATATCGTAATACCCATCAACGTCAAAGTGCCGAAACATACATTTTTGTATTTCACAGCACCTTTTAGATAATATGATAATGCTGCTACGAACGACGTTATTGCATTTTTGCAAATAATTACTACCTGTGTACGTGGCCAGCCCCAATATACTTAAATAAGTTAATAGATGTTTCGAATAATAATGTTGATTTTCTCGCAACATTTAAGCGTTTATTTCCATCACAAAATAAATTACCTTAATAATCAAAATATTGACCATCGTTAGCTATGACTTTTTCCCATCTTTCTGTCAAAGAATGGATTCCGTACCAGAATAACTTTTCATCTTTTGAGGCCCACCATTCATCTAGCCAAATTTTCACTTCTTCGTAAGAAAGGAAGTGTTGTTCTGAAAGTCGACCGAAATAAGTGATAGTATGGAGGGGCTAAGTCCGGTGAATACGGCGGGTGGGGTAGAATGGCCCATTTGATGTTTTCCAAATAGTTTTTAACACATTTTGCAACATGGGTCCGAGCATTGTCATGTTGAAAAATGACTTTACCGTATCTTTAGGCGTGTTCTGGTCATTTTTCCTTCAATGCTCGGTTTAACTTTATCAATTGTTCTCGGTATCGATAGCCAGAAATCGTTTCACCAGGTTTCAGCAGTTCGGAATACACAGCTCCTCTACTATCCTACCAAATAGACAGCAAAGCTTTCTTTCCCTGTATATTGCGCACTGGTTGTGATGTTGAGGGCTGGCCTGGGTCTACCGAAGTTTTTTGGGTTGGAGCATGTTCACCATAAGCTTCAATCAACAATCGATAACTTTCAGCAGCCGTTTACTTCAATTGAAAGAAGGTTATTAAACTTCTTTGTTAAACGTCTTGTTCTGGTAGAAACACGACATATTCAAAGCCATGAAGAACTACGTTTTTTGCACAATGACAATTAATAACTACCTGGCTTTTAATGGCGTAATGTTTACGTTCCAAAACGCCATAGATATTACTAGTCTATACCAACAAGTGTATTAGTAACGCTATTTCTTAGCAAAATCGACATTATTAACCGAAACACCTATTAATAAACAAAGTATACCGACCTGTCGGGATGGGAACCCGAGCACTTCTGCACCGCAAGCAAGTTATTACACCACGGAGCCACGGGCTGCCACGACATGTACTAATTTTTAGGTTATTTTACTGTAAAGCCACTCGCAAATTGTCACTCTATCGTATTATTTTCAAAAAGAATATTATTTAAACACTTAAATAGTACTAAGTTAGGAATGTTGGAACTTAAATAGTAGCCAAATATCCTACACCAGAAATATACTGATGAATATGCTTCTGTTCAGTAAGGCTCAAAGAACTAGTGCCATGTATCCACGTCCATATGCGTTGCTATTAATTAAAAATGCGTTCGGCTTGTTGTCGAAAAAAGGAAAGAGAAACAATTTCAAATCGAGTTATTCCATTCTTAATCAACATTTATATTGACTAAAACTGCCGAAGTGATTTATTTTATCGGGTAATACAACCTTTTACAAAATTATTCAAAACTACTTGAACTTAGAAAATACCCTATACATTTACTGTAAGTTTGTTTTTGTCCCATATTGCATAATTTGAGATATACTATAAAACAAAAAGCTTTGCATGGTTTTATATTACCCATTAGTTTAATTATAAAAGCTCCTTAACAAAATCCGACCATATTAAATTTAACAGCTTAGATTATATAATGATCCTAGTCGCTAAGCGTTAAATTAAGTGCAGTGTCAAGTTAATGTTCCTCACAATGTTAGTACTAACTACTTTGTTGTGCAAGTAACTACTAAAAACCACTCTGTCAGGCTCTAGTTAGCATTTTTCCTTGTTTGATAAGCAATAAGTAACGAAAAATGTTACAGATATTGAACTTGTGAGGTAAAGCCATCGAAGTTAAAGACAAACTCTATATATTGTAAAGAGTTGATTGATTGGTCCGTTACTTTGTGACAATACATTTTATTAATGAAAATACTTATTTGCTTTGTTAACTGATACTAAATATATTTCTTGTAAAGGTTTACAAATGCGTTATTGCGATTTCGTAGTACAACTACAGTTACAGTTAATTTATTAGCTAATTAGGTAGCTTTACGTTATAACTATTATACATTCACTTGATTACAGAAACATAACATACATCTTGGATCTTAAGATATACATATATATATATATATATATATATATATATATATATATATATATATATATATATATATATATATATATATATATATATATATATATGTTAGGAACCTAACTAACATAAAATTAATGTTAAACTAGAAATTACTTATGGCTAACTTAAGCTAATCTGGTGGCATGGGGTCCGAAGGCCTCAGGAGGTGACGTCGGGCATGGCGTGGGGCCGTAGTACAACCATATTTTCAAATGCTTAACTAAGACTAAAACAGATTTTTGTATTTATTTTTATATAATGAAAGAATCATAGGTGCTATAAAAGTTGGTAAAAGACGGAATTTCCGGCATCTACTTGATTGTTTAGTAAATTAATATTATGGTTCTTTGAATGTCTGTAAATTTCTATTGATTCCAAGAAATTAAGTTTTGACTCTTTAGGTGTCGTATGGATAAACAATTAATATTAGGAAATTGGTTAGTTTCTAAAAAATGCTTAGCAAAGTGCGATTTTCCATTTTTTTAACCTATAAGATGCATTGTGTTTTGTGAATCTTTTTGAAATTCCTCCCAGTTTCACCTACGTAACAGCTATGGCCCTCTTGACACTTAAGTTTATAAGCTCCTGTTTTATCTTTGGCATTGAAAAATATATTAGATAATTTTTGAGCGGGTTTTAAAGCTATTCTTGTTTTTTTGACAGAGATATTTTATTATTATATGGGATCAAAATATGTCAGAGGTATGGTATGTTTGTTTCTTGGTATTCTTTTATGGGATAAATTAAGTTGAAAGTATTTTATTTTTGTTTATATCTTATTAGGGTATTAAATATTTCAGGTTGGAAGTCGTTATTGAGTGCTATATTTTTGATTTTGTCCAGTTCTTTTTTTAAATCATGTTACTAAGAGGGATATCAAAGGCTCTATGGATCATAGATCTATAACCTGCCAGTTTATGGGAGTTAGTGTGTATTGAGTCTGCTCTCTCTCTCTCTCTCTCTCTCTATATATATATATATATATATATATATATATATATATATATATATATATATATACTCTTTTGAACTGGATACAATCAAAAATATAGCACTCAGCAACGGCTTTCAACCTAAAATAATTAATACTCTAATAAGCCGTAAACAAAAACAAATCACCTTCAGCTTAATGTATCCGATAAAACAATACCAATAAAGAAAAACATTCATACTTCTGACATATTTTGGTCCCATCTCGGATAAAATAAAGTTTTCACAGCCGAAAAAAAAAAAACAAGAATAGCTTTAAAACCCGCTCAAAAATTATCCAATATATTTTTCAATTCCAAAAATAAAACTAATAAACATAGTAAATCAGAAGTTTATAAACTTAAGTGTCAAAAGCGCAATAACTGTTACGTAGGCCAAACAGACCAATTTCAAAATAAGATTCGCAGAACGTAATGCATCTTATATAAAAATAAATACAAAAATCTGGTTTAGTCTTAGTTAAGCGTTTGAAAATGTAGTTGTACAATTAATTCGCGATAACGCATTTATAAAGCTTTACAAAAAATATATTTATTGTCAGTTAACAAAGTAAATAAATAATTTTATTGTCTATATATTGTTAACAACGGTTTAGACAAAATCTTCTGCACGGTATACATATTCAATAAAAATTACTTCGATACTTTTGCTATAAACTAGGCTTTTTTTTAGTTATTTCCCCAACTACTTAGAAAAACTAGCAAAACTTATACTATATGCTCTAACGCACTTAGTGTAACGTTTCTCGAGTTGTTTCATTCCATCCAAAAATAACTCATATGTTTGAGCCTCAAAAACGACGCTACGGCTGCTTTCAACTCATAATCTGAGGGAATTTTTCATCTCCAAAAATCCCCCAAAGATGTTACAGAGTTTTCGGTAATGTCTTGAACTATGCTAGCTAGCTTTATGGGCCCTGTACTCATCGTGAAACAGTTAGGTTTTAATTCTCCATAAATTGAGATATTTACTATTCCATAAATTTCTCCATTAATTGTGAATTCTTATTCCATATATTCAATAAGCCACATTTCTTCACTGTACCAAAAAACGATCGCCATCAACTTCCCAGAGTATGACTATGTTTTCACTTTCAGACATTGGGGAGTTGTTAGAACTTATTGCATTGATTCTAGCTTGGCAAGAGAATACTATAGCTCTCACCGCTCTGTGCCTAATGGTTTCAAGAGTTGTTACCTACCGTTTTCTCTGATCTGGAGTCATCTAGCATTGAGTCTCGTCCCCACCGTAACTGTTTAAACAAAAATTTTACCATCATTCGATATAGTACACCTATGACATTCTTTCGTGAATAACTTTTAGTCCATTTCTCTTTCTGGTCAGAAACTTTATCACTACACAATATTCATAAGTACTTTTAGTCAGTTCTGGAGAAGAAAAATGGCGAAAATGGCATAAGAGACTGAAAAAAAATTCATCGAAGTAAACAGGAGCAGTAATTTGACAACCAAGAAATTTTTTGTATGTCATTTTTGTGGTTAGGTAGATAACTTGAAAAAACGCCTTAGGATAATAAGTATAAATTAGTAAAATTGTTGATATGCATTGCCTATATGTATTACCTTTATCTCCAATTATTATTATTTTCTTTTGCATATTAGGTATGCCTAGAAAAATATGCATTGATATACTAGCCCATCCATTTCGAAGTATATGGGGTCTAAGGATAATCGACAACACGTGCATGCTATTTATCAATCACCAAACGAGCACTTGCAATATTTTTTTCCATCTCGAAGCTCATTAGCTAGCCTAGAAGAAGATGATATTGTTCAGTGTCTTATAATGCAATCATGACAGATATCGGGGCCATTAAACTTGAACGTCATCTGCTGCTTTTATTAGTTTTTTGGTGAGATTTATTTATTAAGGTTAAATAGAAGGAGCTCTTACTCCCTGTTATGTTAAAAATAATCTTGCTTTAAAAATGATCTAATTTAACTATTCAGCGTTTAAATTGACAAAAACACCAGCAAGCCAACTGTTATGATATTGTATAACACAAGATCAGAAAATTCGTTTTCATTATGTTTAAACGCATTGAAATCAAATATCGTATTCTAAAAACTGCTACATTCCCTACCTGTTCCAAGACCAAAAGTTTATTTAATAATATTTACAACGCAAAATATTATATCTTTAAATACAGAGGTCAACTGGATAGCGAGAGATTTTAAATTACATCGCAACTAGACTAGGTATAAATATTAAACCCCTTTAGTAAATCTATTAATATTCTTGATATAATTGATACTATCAAATATTATAAAATGTAATTCGATTATTTTACTCAAAAGTCGTTTTTTTTTTGTTTTAAATGACTTCAGTGTTTTTTTTATGGGTCTAGTACACGTGCTGCAGGGAAGTCCCTAAAGCGCTCCAGGAGCGGCATGTGTGCGGAAAAAGCGATTCACGTTGTTCTTGAATCGCCGTAAACTGTACTCGGTAGGAAACACAGCGCTCGGCAAAGTATTCCAAAGGGATGACGTTCTCCATATAAAAGACTGCTTGAAAAGCGTTATACGCGGAGTAACAAGCTGAAACTCATACGGATGTGAAGCACCAGCGCGACATGTATTTCTAACATGCACCGCTTTGGGAGGAATTAAGCGGGCTACATCCTTCGAACACTTTTCATGAAAATACTTGTAGAACAGATTCAAGTCCCCAACCGTTCTTCGATGTTCCAGCGAATCAAGGCCGCTGGTCAATTCCGGGTCCCCAGTCAGACGAACCGCCCTTCTCTGAACAGAATCCAACAAATGCAGTGTATGTTTGGGAGGGGAGCCCCAAACGTGGGAGCAGTATCCCATAGTTGGTCGAATTTGGGCTTTGTAAAGAATTGACAGCTGTTGTGGGGTGTAAAGCTTTCTGGTTCTAAATAATATTCCCAACTTTTGAGAAGCCCTCCTTGCTATGCCTGCAACATGTTCATGCCAGGACATATTTGCTCCCAAACTAACACCCAACAAATTGAGCGACGATGCTAGGGGAATGGAGTGCCCCGACATAACTATGTCGGGTTCAGCAACGTTAACCCTTTTAGAAAAAACTGCCGCCTGGGTTTTGTAGCGTTAAATTCCACTTGGTTACTGTTACCCCAAGATAGAATTACTTCCAGGTCTTTGTTAAGTTGAACGACCTCCTTCTGTCTGCAGATATTCGCCTGAGCAGCCGATGTCCGAGCGTTCAAGGTGAATGAAGAGACAAGCGTACTGTCATCTGCAAAGCTGTAGATTGAATTCCCGGTCTTTTCCAGCAGATCGTTAATGTAAATGAGAAAGAGAGTAGGAGACAGTATGGAGCCCTGGGGCATACCGGCGTTGATAGTGAGGGTGTTAGAAAGAAATCCGTCTACCGCCACCCGTAAAGAACGCTCTCTGAGGAAACATGAAAGCCATAAACAGAACCTTTCAGACATACGATAAGAGCGTAACTTAGCCAACAGTCCATCGTGTCAAACACGGTCGAGAGCAATCGCTCGAGATTCTCCAACGTGTTCAGTTGCGTTGTTTCAAACATAAGTCAGAAGATCTCCTGTTGGTCTATATTTACGAAAACCATATTGGTGATCGCTAATAATTATGAATCGTTCAAGATATTTTAGAAGATGCTCATTGATAACCTTTTCCATGACTTTCGGTATTATTGAAAGCAGTGCGACTGGTCGGTAGTTATTTGGCAAGGTCTTCTCGCCTTTTTTAGGTATCGGCTGAACCGTGGCACATTTCCAGCAGGATGGAAATATTCCCTTTCTGTAGGACAGGTTAAAAAGTCTACAGAAAACTGGTGTTAGTTCCCTTGCACAGTTTTTGAGAACTATGGCAGGTATTCCGTCAGCGCCAGAAGCCTTCTTGGTGTCTAACTTCATTAAAATACGCTTTATGATGCGCTGTCTGAAGACAACATCGGGCATCCTTGACTGCAATATGGGAAGAGTAGGTGGTGTTTTTCCTTGGAAATCGACAGTAGAATGTAAAGCAAAGAGTTCAGGCAACAAGTTCGCTCTCTCAACAGGTGTGGTTGCAATGGAATTATCTGGCCGTGTGAGTGGTGGTATAGTGGATTTGGTAAAATATTTACTAACTGCCTTAGCGACTGCCCAAAAGGACCTGGAATTGTTGGGACAAGCGAGAAGTTTGTTTCTAATTCGTTGATTGTGTGCCTCCTTGGTTTCGTCAATAATTCCCTTGCATCTGTTTCGGGCACGAATAAAGGTGTTACGATTTATGGTGTTAGGATTTTCACGCCATTGTCGGTAGGCAATATTTTTAGAAGCAACAGCTTCTTTGCATTTTCGGTCAAACCAAGGATTGCCGTTGGAGGAGCATTTCTTCGAAAAAGGGATGTAAGCTTCCATACCAGCCAAAATTACATCGGAGACGGGAAAGTTCGAAAATATTCCCATCTAACAGATTTGTAGTGCCAAATCTTGCGCGGCCTAGGCGCCTCTCTGTCACCGATTGGCAGGATACTCGATGTCGAAAGCAATTTATGGGCAGAAGAACCTAACGGTGGATTTACGGTGACCGGACCGTGTAAATCTCCGGATTGGTGGTTAAAAACAGATTAAGAAGATTGGCGAACTCCTCGTCTCGATCAGGGATCCGTGTTGGTTCGTCAATAAGCTAAGTTAAGCCACAACTGATTGCGAATGATTCAGCTTCACGACCTTGTTCGTCGGTAGTATTTGAATATTTAAGCCAGTTGATATTGTGGACATTAAAGTCGCCCAGGATGGCAATTTCGGCACTTGGATAATTAATTTTTAAATGATCGATGGTGTCTGCAAGAGAAGCGACAAGTGTTCGAAAATTGGTATCACTTGATGGTCGATACAGGATACAGATGAACCTTGTGGTTTGTTGAGTCGTTATTTTTAACCACATAACATCAAAGTTTGGGGGCTCCAGAGCTCCTTCTCGTTGACAAGAGAGGTCGCTTCTGTCAAAAAGACAGATTCCAAAGTTACGCCTAAATCGGGAATAGAAGTCGTACCCCGTGCTGGTCGATGGACTGATCTTGGTTTTACACAGATCGAGTATATGAGGTTTATTTGATCGCAGGTATTGATGCACTGAATTTATGTTCGAGTTTAAACCTCGTATGTTGCAAAAATCTATCTTAAAATTATGATGTCTGCAAGTCGACGCCCCCGAACCAGCCCCCACCCGGAGATCCGCACGGGGGGCCATTCCACCTCCGGAACTTCTTGTATCCAGGCGCCTCATCATGCTCTTTGATCCCACAGTAGTTAATGTGGGATTTTCCTGTTCTGTCACATGTTTATCTTTGCCTTCTTTGGCTTTGATCCAGGGGGTGTTATTATTGGGTAGTGAGGGTTCTGACCAGATCCTTTTCTAATGATCTGTGAGTTCTTGTTTGTTTGGTGGTTCGGTCACTGCTGTCTGTGTACCATGGCTGTAGTTTGTGTAGCAAATTTTTAGAGTCGCTTTAATTTTGGGAGATTCTTTGTTTTATTTTTCACTCGACATCTCACCCAGTTTAAATTTTTTATTCTTCGAGATATTAAAAATATAAAGTTTACTTCAATATTCACTCCGAGTTTTTGTTTCAAACATATTATTTGCGTTAATGAAATATGGTAGACATGCTTTAATAAAAGCTTTAAAATTAATAGTAAATTTTTTTGTGCTGTGACAAGTAATTTAAAATCATTTGGAAAAAATTCAGTTAGAGAAGATCCAAATGTATGTTTGTTCGATACTATTTTGACAAAACTAACCGGTCAAGCAGCAGATTGAATTACTTCCCATGGCATTTAATTAAAAATGCAATTATTGACACATTTGCGGATAAACGTTCTATTGATTGCGTCGTACAAAATATAATCACCATTAAATTAGAAAAAAAATGAACCAATCCAGCAATTCGGATTAAGATTACAGGATGCACGTAGCCTGTTATTTTCGAAAATAAATAAGGAAAATATAGCGCAAAATATCAAAATAATAAGAATACAGGAATATAGCAGTTTAATTCTAAAAACTTATGTTAATAATTTACCTTACTAAATGCAACTGGTGGTAAGATTAAGAAACCTCGTATCTTTGGAACAAGCTATGAGCTTCGCCCAGGAAGAAGAAAACTTCCTTCAATATAAAAATCGCTGTCAAATAATAAATAGAGTAAGCAATAACACCCCAATAAACCAAAACCCGAAAAACACAAATAACCCAAACATTCCACATATAACTAGACCAAATATTAACATCTATCAATTCTTAGGATTTGATCAATTGAAATATAACTTCCAAAGAGTCATCCAAAACCCAAATATGTATAGACCCCAAAACCTCCAGAATATTCCAAATCGTATGATTAGGCATAATTTCCCAAATACACAAAACTTTCCTCTATATCCATCAAGGCAAATTTCCAATAATTTCCCACCAAGGCAAAGCTTTAATAACCACTTTCCACAAGCAAGTCATGGAATTAAAAGGCAAGCTAACTCTTCCATAGTAAGAGCAAATCAACCCCAATCAATGGACACATCGTCGGGAAATACGATTTTAAATCAGAATAGACCCCAACAGAAATGCCTCTCAGAGGAACTACGAGGATGGGTTGAAAAGTTCGCGGCCTAGTCAAGAAAACAAAATAAAATACGTACAAAAATATTTTTAATTTTCGACGTAATCTCCACCTAGCTCTATGCACTTCTTCCACCTGCTTTCCAAAGCTTCCACACCTTTTTGAAAAAAAGCTGCAGCTCCGACTTGTTCATTTGATGGAAATTTCTGGCCACCGAGGTGTTTTTTAGGTTTGGAAACAGATGAAAGTCCAAAGATGCCAAATCAGGAGAATAAGCTGGGTGGGGCAGCTATTCAAAACCATAATTACGAATTTGAGCCATAGTCCACCATAATAATATCTTTAGCATCCCAAAAAACTGACGCCATCACTTTTCCAGTCAACAGAATTGCCTTCGCTTTCTTGGGGGTCGGTTCACCAGATTTTTTCCACTGCTTGGATTGTTGTTTTGACTCTGGAGTATAGTGGTGAACCCTTGATAGTTAATATACGGCCTTTCAATATGAGATTACACATTTTGGCGATGTTTTCTTCAGTCATAGACGTCGTGGGCCGGCCGGAGCGAGGGTCATCTTCGATGCTCTCTCGTCCACGTATTCAATCAAACCATTGAACAAGAAAATGATTAGGAAATTAATAATAGAAATTTTACGAAACCCGAGTATTTTGACGAGAAAGAGTATAATAACGGTAATTATTACTCTGATGTCTTGTGCGTTTTTATGTGTTTTCACTGCTCTTATATGGTATAAAGTCTAGGACGCTTACGGAAAAATAAAGTAAAAACTTACAAGCCTTCGAAATGTGGACATACAGAAGGATGTTGAGGATTAATTGGCTACATGGAGTAAGAACGTAAATGGTTTTGAGGAGGATGAAGAAAGAAAGAAAAACACTAAGAATACTATTTTTAAAAATTAGGAAATTATCATATTTTGGACACACTGTATGACATCCAGAGACACACATCATTGTACAACTTGTAATGCAGGTTAAGATTGCCGGCAAACGTGGTGCTGGAAGACGAAGAATATATTGTTACTGTCCTCAGCACGAACCGCCTTTGCATCTAAAAATACGGTGGAGTTTTCTTTTTCAAAATAAATGGAATCTTTAAGTCATTAGTAAACATAGTGTAGTTTTGTGAATTATCGTAAGAAAATTGTCAGCACACTTATTTAAAAAAGGGTGACCATAAAAGACAATTTTTCTAAACATCTGTTCTTATTTTTTGATACAACAACGTCGCTACAAATTGAGGACATACAATTTCCCATTTTTAAACAATAAATTTATTTATAAATGTCATTAGAGTAATTAGAGTTGACAAGTCAACGAAACAGTAAAGAGTTATATCAACGTGTTAACATATTGATTTGTATATTTTTAGATAAGTAGAGCTTATACATAAATCCAAACGTTGGCAATAAAAGCATATATTTTTTTTAACCTCCAATTCCACAAATTTGACATCTATATTATTAACCAGAATGCCCAGCCAAAACATGAAATAAGATTTTCTTACGTTTCCAGGTTTTTGGGGACCAATAACCCATTTTTTCCTGCTATTTCCGTCAATATGACATTGCAATAAAAACCACCATTTGAACAATATGCAGCTGCAAAGTAAGCTTGGAAGCGTGAATACGAAATGATACTAAGTTTGGGGGCGAAACCATGTGGGAAAATACCGAAGTTTTCATTATATTCAAATTTCTACTTAAGGTCTATAATATCAGAACGTAGAGAATTGAGATTTGATTTTGTTTATTTAGATAGTCAAGAAGGATAAATAAACAAGAACCTAAACTTCTTCGAAAAAAACATATAATTTTGGTACAAGAGTTTCATCTATAAAATATTGCTGAACAACGGCAGCATTACCGGAATATTACGCAATACATATACAAACGGATCTCTCAAAGCCGCTGCAGATGCCTATTGCAAAAACTAAAACAAACATTTGTACTGGACTAATAATGTCCACTAGCTTTAGCCAGTATAATATACATAGTAGTTTATTTTGCAAATTGCATATGTAGGAGCCTCGTCAAATAAATAGATACTTCAACATTGCCTGTCGTAGCTAAAAATAATATCACTATTAGTTTACTTAAAATTAAAAACGATGTGGGCAAGGATAGACGTAGCCTTATGCAACAATTTAAAATCAAACAAAAAGAAATAAACTTAGAACTATCAAAATTTATTACCTCTTAACTTCTTACTCTAGGACTATCACCTGTTTATTGATTTGAAAATTGTCTAAATCGGTCTTTTTCTATTAGTTTAAGTTTTCTGATATTCAACTACTTTAAGCTACGGCTTCACGCTCTTGGTTCTTCTTATCCAGATTCTTCTTCTTGGCCTTCCTCCTCTTAGCTGTTTCTCGACAAAGCACTCCATGAACCGGACATAGTCCCACCGAATCTATATTATCTCTTTATTAGAAATTTTGGCTTTCCAACCATTAAAGCTGATTTCGCTGTTCTAGACTATTTCAGCGATTTGGGCTCCCTCATAACTAATAATGGTAGCTGTGAAGAGGAAATGAGAAGACGTTTGGCTTTGGCTAGACGAGCAAACTCACTAAGATCTGGAATGATTCAGCTGTCACCAAGTTTAGATTATTGTCCAGCCTCATATTCCCCATAGCAACTTATGCATCGAAAACAGGGCCCATTAAACAAGCTGATAATAGCCGAATCGATGCGTTTGAGATGTGAGGATATCAAAGAATCATCAGAGTATCAAATACTGAATACCATACTATTGTATCTATTCTTGAAGAGTATGAATGACCGTATTTCAAAGAGAATTAATAGACAGTACTTGAAATATTTTGGTCACACTTTGAGAATGTAAATGTGCTTGGGCACAGTCTCCAACAAGTTTGTCGAACCAAGTAAGATCTCTTCTTGGTATGGGTATGCACGATTCAAGTCAAATCGCGCAGGATAGAGATGCATGCAGAATGATTGTTGAGGTAGCAACTGCATAGTGTCACCGATACTCCTGTTGGGAAGAAAAGATTGAGAGAGAGACCATTAATGACTGTCCAGGTAGAATAACCAAAAGTAATATCCTTGGCTCTCTTTAACTTTGATTTACTGTTTAGGTCGATTTTTAGATGGAATCTGCTCTAACTGTTTCATTCCTGGCAAACGTTTCAAGTGGGATTAACCATTTGATGGAGAAGAGTATAAAAAAAGAGTACAGGTGGGTCTGGAACTCAACAATCGTGAGATTCGCCAACAAGAAGTTGTCCTTCCGAATCTGTTTGACAATGTCGTGGCTCCAGCATTGCATGATAACAATGAAGACGTTTTGTTTCGGCATCATTTCTTTTAGTTTTGTTTTCATCAATTCAACGACATTTACATACTTCCTAATAATAGAAAGAATTTTCGAAGCACTGGGTACAACTGCCTTATTGTCTACTCACCTAACAGTTTCCATTTATCTTGATTTATTTCCCAATTTTCTTGATATTTTCCGAATTTTTCAAATAAAAATCAGTAATAATTAAAAAATAAAAGTTTTACTTGAATTTTATATATATTAGCGAAGGAAATAATAGGTATAATAATAGAAATTTCAACTAATGTTAAATTTCGGAAATGTTGATGCCATCGCGGCCAAAAATAGATCAAATGTTAGGCATGACGCTGAAAATATTGGCTCAAAAAGTCGGCCTTTATCGGCGATCTCACGCACGGCATAAATATGAGTTTAAATGTGTTAAAAAAAGTACATCCAAGTAATGGAAAAATTTCCGTTTTATTTATTATTTTTTAGTGTTCCGTACGGAACACTTATAAGATCACTTCGGTGTCTGTTCGTCTGTCTGTCCGTCTGTCTCTCCGTCTGTCTGTCCGTCTGTCTGTCCGTCTGTCACACCCGATTTTCTCCGAAACTATTTGTCATAGAAAGTTGAAATTTGGTAGTAATATAGGAATTGATGGCCTCATCAGAGCCACGTAGTTTTGAAAGTTAAATTTTGACTTAAGGGGTTAGTTTTGGGGGGTGAAATCGGAAGTGAAAAAAAAATTATTACTAGGTAATCGAGTGTGGTGTCAAATGAAAGCTTGTGAAAACACGAGTAAAATATATATATATATATATATATATATATATATATATATATATATATATATATATATATATATATATATAAAGTTTGTGAAAACACGAGTAAAATATATATATATATATATATATATATATTTTATATATCCTTGCGCACACTTTTCTTTGTATTATTTTTAAAAAATCGCGAAAAATCGCTGTCCACTCGCCTTATCTCGGAAAGTACTTATCAAAAAATTTTGAAAAAATTCTGGAAATCACGGGGTGTAGATTGAACGAAAATTATCACGAGTGCATTACCTGTAATAATTTATCTGGTATATAAAAAAAACAAAAATTTCAAGGTCATCAATTTTCAGTAAAGATTGGAAATAAACTTTGTTGAAAACTCATTTGGGGTGTGTTTTGTGAAGTCACTGATCATTTTATATCATCGTAACATACATTTTGACTTAAGGGATTCGTTTTGAGGGGTGAAATCGGAAGTGAAACATTTTTTTACTAGGTCATCGAGTCATTTTATACCACCCTAACAAAATTTTTTATGTTAAAAACAATCAACGTACGGAACACTAATTGTGCAAGTTCAACTTGCACTTGACCGGTTTTTATTTTTATTATTTTTGACTCAAATAATATATTTAATTGGATTTTCTAAGAGATTTATTTAGGGTACGGCTTTAACATATGGAATTCAATGCTAAGTAAACACACATATAAATGCAAAGTCAAACTTACATGCTAAGGGCATAAACACACAGAAAGTGCAAACATAAAATGTACCATAAAGTAAATATAAAATGTAAAGTAGGTACGCTAGACCGAACACTCTCTTTTAAAAAGCATATAGAGAACACTGCATATAAAATCCACACAAGGAACAATATCCTTTAGAAGCTGCGTGGAACCAAATGGGGAACTTCCACTTCTACGCTTCGAACATCTGCATTAGGACTTGTCTACTCGGCAGCTGAATACTACGCCCCCGTATAGCTGAACAGCTCACATAAACAAATTAGACGCCAGAATAAACTACAATGCGAGTTATCACTGGATGCACAAGAAGCACACCTAACTACTACATATGCACCGACTATGAGTTTGGCCGACTAGCCGACTAGTCGGCTGGGAAAAGGCCGACTAGTCGGCGATGCCGATCATCGCATTCGGCGATGTTCGGGCGAAATCGGTAATGTTTGTCGCGCCTCGCATCTCTCGCACGCTCCACGCGTGTTGACATGAACGAACAGGTTTTTGTTTGATTTACATTTTGCTATCATAGTGTTCACGTACGGTCCGTCATAACTGATTTTTTTTTAAAAAATAAAACACAAGTCAGTGAATTGCGTAGGTAAGACAGTTTGTATTATAGTGGAAATACCTACTTAATTGAAATTGAGTCATGTCAAAGAAGAAATCGCATGTGTGGACTTTCTTTGACGTCGTGGAGTTTGATTCCCGTAAAGTGAAGTGTAATCAATGCCAAACAGTTATTTCGCATGGTGGGCAGGGGAAAACAGTAAACACTACTAGTATGACTAACCATATTAAATACTTCCAGAGTTGATGCCTCAGTTACGTTCTTCGACTAAACGTAGTTCATTAAATGATCCAACCCCGAGTACGTCGCAGTCACACATAGAAGAATTATCTCCAGTATTGCCTATTCCGTCCAGTCCAGTGTCGTCAGAGGTCAGTTTATCGCAAAAATACCAACGAAGTATTGAAGAAAGTTTTGTTTTACAATAGTCACTTGAAGATTCCAGATCAAGGAACCTCAGTATTGCTATTGGTGAGATGATTGCTTTGGACAACCAGCCGTTGTCTATTGTTGAAAATACTGGCTTTAGAAACTTGATGAGAACAGTGAAACCAAAATTTAATATACCAAGCAGAAAGTATTTTACAGCCAACATCATGCCGCATCTCTACGAAGACACTAAATCTCAAATTAGCAAAGGCCTGCTCAGTGCCGCCGCAATCTCAGTTACTACAGATCTGTGGACAAATATAAATAACATGGAAAGTTTTTTGAGTTCTACAGCACACTGGCTTAGTGACGATTTCATATTTCACCACGCAGTATTACAAATGAAACATTTCCCAGAATCACATACAGCCAATAATATAAAAGACTGTTTAAAAGAAATTCCAACGTTGTGGAATATAAACATCACCAAAATTCATGCCATCGTGCGAGACAATAGAAAAAATGTGGCGAAAGCTATTGATGACTCAGTTTTTAATGGAGTTCCTTGTTGTATACACACGTTGCAACTGGCAGTAAAAACTGCATTGAAACATGCTGCTATGATACAAATACTTGCAAAATCTAGACGAATAGTTACACATTTCCACCATTCTAGTCCAGCTCAGTCAAAACTTCGTGATTTACGGCAAGAACTTAGTTTCCCAGACCACCAGCTTGTACAAGACGTATCTACTAGATGGAATTCGTCGTACTACATGCTGTCTCGTATTTTAGAACAAAAACGGGCTGTGCCTTTATATATGACTGAAACATCTGTAAATTTTGAAAATTTAACTACTGAAGAGTGGAAAATGCTCGGAAAAAAGCCTTGAGCTGCTGGAGCCATTCGAAGAGAATACCAAGATAGTAAGTTCAAATTACTCATCGTTATCTGAAGTTATACCTTATGTAAAAACCTTGCAGAAATATTTAGAAAATTACTACGATAAAAACAATGAAATCATGGAAATTAAACGGTTGTTAGGCAATGATTTAAAAAGCAGATTTAACTTGGAGCATAACAAACTCTTTACCCTGGCAACTTTGTTGGATCCACGATATAAGCAGCAGTTTTTCGATGCTGAGAAACTTATAACCGTTAGGTCACAATTTTTATTAGAAACTCTGAAAAATAATCTGAGCGATGACGAGAGTGATGCTGAAAAACATGAAGAAAGTGAAAAACCTCTTCGTATCACCACTAATGAAGACAACATAGAAACAACAACACATCGTAATTTCTGGCAATGCTACCATGAAATAGCCTAAAAAAAAATTGAAACTGTTCAAGATGACAAGTCAAATGCAGCTCATGAACTGCACTCGTACTTTGCGTTACCGGTAATAAGTCGCAACAATGATCCATTTGAGTGGTGGAATCGTAATAGTTCCAGATATCCCGAAGTGTCGCGCCTCGCCAAAGTGGACTTTTGTTGTCCACCTAGTTCTGTTTACAGTTAACGACTCTTCTCCGAAGCTGGTAATGTATACGAAACAAAAAGAAATCGATTACTGCCAGAAACGGCAGAGACTTTAGTCTTTTTACACCACAATTTGACGCTAATTAAAAAATATTAATATACTAACTAGAGTGACATACTCTAAATATTTGTGTACTTATGTCAATTTTTTTTTATATGATACACATAGTGATTATGTAATGTATTCATTTATCTTAAGTTTGAAATGATCTCATTTAACACTATTCAATTCAGAAATGTATCTGCTTTCTTTAGGTTTTATTTTTGTTAAAATTGTAGTCTTTTAGGTTTAAGGTTAAAATTGTTTGTTAAATTCAGTCATATAGGTACTAAATACTAAATAGTAACTAAGTCTTTTTATTCCGTTCTTTGTTCCTATTCTGTTACTAAATTAATCTGATTGATACTAAAATAAAAACAATTGATAACACTGGTCAACAAAAAAAAGAAAATTGCTTGTTTCCTGTGATTTTTTTTTTGTTTCTATCTCAAATTGACGGATATTTTTTAAATATGGCAACAATTTTTCTCTAACAGCTTTTGTTTTTGAGTTATAGCTAACTACCCTCATTTACTATTTTTACTTAGATTTTCGTTTTTTATTGGGCACTAAAATATATTTTATTGTTATTTTAGATATGGCTTCGTCAAGAAGATGTCGTGTGCTTAATCCCGATCGTTTTTGCTATATTTGTGATGAATATATATTTGCAAAATATCGAAAACCTATATCGGACTTTGTGAAAACTGCGTATCATCAATACTTTAAAATAAAATTGTGTAATCAAGACAAGCCATGGGTTCCTGATATTGTATGCCAGAAATTTGTGGTATGTCTACGGTTATGGTCCAGTGGAAAAAGAGATGCAATAATGTTCGTAACACCCATGATTTGGCGAGAACCTCGAAACCATCATGACGATTGCTACTTCTGCGTTGTGAAAATAAACGGAATTAGCCTTGGAAATCTAAGTAAGTGGTCATATCCTAACTTATCTTCTGCTCAACGACCTCAATTAAAATCACAAGAGGTACAACCCAGCACATCTAAATTTGCTAATGATCCAAATCTCTGTGAACCCGAACGAAATACATCAGGTGAAGCCTCTGATTCAGACTACAAATGTAGCCTTTCAGAACCTCAACCATTTAATCAGAAAGAACTTAATAAGAGATCTGAACTTACCAAAAGAAGCTTCTGAAATTTTAGCATCTCTTTTAAAAGAAAAAAATTTGCTTACTCCGGAAACATTACATTTTATCGTACCCGAGAAAAAAATCTGTTACCGTATTTTTCTCAAGAGAAGGATTTAGTTTTTTGCAACGATGTGGTATTTTGCAGCAGATGGGATTAAAACAGTACCAACCTAGTGATTGGCGTCTTTTTATAGACAGCAGCAAAAGAAGTTTAAAGTGTGTTTTGCTTCATAACGGTAACAAGTACGGATCTATACCTATTGTACATTCGACGACTTTAAAAGAAGAATACGTAAATGTTTCTAAGGTTATGTAAAACATTAAGTATCAAGACCACAAATGGGTCATTTGTGTTGATCTGAAAATGGTTAACTTCCTTTTAGGTCAACAAGGGGGGTACACAAAGTTCCCTTGTTTCATGTGTCTCTGGGATAGTCGTGACAAACAACACCATTGGTCACAAAAAGTTTGGCCAGTGCGGGAAGAGCTAAAAGTTGGTACAAAAAATGTTATAAACGTGCCTTTAGTTAGCCGAGACCGCATCATACTTCCACCACTTCATATTAAAGTCGGCATAATGAAACGGTTTGTGAAGGCGCTTGACAAAAGTGGCGAATGTTTTAATTTTCTTTCACGCAAGTTTCCAGGATTAAGTTCAGAAAAATTGAAAGCTGGTATTTTTGATGGGCCATAGATTAGGCAACTCGTAAAAGATCCTAATTTTGTCAAATCAATGACTGAAGTCGAATCCAAAGCTTGGAATTCATTTGTTTTGGTTATGACTAGCTTCCTAGGCAAAAAGAAATCTGACGACCATGTCGAGCTTGTTGAGTGCATGCTATCGAACTTGCAAGAGCTAGGGTGCAACATGAGCATAAAAATCCACTTCCTGCACTCGCATTTAGACCGATTTCCACAAAATCTGAGTGATTTTAGTGAGAAGCAGGGTGAAAGATTTCATCAGGATCTTCGGACAACGGAAGAGCGAAGGGGCGGTGAGAATCACATATGATGGCAGACTACTGCTGGAGTTTGCAACGAGATCTACCTAAAGTCGTTCATTCAAGGAAATCTTATAAAAGATCATTTGCTAGTGTTCAATATAAATTTTGTTAACATAATGTATTATTTTTTTGTATTTTTTTGACAAAATAATAAAACTGTATATTTCAAAAGGTAAAGCTGTTAGCAATCTCCCAGTATTTTTTTCATAGTCAGGGCCATAGAAATACCCAATAACAGAAAAAAAAATAAAGGAAACAAGACTTGTGTTGACCAGTGTAATGAAGGAATTTTATTTCAATCACCCTATCTTAAAAATAGTATTATGAATAAATAAAGTAATGGGCTGACTAGTCGGTGCTTTTTGCCGACTAATTGCCGACTAGTCGCCGACTATAAATATAGCCGGATAGTAGGCTTTACCGACTAGTCGGCCACTAGTCGGTACATCTCTACTAACTACTGGTTCCTCGTCTTAAGCCACATCGCACTGCCGCAACTCCGCAGAAAGGAAGCACTACTGAGAGAGTATAAAAAAATTATTAGCAACCCTTTGCTGCTAGTATACTCAGATTTCCGACACCTAGCAACCAGGAGACTGAAATCCCGAAACCCTAAAGCTAGCAGAACAGCTGCTGGAGAATAACTACAACATCAAGGTGCAGTGGAGGGAAAAGTGGAACGCTGAACATCCTAATAATGGAAGAAATATAGCTGACCGCACTCAAAAAGTGCTAGGTTTCGACAAGCTGGAGAATGTTAAACAGAATTTGCACCTGGCATGGCGTATGCCAGAACTCTTTCACAAGTGAGGAAAAACGTCTACCTCACAATGCATCAGAGGGGCCCCGCGACAGACCATAAAACATTTAGTTACCGACTGGAAGCAAAGGACATACGAGGAGCAGCTGATGAACTTTTTCCAGACAATCGACGGTATACTACAATGGATAAATTTGCCTCGATATTTACGTATATATACTTTCTAAGGGATAAGGAAAGACAAGTCTTTTCTGTACATGTTGTTGTTTGTACAATTTATTAAACATAACTATTTTTTTTAATGTTTTATAATAGCGATTAATTGTTTTAAAATATTGTTTTACCAAGTCACATGAGGACATACTGGAATAACTATTAAAGTGTGTTCAATTTGAGTAACATAATAATTTATATAATGGAAAATTTGACCTATTTTAAGAATAGACCAATTTTTAAACTATGTTTGATAAATTGGCATGTATCTATGCTCAGTTAGTCGTCAATTTCATAACGTTTCTTTACAGCGAGTAACAAGTTATACGTATAATTTTTCTTTCGAAAATGGGACTAAAACACAGAAATACGTATATCCGTATCTATTCGTCCTATCCACTAATACCAAATCTTTTTGGTTCTGGTAAGATAGACTAGTATTTAAACTTCTTTGCTTTGAATTCCCTCCTAATATTATAAACCGGTCCTATCATTCATCTTGGACAGAATATTCAGAATTATAGTGGATGGAGTGATTTCGCAGGAGAAGACAATGGAGGCCGGAGTCTTACAAATTGTCGTTTAGTATCTTCAAGGCGGCTTTCAAAACACGGAAAAATTCCCTGGCACCGATGCAAAACGTACATGCCCTGAAACTAATCGCCAATACATCTTGGCTCGTCAGAAACTCTCAACTACACCGGTATCAGGCTATCGATATTATTCAATCATTCAGCTGTGGATTGCATTAACAGTTCTTAGATAAAACAGCCCAATATACCAAACCTGTGATTCGTGAGGTTATCAGATTGGATCTCAATGCCAACGGACAGGTACCTAGTAATATCAGAGACTTAGATGGGCAGATTAGTCTGGTTATCGTAAATCAATCTTAACCAAGTCTGAATAAAAAATTATTAAAAAGCACTGTGGTACCAAAAAAAAAAATAGAATGTGTTAATAGCTGCTATTAGCCTCTTAGGCGTTACCCAAGTAACAAATTAAACTCTTATTATGCTGTATAAAGTAGAACGTAACACAGTTTTTCTATTCTCAGTCCTTATATTTCATGCCTGAAGTGTCGTGGTTAAAATGAGTTTGTTAGTCGAATCACCGGACGCTTCAATATCTTTTACTGACTCGCCCATTTCAACTTTCATTGTGGATTTTAGTGTAGTTAGGGCATATTTCATTTCCACACCGCAATATTACAGCCGGTTGAATCATTAAGTGATTACTGCCTACAATCGTCTGATTCCAAGCCTAATGAAAAGTTTTTTCCTCCACTCCTGAAATCAGTAATTAAATAGCTGCTGCCATATGCCTTGTCCTCAGTTGTTTCGCGGTAAACTTTATTTACACCTGTCCTGCACATCTATCTATCATTGGGACGCGCCGTATCGGAGTTGAGCACATCCCCAGACAGATGTGTCTTCTGTAAAGTACTGGAGAGCCCCTACAAAGTTCAGAACCCACCGTCTACAGAGCTAAAACCTGGCACGAAACACAGTTTATAGAGGTTTGAAAATTATAAAATGTCATTTTACAAATAGTCCAGTAAATAAGAATTTTAAATGCACATTCATAGTTCAATCCTGAATTTTTGATCAAAAATTAGTTTTAATACATAGATCAAGTATCAATAGTGAAAAATTGGAAATTGAATGGAAGGGATTGTAAAAAAAAATAAAAAATACCCCAAAAAACAACTTTTCAGCAACTTTCTCGAAAAATTATAAAAATGACAAAAAAATATTTCGAACAAAATCGACAGATAATACAATTATCTACAAAATCGTCATAAATCACTTTTCACTTATGTGTGATATAAAACGAAATAGTTGGAGTTAAAAATTGTTATTTAACGCACAGCTAGTTAAAAAATACTCGAATCGAAAATCATTATTTTTGAACTTTTTTTTTAATCGCATCTATTTAATGTAACTAATGTTTTCAGAGAATTTTTTTAATATTAATTTTTTGAAAAATTATAAACAATTTTTTTTTAATTTAATTTTTTATTGTTAAAATTGATTTTTTTTTTATTTTATGTAGATGTCTAAATAAAACTTCAAAGAATGTAATAAGACAATTTTTTTTTTCAATTTTAACAATAAAAAATTGAATTCAAAAAATATAATTGTTTATAACCTTTCAAAAAGTAAATTAAAAAAAAATCTAAAAAAATTAGTTACGTTAATTAAATACGATTTAAAAAAATGTTTAAAAATAAAGATTTTTTGGCAGCAGTACGTCAAATAACAATTTTTAATTGCAAATATCTCGTTTTACATCGCAAATATGTGAAAAGTGATCCATAACGATTTTGTAGATAATTATATTATCTATCGATTTTGTTTGAAACATTTTTTTGTATTTTTTATATTTTTCGAGAAATTTGCGAAAAAGTGATTTTTGGGGCAGTTTTTATTTTTTTTTACAACCCCTTCCATTCAATTTCCAATTTTTGACTATTCATACTTGATTTATGCTTTAAAACTAATCTTGATCTAAAATTCAGGCTTCAACTTTGAATGAGCATTTAAAATTCCTATTTACTAGACTAAACTCAACTACAGCCAAAAGAGCTCGCTTCTATGCAATACTTCGATATTAGAGGTATCAAACTTTGCTTAAACAATATTTTACAACAATTCTAAAAGTAAATGTATTTTATTTTCATTTCATATATATTGAGAATAGTTAGGAAACTGAGAATATTGGATATTTAAGTAATTTTTTTTTTCGTATTAATATATACTAATAGACTGCATTCGATGACTTGTCGTCTATACAATATATCCACCGCCCACAATCTACAACCATAGGATCATCACTCAGAAATTCAAAAGACAAAATAAAGTTAGAAAACCAGGGGCTATACAGAATTCTATGTAGCAGTTATAATAACGTCTTCATAGAACATAAATCTTGAAATACCAGCTAGCGGCAGGCCATAAAACTACAGAGCAGGTATCATCCGGGAAGCCACTAAATTGAGAGATATGGCACTTTAAACTAAAGAAATGATGCTCTCATTTGGCAGCATGGAAATATGTATTAATACAAGACACTAAGGCATCAGCAACCGAGAGTCTACTGAATAAGGCTGATTAATCAGCGCTATCAATTCCGATCTTAACAGCATGTAAGTAGTACGCGCAATGAACAACCTCTCAGTTTATACTCAACATCTGACCAGTTAGTATCGATAATGTCAATTGAAGTTTTTTTCGGAAGGTCCACTACTAAGTATCTAGCCAAAATACTACACGGAAACACATTTTTTCACCCGTAAATCGTTAGACACTTTCTATTTTTTATTACATTCTTTCTTTTGGAGCCTCACAAAATCGGACGTTTGTATGGAAAAATTATTAAAAATATCATGGAGGAAAATATAAAAGGAAAAATTGGAGAAGACCAAGCAGGCTTTACGGCCGGACAATCATGTATAGACCACATATACACTATAAAAACAAACAATGGAAAAAAAAAACTGGCAAAGAATAGAGAAGTTCACCTAGCCTTCATAGACATAAGAAAGGCCTATGACTCAGTACCAAGACAAAGATTATGGAATGCAATGAAAGAAATAGGCATTGACAAAGAACTAATATACGCAGTAAAAGCTCTCTACGAAAACAACACAGTGAACATAAAAATAGGACATAAAATAGGGAAGAGACACCAAACATCAAAAGGCCTATTACAAGGATGCTCTACATCCCCAACACTATTCAAAATATACCTCGAACAAACATTAAAAAAATAGAAGCAAAAATGTAGTGGAATGGGAGTCCCAATACGAGAAGATTACTTATATACTTTAAGTTTATCAGACGACCAAGTAATCATAGCGCAAGATGAGAAAGACCTCAGTTATATGGTAAGAAAACTGAAAGAATAATACACTAAAGCAGGATTAGCATTAAACTTTGATAAAACGGAATATCTAACAACAAAGGAGAGAAATGTGGAGAATCTAGAAGTCGATAACGAAACAATAATCAAAGGAACCGATAGATTTAAATATTTAGGAACCATCTTTTCAAAAAACACAACATCAGAAGAAGAGATTAAAGCTAGATTAGGACAAACGCGGACATGTATAAGATAATTAAATTCGATCCTGTAGGACAAGCACATTCCAAAGAGAAACAAAACACGCATATACAAATCAATAATTCAAAGCATAAGGACATACGGGTCAGAAACATGGTCGATCAACAAAAGAAATAAATCTAAAATTAACGCGGTAGAGATTGGAGAAGATGTTGTAGAGTGACACGTATGGAGAGAATAACGAATGAAGAAATAAGAGGCAGAATGAACATCAAAGAGAACGCAATAAACACCATTGAAGAAAAACGATTAAAATGATATGGACACATAAGACGGAGCGAAGATAATAGGTGGATAAAGAAAATAACGGAGTGGAGCTCTATAGGGAGAAAGAAAAAGAGGAAGACCCAGACGATCGTGGAGAGACGATGTGGACGAGGCTATGGAGGACAGGGGTCTAACAGATGGAGACTGGAAAGATAGAAACGGATGGAATCAAAGGCTGAGAGAAGGAAGACAGCGTCAGCTGTAGAAAATCCTTGATATATATATATATATATATATATATATATATATATATATATATATATATATATATATATATATATATATATATATATATATATATATATATATATATATATATATATATATATATATATATATATACAAAATCGGAAATGTCCCTGATGCAAAATAAATAAATGTGAAGTTACGGTACATACAATTTTTACTATTCTATGAAAATAAATAGCACTTAAGAGGGAGAGTTTAAAACATTATTTTCGCTGAGTTTCTAGTAAATTTGCAGAAGTTAGGTATGTGTAGGTATGACTTATGCTATATGGTTATACTTAGAGATTTCACCCTTGTGGTAGCTTTTCTCAACCTGATTTCCCTATATTATATAAATGTTAATGCTTTAGTATATTAATATGTCTCTAAAAAATTTTAAAATTCACAACACGGTATAACAAACGGCGACGGGTTGGTTCTTGCATAATTCTAAACTATAATTTAGTTAGACAGGGATATATAACGAAGAGGTAAATAATCGTCCTAATATTAACCAAAATAATTTTCTAATTGCAGTTTAACTTCCATTAAAATACCCACAAATAATGTTTAACAATATATAAACTTAAGAACATCAATCATCAGCCCACACACATACACATGTTATGAATGTGTTGTGATCTTCTTCATTACTTCTCTTGGTTTCAGCAACTTGTTCCGTATCTAATCACTTAACTAATTAGTTTATGAAGAAACATTAAATTTATTTAATTAATTATTTATTATATTGTTTACAAGAATAAGAGAATTTAGTTATTATTATGTTCATTTCGTTAAAATTCCTCAAAATAGTAGACAACCCGCCTTATCATCTACCAATAACCAAACTGAAACATATTTCGCTCTATTTAAAATCGATCAGTCTTATAGTTCTAGTCGAAATTCATCCATTTTCACACACAAATTCCAGCCGAGCCCAAGTCTAAAAAACACTTCTCAATGAATATCAGTCAATAACAGGCCTCAGTGCTACTTATATATGGAAGTGACAAAGCTTATAATCCAAAAGCAAAGCTGACAAATAAGAAAATGAAAATAAAGTACCACTACTACCAATTCGGTTGCAATAATTGCAGAAAAGTCCTTATTGCTGACCTTTTTCGTATCCTTAAAACAGATTTTTCTGTTTATTAATTCACACTTTGTTAGACACATTTCCAAAATATTAAAGTTAGAACATAAGAAGCTGTTATTAGTAACGAAGGAGTTTGCATGTATAGGCCAGAAACTGTTCCTGAATAAGTTAAAAAACGTACATCCCCCTTATTCAAATTTAAATAAAAATATCATTTTAATTTTCGACACTTTAAATATTGTTTTCTTAATATTTTTATTATTTCTAGTTTGCAACTAGTTGCAGGGAATAATGCCATTAAAATTACTTTATCTTACTAAAATCATTTCAAAACAATCGCTTGTACAAGACAGTTTTAAAAGAAACAAAGTGTTTAGAAAATTATTTCTTAACAATAAAGTCATGTAAATGTAAACTGTTACTGTTCTTTCAAATAGCGTACTAGAAACTTTAGTTTTGAAATACCTGACAAGTTTAATCTATCGGCTTTAAATTAGGGCTGCGTAGATGCTAACATATGTATATCACCTATTCGGAAATCAATTTTTTTGGAAAAATTGCACGAATGGTTGGCAAAGATATATTTGAAGTAGGTTATGTTGCTCTTTTCGGGTAAAAAACAGATGCTTTGCTTTTGCCAATAAAGATTTTTTAAAGAATACTATCTGAATTAAGAGTTGTTGTACACCTTCTGTCTTCCTTAAAGTAGTATGGGCCGATTATTCCACATAACGATATTACAGCTTAAGCTACTTTCGGGGAATACAAAGAATTTTTATACCTTAAATTTGAATTTGTCAGACTGCAATACCGTCAATTCTGTTTAATGACGTTACCGTTCAGGCAGTTAAGCTTTTCAGCACTATAAATTGGCTTAAATTTTTGTATCAATTGTGCATTGTAATGAAGTATTGTGCACTTTACGGCACTTCATCGTTTGCATATTGAGAGGTCGATATTCACGCGAACTGACACTCGAACCCGCTCCAGGTTTGCATTACTATTTACTGTCCTGAGTCGCCATGCCCTAAGTTACTTCTTCTAATCACTCTAACACCTTCTTAGTAAATTGAATACCCAGGGCTTGATTTACGCCGTGTAAATAATAAGAAACTTAAAATTTTTGCAGCGGAAATTAATTATTTATAACACCACCGTACACGAAAGGCGCGCTTTGCTGCAGTGAAATACTCCATAGACATTGAATTTCCAAATATCGAGATTTTGTTTCGTCTTCCCACCTGTCTTCGTTCAATCCGTGCTCACAATTTTAACAGGTTTGAACTTTCTCGTAGGATATGGGTTCAAAATATAAAACTAAATCAAACCTTTAAGAAATTCCTAAAATTTTAAATTTACTTTTTTCACGGGAGGTTACTGACAATTTGAAGTAAGTAGCGGTTAAATATTAAGACATAAACTATTCTTACCCCTAACTATCAAAAACAACAAATTTTTTTGATAGTAAGTATCGCGTCTTATTTCCAGAAAATGAATTTAAAGTCGCCTATATCCATCTAAGCGAATCCAATGATACTGATACGTGTTTGAAAACTAATATTTCAGATAATAAATGAAAAAACTGATTATATTTAGACTCATTCCCAAGTTACAATGTCTTGAAAGTCAGTGGTATCTCTGAAAATATATTTTGCATTTTTTTTTACGTTAAAGTAAAAATTGCTGTGCAGACTCGTGAAGAAATTAAAGATACTTTATCAAAAAGAAAAATAGTCAGTGTTTGCTCATTCGCATTCTGGAAATATTCATTTCAAAGATATATCTTGCTCAGCTCGGCTAATTAACGAAAAATCGACGAAATCTAGAAAATATTCATTCATGACATCGCCAGAGAACTAAACATCCATCACTAAATAGTTTTAGACTATTTGAAAAAGTCTGAATACAAAAAGAGCTTGATGATTGGGTGTCACATGATTTAATGGTGAAAAATGTATTTGACCGAATTTCCATCGGGAAACATCATTAAAACAAAACGAAACGATCTATTTTTGAACGTCTTATTACAGGCAATAAAAAATGGAGCACGTACAACAATAATGTGCGAAAAAATCGTGGTCGAGAGATGATGAAGCTACGCAAACGGTGGCAAACCTAGAATTAATCCCAAGGCAGGCGATTGTTTGATAGGATTGGAGGGGAATCGTGGGTGATGAGGAACTATAACCTGGCCAAACGAGGGTATTAATTCTGATCTTTACCATCAACAATATATATATATATATATATATATATATATATATATATATATATATATATATATATATATATATATATATATATTTATATATATATATCACGTACAACACTGAATTGATAAGTCTAGTAAATTTCTATTAAATGGGTGGGAAATTTTGTTAAGTGGCATAATTGTTGATAAGCGTGATTCTTTTAACGGTTGTGTGCAAACTTTCGAACAGATGCAATGCGCAGTTGTTTGTTAGAAGTTATTGTAAGTGGTCGGAGTTCATGCAGTAATAAAGTGTTTTTATTTAGAAAGATAGACTGCGGCTCAGATGGAACCTGAACTGAAGGAAGTTCATGAAGACTCTGTATACTCAGGACCATTTATTACTGGATAAATGAATTGAAACCTGGCTATACCGTTCAGGACTCCCAACTGAGTTTTCTTCTGTAGTAGTGGTGGACGTGGAGTATCGTCGCATTAGGCTTCCTGAGATTACTAAGATAGTAGGCACCTCATATGAATGGATACATAACCATCTATACCGATTTCACTAAGGCCTTTAATAGAATCAACCATGATGTCCTTCTTAAGAAGCTCAATAACCGTGGCATATCGGGTTCACTGTTGGGATGGATTAGGAGTTATTTGTGTGGCAGAGTTCAGGTGATTCGAGCTAATAATTTTAAGTCTGTCAACATTACTGTGCTCTCGGGAGTGCCTCAAGGCTCTCATATGGGGCCTCTGCTGTTTAACCTGTTCTTGAATGATGTGCCGATTGCTTCCGGTCTTCCAGGTTCTTGCTCTTTACTGATGATTTGAAGTAGTATACGGCGGTTGGATCGAGTATTGTGTGAGATTACAGGGTAATTTGAATAGACTTAGTGTCTGATGTCAGTTAAACGGTATGGTTTTAAATACTTCTAAATGCTTCTCTATGTCTTTCTCGAGATCGCACAATCGATTGTTTTTTAAATACAGCATAAATGGGACTTCCCTCGTTAGCGTTGGGGATCTGGGGGTTAAGTTTGATTCGACATTGAGTTTTATTCCTCATATAACCGAAGTAACGTCTAGGTCTCTGAGGATGCTTGGGTTCATCAGGCGTTGCAGAATTTTCATTCATTACCTCTATAAAAATGCTTTACTGCTTGTTGGTTAGGCATCTCTTGGAATATTGCTCATGTGTGTGGAACCCACCTTTTCCTTGCCATGCTAGGAGCTTGGAGCTTGTTCAGAGTAAATTTCTACGTCATATTAATTATAAATTCTTTAACAATGATTCTTTTAGTTATTCAAAACTGACATCTATATTAAACTTGAATACCCTGTCTATCCGGAGAGTTCAACTAGATCTTGTAATGTTCTTTATAATTTTAAATTCTATTGTAAATTGTCCAGAACTTTTATCTCAGATTAATTTGTATGCACCCACTAGACATACTAGATCTACGTTCTCCTTCTTCAAACCTTATCATAAGACAACCTATGGAGCTAATACCTTCATGACAAGATCTATGGGCATTGTAAATAACTGCCAATCACTGGACTTGTTCTCCAGCTCCTTGCCTCTTTTTAAGAGGCAGATCGCGGTTCTCTTCAGAATTCCTTAGTTTTAACCTTTAGTTTTAAGTGTCATCTATAGATGTAAATTTTTGTATTTTGTCTTTATGAGTTGAATGGGCATGTCCCGTAAATAAATAAATAATAAAAGAAATAATATCCTATAAGAACATCAAAAAATTAAAAAGCCCAGTGCGCGGTGGGTGCCAAAAACGCACCACGAAGGACAATTTAAAATGGTATTTGGAAAAGTTACGACGAGATCCGAAGGACTTCTGACATCATCTTCTAATGTGAAACATGGATCCATCATTACACCTCAGAGACAAAACGGCAGTCGAGACAGTGGGTTGGCGAAAGTAAAACTGCACTGTCCTCGGCGGGAAAAATCAAGTGTTTTTGGGACTTACAGGCTATCACCATGACTGGCTATTTAGAAAAGGGTAAACCAGTGACCTAGTCATGACTACAAAACAAATAACAACATCGAAAAAAGAAAAAACACAAAAATTAAGTAGAGACAAAAAATGTTATGAAACGGAGACGACTATTAAGAAATGATTCTACAAATTGCAGATTAAAATTTTCAGAAATCGACAAGATCAGAGAAGACTTCAGACAATACAGAAACCTGAAAATAAAAGAATCTCTCTCTAAACAAACAAACGAATGAAAGGAGACATCAAATAATAAAACTTATAAATAACAATAACAAAGAGATCGCACAAATCAAAGAGATAAAGGAAGCTACAGACAAATATTATCAAACACTATATGACATGAAAAAATCGCCACCGCCCGGGAAAGAAGAAGGAAACAGAGTGCTAGTAAGAAATGTGGGATCTGAAGAAATTCTCGATGAAATAATGCCGTACAATATACGCTTAACAACAAAGAAGCAAGAGACGATGAAATAATTCTAGGAATAAAAACGTATGGAGTGGTAGTAATAATACAATCTCTTCAAGCTCTATTGGAATCTTGGAAAGTAAAATACCAACACCTTCGCTAAACGCCTTGATTATGCTTATATTTAAAAAGGGAAACAAATTTAAACTGGAGAATTACAGACCTATCAGTCTGTTATCGGTACTGTACTAAATCCTCACTAGAAACATTATAAATTAACGAAAAAATTAAACAGTTATCAACCACGTGAACAAGCGGGATTTAGACGGGAATACAGCACTTTGGACCATCTTCAAACAATTAGATTACTAGGGGAAAAAGCAAATGAATATGAGGTCACCTTGTGGATAGCAATGGTTGTTTACGAAAAAGCAGTTGATTCGATGAGATATGGGCAGTCCTTAACGCCTTAACTCAGAGCAGAGTCGATGAAAGATACACAACTCTTTTTGAGTACATAGGGTGTGACAATTTAAGTCCACATCATATGGGATTTTTTTTAAATAATCACAGATCTCGTTATTGCATCCATTTGTGCTTCAAATAATATCAGAAATAAAGTATAGTAAGTCATTTCTATGCATGACGCCACCTGTAAAAAATGACATTTTCGTAAAAATTTAAAAAAAAAAACGTATAATTTGGCCAGATTTTAAAAAAAGTTATTAGACAAAATGGTTTATTTTGTGATTCTAGATCTGTTTGTCAAACTTCAACGGCCTACTACAATTTTTAATTTTTGGCAGTTTTTTGACATTTCGGCAATTGTTTTTCATCTTGATTTATTGCAACCTTATTTAAATCATTTAATTCGTCACAAACTAGGCACCTATAATCTATTTAAGAACAAAATAAAGTCGTGTCCATAATTTTTTTATAGAATATTAAAATTCACACATTATCATGAATCATATTTGATGCAAATTCGATTAACTTTTGTTTTTAAATATAAAAATGTTTCTCGCTTACGTATTTTGAAAGTGAACACACCTAAAAGTTTGTAAATTAACACATATCTTACATTTTGATCTTTTTAGTAATGTATTTAAATTTTTAGCAATGTAATGTTTCTTACTATAAACACCAAATTAACAACTTGCTGCTTTATCCTATTTTTTTACATACTTCAGCTAAAACCACTTTTTAGATCAATAATACATTTTAGATTCTAATTAGCAACCGTAATAAAAATATTACACATATTCCAGTTATTAATTTGGCAGTTACGCGTTAATAATACCACTGAAAAATACATTAAAATGCTTTTGAGTGTCATTGTTGATGTAACTGCTAATTTAAAATAAATCCAGCCATATTTTAGTCGTGGCTATCAAAATTAACGTTCGCAAAATTAGAAAGACACTTTATGGTTGTGCCGATTTCCTCCTGAAAACTTACCTTCTACAGGAAAAAGAGCTATACAGAGAAATTAATACGCTAAGCAAAACTCGATATTTCTATGCGTTTATTAATAGTAGGCCCTGGAAACAATTGAGAACTAGATATCGCAATATGGTGTCGTAAGCTGTCAAATATTTAGTTAGCAATTCAAACCAGAATGGAAAGAAACAGATGGTGTCACAACATGCTTTCTCTTCAAGAAAAAATTGAAATTGTTTTATTGTGTGGAGAAAATACACCTCATCGCACTGTTGCAAATGTTTTTAACGAACGTCATCCTAAAAAAAACTGTGAGCCGAATTATAAAAAAGTTTAAATTGACTGGATTTATGAGAAATGTTTTCCGAAAAAATCGTGTTGCACGTAAATAGACCGAAGATACTGAGTTTGATGTGTGCTTAAGTGTAGTGGAAGAAGGCAAAACCAGTGTTAGAACTATTTCAAAGTCTAAACCGTAGATCGGCAGGGAAAGGGTACGTAAAATTTTACACAAAAATAAATTTAAACCGTACAAGCCGAAATTAATAAACACTCTACAGGTTAGAGATTTTAATATTCGGTTGTTATTTTCATTCTGGTACCAAGGAAAAATAGAAGAGGATTACTAATTTCCGTACAATGTTTTATGGATTGATGAAGCCACGTTTACTTCTAACGGAGTGGTAAGTTCACAGAATAGTCGATGGTGGGCCCAAGAAAATCCAAACTTCATAATTGAGTGACGTGACCAATACTCGTTTAAAACTAACGTTTGGTGTGGCATTGTAAATGACCAAATAATAGGGCCATATTTTTTTAGACATAATTTAAACTCGCAACGATATTTAGATTTTTTAAATAACGAAATTTTAGAAGTTATGGATAACATGGCTGTGGATCTATGATATCAATTAGATGGTGCACCAATACACAATACTTTGCAAGTACGAAACACTTTAAATGAACTGTTTCATGGCAGGGTCATTGGGCGAGATAATTGTTGGTCACCTCGATCGCCGGACATCACCCCATTGGATTCCTATTAAACAAAAAGTAAACAAGTTTAGACCATTTAAAGATACTGATCATATAGAAACTATAATTAGGCAGTGTGTTCAGGTGATACCTCTTGAGTTTGTGAAAAATTCCGTCAGAGAAATTTCTAGAAGAACCATTCGTTGCATTGAACGAAACGGTGGACACACCGAAATGTAACATATTGCAATATGCGTGTATTTGATACAAAGTATTTATTAAATAGGTTAAAATAGCCAATTGTTAATTTAGCGTTTATAGAAATAAATATTACATTGTTGAAACTTTAAATACATTACTAAAAAGATCATAATGTAAGATTTGTATTAATTTACAAACGTTCAAATGTGTTCACTATCAAACTACGTAAGAGAGAAATATTTTTCTATTTAAAAACAAAAGTTAATGGAACTTTGCATCAAATATGATTCATGATAATGTGTGAATTTTAATACTCTATAACAAAATTATGGACACGACTTCTTCTTGTTTTTTTGTTCAAAATTAAAAGAGGAATTAAACAACGCGACTCTATATCCCCAAAGCTGTTCACTTTGACTTTAGAAGATATGTTTAAATCGCTAAAGTGGGAAAATAAAGGAATACTAATAGACGGTGAACGATTAAATCACTTAAGGTTAGCAGATGATCACTCTGATCGCCAACACAAAAGAAGAATTAGAAGAAATGCTGATGAAATTACATAACAACTCTCGAGAAATAGGTCTAAAAATAAACTTTACCAAAACCAAATAGTTGAACAACAAAAGTGAAGATAACAGCAAGGAATTATTAATAGAACGTGAAAGAATAGGAAAAGTACAAACATTCATATATTTAGGACAAAAAATCGAAATATTAAAAAATAATTTAAAAGTTGACTCGGATAGAAGAGTCTCGTTAGCTTGGTCTGCGTTCAGAAGGTTACAATCTACATTTAAATTAAACATCCCAAATACAATAAAAGCCAGAGTCTTCGATCAATATGTACTGCCGGTATTAACATACGGCATTGAAATGTGGGCTTTAAATAAAAGTATAATAAATAAACAAGCAATGGAGAGGAGAATGCTAAATATTAGACTCCAAGGTCATATTCCTAACATCGAGACACGAAGAAGATCTATAGTGACAGATGTAATACAACGCATATATTAAGGAGGAATTGGGCGGGGCATGTCGCAAGGATGAATGATAACAGATGGACACGCCGTATAGTTGAATTGAGGCATAGAGAACCCAAAAGATGCAAAGGTAGACCACAGGCAAGAAGGATGGACGACATAGCAGGACACGATTGGATGCAAAAAGCAAACAACAAAGCTCATTGGAGACAAATTTGGAAAGCTTGCATTCAACTATGGACGGAATAAGCTAATGATGATGATGGTGAAAACAGTGACTGGCTCTTATTACGTAATATCATTGGACCATTTACATAGTAAGTTAAAAAAGAAGCGACCAAGATTAGTGAGCTAAAAAGTGCTCCTTCACCAGGACAATGTGCCTTCTCAATCATATCTGTAAGAATAATAAAAGCACAGGAGCCGAGCTTCGAAATAGTTCCCCAGCCTCCTATTACCCAGATTTGGCCCTAAGTGATTTATTTTGTTTCCACACTAGAAGTTATCTGTACTGTAAACGAGTATTATGAACAGTTCAAACAATTTTTTTTTCTGAGAGACTAAAAAAATGGAATTTAGCTGGACTAAATATAATGACCTGAATGGAGATTATATTGAGAAATAGATTTTTGTTTTTGAAGATAAAGCTTTTGATCTTTTTTTATAAGGCTCTTCAATCCACGCTCGTACATCTTTAACGATTCATCAAAAATTACGAGAGCTTTGCCGCGAAGTTCTGATCCAGCCACTCTACAGTACAGACTTTGCACCGTCGCCGTCGGACTAGTGAAAATTTCTTGGTTCAGTTGTTCTCCCAGACTTTCCAGAAGTTGTACAGTGACGGGATAATGGTTCTACTAGGAAAATGGCTAAACGTCATAATTTAAACGGCACAAATTTGTTTTATTTAAAGTTTTTAAAAATAAACATAAATATTTAAATTTTGACTTAAACAGGCCCGATATATTTTTGACAATTTAATATAATAATGTTTTGTATTTCTCATTCTAAAACAAATTATAGGAATTAGTAAAAAATTATCCAAGTCAATAGAGGATTATTTCAAAAATTATTGTCAAGCGAATCCATCATAGCCGAGCCTTCTTTTTGAAGTCCGATACGGACGTAGGCGACCCTCTCGTCTTTGCCTGTTGTTCTACCCTTTTTTTGTCCGTGTAAATGGGGTAATTAATGGCGCCCTGTTTGGATCACAAATTAACTTACTTTCAAGCGGAGACATTAAAGCAGCTAATCTTCTCCATCCACTAAATTCTGTCATTTTAAAACGTTTTCATCGCGATTTGAACTATTCAATTCGTTTCAATACAGCAAACTTTTTGATTTCATTCCTTTAAAACTGGGTTATTAGAATATTACCTTCTTTGTGAATAATAAATCCTTTTATTGAATTGGAAAATATAATATTAACTACACACAAGTGGCGATCTCCTCGGACTAGTCTATTAGCAATCTCATGAAATATGATCACCAATTAAAAATTTATATACATAAATAAAGAACTAATAACAATAATAATAATAAATTATTATTAGCAATATCTATATACGAAGAGATTATCATAAAATTATTTATTAACAATATAAGCCAAAACTTTCTTCATAAATATGAACTAATTTACTATCCACAGAAAATTAAACTTTCGGGTTCAGTCGGTTGCTTGCAATGCAATCACATCTTTCGAAGTATTCGAAAATTAAATGAACCATGTCTTGATATTTCCAAGACAGGAGAGTGTTAAGTATTTCTCTGATGACGTTTTACCCATACTCTAATTTTTCCACAAGATAGGAAGGATTTCAACTAATGTTGTAAAAATATAATTAAATCTATTACTCAGCCAATTCTAAGTATTGTAAAAGGGTGTTGATTAAACCTTTGAGCCAGAGCACAAATCCTTATACAACCATTCTTCAACTTTTACAAATTTTTCCTGTGTCTCTCTAACAATGCTGGTCAATAACATTTGCACAATAAAGCGCCGACAGAATTAATGCGTCACACAATTTTAGTTTAATGTTAGTTTGGTAAGAATTCGTAAGGTAATTAAGGTATATAATAAAAGACTGTTTTTAGTCAATTTCCACTGGTTTATTTAAATTTCGATGACGCGTTTCGCTGTCGATACAGCTTCTTCAGATTTACATTTTACACTGTCAAGTTAGGTTTAATGTTCACAATTTTATATAATTTCTTGATTATATGTAATATTACATATAATTAAATTACATTGATAGTATTGGAAAACCCATACAGATTTGGAATTAGGAGAATAAATTCAATAATGGTGAATTATTTAAATCCACCTGGTCGTTGAGTAAAGTACCTGTCGATCGATTTATTTGCATTGTCTCTAAAAGGTTTAGTTTTAAACATTTTTGTTGGGTGTGTAAAATTTTGAAATTCTTATTAAATGTGTGTTTTCTGTTAAAAGATGATTAGCATATGTTGAATTAGACTTTCTATGGATGAAACTTCTTTCGTGTTCTGTAATTCTTTGTATAAATGTACGTCCAGTTTATCCTATGTATGTTTTAGGACATGACCCACATGTTAATTGATAAACCCCTGATTTATTTTCTTTATTGGTTTGTGGTTTGTAGTTTTTGAGATATTTTAAGACAACCTTCCATTTTACGAGGATGGATTGAAAAGTTCGCAGCCTCACCAAAAAATAATTATAATATTTTTATTATATGTAGTACCCTCAATAAGTTCATACTGTCTTTGGTTGTTACAGTGTAAAATTTTGTTGCTGTAGAATTTGTGGTTTTTAGCTTAGAACGAGTTTAGTGGGACCAAGTGCAGCGTTTTTTGAAAAATGGAAAAAATTGAAAACGTGCGGTCATCAAGGACCTGTTTAAAAAAATAGTAACACCAAAGGAGATCCACGATGATATGAAAACAACGTAAGGGGAATCCGCTGCGTCATATACCACTGTGAAAAAATGGGTTACAGAATTTAAACGTGGACAAGAGAGCATCGAACATCGGCAAAGTGTGTGATCCAATATTGAAAGACCGCAGATTAACTATCAGGGAGATTGCAGACGCTATAGGCATCTCGTATAAACGAAGACAAAACATCATTGCCAACGAACTCGGATTTTCTAAGGTTTCCGCTAGGTGGGTACCCAAATTGCTCTCAGTTGAACAAAAACGAATTCGACTCACGATTTCTCGCGACTGTTTGGAGATGTTTCAGGCTGATTCATAAGATTTTCTTAACAGGTTTGTGACAATGGACAAAACTTGGGTTCACCACTATACTCGAGAGCCAAAACTGTTTCAAGCAGTGGAAAAAATCTGGTGAACCGACCCCCAAGAAAGCAGGCAATTCTGTCGGCTGAAAAAGTGATGGCGTCAGTTTTTTGGGATGCTAAAGGTATCATTTACAACAAGGAATTAAAGAGAAACGCCCAGGATTACTGAGAAAGAGAGTTTTATTCCATCAGGACAACGCTCGCGTTCACACGTCTGTTGAGTCTATGGCTCAAATTCGTGCGTGTTGTTTTGAATTGCTGCCCCACCCGGCTCATTCTTGTGATTTAGCACCTTCGTACTTTTATCTGTTTCCAAACCTAAAAAATACCTCGGTGGCCAGACATTTCCATCAAATGAAGAAGTCGAAGCTGCAGTTAACTAGTATTTCGAAGACCTGGGGAAATCTTTTTTTGACACAGACGTGGAAATTTGGAAAAGCAGCTGGAAGAACTGCATAAAGCTAGTTCGAAAAATAAAAATATTTTGGTACGAATTTTATTTTGTTATCTTGCCTAGGCCTCTAACTTTTCAATACATTCTCGTATCTTCTTATGTGCTGACAGGAAATAAATATATTTTGTGCATTTCTTAATGGTAGTTGTCAACATTTTTTGAATGTACTTGACACTATAACATATCTAGGTAAAAAATAATAATATAACTTAAAAATCAAACTCTATATAAAGCATTGAATATTGCCTTCAATTATTTCCAACGTCGAATAACAAAGCATTTAAACATAAATTTTATAAACTTTCACACTTGCGTGGTTACCATTTTGAAATCACGAATCTTAAAGGAAATCGTCAATCCACCATTTTTTAAAAGAGCTTATGTTTTTTGCTCGATAAGCTTAATGATTTTACGGCCCCCTCTAGGCCTCCATAAAAAATCTTCAAAGTAAAGTCATTTATCAGTTTTAATTAAAATAAAAAGCTGTTATTCGTCTCTGTGTCTAAAATCCTAAATTGAGGATGAAATTTCATACAAAGACTTAACAGCGTTACGTGTCCTGAAAGCTAAATGAAAGAAAAATTCAGTGTCGTGTTATAAACTAGAAAAGAAGATACGTAAAAAAGTAAGATATAAAAACGTTTTAAAACTTATCGAAATGGGTTTCCATTTCAGATACAATGTCTAGACATGTTCCTACCTACAAAATCTTAGACTGGTAACCGTATTTTACTTGTGGAAAGGTAGTAGAAATGGATTTTAGGTTATTTACAATGTGTTAGATTTAACACAATAAAAATATTTTGGTGTATCAAAATAAATGGCCCTTGAGAACAAAGGTAGACAAGAATATTTTTTAAAGGGTTATATACACCTAGGCGCTGCAAAAAGTGTGTATATTTAAAAAAAAACATATTTTAAAGATTGTTAACAGGTTGACTGCCGATCTATATTTTTGAGTTTGTGGTTGACGCCGGTAAGATTTTTCCAAATATTTTTATTTTATTGTGGTAAATATGAATTAAAATGAGTCTTGGATGTGTTTTTTTTATGTGCCATTCAAAATATTAGAAAAAAAAAATTTCACTCCGATCGGAGTAATCGGCATTGCAAGTGAAAATTTTTACCAGATGCCGAACACTCCGATCGGAGTGTCCAATTAAATAAGTAAAGAAATAATAAATCGAACTCATGAACTCAAAACATTTATTTCTAAATCATTTTTGTACATTTTTATGGTAATCCTCAAAGCAATTAAGGCAAAAACCTGGTTGTCCAGGGCACATTTTGCATTCATACACTGTTTGCTTTCTGATTTTATTTTTCCTGCATTCTTTGCATTCCTTTCTGCTTACCCGTTTTGTTTCTTTAGTTCCTTTTTTTTCACTAACATTTTTTTTCACTTTGCTAATGCTGTGGACATTTATTTGGCCTGGAGGAATTTGCGGCAAATTAGTAATTGGTCGTCTGGCTAGTAAATTTCTTATGACATCCAATCGGAAGTCATATAATCGTAACTGGTCAGACCGCGAATATTTATTGTACAAAAAATAGGCGTTTATCATGCTCATTTGCAGCACATGCATGAATAACTTTTTGTACCGCCGAATGGTTTTACGGCTGCAAGGATAATATGCCATCATTTGATCCTGTCTATCTATACCGGACATAAAAGCATTATATCCAATGATTGCGGAAGGTTTTTTTTCAGATTCTTGATTTCTTTTGTTTTTAAAAATGCCCATTTCGCTTCCAAATTCTGTTGAAATGTATTGAACATTGCGTTTATCGCGCCATTTTCCGACATGCACTCCATTGCAAAACATAGATTTATTCTCACCACGTTCTAAGTTTGCACTCATTACCTCTTTCGGATTATCTTTCCTCTCCGCTCTCAGCGTACCAATGCAGTATGTATTTTGTTGAAGTAACTTCCTAGCTAAATTAACACTATTGTAAAAATTGTCTAGATAAACAGCATGTCTCACACCCAATTTTTCCTCCAATAAATGTAAAACAATCTTTTCAGTATGTCCGCTTCCACCATAAACATCTGTCGCACCTTCGTAGACACGAAATTTCAAAATAAGTCCATTAGGCTCTGTCAGCATGTATAACTTCATACCATACTTATGACGCTTATTCTTGATATACTGTTTAAACTGGAGACGACCCCGATAAAGTACCATAGCTTCATCCAAAGACAACTCTCTTCCAGGATAGTAAATTTCTTCCATCTTGTTGTTAAAAAAAATCTGCCACAAATCTAATCTTTCCTAGCCGATCTGCCGGATCCATATCTGGAGATGTAAAATGCAAACACCTCAAGATAAGCAAAAATCTATTCCTTGACATATATTTTCTAAAAACAGGTAGAGTAAATAGCGGATCAGTTTTCCAATAATCGTTAAGACGGCTCAAGGATATTGTGCCAGTGTGAAGTAACAGGGCCAAAAAAATTTTTAGTTCGTCAAGAGTAAGATCTTTAAAATTAGTAATACGTGATTTTGTACTTGTTTCTGGGCGCAGCAAAACCTCGACTGCGTAAGAGTTCGTTCGTTCTACAATAGTTTGTAAAAAATCATCATCAATGATCATTTCGAAAAAATCGATAGGTGCACCCTGTCCTGGAATTTGCACCAATAATTCCTGGGTTTTCTGGAACAAAATTTGTTTTAAAGCACCTCTGTCGTTCCATTTTATCTCATCAAGGCTAGGAAGTGTTTGATGTGGCCGAATAGGGTCTATAAAAATTCTCTTCTTCGGACTCGGAGCTTGAATTTACATCACTATCGTCTGTGTCTGGTACGTAATGTTCGTCACTACTACCTCCGCTTTCTTCCAATAGCTGCAATAATTCTGTGTCAGTTAGCTTCTTTTTCTTATCATATACCTTTTTTTTTCATCACTACAATGTCTTTTTTTAATACCAGAAGGCCCAGGTTGATTGTCCATACTGTACGGCAGATTACAACCAAACCAAAAGCAAATCCGCGGAACCACTTAAGCACCTGTTAGAACTTGCGTTTTTAAGCAACGCCACCACTAGAAACACATTTCATATACAACGCCGATGGAATACTAAAACGTTTCGTAAGAACGCATGTCGAACTCCGATCGGAGTAGACGGCGTTGGCGAAGAGACCCGACGCACTCCGATCGGAGTGGTCGGCAATCAACCTGTTAAGTAAATAATACAAAAGAATGGTCATTATATATTTTTATTGTACTTTAAATTATAAGATTTTTTTTTAAATGTGTTTTTAATGTTAACCTTGTTTTTTTATCGGGTTAATGGACCACTGATGAAAACTCTGGCGCCTCCTTGTCTGCAGGATAACTTCACAAAAAATAATCCAATGTGCCAAAATAAAAATTAATCTTGTAAAACAATGTAGTAGTTAAAAATTGTAGAAGGTTTTTTTTTCAAAAATAAAGAGTTTACGGTGTTTCAAAAGTTAGCATGCAATTTTCGACCAAGCAATTTATGTTTAATTATTTATAAGTAACCGGCCAAGTACAAGTCGTACTTGCGCAGTTAGTGTTTCGTATGTTGATTGCTTTTAAAATAAAAAATTGTCTTACGGAGGTATAAAATAATCAATGACTTCACAAAACACACTCCAAAGGAATTTTCAAGAAAGTTTTTTTGCGATCTTTACCGAAAAACTGATGAACTTGAATTTTTTTTTATATACTTGATAAATTATTAAAGGTTGGTGATAATTTTCGTTCAATCTACACCCTGTGGAGAATATGCCAGAATTTTTTCAAAATTTTTTGTTCAGTTCTTTTTGAGAAATTTTTTAAAAAGAATACAAAGAAAAGTGTGTGCAAGTATTACATTATATATACTTTTGAACTCGTGTTTTTACAAGGTTTCATTTGACACCCTATTCGAAGACCTGGAAAAAAAAAATTTCACTTTCGATTACACCCCCCAAAACTAATCCCTTAAGTCAAAATTTAATTTTCAAAACTACACGGCTCTGGTGAGGCTTTCAATTCCTATAATAGTGTCAAATTTGAAATTTGTATGTTAAATAGTTTCCGAGAAAATCGGGCGTGATAGACAGAGAGATAGACAGACGGACAGAGACCGAAGTGATCTTATAAGTGTTCCGTACGGAACACTAAAAATCGTCTATTAGAAAAAATTAAGAAAACCTCTCGACATTTTGTAAAAAATGTAATTATTAAAAAAAAGTTAAAAAATATTAAAAATTGACTGAGTAAAATTGCAGACAGTGTTTAAAAACAGGTAGTGATCCCAATGCGACGCTAGGTCACATTTACTGCTGTAACTTTGTAATGGAACGGAATTTTTTTTAAGAATAATTCTTAGAAGTATAGAGAATAAAAATCCGTAAAAAAATACAATTTTTGAAAGATGTAAGTAACCCCTTAATAGATGAAATCTTTGAAAAAAGTCTTATTGTGTAATTTATCCTGTCATTGCACGGCAATTAGTATCACGTAAACACAGAGCAAGAGTTCATCAGGTTAACTTTCCTATCAGATCCACAAACTCTATTAATATACAGCGTATGTTACTGAAAGCGATTTTTACCTAAAATATACACAATATAAAAAGAGTTTAAAAAATTATGTGAAATATTTGTATTGATATTTTTTAATCTTAACGTTGATTAGTTTTGGTTTAATTATTTATACCTACAGTCTGTCAAATATAAACGTGACCGCTCGTATTCTTGAAAAAAATGTGTTTCGAGAACATTTTTTGTAATCAATCTATTCTTTGGTGTGCTAACAATGGTGCAATTACCTTAGTAAGCTGTCCAATCGCCTCCTGCATCATTAATCGCCTGGCGTCTTCGAGGCATGCTATCGACTAGATTTTCTTCAATGATCTCCAAATTTTTCGAATCTCAAGAGACAACTAGGTCAAAGTCCTCGGAGTCTTTCCTCTGAGCTTTCTCTTTACAAAGTATTAAACGTTTTCAATAGATTTGCGTCCAGTGATTGTGAGGGCCACTCTAGTATCTTATCGTAGGCCCAAACGAGCAGCGTCGCGAGGTGATTTTCGCCCAGCAAAGGTTTCTTCAGCGTGCTTCAAAATTAAACACCATGAGCACGAAGATGTTGTCAAATGGTCTCATAGGACACACTGAAATTCGATTTCCTTAATTTTGCCACTCCTTGACGCAGCGTCCATTTCAGGTCCCGTGAAAATAAAGACACGATTTGCTTTTTGACTTTTTGAGTGTCTTTGCCTACCGAGCTACATTTTGGTACGTCGTCGACATTCTTCGTCCCTTTAAAATGATTTATCCACTTCTTCACAAACGATACCGACTTTTTAATAAATTTAGCGACCGCTGAATATGTCATTTTAGGCCCTTATTAATCGGAGCAAGGAAAAACTACCTCGAACAGACGCGCAAACAAGTGATTCATTTGGGATTTTACGTGATTTCGACGAAAGTTCGGAATCGACTGATACTTTTACTAAAATGCGTCATAAACAAAGAGCCTCTACCGACTTTTGGTTGAATCGCTAGAGTCGCATCTACCAAAAATGAATTATCGCGGACACGTTCTTACTTGACAGATTGTAAGAGTATTTTTTGATGATGATAAACGACAGTAAAGGATTCTAGGCTTTTTACAACTGTTATAGTTAATAAAATATACATGATTCTATAAAAACAGTTTGGTGTATTAAACTAAGTGAATCCTTGAGGTCGAGCGGACACAGAATTAACTTTTTTTATTAAAAGTACAAAATTTTATAACTCTGATACGGTTCGTAGTAAACGATAACTGGCACTTAAACAAAAAGAATATTTAGATACTTTAAATAACCAATTATGGTAACAATTAACAAACAAATTTTTATATCAAATCATCCCAAAGGAAATACGTGAGAACTTAGTAAGAGTAAACGTATTGGTGGAGATTTTTTTTTGAAAATTAGTTTGTTTTTTTAGTGTTCCGTACAGAACACTTATAAGATCACTTCGGTGTCTGTCTATCTGTCTGTCACACCCGATTTTCTGCGAAACTATTTGACTTAGAAAGTTGAAATTTGGTACTAATATAGGAATTGATGGCTTCATCAGAGCCTGTAGTTTTGAAAGTTAAATTTTGATTTAAGGGGTTAGTTTTGAGGGGTGAAATCGGAAGTGAAAAAAAAATTTTTTTACTAGTTCATCGAGTGTGATATCAAATGAAAGCTTGTGAAAACACGAGTAAAATATATATATATATATATATATATATATATATATATATATATATATATATATATATATAATATAATACTTGTGCACACTGTTCTTTGTATTATTTTTAAAAAATCCCGAAAAAATCGCTGTCCCCCTACCATATCTCGAAAAGTACTGATCAAAAAATTTTGAAAAAATTCTGGAATATTCTCCACGGGGTATAGATTGAACGAAAATTATCAGTGCATTGCCTTTAATAATTTATCTGGTATATAAAAAAACAAAAATCTCAAGGTCATCGGTTTTCAGTAAAGATTGGAAACTAACTCTGTTGAAAACTAATTTGGGGTGTGTTTTGTGAAGTTACTGATCATTTTATACCACCGTAAAAGCAATTAACGTACGGAACACTAATTGTGCAAGTTCAACTTGCACTTGACCGGTTTTTTTATATATTCTTAGCTAAATTTCTCTGCATATTATTGCTATACTTTTATTTCCAATTTTGGTAAGTAACTTGTAAATTTGAGGATTAACTAAAAAATTGTATCAGACAAAAAATACAAAAATTGGAATAAAAATAAGCAGTATTAGTAATACTATAATTTAATTACGTCTTCACTTTGATTCAGATTTTTTTACAACTTTGAAGCTTTTACTTATAGAAAATGTTTAGTTCGTATTATTGACAAATTTTGCTATCGATGGCTACTAGCTTTACAAAATCCTATTTATGTTATGTTTTTAAATTAGAGTTAGCATCTATTCCTTTTCGACAATATCTTTCATACTTTTGCAGCTTAAGCTGTTTGGAAATTGCTTTTAATGAAATATTTATTCTTTCAATTTACATTTGTACTATTTTAAAATTTTTGACAGATTTTTGATAGGCTTGACAAGATGAGTGTCTATCACCCTAAAAATTCAATCTTGGCCTGTAATATAAATAAAACCGGACTAGTACAAGTTGGACTTGGGCAATTAGTGTTCCGTACGTTGATTGCTTTTAAAACAAAAAATTTTGTTACGGAAGTATGTAATGATTAATGACGTCACAAAAACACACCCCAAATGAGTTTTCAACAAAGTTTTTTTCCGAGTGAAAACTGATGACCTTGATATATTTTTTTTATATACCAGATAAGTTATTAAAGGTAATAATTTTCCTTCAATCTACACCCGTGAAGAATATTCCAGAATTTTTTCATAATTTTTTGATTAGTACTTTTCGAGATAAAGGGGTCAGCGATTTTTCGCAATCTTTTAAAAATAATACAAAGAAAAGTTTGAGCATTATATATATTTTCGAAATCGTGTTTTTACAAGTTTTCATTTGTCACCCCACTTGATGACCTGGTAAAAAAGAATTTTTTTTCGCTTATGATTTTACCCCCAAAAACTAACCCCTCAAGTCAAAATTTAGCTTTCAAAGCTATATGGCTCTAATGAGCCATGTTATTGCCATAGTTCAACTTTCTATGTTAAATAGTTTTGGAGAAAATCGGGTGTGACAGACGGACAGACCGACAGACGGATGGACATACAGACGGACGGGCAGATGGATAGACAGACATACACCGAAGTTATCTTATCAGTGTTCCATACGGAACACTAAGAAAAACTAATTTATATATAAATATAAATAAATATGTTAAGTATTAAAAAAATTTGGATTTATTAAAAATATCTCATATGCAACTTACTTAATTTTAGGATTCTTTACTTTTAAATCTTCAGGTATTACATCTTAAACTTTATAAATTTCATCTGCAAAAGACTTTTTAAATTGTTATGTTCAATAAACTGGAGAAGTAAGACCTCTAAACGGGACATTTAAGTTATGAATATCTGATCTAAGCCTAGGTGAATGAGAATTTTTGTTCAATATTTCTAGAAATAATATGATAGACGTCCTTTACTCATATTTAGCACTCCTAAATCTACTGATTTATTACAAATATGATTTCTTTCAGCACATAACAAATATCACATGAAAGCGTGAATTTGTTAGGGCCTGAATATGAATAAATCGTATGAGTCTATTGAAATAGACTCATACGATATGGTTTTAATACAATATGGTTTTTGTTTTTGATCTAGGTAATTATAAATTGCGAAATAAAATTTTAACATAGTTCAAGATTTTACAAAATTTTGTAAAATTTATGCCGCAACACTATCGGTATCACACAACTGCGTATGAGCCAAACAATTGTGCTGCGAAGTCAACTGTCAGAGTTTAATATATTGTTTCTTTATAGGCAAAATTTACTGATTTTTCTATAAAAATGTTTGCTAAATATGTGTGATTCACCTCCAAGCTAAGCAATGATATAATATTATTAGCTAAGCAAGAATAGCGAAATGTTTGATGATGATGATAAACAAAGCAGCTATTCAATAATACATTTTTTGTTACGGATTTTCCAACCAAAAGTACAGGCATCTTGTTTTACTTGGTTTGTTAAAAAGAAATTATTAAATATCAGCTAGTTTTGCTTTAACTATGCACGAGTCCTTCTTGGAAAAGTTTTACGCTAACTATTGAGAGAGGTTTTGTCTTATATTGCTCTGGATACTGAAATTTATCAGTTTCAATAACTTAAAACTTAAATACTTTGCATATACAAGAGAGAAATAGCTACGAGGGGGAGAGTCCTAGAATTTATCGAAATGCTTTAATCCTTCTTATAGTCAACATGCAGAAATCGCAATTTTAAAATATATTTTTGTAACATACGAGATTTAAACTCGAACCATGCACGAACACCGGCAATCAAATAAGCCTCATGTACTCGCTCTTTGTGAAACCAAGGTCAGTTCATCGATCAGCACAGTCAACTTTCTCTATTCCGGGTACAACTTCCATTCCCAGTTTAGGCATAACTTAGGAATGTTTCTTTTTATCAACAAGGGGAGCCCCTGGAGCCCCGAAACTTTGATGTTACGGGTTTAATATAACGACTCATCAAACTACTGGTCTATCGACCAGAAAGCGATATTAACTTTAGAATACTTTTCATTTCTCTTGCAGACACCATCGATCATTTAAAGATTAATTATCCAAGTGCCGAAATTGCCATTCTGTGCGACTTTAATGTCCACAATAACTGGCTTAAGTATTCAAATAGGAACGACGAACAAGTTTGTGAAGCTGAATCATACTCAATAAGTTAGAGGTTTACACAGCTTATCGATGAATCAATACGGATCCCTGATCGAGACGGAGAGTTCGCCTGTCATCTTGTCCTGTTTTTAATCACCAATCCAGAGATTTATACGGTCGCCGTAAATCCACCGTTTCGACCATGACTGCTTTGGACATCGAGTATCCTACCGATCAGTGATAGAGAGGCGCCTAAACCACGCAAAATTTGGCACCACTAATTTGCTAAATGGGAAGAATTCATCTAATATTTTCGAACTTGGTTATTTTCGATCCGACGATACATCTAACTATGCCCTGCCAATGGTAACCGTTGGTTTGTTGGGAAATGCTAAGAAGCTGTTGTTTCTAACTATCTTACCTACCGATAATGGCGTGAGAATCCTAACATCATAAATCGTAACATCTTTGTTCGTATCCAAAACAGGTGCAAGAAAATTATCTACGAAACCCATGAGCCTCACAATCAAAAAATTAAAAACAAATTTCTTACCTGCCCTAACAAATTCAGAACCTTTTGGTCAGTAACTAAGGCCGTTAGTAAAAATTTCACTAATTCCACTACTAGATAACATTATTGCAACAACACCAGTTGAAAAAGCCAGCTTGTTAGATGAACTCACATTCTGCTGTCGATTTCCAAGGAAAAATACCACTAATTATTCCCATATGCAGTGAAGAATGCCTGATAGTGTCCTCAAACGTATCATAAAATATATTTTAATGAAGCTAGAAACCAAAAAAGCTTTTGGCCTACAGAAAGAGAATATTTCCTTCCTACTGAAACTGCGCTACAGTTCATTCGTTACCCAAAAAGGCAAGAGGAATTTGCTAAATAACTATCGACCAGTTGCACTGCTGAAGCTATCAATCATCATCTTCTAAGATATCTAGTATAATTAATTTTTTATTTGATCCACGTTCAAACAAATATCCTTAGAAACTAACTACTTATCACTTAATATCCCGACCAAGAAACAAAGGAATAAAATACAGTCATAATTTTGGGTATTCTCTTGGCACTATAACCTAATCGATGTTCAGACTATTGCAGGTAATGTCCCGGCGATAAGATCGGTTCCAGACGGCGACATTAACAATACCCTGAGCAATTCAATTGCCTAGTAATACCGAAAAATATTGTAAATATTGGGAAAATATGCATCATTACTAGATTTGCAATAGGTAAAATATGCAATAATCGGTGAGAATGGTCTAAATATGCAAATGCATATGAAAATATGCAAATGCATATAATCCGGTCTCTAGTTATAACTGTCCAGAGTTGCAGAAAAATGGACCGACCTGAACTCATAGGGGAGCGAATATAATTTGTTTTAATATGTTCGTTGAGGTTTGTAGATACCAAAAATAACATTATCTGCCATGAAGTTTGGTTCTTTATTAAAATAAATTAAATTTTTTGCTGCAATAACGCCTAAGTATTTTTGAAACGCTCGCTCATGTCCTACAACTAGCGCGCTCGTACTATTTTTCTCTCAAATACTACACACAGGATCTACGGCAGTTAATATTTGTTCATTTCTTTTTGGGTCCTAAACTAACTATGTCTCGAATACCTGCCACTCAGCCGTGAGTTCATTTTTTGAGCCCATTTTTTTCAGGATAAAACAGATTTTTTTCCACAGGAACCCATCTCCGCGACAGATTCCTTTTTGTTGTTTATTGTTCACCTCCCCGCCTGAGTAGGGATTTTTTTACCATTTTTCATATCCTAAGGATATCGGCGAGGATGTCGTAATACCCGTCAACTTTGTTCAAGTGCTGAATCAAACATTTTTGTATTTCACAGCACCTTTTAGAAAACGCTGCCATGGACGTTATTGCATTTCTGCGAACAACTACTACCTATGTACGTGACCAGGCCAAATATACTTAAATAAATTAATAAATAAGTATACCGGCCTGCGGGATTGAACCCTCGACCTTCTGCATCGTAAGCAAAGTACTACGCTACGGAGCCACGGGCCGCCACAACTAAGGTATCCTCACAACATATAAAACTACCATTCTGCGATGGGTTTACCTACCCTCAATTTTTTTGCAACTTTCCCCCTCCATAACCACGGCAGGAATCGAAATTTGGATCTATGAGTTGTATTTTCTGGTTCAATTTGTCACAATAAGTGATATATTTGTCTGCCGCTCTTCGATAACTCCAAAATCTTGGTTATAAGCTCTCGGGCTAAATATAATTCAAAACTTGAAAGACCGCCCACGTCCGCGCGAGCAGTCTTCTTCAAGCTACGTTACCACAGCGAAAATTCACTTCATAAAATTAAATAAAAAGTAATATTTATCTAATATTTTTGCAACAACTAGAAGGTAAACTGCTTTCATATTTTAACAAATGAAAGCAAAGTTAGTTTTTTAAATATATATAGTTTTTTGTGACTTTTACCATTAATTATGGCAATACGGCGTGGTAAACCATCATTATATTAAGGCGGCGAATGAATGATGCTAAAATCTATAATTTCTCAAAATTTCAAACAAAACTACTTTTAATAGTTACTCGTAAGAAATACCTTAAAGATTCTATACTATTTACATCTCTTATAATTCGTACATTATACAGGGTGTTTTAAATATTAAGATGGTGACTCCTAAGTTCAAATCAAGAGCGAATTGATAGACTTTTAAATATATATATATATATATATATATATATATATATATATATATATATATATATATATATATATATATATATATTTATATATATATATATATATATATATATATATATATATATATATATTTTAATATATATATATATATATATATATATATATATATATATATATATATATATATATATATATATATATATGTATATATATATATATATATATTTATTATATATATATATATATATATATATATATATATATATATATATATATATATATAATTGTTGAAAATTTTACATCTAACCGTATAATTTACGCCGTTACTGCAACGCCACTGGAAGCTTGTAATAACAGCGTAAGAACCGAGCAAGCACACTGTTAATTCGATCGTTAGTGCTCCATATGGTATTTGTTTCGCTTGCTTTTGTCGCCAAGTAGGAGTTTTGGTGAAAAATTACTAATTTCGCTCTAATTGGTTACATAAAGATAAGGATTGTAGGATGTAGTTTGGTTTTAAGAGTTTGATTGTTATTTTTAATCAATTTTGAACTTGATTTTGAGAAGCATTATCTATCAATATTTTTTTTCACTACTGGAAGAATAATAACATAATTTAAACATAAAGTTTATCGAAGTGAATTTCCATTTAAGATACAATGTTTGGACGTGATCTACTTACAGTAACTTCTTCTTTATTTATGAGATAATCCTAATCCACACAAGTATACAACTTAATTTAAAAGCCTTAAACTAGACTAGACATCTGTTATAGGCCACACAATATACAGGATGTCATAAAATGAGTTTGATATTATGAAATTAGCTCCTTTTCGGGATCAAATTTGAAAATTTTACGAAAATATATGATCTTGTGTTTACATCATCACTATAAATACTTTAATGTCATTGGGCGGTTATTATTGGAAATAAGAAGAGACTGCAAAAGAGTCAAGCAAGCGCTTTACTGAATTAACAGCCATAGCTCCATATGGTATGAATTTGCGTCACGCGTATGTTACTGAACTAAATTTCATTTTCACGTACATTAAATTTATTTTTATTTAAAAACCAGCTAAGTGCAAGTCAGACTTGCGCAATTGGTGTTCCGTACGTTGATTGCTTTTAAAATAAAAAAAAAAATGTTACGAAGGTATAAAATGATCAATGACTTCACAAAACACACCCCAAATGAGTTTTCAACAAAGTTTTTTTGCGATCTTTACTGAAAACTGATGACCTTGAAATTTTTGTTTTTTTTTATATACCAGATAAGTTATTAAAGACAGGTGTGTCGTAGAGGTGGTGTGGCGGTGACTGTGAGAAGGAATCTAAAGGTTACGCCTTTGAATCTAAATGACTTATTGGAAACTGTGCCTGACATTAACTTAGTTGGTTGTAAGATAGTGTTAAATTTTGTTTCTTTTATATTAGTTTTATTTTACATACCGCCTTGCTCTTTTATAGATGTATACCTTAATATTTTTGAATTTATTGAGTCGTGGGAGTATGTTTTTGGTAAAAATCTGATATTAATGGGAGACTTTAATCTTCCAAATTTTGCGAATGATGCCAAATGTGAGTTAATATGTAATTTTATGGACTTTTTCTCTCTTACACAGCATAACAGCATTTTTAATATCAATAATAGATGCATAGATTTATTTTTTTCTAATTTTAGTTGCATCGTACAGGGAGATCATTGTCCTATGGTTGCTGAGGATGGCCATCATCCAGCCCTTGCCACCGAGGTTCGGCTCGGAGCGGGTGGAATTGGCAAATTTCCTGTCAATAATGAAGATCAATTTAAATGTTATAATTTCAAAAGGGCTAATTTTCATATTTTGTACCAAGATTTGCTTGGCGTTGATTGGTGTGAGTTGTATGAGCACACGGATGTAGACGTGTGCTGTGACAGATTTTATGAAATTTTGTATAGCATATTTGACAGGTCTGTGCCTGTTATTCAAAACCAAAAGTAGTTTCTTTCCAGCATGATATAATGTAGATATTGTAAGAAATTTGAAACGTAAGAATAATCTTTTTAGGAAGTATAAAAAATCAAATAATGTAAAGTGCTATGAAAAATACAGAGTGTTGAGAGCGGAGACCTGTCGGATGATTAAGACCGCATATAGTTCATATATCAGAGGCATAGAGGGAAGTATTAAAGACGAACCTAAGGCTTTCTGGAGGTATGTTCAGCAGAAGAGGATAAGTTGTGCAATTCCAGGTGTAATGACATACCAAAATGCTGATTTTAATAACCCTAAGGACAGTGTTAGGGCTTTTGCCAATCATTTCTGGAGTGTTAATAATACTGCGAATGATGTCATTGATGAAATGATGTCATATTGAAATTGTCGAGCCGCGTTTTGCTCCGAGTGACGTTGTGACGGTGTCAAAGTGGTTGCTCCACTTAGTAAAATTTTTGACCTTTCAATATCTAGCCAAAGATATCCTGTGAGATGGAAAATGGCTAAAATATGTCCAGTTTTATAAGAGTGGCAATAGAGCAGAAGTGGAAAAACTACAGGTCCGTCTCACTTATTTGTGGTTTTTCGAAGATTTTTGAAATGCTTTTGCATGGGCACATTGTGGCCAGAATGGAACCATTGTTGTCGGTGCGTCAGCACGGTTTTATGAGGGGTCGGTCGATGGCCACCAACTTGTCCTCCTTTACACATTTTACTTCTAGGGTGCTTGATTGGGGAGGTCAGGTTGATGTGGTGTTCACTGACTTCTTGAAGGCGTTTGACGGGATAGATCATGATGTGCTTCTGGGAAAGATGGTTGATTTTGGCTTCACGACGGATTTTGTTAGTTTCTTCAGGACATACCTGGTAGAAAGATTCCAGTATGTTCAGTATAATGGTTTTACGTCCCATTCGTTCGAGTTCGGTGTTCCACAGGGTTCAAACTTGGGACCGCTATTGTTCCTTATGTTCATAAATGACATTCAGGAGGTCATTGATGTGGAATACCAGATGTTTGCGTGTGTGTGAACGACTGCAGAATAGTGTTGAGGCAGTGCGGGAGTGGTGTGACAACAATGGGATATTGCTAAATGCAAACAAATGTTCTGTAATGACAGTGAGCCGTAAAGTATTTCCAGTAAATTATAATTACAGTATAGGTAATATAGAGTTGCAGAGAGTGGAGACAGCCAAAGACCTGGGCATAGTTCTGGACTCTAGGTTGACCTTCAATCAGCACATTGGCAAGGTGGTTTCAGAAGCGATGAAAATGATGGGGTTCATAATTAGAAATGGTGGGTCTTTTCAAAATATTGAATTGTGGCTTTGGAAAGGGTTCAGAGGAGGTTTTTAAAGTTTTTGGCTAGGAAAGTTGATGGGGTGTATCCACCGGTAGGTATAGAGAATGATATTTTGTTAGAGAGATTTACTTATATGACTTTAAAGAAACGTAGAAATATGGGTATGGTGATGTTTCTGTATAAACTTGTAAATGGTGTGATTCAATGTCCACTTGCTGGAGGAACTGAATTTTGTTGTGCCCAGGCTAGCTCATCGGACTGGAAACTTCTTCTATCTTCCTACTGCTCACACAAATATATTGCATACTTCACCCGTTTATAAGATATGCGCTGCCTGTAATAAGGTATCTAGAGCATGTGATCTGTCCATGTCTTAGAGGGAATTCTTCTGTATTTGCCTAAACTTATTTTAATAACTGTAAGTATATGTGAAGTTGTAGTTTGTTTATTGTTTGTATAATTAAGCATTTTGTGATATGTATTAGTATTGTTTAATGATTGTATGATCGGCCCTATTAATTAATTATTTTGTTAGGCTTGTAACAGTAAATAAATAAAAAGTAATGCACTAATAATTTTTTTTTTCACATCCGATTTCACCTCCCCCTTTAAGTGAAAATTTAGCTTTCAAAACTACATGGCTCTGATGAGGCTGTCAATTCCTATATTAGTGCCAAATTTCAACTTTTCATATCAAATAGTTTAGGAGAGAATCGGGTATGACAGGCGGACAGACCGACAGACAGACACTGAAGTGATCTTATAAGTATTAGAACATTAAAAAGGTTGTAGATTTTGGTGCTGTACTGATTTACTAGGAAGCTTAGTAATTATAAATTTTTATTTCGGTCTATTTACTAGAATAACACAGCCCCACAAAAAAAAAAGTGGGGTATACTTTTGATGCGATATATCAGATCCGTAGTATTTTGGCCCGCTGATCACGAATCTGACGTCAGAATATCGCCATCACATCTCAATTTTTTTCTAACCTCAAAAGATAGGTAAAAATTAGTAAAAATTAAGAAAAATATACTCCTAAAAAATTGGTTCAAGCTTTTTCATGAATCCAAAGATGTATTAATATGTATTCGGACACGCTAAGCTAATATTCATCGGTTGGATTGAGTCATACAGTTCTGTTTTCTTTCTAACCTCAATAAATCAGACAGATATAGTGCTTCTCGAAAATTCATCGGTCGATTTTTATTCTTCTACCTGCATCCAGGGCACCTCCACGTGGTGACGGTGGGCAACGGTGTTACTCCACTAGCCGGCAGAGTCCCTGGATAACGGCTTAGATGCCGTCATGGCAGGTAGAAGAAAGAGAATTACGATGCAGGGACTCGGAAACCTAGTATCGGCGGTTGGTCAGGGTGGGAAAGCGGGCCCGCAGCCGTCGTCATCCAGCGACCGTAGCTCTTCATGTGTGGGTGACTTGGCTCATGTAGAGTATAATGCTACAAGAAAACGGTCTCACGGTACAAGGACTTTTCGTAAGTGCGATAAAAACAGTGATTCATTTTGTTATATTTGCTGTGAACACGTATTGAGTAAAATGGGGTCACCGATAACGGATAAGATTAAAACCTTATATAAGGATTGTTTTAACATTGAAATACAGCACCAGGATACAGATTGGGTTCCCCACATCATTTGCAGTTCTTGCAAAATAATGTTGTACATCAATAAGAAGGCGATTAAATATTTCAGACCAGCAATATGGAATAGACCATACAGTGAAAATGATTGCTACTTTTGTATGAATGTTGTATCTAGGCATAACCGAAAAAATAAAAGCACTATTACTTATAACGATGTTTCGACAGTAACAAGACCAACTAAACTAATTCCGCCTCCTGAACCACTTGATGCTGATGTTATGGAAACAAATGATTTCACCTTATCAGTTCATGCCGAAAACATTGAGACTGTCGAAAAAGATTCAAACACTGTTACTAATGAATGTTCTAGTGACAACCTATTATATACTAGTCACACAGATAAAGAATTTCTATCATACAACCGTAAACCAGAACCAATACTCGTATCACAGTCAGAGATTTAGGCTTATCCAAAGATGGTTCAGAGCATCTTGCTTCCTTTTTAAAGAAAAGACATTTACTTAAACCAGAAGCTACGATTTCTTATTATAGAAACAGAGATGAAGAATTTCGAAAATATTTCACAATGGACGAGGAATTGTCACTTTCATATTGTACCGATGTAAAAGGTCTAATGGATGAATTTCAAAATAACTCATACGATCCTGAAGAATGGAGACTGTTCATTGATTCTTCTAAACGCTCCCATTCCGATTGCTTATTCCACAGTTATGGAAGAGCAATATGAAAAAATGAAGCAGCTTTTGATAAAAATAAAATATGCTGATCATAACTGGAAAATTTGTGGAGATCTGAAAATTGTAACAATATTGCTTGGCCAACAGTCAGGGTTTACACTTTACCCCTGTTATAAATGTCTGTGGAATAGCAGAGACAGGGAACGTCATTTATAAGAAAAAAATTTGGCCAACAAGAGAATCGTTCACTCCTGGTGAAAATAATGTATTGTTTCCACCATTGGTAGATCCAGGAAAAGTTCTTATTCCCCTGCTTCACATTAAGCTTGGACTTATGAAGCAATTCACGAGAGCATTAGATACAAACGGCCTATGTTTCAAATATTTGCATAAAAAATTTCCGAAATTTTCTGAAGCTAAAATTAAGGCAGGCGTATTTGACGGGCCACAAATAAGAAAATTGTTTCAAGATTCATTATTTGTTACTAAAATGAATAAAGTTGAAAAAGCTGCTTGGCTTTGTTTTAAAGAAGTCGCAACAAACTTTTTGGGAAATAATAAAAGTCCTAAGTACAAAGAAATAGTCGAGAAAATGGTAAAAAATTTTCAAACATTAGGTTGCTTAATGAATCTAAAATTACATTTCCTGGACTCCCACATCGATGATTTCCCAGATAATCTTGGTGACTACAGTGAGGAGCAAGGGGAACGTTTTCACCAAGATCTGAAAATCATAGAAAATCGGTATCAACGACGATGGGATGACCATATGCTAGCGGACTATTGCTGGTCGCTAAAAAGAGAAACAAGTCCTCAAAAGCGTTTGGGCAGAAAGCCTTTGAATAGGTCATTCGCGGAAAAAAGAACAAGATACAGCCAAAAAAAGGAAAGTTAGGCGCGGGTCTAACCTTCGCAATTCTAGGGCTTAAGGGTCTACTATTTGAGAGTATATGGTTTAAAAGTCCTGGTTTTGAGTTTATTGGGTCTCATTTTTAAAGTTACAGGGTTATTGAGGTCTATTTTTTGAGGTTACAGGGTGTGGGAGTCTAAGGTTTCAGGGTTTAGGGTTTAAGAGTATCAGGTTTGAGGATTCCCCAACTGTATACCAAATTTGGTAGGAATCGGTTGGTTTTCAAAAATTTTGTCCGCCATCTTGGATCCGCCATTTTGAATTTTGCAAATACGACCTCAGATTCATGATCAGCAACCCAAAAAACCCCCGTGTACCAAATTTGGTAAGAATAGGTTGAATTTTAATTTGAATTCGTTTTTTGCATTCGAGAAGCACTATATCTGTCTGATTTATTGAGGTTAGAAAGAAAACAGAACTGTATTGCTTAATCCAACCGATGAATATTAGCTTAGCCTGTCCGAATACATATTAATACATCTTTGAATTCACGAAAAAGCTTGAATAAACTTTTTAGGAGTATATTTTTCTTAATTTTTTACTAATTTTTACCTATTTTTTGAGGTTAGAAAAAAATTGAGATGTGATGGCGATATTCTGACGTCAGATTCGTGATCAGCGGGCAAAAATACTACGGATCTGATATATCGCATCAAAAGTATACCCCACTTTTTTTTTGTGGGGCTGTGTAATTAAACGACTTTAATTTTGAACCAGCGCCTTTAATACGTTTCTTGATATGGATTGGTATAAAAATAAAAAAAAACTTACTTTTTTCTTTATATTGATGCAAATAAAAGTTAATTAGCTGCTCATCCGGTAACCTATTTTAACTTTATTATGCTTTGTGGCGGTGGCTGCTTTGTTTTAATTTTGCCAGTTCACCGAGTCTTTTTTTTCCATTTACGGTTAAGAGATGCTATTTATCACATTTTTTCTTTTTTAATACCAAGATTTACTAGTTTTAATATGCTAAGCTATTTGCAAGAACCCCTGTATAAAAAAGAACGAGATAACGGAAAGTACGAGAACGACCTAATTTATCGAAACGAGTTTCCATTTAGGACATAATGTCTAGACATTACACTGTTTACAGAAACTTAGGATCCTAATCGTTCTTTATTCGTGTAAAGGTAGCAGTAATCCTGATCCGCACACATATACAATTTAATTTAAAAATCTTTGACCATTTTCATCTGTAATAGTTCACACCATATCCCCTTTTTTATTTTTGGATTGCGTTACTAAAATGTGTTGAGATAAAATAATCATTCCAGCATAAAACTACGTAGGAGAAAACAAATGAAATATGATTAGGATTTTATTTACAAATAGCAGAGAACATGTCACAAGCAAATTAAAAGTCAAACATCAGAGTATCAGTTCATGACTTTTTAATAGTTGATGCCTAAAACCATGAAATAAAAAAAATAAGTTTGCTGAGCCTAAAACCTAGAATAAAATGTAATATATACATATATACAAAATACACCAGCTTTCTGTAGACTTTTCACCCTATCCTATAGACAGGGAATATTTCCTTCCTGCTGGAAATGTGTCACAGTTCAGCCGATGCCTAAAAAAGGCAAGAAGATCTTGACAAATAACTACCGGCCAGTCACACTGCTTTCAATAATATCGAAAGTCATGGAACAGGCTATCAATCGACATCTTCTAAAACATCTTGAAGAATTCAACATTATTAGCGATCACCAATATGGCTTTCGTAAACATAGATCAACAGGAGGTCTTCTGACTTATGTAACACATATTTGGAACAATGCAATTGAACACTTTGGAGAATCTCGAGCGGTTGCTCTTGACATATCCAAAGCATTCGACCCGTGATGGGCTGTTGACTAAGCTACATTCTTGTGGTATGTCTGAAAAGTTCTGTTTGTGGCTCTCATGTTTCTTCAGTGAGCGTTCTTTACGAGTGGCGGTCGACGGATTTCTTTCTAACACCTTCACTATCAACGCCGCTGTGCCGCAAGGCTTCATACTGTCTCCTACTCTCTTTCTCATTTACATTAACGATCTGCTGGAAAAGACCGGAAATCCAATCTACAGCTTTGCAGATGACAGTACGCTTATCTCTTCATTCACTTTGAACGCTCGAACATCGGCTGGTCAGGCGAGTGTCCGCAGACAGCGGGAAGTTCAACTTAACAAACACCTAGAAGAAATTCTATCTTGGGGTGACAGTAACCAAGTGCAATTTAACGCTACAAAAACCCAGGCGGCAGTTCTTTCTAAAAAAGTTAACGTTGCTGAACCCGACATAGTTATGGCGGGGCACTCCATTCCTCTAACATCGTCACTCAATTTGTTGGGCGTTAATTTGGGAGCAAATATGTTCTGGCATGAGCATGTTGCAATTGGGAATATTATTTCGAACCAGAAAACTTTACACTCCACAACAACTATTAATTCTTTACAAAGCCCAAATTCGACCAACTCTGGAATACTGCTCCCATGTTTGGAGCTCCGCTCCCAAACATACACTGCATTTGTTGGATTCTATTCAGAGAAGAGCTGTTCGTCTGATTGGAGACTCGGAACTGACCGGCGGCCTTGATTCGCTGGAACATCGAAGAACGATTGGCGACTTGAGCCTATTCTACAAGTATTTTCATGGAAAGTGTTCGGTGGATGTGAGAAAGTGGCCCATTTCATTTCTCCCAGAGCGGTGCATGTAAGAAATACATGTCGCGCTGATACTTCACATCCGTATGAGGTTCAGCTTGTTACTCCTCGTACAACGCTTTTCAAGCAGTGTTTTATATGGAGAACATCATCCCTTTGGAATAATTTGCCCAGGACTGTATTTCCCATCGAGCACAATTTACAGCGATTCAAGAACAACGTGAATTGCCTTTTCCGCACACGTGTCGCTCCTGTAGCGCTTTAGGGACCTCCCTGCAGCACGTGTGCTAGACCCATAAAAAAAAATATATGAAACCAAATATTTGAACACATTATATCCACAAGCTATAAATCACATGTAACAATAGAATCATTATTTAGGAACCCAAAAGAGAAAATAAAATTATAAAACCAGAGCATATACAGCATCACATGTAATAAATGAGGCTTACAAAGAAAGAACCAACGAGAGGATGTAGGTAAGGCTCGAGAAACACAAATTATAATAAATAAACTATATCCATTCTCTTTTAACAGCAATTAACAACTGGCCATAAAGTAAATTGTAACGCCTTCTAACAAATAATTATAGTATAACACTACAAAACAAGTGCAACAAAACTCCAATATATAAGCAGTTAACAGCCTATTGAACATACTGATACCCATAACTACAGGTAAATTTGAAGGAGAGAATACCAGTGCTGATCAATCAGTGCTACAATCTACGATCCCAACAACACCTAAATAGCGCACAAAGCCTACAAACTCTTAGTTTGCTATTAACTAAGTACTAGTGAATATCGATAAACAAATAAAATTTTGTCGAAACTTCTGGGACTTTCTAGCCAAAATAACAATGTAATAAATTTAGCAAAAAAGAACCTAAAAGTTCTGCAAAATATTAGTGGGCAAATTGAAGAGTAAAATATGTTTTCAGAAAAACGTAAATTGAGATGAATATGTAATAATTTGACATGCAGCAAAATATGGCCGTACAGTGTTACTAAAATGTTTAAAATTAAAAAAATAAAAAACTCTTTAGTTTTTAAATAGTTATTTTTTACTTAAATTTTTAATTCAAATGTTTTACTTAAAACATTGCATTGAACATTTCTGCACCTTTGGTAACATAAATCGTTTGAATTTTCTAACAAATATATCGGAATCACAACACAACACTTAGAGAATAAATTCAGTGAACATAAATACATAAAATGTATCTACCGTACATAACCTCAAAGCAAATGGAAATCACTTATTTCACTTTCCAGACACTAAAGTCGTCACCCAAGCAAGAAATTGGTGCCAACTTCTTGTAAAAAAAATCGTTTGAATAAAAAAAATAGCAACTTATTATCACTGGCAAGCGAGATATTGTTTATATTATATTAATTTAAGTCAGATTTGTTATAATTTAATACCGTTTTTTAATTTACAGGTATTTCAAAGCACAATACAATGGGCGAAACATCATTAAATTAAACTATAACCACGAAAAAACCTAAACCCAAGAACAAAAACGTGGAAAAACTGTTGGAATTCAGACTTGATTCAGAGAGCCTTGAAGATGAGTGAAATTCCCTCAAAAATTTGCTGCATTTTACAATTTTATTTCCATGAAGGCACAAATGCTGCGCGGAGCTATGAAAAAATTTGTGCTTTTTATGGTCAAGATATATTTTTAAAACTAATAGCCAACAGATGGTTTAGTCGCTTTCATTCTGGAAATTTCGATGCCATAGATCTATCTCGTAATGGTTGATCAATGACAAAGAAGTTAACAAAATCTTGACAAAAGTTGACTAAGACCGGCATGTAAGTAGCCGTAACAGTGCTAAGAAACTAAACATTCATCTCTAAACAATTTTAAACCCTTTGGAGCACGTTGACTACAAGAAATCCATATTTGAGTCCCACATGATTTGACGCTAAAACATTTACTTGGTCGAATTTCCACAAAAAAGTAATGAAGCTCAGCCATTTCTAAAGCGGTTGATCACCGATGATAAAAAGTGGATAAAGTACGACAATAATGTACGAAAAGATCGTGGTCAAAAAAGGATGAAATTCCACAAACGTATTTGGCGGAACTAGAAGGGAATCAAGCATCAGGAGCTGCTGCAGTCTGACCAAACGCTTTATTCTGTACTCTACCGTCAGTAATTGACAAGATTGAAACAAGCGATTGGAAAAAATTGGCCGGAACTATTCAACAGAGAGAGTGTCCTCTTCGACAATGTCAGAACACACACGTCTTTGATGAATGAGAGATAGCTTGACTGGGAAGTTTTAATTCATCCATCGTATAGCCAGAATCCTGCACCGGCAGACCTCTATTTATTTTGGTTTTTGCTGAACTCCCTGAATGGTATTAAATTCGTTTGAAAAGAGGCCTGTGAAAACCACTTGTTACAATTATGGTGTTGCCAGAAAAATAGCGAAGGTCATCGAACAAAATGTATGGAGTAATAAAGTTTTTTCAAAGTATACAAATCAACTGTCTCAATTTAGAGTTTACTTTTTTGACAACCTAATATTTTAAAATCAGAAATTACAGCTAATAGAGACCATTACAAAAAGGAGACGTGGCGAAACATTTTTATAAGAAAGGTACTTTATATGGTTTGACAATTACTATAAATGAAGTTTACATAGTACAATTAAAGCCTACATTTATACTATATATTTTGTTACATTTATTTTCAATAATTTAGTAGGTACATGTAAAAAAACCACAGCCATATAATAAATGTACACCATATTTTACTAAATTATATGGATTTTAAAGAACAAATGTTATTTTAAATTTTATAATACAATATCTTAAAATTCATATTACAAATTATATTTTATTATATTTGTGGATTCTGCTCTTTAAGATCATATCAAAAATTTTAGATAAAAGTTATTTTTTACAATTTTATTTACAGAGAAAAGGTAACTTACACAAATAGCTTGACATTTTTATAAATATTTTTCAATTAACTTTGAGCCATTTTTAGTGATAAAAATCGGTATTTAATAAAAGTGTAATTTAATTATGAAGACTTATACATACCCTTTTTGTTTTTTTAACGAAATGAGAGTATTCTTTAATACGCATGTATTATGTTTTATATAGATAGATATATAGCTTGATTTCCTGCTCAAAAAGAACCTGCAGGAAGAATAAGAAGAGGTAGAGGCCATAACATTGGTCCTCGGAAATTTGGTTTCTATGAATGTTTCATCAGAATAGAGATTGCTTATGTTGTATGAGAACAGTGCGCGGCAAAAATTTCGCGTCCCATATTAGTAGCACTTTGTTGAAGCCCCGATGGGTCAGTTGATTATAAAGCGGGTGCCAAAGTTTAAAGGAATAGATTCGATGACGACCTAGGAGATCAATCAAGAAGCGATGTAACAGTAGACCTGCTTTCGACTGTCAGTTCGCAAACATCCTAATCTCTAAATATGAAAACGAAGTGCAGTAGATGTGTCCAGAAATTCTGTAATTTTCTTAAAGTTTGTATCAATGTTACTAGATTTTACTAGCCTAGACCTAAAGCCAATTGATACTACTCGGACAGTGTGACGTTAATTTTTCAAAAGTCAGAATTTTTTTGAATTCGCACTTTTAAAATGACCCATTTCGTGAGTATTCAGGCATGTGACAGTCCCTTGACTGTATCACCACCCCAAGGTATGGCCTAAGGGTCTAAGTGCAGCTGGCTGAAGGTTGAGTAATTCTGATAAACAGATCTTTAGGATAAATTCCTGATAATAATGCACCAGCTAAAGTAAGAACTTCGTCTTTTTTTTTTTTTATGGGTCTAGCACACGTGCTGCAGGGAAGTCCCTAAAGCGCTCCAGGAGCGGCACGAGCGCGGAAAAAGCGATTCACGTTGTTCTTGAATCGCTGTTTGGGCTTTATCTCGAGTTCTTCATGCTCTAACGTGGCCACGTTAGCACTGGTAGGACGAAACAATTGTATCTGGGCGGTCACTCTAATTTGCTTCCACCCCCGGCAACCCGACCTGTGAGGGAAGGTGTACTGTATACATAAAGTTCGAAGAAAAATGTTTGAGGTAGGTAATAAAGGCAGCAGGCACCTTATCAACATTTATTCAATCTGACTGCCTTAATGGGTAGTCGAAATGTAAAAAGATCTTGTTTATTTTGAAATATATCCTATATTATAACCATTTTTTCGTATTGCTTCTCTAATATGCTCCATTTTTCAGGCATATACTTCCGTATTTACAAAAATATTCTTTTCTTGTCTAGTCACAACTTCGCATGAATATTTACAACTCTGAGATTAGTAACAATTTCTAACCAAGAAAATATATAAGGATCAGCATATACTGGCCACTGCGGGACGAAAGCTGCCCTCAAGTCTTGCCACTTTTTTCTGTCTGCCGCTTGTACCCAATTTCCAGCCACTCTTTTCAAATCATCAGTCCACCGACTTGGTGGTCTACCTCTACTCCAATAGACTTCGGATCTTGGTCGCCACTCTATGATTCTCTTTGTCCAACGCCCATCCTTAAACCTTGCAATATTGCCCAGCCCAGTTCCATTTGAGACGTAGAATGAATTTGACTGCGTCTTGTACCTCTGTTTTCTTCCTGATAGTATAATTTGGGATGTGATCTCTAAGAGTAACGTATCCATCTTTCGTTGCACACATATTTTATTGATGTTTTTCTTCATCACTGTGAGAGTATTGGCTCCGTACGTAAGAACGGAGAGCATGCATCTGTCAAATATTTTTCTTTTTAAACACATGGGAAGGTTAGATTTGAATATGTAGGCCAGTTTGCTACATGCAGCCTAGGAGAGACCTACTCGCCGCTGAATTTCATGTGTTTGGTTATGTCGTCCTATGCTGATTTCATGTCCCAGATATTTATATTGGCACACTTGCTCTGTCTCTACGTTATTCAGTTTTATAGTGTCGCTTAATGCAAGATTTGTCCTAAACTGGGTCTTCGGTATAGACAAAATACAAGAAGCACAAACTATGCTACGAAGCTTCGCGAAGCAGGTGTAGGATAGTTTGTGCTTCTTGTATTTTGTCTGTTAAAGACAATGTCGTCGGCGAAACAGAAGTGATTTAATTCTTCACCGTCAATGTTAAGTCCCATGCTCATATCATCAGCTTATACTGTCCACTGCTGGACAGTATAAGCTATATATATATATATATATATATATATATATATATATATATATATATATATATATATATATATATATATATAAATATATATATATATATATATATATATATATATATATATATATATATATATATATATATATATATATATATATATATATATATATATATATATATATATATATATATATATATATATATATATATATATATATATATATATATATATATATATATATATATATATATATATATATATATAAATATATATATATATATATATATATATATATATATATATATATATATATATATATATATATATATATATATATATATATATATATATATATATATATATATATATATATATAAATATATATATATATATATATATATATATATATATATATATATATATATATATATATATATATATATATATATATATATATATATATATATATATATATATATATATATATATATATATATATATATATATATATATATATATATATATTTATATATTTATATATATTCAATTGTTTTTTGATTTTAGAATACTCTCTAGAAGTGTTACGAAAAGCTTGGGTGAGAGCTTATCACCCTGCCGAACTCCTCTTTCGATTCGAAATTTGCTAATATATTGATGTGTTTGTGTTTAAACATGGGCGGTGGCATTTTCAGATATGTATTTAAATACATTGGCATATCGATGGACAATACGACACTCAGTAAATGCTTCTAAAGAGCTAATATTTAAGTATTATCAATTGATTAAGTTAAGCGTTTTTTTTAATTAAATTTTCCGTAAGACAATTTTTCTCGGTAAATTTTTGAGATTCTCTGAATTGTTGACTGCAAAATATATGTTAAATTCAGTAATTAAGTTTTTCTTCTGAGAATAATATGTGACAGTTTTTATTCTCTATTCCAAATTTGGAGTTAAGTCTAAAAATAAACTTCACCAAAACCAAATATTTCAAGAACGAAAGTGAAAATAACAGCCAGGAACTATGAACAGAAGATAAAAGAATAGGAAACGTACAAGCATTCATATATTTAGGACAAAAATTTGAATTATCAAAAAATAATTTAAAGGCTGATTTGGATAGAGGAGTGTCGTTAGATTGGTTTGCGTTCGGAAGGTTACAATATACATTTAAATTAGACATCCCAAATATAATAAAAGCTAGAGTATTTGATCAATATGTACTGCCAGTGTTAACATATGGCACTGAAACGTGGGCTTTAAATAAAAGTATAATAAATATTCTCTAGGTAACCCAAAGAACAATAGAGAGCAGAATGCTAAATATTAGACTCCAAGATCGTATTTCTAATATCGAGATTCGAAGAAGATCAAAAGTAACAGTTGTAATATAACGAATATGTATATTAAGGTGGAATTGGGCGGGGCATATCGCAAGGATGAATGATAACAGATGGACACGCCGTATAGTTGAATGGAAGCCTAGAGAACACAAAGAATGTGGACGTAGATCACAGACAAGATGAACGGACAACATAAAAAGATTAGCGGGATACGATGCAAAAAGCAAACAACAAAGCTCATTGAAGATAACTTGGAGAGGCTTACATCCAACTATGAATTTAATAAGCTAATGATGATGACGATGATGATTCAATTTGGGCTCTTTTCTTCAATAGTAAGTAGATGGTTAAATGATATATATATATATATATATATATATATATATATATATATATATATATATATATATATATATATATATATATATATATATATATATATATATATATATATATATATATATATATATATATATATATATATATATATATATATATATATATATATATATATATATATATATATATATATATATATATATATATATATATATATATATATATATATATATATATATATATATATATGTATTTGCAATATGTAATAAAACCTTTTTGAGTTATTTTCATTTCCAAGATATGATGTACAGAGAAAATTATATGATTACTGGCATAATATTTCACTGGAATTAAATAATATGATTAGGCACGTGGACATTTGTTCCTTGCTTAAATTATTTTTTTTTATAAAAAATACTGGATTCTTTAAATTGCTTTAAATAAGATGTTCTAAATTTAAAAGTTCGATACCATTGGATTTTTTGTCATAATTTTACAAACTTGAGATCTGTCTCATCACTAAGCAATAAATGAAATTTTTTAGTAACAAAAACACACAATATCTACTAAAAATTTGATACAGTATTGATGATAAGGCTTTAACAATACAACGAGGTATGTAAGTACATTATTCTTTTTTCATAAATGTGTACAATAAGGGTTTTATTGATCTCTGATGTTTAAATAAAAGCTAAATTGGTAAAATCGACTTTGCTTGCACTGAACTAAAATTTTAGCCCAATTTGCTTGAACAAATATTATTTAAAAAGATGAAGTCGATCTCGTTCAGTTAACATAAATTGGAAGCAGACAAAAAAAAATTTCGTGAAACGAGCTTTTTGTTTACTTTTCATATTTCGGAAACTCTCCTAATAATTTGAAAATCAAACTTTATTTTTATGAATCTCAATTTATTGATTTCACTTAAATTATAAAAACGGAATGACCTGTATGATTTTGATTTTTTTTTTTCATACTATATCTTCGTGCCATCTTCTCAACGAAACGACTATATATAATTTTGAGATTACCTATCGGAATAGTTGGTTTATTCTGCAGTTAGATTAGACTCATAGGAATCACTACTAAGAATATCATCTTCTTACTACGAGGGCCGCTTTTTAAGTTTTTACAAACAACCACTAGATGGCGATATTCGGAGGTGTCATTACTATTGTAAAATTTTACATTTGTTATTGTTAAAACAGTGGCAGCTCAAAAATAGGCCAAGTTAGTTTGTTTACAGTGAGGGCTTAAAAAAACAGTTTTGTGTTTTTACGATTTTAGTAAAGGCCTAACAATGCCTCGAATCGTTTTGTTCAACTTTTGGTAATGAATCACCATCAGAAAAGACTGTTCATAACTGGTTTGCAGAATTTCGTCATGGTCATGCTTTCGTCAGTGATGAATTTCGTGAACGTCGAACAAAATCGGTTGTTGTTCCAAAAAAATCGATGCTGTGCGCAACGTAATTGAAGAGAATCGGCATGTGACTTACCGTGAAATAGAGGCTTCCTTAGACATATCGAGGACTGCAGTACATTCGATTTTACGTGAACATTTAGCTGTGAAAAAGATCTGTTTCCGATGGATTCCGCATAACTTGATCAAAACTCAAAAACAGGTTCGTGTCAATTGGTGTAAGGAAATGCACAAAAAATTCTATCGGGGACATGCAAAATTCGAATACAATATTATAATAGCTCTATGTGAAACCAAGGTCAGTTCATCGACCAGCACAGTAAACTATCTTTATCCTGGGTACGACTTCTATTCCCGATTTAGGCGTAACTTTGGAATCTGTCTTTTTGTCAGAAGCGACCTCTCTTGCCAACGAGAAGAGGCTCTGGAGCCCCCAAACTTTAATGTTATGTGGTTAAAAATAACGACTCAACCAACCACAAGGTTCATCTGTATCCTTTATCGACCACCAAGCGATACTAACTTTAGAGCACTTTTCGCTTCTCTTGCAGACACCATCGATCATATACAAATTAACTATCCAAATGCCGAAATTGCCATCCTGGGCGACTTTAATGTCCACAACATCAACTGGCTTAAATATTCAAATACTACCGATGAACAAGGTCGTGAAGCAGAATCATTTTCAATCAGTTGTGGCTTAACTCAGCTTATTGAGGAATCAACACGGATCCCTGATCGAGACGGGGAATTCGCCAGTCTTCTTGATCTGTTTTTAACCACCAATCCTGAGATTTACACGGTCAGCGTAAATCCGCCATTAGGTTCTTCCGACCATAAACTATTGTCGACATCGAGTATCCTACCTATCAGTGACAGAGAGGCGCCTAAACCGCGCAAGATTTGGCACTATAAATCTGCAAAATGGGAAGATCTCATGGAATATTTTCGAACTTTTCCTTGGTTAGACGTTTGTTTTCAATCCGATGACCCATCTGACTGCGCCAAGGAGGTTTCCGATGTTATTTTGGCCGGTATGGAGGCTTACATCCCTTTTTCGAAGAAATGCCCTTCCAACGGCAAGCCTTGGTTTGACCGAAAATGCAAAGAAGCTGTTGCTTCTAAACATCTTGCATACCGACATTGGCGTGAAAATCCTAACACCATAAATCGAAACACCTTTGTTCGTGCCAGGAACAGATGCAAAGAAATTATCGACGAAACCAAGGAGGCACACAATCAACGGATTAGAAACAGACTTCTCGGTTGTCCCAACAATTCCAGGTCCTTTTGGTCAGTCGCTAAGGCAGTTAGTCAAAATTTCACCAAATCCACCATACCACCACTCACACGGTCAGATAATTCTATTGCAACGACACCTGTTGAGAAAGCGAACTTGTTGGCTGAACTCTTTGCTTCACATTCTACTGTCGATTTCCAAGGAAAAACACCACCTAATATTCCCATAGTGCAGTCAAGGATGCCCGATATTTCCTTTAGGCAGCGTATCATAAAACGTATTTTGATGAAGCTAGACACCAAAAAGGCTTCTGGCGCTGACGGAATACCTGCCATAGTTCTCAAAAACTGTGCGAGGGAACTAACACCAGATTTCTGTAGACTTTTCAACTTATCTTACAGAAAGGGAATATTCCCTTCTTGCTGGAAATGTGCCACAGTTCAGCCGATACCTAAAAAGGCAAGAAGACCTTGCCAAAAACTACCGACCAATCGCACTGCTTTCAATAATATCGAAAGTCATGGAAAAGGCTATCAATCAGCATCTTCTAAAATATCTTGAAGGATTCAACATTATTAGCGATCACCAATATGGCTTTCGTAAAAATAATCAACAGGAGATCTCCTGACTTATGTAACACATGTTTGGAACAACGCAATTGAACACTTTGGAGAATCTCGAGCGGTTGCTCTTGACATATCCAAGGCATTCGACCGTGTTTGGCACGATGGGCTGTTGGCTAAACTACGTTCTTATGGTATGTCTGAAAAGTTCTGTTTGTAGCTCTCATGTTTCCTTAGAGAGCGTTCTTTGCGAGTGGCAGTCGACAGATTTCTTTCTAACACCTTCACTATCAACGCCGGTGTACCCCAAGGCTCCATACTGTCTCCTACTCTCTTTCTCATTTATATTAACGATCTGCTGGAAAACACCGAGAATTCAATCTAAAGCTTTGCAGATGACAGTACACTTATCTCTTCATTCACTTTGAACGCTCGGACATCGGCTACTCAGACGAATATCCGCAGACAGCAGGAAGTCGTTCAACTTAACAAAGACCTGGAAGAAATTCTATCTTGGTGTGACAGTAACCAAGTGGCAGTTTTTTCTAAAAAAGTTAACGTTGCTGAACTCAACATAGCTATGTCGGGACACTCCATTCCTCTAACATCGTCACTCAATTTGTTGGGCGTTAATTTGGGAGCAAATATGTCCTGGCATGAACATGTTGCAGGCATAGCAAGAAAAGCTTCTCAGAAGTTGGGAATATTATTTCGAACCAGAAAGCTTTACACTTCACAACAACTGTTAATTCTTTACAAAGCTCAAATTCGACCAACTATGGAATACTGCTCCCATGTTTGGGGCTCCGCTCCCAAACATACACTGCATTTGTTGGATTCTATTCAAAGAAGAGCTGTTCGTCTGATTGGGGACCCGGAACTGACAGATGGCCTTGATTCGTTGGAACATCGAAGAACGGTTGGCGACTTGAGCCTATTCTACAAGTATTTTCATGGAAAGTGTTCGAAGGATGTGGCCCGTTTAATTCCTCCTAGAGCGGTGCATGTTAGAAGTACACGGCACGCTAATACTTCACATCCGTATGAGGTTCAGCTTGTTACTCCTCGTACAACGCTTTTCAAGCAGTCATTTATATGGAGAACATCATCCCTTTGGAATAATTTGCCCAGGACTGTGTTTCCCACCGAGTACATTTTACAGCGATTTAAGAACAACGTGAATCGCTTTCTCCGCACACGTGTCGCTCCTGTAGCGCTTTAGGGACGTGTGCTAGACCAATAAAAAAAAAAAAAAAAAAAAAAAAAAAATAGGGGACCAAACTTGGATACATTTGTACCAGTCGAAAACTAAGCAAGTATTAACTGTTTAGTTGTTCTAAAATGATCCGAATTCAACAAAAGTGGTTCGTTCACGAAGCACTTCCAAGAAAAAGATCCCTTGTTTCTTCGGTTATATTAGACATATTGCAACTATTCCTTTAGAGAATCGAAGAACAGTTATGGCTGAATGGTATACAACAATTTGTTTGCCAGAAGTCATCGACGAAATCAGAAAAAACAACGCACCATTCTTCATCATGACAATGCCAGCTCTCACACAGCACCTCAAACAATTGATTATTTGACCGAGAAAATCATCGAGTTGATGTCTCATTGCCCATATTCACCTGATTTATCGCCTAGCGATTCCTTTTTGTTCCCGATTGTCACAAAAAAAAATGAGTGGACAGCGATTTTCATCACCTCGAGAAGCTGTTGAATCCCTCCAAAACGATGTTTTTGAGGTGCCAACTTCAGAGTGGAAAAAATGTTTCGTTAAAACGCATAAAAATGTGTATAAATCTTAAAGGCCAATATTTTGAGAAACAATAAAACAATTTGCACCAAATTATTTTTTTTTGTAAAACTTGAAAGGTAGCCCTCGTACACGTTTCTGTCCTTCTTTCTCGAGTGTATTATCAACTATAACAAATGCTTCTCCACTCTTCTCGTAACGTGTACTGCAGTTTTCATTTCTTTACTCTTATATAATTTCTTTTCCTTCCTTGATTATTTCTCTTCACTTAATGTTTACTAATTTGCGGTACGTGGTTCATACATTCATAACATGAATGAGAGAGCTCATAACAACTTATTATTAAATTCAATTAATTTTTATGCTGAAGTAAGTAATAATTTTAGATATATAACAAAATATTTCCACTTACAATTTATTTTTCAACGTTTAAATTGGCCCTAAAGTAAATATTTAAACAATATTAAATGTTGAGGCCTGAACAGGTTTTATCTTGGATAACCCAAATAAATTTACCGCTTTTCTAAATTTAAAACTCCAAAAGTTACTTAATTCAACGTGTAGACGTGTCGAGAATAACAATGATTAAGGAAACAAAAAGGAAAAAACTGGAACTGATTTTTTTCTTTTTATTTAATTTTGAATATCTCATAATAATTTTGTACCTCACGGAAGGTGTATTAATATAAAACTTTCGAAATTCTGTTTTAATTAGAATGTAAGCATACGACATATTATTGAAGGATATTTCACGAGTTCTATGAGTCGAGGGCAGAAATGGGGTCCAAGATATTTAGAACTCAAATCTGATACCTCACTCTACATCGTTGGTTCTCAACCTGCGGTTCGCGACCGATAAGGGGGTCGCCTTGTCTTTTTGGGGGGGTCGACCATTATCAATACCAAAATTAAAGTTCAAAATTTAAAGTTAGATGTTAAGATGTTAATAATTTATTTATTCTTGGTAACACACGAGATATGCGACTTAAACAGTGGACGGCTGGCGCACGCACCTCTGCTGCGAGTTTAAACTTTCGAATATAAATATGAGTGTATAGATAAATTGTCGCGCTCAGTAAACTTGTTACCTAGTGTTAAATCGTTACAGTGTTCTTTGCGTCGTTTGTATATAAATAGCTCGTTGTTAGTTAGTGTCTTCTTTGATCCGAAAAACGGTACAATACTAGAATAGCCCGTCACAATTCGTCATCGATAAACACACCTAGAAACAGACTCTTCTATTATTTACCGTTCTCGTAAGCAAAAAAACATTAAATGATCTTAATTCAAAATTTTTAAACATTTTTTTAAATTATTTTGAAGTATTTTATTTTCCAAATATCAACATCACGGAGAAAAAAGAAAATATTTGGAGAACTATTTAAAATTTGGGTTTTCAACTGTTATTAATAACGGCATAGAGAAGCCACAATGTGTTTTATACAATGCTTAGCGCTGAATCTATGAAACCCTCAAAGCTCAAACGTAATTTATAAACAAAGCACTCCGAATATATTACAAAAGGCTTGGACTTTTTTAAACGACATGGGGCTGCCGTGAAAAACAAAACTTAGATTTTACTAGGACGTTTCAACAACAAAGCCAAGCTGTAGTTCAGGCATCATATGAAATTGCTCTGGAAATTGCAAAAAATAAAAAAACCCATACAATTGCAGAAACCCTCATTGAACTCTATTTATTAAAGTCGGTTAGGCTAATTCTTGGAGAAGCGAGTGAATTTAAAGTTCTTAATATATCCTTGTCCAACACCACAATTCAGAGACGTATTTCAGACATGTCCATAGACATGGAATAAATTTTATCTGCATCTCCTGTCTTTTCCTTTCAACGTGACCAGTCTACCGATGTTAGTTCATGATATATTCACTTGGAGGATATCAAAGAAGAGTTTCTGTTTTGTAAAGCACTAAAAACTACTACGATTGAGGTCAGGACTCCGCGCACAGCAGTCTAATGTAGGTATTCCTATTTCCGCCAGGTATTGTCGCACCGATGCAATAGCATGTGGCCTGGCATTGTCGTGCATTAGCACGAAGCTATCGTCAACAAACCCAGCGTAAGAAACGACGTATTCCTGCAAGATCTCCTCAATGTTCCGGTGAGCAGTTAATCCACCGCTACGAGTCCCATCATTCACGTAAACGGTTTTCGTATCCAGCGAGATGCCTCCCAACACTATGGACAGAACCTACTCCGTAGGCGACCGTTTTAGTAACATAGCACTGCGCATAGCGCTCCCCAAGCCTCCTATAGAGTCGTCTTCTACCATCATTGCCATATATGTATTCGAGACTCGTAGGAGAATAAAAGGGAACGCCATTGCTCTAAGGTACAGTCGACATGTTCTCGGGCAAATCTGAGTCGTACTTGTCAATGGACTGGTGTCAATTTGGGTCCGTTAGCTGGTCCCTTCGGAGTTAGGTCAGCTTTTTTAGGTCTTTTTCTGACTGTCCAATGACTGACAACCCGACCACGAACTTGTCGGAGCTCCTGCTGGACCTCAACGCCGGTCAAGTGACTGTTTCTTAGACTTTTGTTGACAATGAAGTGGTCGTCTCGCTCCGAGGTACACCTTCTTCTTACTGATACTGGTCTCCGTGTAAAAGCGCCAGTCTCTTGGTAACGTTTGTAGCCTCTGTAGACAGCTGACTGGCTCAGGTGCAGTTGCGCAGCGACTAAACGTTGGCTATGCCCTTTTTGCAATAGGGCAATAACTTGTGCCGTTTCTTCCAGGGAGGTATCCATTTTCCGATAACATAATTAGTGAGCGGGTTTAAAGAAATGATAGGAAAATGCAGCTGCATGTGTTTTTATATGGATGAATAGCGCTCAACGAGTACGTTGGTGAACGAGCAAAAACGGTTCTATTGAGTAAAACCGTTTTAATCAGTAACACTTTTTGGAAATCCAAATATTTTTAGTATTCTTGGCAAAAGTAGAAAATCAGCATTCTAATGATACCAAAAATGATACCACTGTTTAAAAATTAAATTCAAGGATCGGTGTTAAATGAAGCAAGATCGTTTCAGTCAATTTTCTGCTCACCAGTGTATTTGAAATTAGTTTTATAGTTTCGTCAAAACCTAAAGAGTATTTTGAATAGATGAAAAGTACTGCGGTATAAGTTCTTTCATTTGTATTATTCAAGTTTGAACTTCAAATTTTGCAAACTTTAAATACCCAGTATTCAAACAGGCAATATTTAAATAGTACTGGCCGAACTTTGGGTTTAATATTTGCAAACGAATTTGTTAATACTGCAGTCTCGTTGTGTTCCAGTCCCTTGATCATCATCGACGTATACTATCCTGCTTTAGAATATTATTTAAGCATTTGTCATATCAGAGACACTTGTCACTCTACTTATTATCAATTTAATAGTGCTAATTATACTGAACTTAACACCTTTTACAATTATAGGGATTGGTCGTTTTTAACATTGGTTGACGATACTGACTTGGCGTTGGAGCGCTGTTCGTGGGTATCGATTTGGTTATACCTAGATAAACTATAAAAACTCAGAAATATCCTTGCTGGTTTGATAGATAGTTCCACTCTAAAAAATAAGCTCTATAAGAAATTTAAAGAATGTGCCTTGCAATGAGATTACGAATACTGCTCTAATGTAAGACGCTACGTGAGGCTTGGACTGACATATGTTTTTCATAATTGTTTCCAACATTGAACATGTTAAGTATCTTTGGTTTTCCGTCAAAAATTTGAGGCGTGTTTCCTCTCTGCTCAGAGTAATATAGTACAATGCTCTCATCCTTGGTAGCGCCGGTGAGATTGCTGATGCTTGTGTCTCACATTTACAGTCTTCTTATTCTAATTGTTTAGATCCTGAATCTCTTTCTTGTGTGACAACTTTAATGTTCAGAAAGTCGAATTAGTGATTTTCATTTTGTGCTTCTGTAAGTATTATGTTGTCCTTCCAATATATATTTTTAGAGACGTTTTAGACCGGGTATAAAATATACTAAATTTGTCTTTTTTTTTGGTTTGCACTTGTATGTTAAATAATAAATTGATTTAACGAAAGATATTGTTATGGATGATACATTTAGTCTCCCTTTGTGTATTAAACATCTATAGGTAGATATTAGAGGTAAAAATTTACTTTAAGCCAGTTGACCAATTTAAACCACAGATCTCTCATTTGGAGATACCTACAAGCTGAACCAAATGACACCAAAGTTATGTGGTTTCATCTACTAGGGAAGGGTCAGTGTTGGGAAAGGATGGGATGAGGATTGGATAGAACCAGGACATAATTTAAACTAACCTGAATTAGCCAGAACTAACATGAAGGCTGTAGAACGGGCTGGAGCTTCGCGCCAAATTGGATATAGCCCAAACATTAGATAAACTAACCTAACATAAGCTGAACTAACATAATTTAACCGGAGCTAGAACAAAGTAATATAAGCCAAGTAGAATACGCCAGAGCTCGTGCTGAATTAGCCTTACAATAAAAGCCGCAGCTTTGAATTAAATATAATCCAAACGTAAAATAAACCGAGCTGAATAATTCCCATACATATTTCCTATCTACTTAATATTGAACTCTTTAATTAACCTCCTTATCTCTCATCTAAGTAAATGGAAACAACTTATTTTGGTGTCATTCGATTTAGCTCATCGAGATCTATCAAATTCGTGACATAAATTAAACATGCGCAAAAACCCGTCTGTCCTAGTTTTGTGATACTCTCTCCAAAAATAACGCCATTGTCACAATTCTTGAATTGGAAGTAAACCGCGGACAGAACGGAAGTGGGTATTTTTAGACAGAATATGTAAAACTAAGGTGGCAATATTAAAGATATTTTTTTGATTAGCATAACTCAATCGCTGTCGGATAATTTTGCAATTACCTGTTTTCTATTCTAAACATATAATTTGTTCTATGTTGGGAATGTGGAATCTTTGGTCAATGATACTACTCAGTATATATCACCACTACACCAAACACTTTATTTTTGTACTCGACGCGCTTTTCAGAAGCGATGATTGACTACTGATTGACTGGTAGTCAATCATCGCTCCTGATCAAGCTAACATGGTAAGGAAAACGCACGTCGAAGGCAAAAATAAAGTGTTCGGTGTAGTGGTGATAGTTACTGAGTAATGTAATTTGTTATATACTATAAAAATGAACAAAGCAAAAAGCAAACAGGATAAAGAAAATAATTACATTTCACAAATTCTAGTACCGCCACTGAAGGTTTTTCCTATCTGGCACGTAGTTTTGTTTCTATTTGTGTGCGTTTTCGAAAAACAAACTCACGTACTGATATCTTGAAAATTGTGTTTCAACTAAAGGCAGAACTATCACTCAGGCTATAGATAAGATTATAATAGCTGTGTTCTCCAATCCAATTATTAAACTCTCCTTTTTATATTTTTCTCACTGGTAAATCTTACAGTCTATATATGGCGAAGATTTCATTTATACGAGGCGACCCTTGTCCTCCTTGAAAAGTATCTTTTTCAGATATGTATAATTATTAGATCTTTATTGTAATATTTGTGCCATAACGATTTTAAAAATATTTATAACAAAAAAGAAACGACAAATAAAAATAGCCGGCTCAGTGCAAGTCGGACTTGCGTATTAGTGTTCCGTACTTTGACTGTTTTTAAAATAAAAATTTTTTGTTACGAAGGTATAAAATGATCAGTGACTTCACAAAACACACTCCAAATGAGTTTTCATCAAAGTTTGTTTCCGATCTTTGTTGAAAACAGATGACCTCGAAATTTTTGTTTTTTTCGTTCAATTTACACCCCGTGAAGAATATTCCAATTTTTTTTTTTAATTTTTTGATCAGTACTTTTGGAGACAAGGGGGACTTAGTGATTTTTGCCTTTTTCTGAATAATACAAAGAAAAGTGTGAACCAGTATTATATTATATATATTTTTGATCTTGTGTTTTCACAAGCTTTTATTTGACATCCCACTCGATGATCTGGTAAAAAAATTTTTCACCCCCCTAAATTAACCCTTTAACTTTCAAAACTACACAGCTATGATGGGGACATTAATTCCTATATTAGTGCCAAATTTCTGCTCTCTATGTCAAATAGTTTCGGAGATAATCGGTTGTGACAGACAGACAGACGGATATACACCTGATCTTATTAGTGTTCTGTATGGAATTAATTAATTTAGACTGTATAACTATACTCCTTACAAAATTATTTCCTACAAAAATCTTGAAGAGTCATTTTCTTGGCAAATACAGTGCGATACAAACTGTTTAAGTAATATTTGTATGTTTAGAATATTTTAAAATGAAATAAATTATAGGGAATATTAAATTACAATAGAACAGTCACATATAATGACATCTGGTTTTTGAAATCTTTGGCATAATGACACTACACAACAACAGTTATCACCACTACATCAAACACTTTATTTTTTCACACGACGCATGTTTTGCTAATCATGTTAGTACAGTTAGAACAGTCAAGTATTGCTCCTAATGATGTTAACATGGTTAGTAAAACCATGCCTTGAGTACAGAAATATAGTTCTTGGTATAGTGATGATAAACTACCTGCCCCGTAAAACCTGCTAGACAAAAAATATTTTTCTAAATCAACTGAGTTTTCAAGTAAAAATAACATAAACTGGTGATAAATAAGACGATTGTATTCACATGTATTTTTATAGGTATTGTAAATGTTTCTCGTAGACACAAGACTATTTTATTTATTGGAACTGTCTCTTATATTGCAAGTAAATATGTAATGTTTAAAGTATAGGGATTATTGGGGTTTTTGAAAAAATTAAGCTTTGAATATGTAGAATGTTATTTTTTTTTAGTGAATAATCGGTTTTAAAGCACTGTACTTCAAAAAACTGTTTGTTTTTGAAATTTCAGATGCTGTTGCCGAAAAAGAAAAAATATTTTATAAAACACAATAAAACACAATCAAAAACATTTCTTGTTAAACCTAGCAATGTTGCAATAGTCCGGGATATTATCAAAATTCGAGTCGATTGTATTTAAAGTGTATATTTACTTACCGTAGGTGCTGTAAAACCATAAAATTTCAGTGTCTATTTACTGATTAATTACAGTAAAGCGCCATTTATTATTATTTTTCTGCAAATGCAGTTGATATAAGGATTTACCGGTTTCAATATATAGCAATATAACGCCGGCCTCGGTAGAATAGTGGGCTAAAAAGCCTACATATTAAACCGATGGTCACTGGTGCGATTCCGATAACCAACTGGGAATTGTGTGTGTATGTTTGGGTGGTAGTTAATGAGGAAATGCAATAACCCCCGTCGTAGCACTAACAAATGTATATTTCGGCACCGAGGCAACGTTGTCTGATATTAGAACATCCCTGTCAATATATCCCATCAGAGAAATATTAAGAAAAAGAGTTAAAATCACTATAGTGACAAGAAGGTAAACTATAAAAGAAGAACAGTTTTCATAACACCTTGTATATGTTTATATATATATATATATATATATATATATATATATATATATATATATATATATATATATATATATATGTATATATATATATATATATATATATATATATATATATATATATATATATATATATATATATATATATATATATATATATATATATATATATATATATATATATATATATATATATATATATATATATATATATATATATGTATATATATATGTATATATATATATATATATATATATATATATATATATATACATATATGTATATATATGTATATATATATATATATATATATATATATATATATATATATATATATATATATATATATACAAGGTATTATGAAAACTGTTCTTCTTTTATAGTTTACCTTCTTGCCACTATAGTGATTTTAACTCTATTTCTTAATATTTCTCTGATGGGATATATTGACAGGGATGTTTTAATATCAGTCAACGTTGCCTCGGTGACGAAATATACATTTGTTAGTGCTACGACGGGGGTTATTGCATTTCCTCATTAACTAGTACCCAAACATATACACACAATTCCCAGTTGGTTATCGGAATCGCACCAGTGACCATCGGTTTAATATGTAGGCTCTTAGCCCACTATGCTACCGAGGCCGGCGTTATATTGCTATATATTGAAACCGGTAAATCCTTATATCAACTGCAATTGCAGAAAAATAATGATAAATGGCGCTTTACTGTAATTAATCAGTAAATAGACACTGAAATTTTATGGTTTTACAGCACCTACGGTAATGGTTGTAGTAAATATACACTTTAAATACAATTGACTCGAATTTTGATAATAGTCCGGACTATTGCAACGTTGCTGGGTTTAACTAGAAATGTTTTTGATTGTGTTTTATTGTGTTTTATAAGATATTAAAATATTTTTTCTTTTTCAGCAACAGCATCTGAAATTTCAAAAACAAACAGTACAGTGCTTTAAAACCGATTATTCGCTAAAAAATAACATACTACATATTCAAAGCTTAATTGTTTCAAAGAGTCCCTATATCCCTATACTTTAAACATTACATATTTACTTGCAATATAAGAGACATTTCCAATAAATAAAATAGTCTTGTGTCTACGAGAAACATTTACAATACCGATAAAAATATATCTGAATACAATCGTTTTATTTATCACCAGTTTATGTTGTTTTTAGTTGAAAACTGAGTTGATTTAAAAAAAATATTTTTTGTCTAGCAGGTTTTACGGGGTAGGTAGTTTATTATCACTATACCAAGCAATATATTTTTCTACTCAAAGCATGGTTTTACTAACCATGTTAACATCATCAGGAGCAATACTTGACTATTCTAACTGTACTAACATGATTAGCAAAACATGCGTCGTGTGAAAAAATAAAGTGTTTGATGTAGTGGTGATAACTGTTGTTGTGTAGTGTTATTATGCCAAAGATTTCAAAAACCAGATGTCATTATATGTGACTGTTCTATTGTAATTTAATATTCCCTATAATTTATTTAATTTAAAAATATTCTAAACATACAAATATTACTTACACAGTTTGTATCGCACTGTATTTGCAAAGAAAATGACTCTTCGAGATTTTTGTAGGAAATAATTTTGTAAGGAGTATAGTTATACAGCCTAAATTATTAATGTTCCATACAGAACACTAATAAGATCAGGTGTATATCCGTCTGTCTGTCTGTCACAACCGATTATCTCTGAAACTATTTGACATAGAGAGTAGAAATTTGGCACTAATATAGGAATTAATGTCCTCATCATAGCTGTGTAGTTTTGAAAGCTAAAGGATTAATTTAGGGGGGTGAACAATTTTTTTACCAGATCATCGAGTGGGAAGTCAAATGAAAGCTTGTGAAAACACAAGATCAAAAATATATATAATGTAATACTGGTTCACACTTTTCTTTTTATTATTAAAAAAAAGGCAAATATATATATATATATATATATATATATATATATATATATATATATATATATATATAACATATATATATATATATATATATATATATATATATATATATATATATATATATATATATATATATATATATATACATATATATATATATATATATATATATATATATATATATATATATATATATATATACATATATATATATATATATATATATATATATATATATATATATATATATATATATATATATATATATATATATATATATATATATACAGTCGACACTCTATTTAGTGAAAGACCAAAATGTTGACCGAAATTTCACTATAGAGAGTTTTTCACTATATAAAGAAAAAATCCGTATATATTGCTATGTATGTAAGATATTCTAGATCTTGAAAAAATTGCACTATAAAGAATTTTTCACTATATAGAGTTTCACTATAAACAGTGTCGACTGTATATATATATATATATATATATATTTATGGGACTAGCACACGTGCTGTAGGAAAATCCCTAAAGCGCTACAGGAACGACACATGTGCGAAAAAAGCGATTCACGTTGGTCTTGAATCGCTGTAAATTGTACTCGGTCGGAAACACGGTCGTGGGCAAATTATTCCAAAGGGATGAGGTTCTCTATATAAAAGACTGCTTGAAAAAAGTTGTACGAGGAGTAACAACCTGAACTTCATACGAATGTAAAGTATTAGCACGACGTGTATTTCTATCATTTACTGCTTTGAGAGGAATTAAGCGGGCTACATCCATTGAACACATTCCATGAAAATAGTTGTAAAAGAGAGCCAAGTCGCCTAAGACAACCGTTCTTCGATGTTCCAATGAATCCAAGATGCTGGCCAGTTCGGGGTCTCCAATCAGGCGAACAGCTGTCTTCTGAGTAGAATCCAATAAATGCAGTGTATATTTGGGAGCAGAACTCCAAACATGGGAGCAGTATTCCATCGATGATCAGATTTGAGCTTTATACAGAATTAACACTAGTTCAAAATAATATTCCCAGCTTTTGAGAAGCTCTCTTTGCAACATGTTCATGGCAAGACATATTTGCTCCTAAATTAATGTCTAGCAAATTGAGTGACGATGCTAGAGGAATGGAGTGCCCCGACATAACCATGTCGGGTTCAGCAACGTTAAATTTTTAGGAAAAAACTGCCGCCTGGATTTCTGTAGCGCTAAATTCTACTTGGATACTGTCACCCAAAGATAACATTTCTTCCAGGTCTGTGGTAAGTTGCCAATGTTCGAGCGTTCAAAGTGAATGATGAGATAAGCGTACTGTCATCTGCAAGGCTGTAGATTGGCTTCCTTGTCTTTTTCAGCAAATTACTTTTTGAGGAAACTTGAAAGCCATAAACAGAACTTTTCAGACATACGAGAAGAGCGTAGCTTAGTCCATCGTGCCACAAACGGTCGAATGCTTTGGATATTTCAAGAGCAACCGCTCGAGTTTCCCCACAGTGTTCAACCGCGTTGTTCCAAACATGTGTTACATAAGTTAGAAGGTCTCCTGTTGATCTATGTTTACGAAAGGCATATTGATGGTCGCTAATAATATTGAATCCTCCAAAATATTTGAGAAAATGCTGATTGATAGCCTTTTCAGTGACTTTCGATATTGGTGAAAGCAATGCGACTGGTCGGTAGTTGTTTGCCTTTTTTGGGTATAGGCTGAACTGTGGCGCTGTTCCAGCGCGAAGGAAATATTCTCTTTCAGTAGGATAAGTTGAAAAATCTACAGAAAACTGGTGTTAGTTCTCCCGGGCAGTTTTTGAGTACTATGGCAGCTATTCTGTCGGCTTCAGAAGCTTCTTGGTGTATAGCTTCATTAAGATACGTTTTATGATATGCTGTCTGAAGACAATATCGGGGATCCTTGACTGCACTGTGGGAATTGTAGGTGTAGTAGTTTGCTTTTTCAACAGGTGTTATTGCAATCTAGCCGTGCAAGTGATGGTATAGTGGATTTGGTAAAATTTTGGCTAATTACCTTAGCGACTGACCAAAAGTGTGTATGTATGTATATATATATATATATATATATATATATATATATATATATATATATATATACACTTTTTTTCTAAAAAAAAATGTTAAATTCGGAAGAATGATAAAAAGTGCTTTATTCAAAGTATGTTCCATCGCTTGTTATACATTTTTCCCATCTTTCGGGCAATTTGTGGATACCACGCCAGTAAAAATCTTCCTCTTTTGCTGCGAACCATTCATCGAGCCATTTTTTCACATCTTCGTACGAACCAAAGCGCTGCTTAGCAAGTGCGTGACCCATCGATGCACACAAGTGGTAATTGGAAGGAGCCATGTCTTGTGAGTAAGCCGCATGGGGTAGAACTTCCCAGCTGAGTGTTTCTAACGTGTCGCAAACTGGTATTGCCGTATGTGATGGAGCATTGTCATGAAGAAAAATGACTTTGTGTTGCCTCTTTCGGTATTCTGGCCTTTTTTCAAGCAGTGAACGATTCCAATCGGTCAATTGTTGTTGGTAACGTTTAGTATTAACCGTTTCCCCAGGTTTAACAGCTCATAGTATACCACGCCCCTCCGGTCCCACCAAACACAGAGCATCGTCTTTCTGCCAAAGCGATTCGGTTTTGCGGTCGATGTGGATGGCGCGCCTGGGTCTATCCATGAGTTTTTTGCGCTTGGGATTCTCAAAATAAATCCACTTTTCATCCCCTGTAACTATACGATGCAAAAACGACTTCCTTTTGTATCGTGCGAGCAAAATGTCACACGTGTTTTTGCGCTTTTCCATTTGCCTGTCGTTCAATTCATGTGGTACCCATCCACCGGTCTTCTGAATCTTTCCCATCCCTCGTAGCCGATTGGAAACAGCTTATCATCTTCGTCCAACAATGCTTGCAATTCCTTGTCTGCAACATCGAAGTCACTACTTTTGAAACGCCGAAACCATGGTTCACACGTATCTTGCGATGGAGCATGTTCACCATAAGCTTCTCGAAGTAATCGGTATGATTCAACAGCGGTTTTCTTCAAATGAAAACAAAAAATTAATGCTGTCCGCGAATACTCTTTGTTCGGTATAAATTTCGACATATTGAACACAACAACACAACACTTTGCACACACTTTTCCAATATATCACTCGTGCGCATCTGACACTTGTGGATGACACAACAAAATGGCGCAGTATCAAATCTTTATAGCACAAACTGCATTGGTGCACCATCTGTTGTCTGAAATCCGCATTTCATACTTGTACACCTGGTATATATATATATATATATATATATATATATATATATATATATATATATATACTATATATATATATTATATATATATATATATATATATATATATATATGGGACGTTTCGCGTCAACGGAGCCACTCCAATAGCCAAAAATGGAATTAACGAAAAAAAAATTCAAGGGTGTCAGTTTCTTCATTGGAACGTAAGCTCTCAAATGCAACTTGGCCCTTTTGAGAAAAACAAGATGGCGGCTAGAAACAAAAAAATCATGATTTCTAAGCGGAATTAACTGAACTTCAAAACTGAGACAAAATGCAATATTGATGTAATAGTTAGAGTAACCAACATAATTTTATGTAATAACAACATGGCTGATCTAATATGGCGCCTAAAACCGAAAATTAGACGATAAATAAGCAATTATGGAGACTTTTTCTAAACGGAGCTTCGGTTTTAGCCGCCATATTGGATCTGCCATGTTGGTATTACATAAAATTATGTTGGTTACTCTAACTATTACATCAATATTGCATTTTGTCTCATTTTGAAGTTCAGTTAACTCCGCGTAGAAATCATGATTTTTTTGCTTCTCGCCCCCATATTGATCCGCTATCTTGTTTTTTTCAATAGGGCCAAGTTGCATTTGAAAGCTTACGTTTCAACGAAAAAATTGATACCCTTGGATTTTTTTTTTTCGTCAAACGCGAAACGTCCCATTTGGATATATCTATATATATACATATATATATATATATATATATATATATATATATATATATATATATATATATATATATATATGTATATATATATATATATATACATATATATGTATATATATATATATATATATATATATATATATATATATATATATATATATATATATATATATATATATATATATATATATATTTAGAACCTCGCACAACGAACGCATTTTCTGAAGTAAATTAATAAACAAATAAAAAAAAACTATTAAAACTTCTGAATACATATGAATATACAAAAATTAAGTTTGTTGTAAAGAAAAAAAATATCGTAAAAATATTGCCTACTAAAAACACGGAACAAAAACACAAAGTTAGACACTTTAATAAAAAATAATCATTATCACGTTTTTCCACCAGATGTAATTTTCGCACACTTACGTGATTGTTACCAAAAAAATAATAACAAGGATCTTTAGGGAATAATTCTCACTTTCTTATATTCTTTGTATATAACTACAACATTTATAAAAAGACCTTTTACAAAACACAGCTTTAGATTATATTCTATCCAGTTTCAGTAACTAAGTGGGTTAAAATTCTGCCAAGTAATTGGATGGTCACCAGTTTTATTCCGGCACTGCCAGCTGGGTGCTGTGACGACATAGATTAAAAAAAAATACAAATTGGACCAGCTTCTAGCTAATATATCCTATATCGTGAAGCCAATAAAATGGACAAAAAACTATATTTTGATATGGTAAAAATTGGGGATGATGTTACAATTGTTCTTTCCAATAAATTTTGATCCAATATGACAGAAAATATGAAATGAAATAAAAGGGAAATTCTTTTCCGCTAATCTAACCTTATTTTATGGTAATTATACTTTTAAGGGTAATTTAGTTACCTTGAAATTTAATCAGTTATTTTGAATTCGTTGCTATCAGTTACTGCAAAGTATGAAAAGAGAGTGATACAATTATTTTAGAATTAATTTAATTTTCATGAATTATTTTGCATATATGTAACTCAATTATCAAATGATAATTTAATTACTCTGAATGCAAGACAATTAGTTTAAAAAGAAAGAAAAAAGATTTACAATTACCAATTACTTTAATATCAGTAATCAGAAAACTAATTACAGTTGCACAAATTACCAAAAGTGACTTAGTTACATTTTTAATTACATTGTTTCAGTTAACGACATTTCTAATGAGGAATAAACTAACGTAAAGAATGGGAGTTACTGACTCTTGCTTAATCAGAAGGTTATGTTGAAATGTATAAATATTAAGACCTACATTTTTATATTCGGTTGTCTAAATCGTTAGCTTATTATTGAACAAAAACCCGACAGTTATGTTAAGGAGTTATAACTTTTTCAAGCTTCGTTAAATAAAATTGCAACTTATTACTCTGCGTACCATTTATACGGTCATCAAAGATTTATTCAAGCGTAATTACATAAATAAACGTAAATGATCCAAATTTACCAATATTTAATTTTTTCATATTATTTTGTCTCCATCACTATCTTACCAATCTAAATATACAACACTTGCCTTAATCAAAAAAAAAAAACCTGAATGTGTTCTTCAGTTATCGCTTGTTTAGCATTACTAACTAAATTATATATTAGAGAGATTTTGCGACGCCTATTTTTCACATTTCTTTGTCGATATCGTTATCTCAAGCATGCGTAGTGTTGACGCAAAGGAATTGCAAAGTTAAGTTAGGATTCATCTTCTATAGACTTAGGGAATTTTTTAAAATTTATTGTATGGTTAAGCAAACCGGTTATTTCTATTTGATGGGCAACACAAGTTTCTAAATTAGAGTTGTGTTAAGCAGATTTCTATCACTTCCTTCAATATTTCCAAGTTAATACGAATATGCGATAAATAAAATTTCATTTGAAATCAGCATTACACACACTGTAATGTTATTGTGCCAAAGATTGTAAAATCCCAACATAATCTGAACACTAATCATGTTTTCTCGATGTTATTTGCAATAAAAGATAATTTCAATTTTACTGTATTTTCTTAGTGGTCTATATACCTAAACAGGAAAAAAAACAGTCCCTACCATAATAGGGATAAGAATAGCGAACTCTAAATAACCTCTCTTATAAGTTCCTAAATAAGGGAAATCGTTATCCTCAATAAAGGTTTATCTTACTTTATTTGAATACTGCGCAAGCTTCAAACGGTGGGCGCATGTTTCAAATAACGATAACAGCTGAGTCCTTATATTTAATTTCTTCAATTTACTACTGCGCAATCTCCAAGCGGTGGGCGCATGCTTCAAATAAAAATAAAGACACTGGCCTGCCAAAATAAGTGTTGCAAAATTTCTCTTTTATATATAGACAGAGATTACTCGCAAAGAAATAAGGCAATTTCATGAATATGTTTTCACATATAATGTATCTAGCCAGGGTTTCCACAAAATTGAACTAAAATTGGAGACACTGAAACATCAGAAAAATAATATTTTAAGATTTTCTTTCCAGTCATTAAAACCTCTATCAGATATGTTATAGATGGCCAAACATCATATATATTTTAGCAGATATTACAACTATTGGCCAATATTCAATGAATAGAGAATTGTAATTTTAATTAGTAATAATATGCATAGAAATGATTGATCTGCTATTATTAATATTACTCGTACATTGGTAGCGATTTAATTATTTATTATCTCTGATCGGACGACGAATTAAATGATTTCATAATTATAATTACGGAAATTATAAAACATAATCACCTTACGATACCTGGGAAATTATTACAAAATTAATAAACAAAATGCGGGTACCTGTGACAAAAATATCGCATATAGTTAATCAGATATGATGTAGATAGCAGTTATTATACATTTATTAGTTTTTACTCTATTGTATAAGGCTGTTTTAGCAATTTTTATAGCAAATACATATATGATGAAGCATAAGAAAGTTAATTTTAATTTGAAGCAAGTAATCAGCCTTAATTTTTTATGTCTCTGTTTACTGTGCTGATAGAAATTGTCTAGTCTACGTCGGAGGGTGCGCTTGCACATGCTCGTAAGTTATATTAAGTATATATACTTCTAAATGCTTTAAATAGGTTGAATATAGAACAATATATTTATCGAATTGAAATTTTATATACAACTTCTGGCAGTTTTGGGACACGTTGTAAATAACAGCAAACATTTTGGAATAATTTGCCCAGAACTGTGTTTCACACCGAGTACAATTTACAGCGATTCAAGAACAACGTGAATCGCTTTTTCTGCACACGTGTCGCTCCTGTAGCACTTTAGGGACTTCCCTGCAGCACGTGTGCTAGGCCCATAAAAAAAAGAAAAAAACAACATAAATTCTACAGCTTTGTAGATAACAATATGCATATTTCTTCTTTCATTTTAAATATTCAAACATAGGCTACTCATGCAAATATCCGCAGACAGCAGAAAGTTGTTCAACTTAAGAAGGACCTGGAAGAAATTCTATCTTATGGTGACAGTGACCAAGTAGAATATAAGGCTACAAAAATCCAGGCCGCTGTTTTTTCTAAAAAAGTTAACGTTGCAGAACCCGACGTAGTTATATCCGGACTCCATTCCTCTAGCATCATAACTCTAGTTGCTGGGCGTTAACATGGGAGCAAGTAACTCTTGGCATTAATATGTGGCATGCATAGCAAAAAGAGATTCTCACAGCCGTTAATTCTGTACAAAGTAAACAAATTCGGCCAACGATGAAATACTTCTTCCATGTTTGGGACTCTGCGCCCAAACATACATGCATTTGTTTGATTTTATTTAGAAGAGAGCAGTTTTCCTGATTAGAGACTCAGAACTCACCAGAAATCTTGACACCTTGGAATATCAAAGAACGGTTGGCGACCTGAGTCTATTCTACAAGTATTTTCTTGGAGAGTGTTCGATGGATGTGACCCACTTAATTCCTACCAGGGCGGTGCATGAGACAACACACTACGTACGTCATGCTAATATATCCGATCCGTATGAGATTCAGCTTGTTGCTCTTCGTACAACATTTTTCAAGCAGTCTTTTAATATGTAAGCTGAAAAGTTTTTGGTCTGACACATAGATGTCACCCTTTTCAAAAAATCTCTATGATTTTTAAGAAGCACCAACCTTCAAATGATACGTGTCAAAATTCTATGATGTTTCGACGATTAGTTTACAAGTTACAGTGGTTTTAGTGACGCTACTTTTGATATTTTGAAAACATTTCAAAAAATCATAATTTTGTGCTTTTTGATGGGAAAAAATACTGTTCAAGCAAAACAATGCCTTGATAAGTGTTACGGGGATTTTACCCCTGGAAAATTACTCATAATTTGCTGGTATGCTGAATTTAAACGCGGTCGTACAGATACAAATAATGCTGAACGCTTTGGATGCCCAAATGAGGTAGCTACACCGGAAAGCATTACAAAAATCCACAAAATTGTTTTGGATGACCATAAAGTGAAATTGCATGAGATAGCTGACACCCTAAGGATATCAAAAGAACGTGTTAGTCATATTTTGCATGAACATTTGGACATGAAAAGCTCTGTTCGAAATGGGTACCGCGTTTGCTCACAGTGGACCAAAAACAACAACGTGTTGATTCTGAGCGCTGTTTGGACCTGTTTAAGAGCAATAAAGAGGATTTTTTTCATGCGATATGTGACAATGTATAAAACATGGACCCACCACTACACACCGGAATCAAATCGGCAGTCAGTTGAGTGGACAGCAGCTGGTGAAAGCCGCCCAAAGCGACCAAATACACAACAGTCGGTTGAGCCTCTGTATTTTGGGATGCGCATGTCGATTTTAGGATGCGCATGAAAAAATTAAGCGAATATTATATATAGTTATTTGTGCGTTTGAAGGCAGAAATCGCAAAGAAACGGCCCCAACTGAACAAGAAAAAAGTGCTCTTGCATCAAGTGTCACAAGTCAATGGTTACGATGGCAAAATTGCATGAATTGAAGTTCGAATTACGTTCTCATGAATCATATCCTCCGCGACTATTATCTAATCGCAGACATCAAAAAAATTCTCGCGGGAAAAGAGATTTGGCTCCAATGAAGAAGTTATCGCCGAAACTGAGGCCTATTTTGAAGGCAAAGACAAATCCTTCTACAAGAAAGGTATAGAAATGTTAGAAAAGCATTGGACTAATTGTATCGCTCTTGATTAAATAAAGTTGAATTTGCAAAAAAATGTGTTTTAAGTAGCTACACCAAAAACTTTTCGGTCTACGTGTAATATGGACTAAGCATCCCTTTTAAATAATTTTCCCAGGGCTGTGTCCCCTACCCAATACCCGTTACAGCTATTCAAGACCAACGTGAATCGCTTTTTCTGCACATGAGGCTCGCTCCTGTAGCGCTTTAGGTATTTTCCTTTAGCAAGTGTGCTACGACCATAACACAAACAGAGTTCTTTATAACCACAAAATGAGATATAATGAATATAGTTTGGTCAAAAGTGCATTCAGACTCATCCTATGACCATATGACATGTTTTTAAAATACTGTAGCATCACCAGGACTATACGAGGAAAGATAATGACCAATTGTACCAACATCTTGGTAGTCCTAGACACCGTTAGAAGCTGAAAATAGAAGAAAGGGCAGTATAAATTATCAAAGATTCAACAAAAAGTTTTATATAATTTGCCAATCAAGTAAATGTTTCACTCAGGAGCTTGGCCAATATTGCTCGAGAACAGTTATATCTGTATCAGCCGTAACACGTGCAAACTTTAATGACTCCAAATTAATTAAATTTTTACTGGTGGTTTTTATAGCAAAATAATATGAATGAATATATATATATATATATATATATATATATATATATATATATATATATATATATATATATATACACTAGCCGTGCCCGCGGCTCCGCTCGCGTGGACTTGATTCACTACTATCGCCACTGCTCATTCCTTATGTTAGCTAACGTAATAAAATATCTGCCCTTATTTCCCCTTATCTCCTATTATTTCTCCTTATCTCCCATTATCTCTACATAATTTTCCATTATCTTATCTTATCTCTGCTCATCTCCCATTATTTCTCCTTATCTCCCATTATCTCACCTTATCTCCCTTATCTAGGTTTATCTCGATTTATCTCGCAATATTTCTCCTTATCTCCCATTTTTTTCCTTATCTCCCATTATTTCTCCTTATCTCCCATTATCTCACCATAACTCCCATTACCTAGACTTATCTCTGCTTATTTCCCATTATTTCTCCTTATCTCCCATTATTTATACTTATCCCCAATTATCTCACCTTATCTCCCATTATCTAGGCTTATCTCGACTTATCTCGCAATATTTTTCCTTATCTCCCATTATTTCTCCTTATCCCCATTAT
>CM032446.1:56834599-56881986 GCA_019049505.1 Pachyrhynchus sulphureomaculatus
TCCAAGACACCATAAGCATCTGGAACAATACGATTTAAAGAGTCAGCAACAACATTACCTCGCCCTTTGCATTAAATCATCTTATAATCAAACTGTTGCAAGCGCAATGCCCAATTGCCTAACCTCTCTTGAGGATTCTTCAGATTGTCTAACCTGTGAAGACTGTAATGATCACACAAAATAGAAAATTTTGCTTTCTCCTAATAACATCTTAATTTTTATATTGCAAAAAAAAACATCTAATAGTGTCCTTTCTGTAGCCGAATAAACTCTCTCCTGACGAGTCAAACGTCTCGAAATATAACATATAACATACTCTTGACCATCATAAACTTAATATAAAACTTCTCCTACTCCATATGCTGCTATATGTGTCTTTTAAAGAATAAATTCATGTTCAAAGTTTAGACAAGTTTAAATTAGGGATTAAATTAAAACATTTTTTATTTTTGTCCCTACTTGGCAACTTTACAAAGTAATTTTGTGAAAGATGATATCAACTGAGAAAAATTTGGCACAAAACGGCGATACCAAGATAACATTTCAATAATTCTGCGAATCTCAGTTACTGTCCTTGGTATCTTTATATTGGTGAAAGCTTCAATTTTCGCTGGATCCATTGAAATACCACGCCAATGCACTACATAACCAAGATACTTTATTTCAGCATGACAAAATTTACTTTTTTAGTTGTTTAAATTTAAACCAGCCCTATGTAGACGATCAAAAACAGTTTACAAAATTTCGATATGCTTATTTAATTCATCTCTGACTTTTACTGGTACGCTGGCAATACCCACACATTCGTATGAAGTATTATTAGATATCTTAGATGTCGCTTTTCTATTAGTATCTAATTTTCATTTCAGAAAACTTTTAAGCTATTCCATCCTTGTCTGGATACATAATTTTTTTTTTCCTGTGAGTCTAAAAGTCCATAAGAATGTAATCTCAAAATATCTACTTCCAAATAAGGACATTCCCCAGACCTACATGAGCTAATGCATAATCTAAAACAATTTTATCTTTAAATTCAAATCTTCTATGGTCGAGTTTATCAGAAGCATACCATCGACCTAAAGTTAGCTTCTGATACCGTTTCTCCGATTACTTTTGTTTCTTTTATTACAATTCGAAAACATATTCTTAGTATAGTTCACTTTTCCACAAATTAAAACATCTAACATGGTTTGAAGTGCAATTCTTTACCAAATGATAGGGTTCACTACATTTGAAATATAATTGACCAATAATTTTTTTATTTATATTTAGATTATTTCCAGAAGAATTTTCATTACTTGAAACATTGGTTTGATTTTGATTATTAGCACAAAAAAGTTCTTTTTTAATTTATGAATTATAAACATTTATAATGTATATGTATATATATAGTATATATATATATATAAATATATATATATATATATATATTATAAATATACATATATAAACATCGAAATGGTATATATATATATATATATATATATATATATATATATATATATATATATATATATATATATATATATATATATAGAGTCTTATGAAAATAGTTGAATATACTAAAATGGGTGCTTCGTTGAGTTACGTAGAGCAACGTTTACTACTTTTTTTCTTAATTTGGACATAGATACTTAGAATGCGATAAAAGTCCCAGTTCTTATCCTTGTCTAAGTGAGTGATTAATGTTGCCACATGTTTCGATATAAATGAAAAAAGAAGAAAAAATAATTATTCACAGATCTGTCTCAACCTATTACCTAAATCAAATTGTATTTGTAAAAATTTGTAGCTATACCATTTTTATACTTTAAAGTTTAAACAAAAAAACAAAAAAATAAAACCACAAGTAATGACGTCAAGAATCCGAGTAAGGAAAGGTACCGTGATACTATAACTGGGAGTTAGTTTTACACCGCAACTGAAGCAACAGCTTTTATCGCCACTCAATCAAAACTTTTTTGTCGGTGGTCAGTTTCTAAAAAATAAATAAATAGTAATTTTATTATGTTGTACGCTTAAAAATGAATAGTAGATTTTATGATACTTATTTTATGTAGAAAGTGTTCTCATTTTTCGGGATTTTACATCATGTTCCATTCTACTGGGTTTAGCAGTTAGCTCTAAAATGGATTTTTTACACGGTATCGTGCTATTTTTTAAGGAAATATAGTGATTTACCATTACCAAAAAATTTCGGATTTGAATACAAAATTATTTATCTAGGTTAGATTTCGGCTCTTGTGTGCATTAATTTCTATAGTTAAAACACTGAACATCAAATACTACATTGTTCTGTGTTTCTATGACATAAGAATCCTTTCTAAACTGAAACAGGTAACGTACATCGTTCTTTTTTTGTTGTAGCTTATTACTTAAACTGAAATTTGTCTTCGCACATATATGAAAAAAATCCGTCTATCAAAGATTTCCAAAATCTTTGAGTTAACAAATACTACGAATAGCATGTAACATGATGTATTAAAAACTACTCCTTGGCACCTTTTTCTAAACATTCTTTATCTCCTGCATGTGTTAAGAAAAACTATTTTGCATAAAAATGGTTTTTCAACCAAACACAATATGCTGAAATTTTGCTCATCCTCCAACTAAAACCAAGAATAAATTCCTATACTACTATAGAAAATGTACAGAATTTATCGATCACCACTTTTTCGTCCACTTCCCTTAAAGACCTAAAGCTCAAATACTACAGGTTTCCCACTCTCTCTTGCGTACTAAATAAAAGTCTATATGGCGTTTTCTTTTGCAGCCATCGATTCAACAGGCAGATAAACAAATCGACAAACGATAGATATTATAAACTGTTCTTTGTCGATCTAGAGATCCTGAAATATAACAAAATGCAAAAATTCCGAATAAAAATTTCAGCTGGCGACGAAAATAAAAAATAAGTTAGTTTCTCTTTCATCAAATTTTTAAGTAAACAAAAGAATTTTGATTTAAAACCCTGTCAAGTTCTATTGCAGGCTCGATCTAGACACATAAGACTAGGAACCTAAGGTATAAGATAAGCTTAATTCAATATGATTTCATTAGATTTTTGCTAGCCGAAGAAAAAAAATCTTGCCTACTTAATAGTTCTTATATCGATTCTTACCAGGTTCGTTCAATCTATGTAAACGTTGCTTTAAATAATTTAGTTTTCCAGCTAATGATATGCGGTAAAGGAATATTGGTTCTTGGGAGGTTATAAATTGATTTTTTATTGTTTCTATTATTCCAACTAAAAAATACCCATCAGTCATTTCCTAAAAGTAAGATAATTAAGAACTAAGTGATATGGAAAATTTATACAGTAAGTTCATAGATTTCGTTCGAGTTGAAAAGTCTCATTTTTAATGTTCCATATGGAACACTAAAAACAGTGTTTGCTCATCTGTCTATCCGTCTGTTACCCCAATTTTCTCTGAAACTATTTGATATCTAAAGTTGAAATTTGACACTAATATAGGAATTAATGGCTCCATTAGAGTCATGTAGTTTTAAAAAAGTTAAATTTTGACTTAAAGGGTTAGTTTTGGGGGGTGAAATTGAAAGTGAAAAAAAAACAATTACTAGGTCATTGAGTGGGGTGTCAACTGAAAGTTTGTAAAAACACGAGTTCAAAACTATATATGATGTAATACGCATATTTTTCCTTGCATTATTTTTAAAAAATTGCAAAAAATCGTTGTCACCTCTTCTTATCTCGAAAATTTATGACCAAAAAATTTTGAAAAAATTGTAGAATATTCTCCACATGATGTAGATTGGACGAAAATTATCACTAGTGCATTCATTATCTCTGATAATTTACTTGGAATATAAACAAAGGGAACAAACATTTCAAGGTCATCAGTTTTGAACAAAGATCGGAAACACACTTTGTTAAAAACTTACTTAGGGTAACAATTTTTTTTATTTTTAAAAGCAATTACCGTACGGAAGACTAATCCAATGCAAGTCCAACATGCACTTGGCCGGCTTTTTTATTTTTACTTCACACCTCACAGCATCACTTTCTGCGGATGAAGAATTTTTAATAAAAAAATAATCCAATATTTATTGAACAGATCTAACAACATATCGTATTTTCCGAATTATAATAAAATTTATGAGTTTGATTTCTTATTTCAACTCACATCATAATGAGTGCCATCGGATGAACTGGAATATAATTCTTCTAACATTTTGCTTATTTTCTTACTATCACCACTTCCTCTTGTGACATTTAGTTCATATGGAATGACATATTTCCATATCAAATTTAGGCTTTTTTCCTCCTATTTTCAATACATCATACAACATACCCTCAGTTTCTGTATAACCAATCATTATAGGCACTTGGTTATAAGTTCCCTCTTTTAGTATTTCCATAGGAGATTTACTGAAAAAAGCTGTATCGTTTGGTATTTCAATTACTGCAGAAAAGTTTCTTCTATGAGCTGGATATATTGCCTAAAAAAAATTATGGTTAATAGATTGGGAGATCCAAGGTTAGTGATACACAGTAAGTCATTAAAATATTATAGGAGTTTGTAACGTAGTCATATACTTTGATTTAGTGTAGTATAAGTGTTATTTCTAACTATCTTTGCCCACAATGTCTATTTTTGCTTTTCGAACCTGGAAAATCAACTCTATTATTTTTTCTAAAAACCCATATCCACATAACGATGCATCATTATTAACAACATAGATTTTTACCTCTCGTTATCATATTCCTGCCATGTTCTGTGCCTTTAAATCTCAAGGCGACTACTCGAAGACGAGGATAATTGATCTCCCGATTGCCAGTAGCTTAAAGCAGAGAAACACCATATTAAAGGGCAAACCAAGAGGAGATGGTTCCGCCCGATCTCACGCCACCTACCATGTGCTGTGATGCCGGACTTATGTTCCTCCGTATTATTTTTGGTGCTCCTAGTTGATGTTAAATTATATTTGGAACAAATTCCGTTTAATATCTGTTTTTCATAGCTGCCACCCAGTATCACGATGGTACTAAGGTACCTGAGGTAAATAAGGCCCAGGGGGTAATAAGGCCCACATTTCAAATTTCGCGGAAAAAACATTTCTATGACACTTCACTGTTTACGCACACGTGCACAATATCGGTGTGAATGTTTCCGTATTGGTCCGCAGTCACTAGCGCCGCCATCTTGCCAGTGACGTGCGATGCGTTGATGAAGTGACCGGCTACTGTGCAATTTTATAATTTTCATACCAAGAAACTGTAAGTATTTTTTACGTTTAATTCAATAATTGACTAATAACGCTGTATTTATTATCTTAAGTATGTCTTGTACAATACAATGGATATGGTTTTTCCTAGCCAGAGAAAGATTTTTTAGGTTTATTAGGTTATTTTGTAAAAAGGTGGCATGAGGTTAATAAGGCCCATTATAACGGTACTTGGGCCTTATTGGCCTCTTAATATTTGAGTATCAGATTGAATTTTTTTGTGTTCTAGGTCAATGTACTATGTGAATTTTACTGTCAATATATGTGTAACATTGTTGCAGATTTTGATTAAAATTCCTCCAAAGAGAGCTCAGTGGACAGAAGAATTTACGGGCCGCTTTGGCGGCAATAGAACGAGGGCAGCTGACGCAACGAGCTGCAGCTGAACGTTACAACATTCCAAGACGAACTCTCCGAAATCACATAAATTCAAAAAGTACTATTAAGCGCTTAGGTCGTAGTTCCATATTGACAATCGACCAAGAAAAACATCTTGTACAACGCATTATACGATTTGCTAACATTGGTGTACCTGTTACTCCAAAAGTCATACGGAGACAAGCATTTTTATTTTGCGAGAATTATGATATTAAGCACAATTTCAATAAAGACTCTGGCATTGCGAGCAAAGACTGGCTTAAAATGTTTTTGAAAAGGAACCCAGAAACTTCCAAAAGAAAAGCCCAGTTTATGAATCCAGGCAGAGCACAAAAATTAAACCGTCCTATTGTTGCTCAGCATTTCCAAGAAGTGAAAGACCTATATGAGGAATTAGACATTCTACAGATCCCGCAACGACTCTATAATATGGATGAAAAGGGGTGTAGACTCACTATTCATCATCAGCAAACTGTTTTGGCGCAAAAAGGAGCTCGTCGAGTCCATTTGATTGCACCTGAGCACGCCGAAAATGTTACCATAGCAATGTGTGTTAATGCTGTTGGTACCGCTATCCCACCAATGATCATCTTTAAAGGCCAAAGACAAAAACCAGAATATAGTGATAACTTACCAGCTGGATCTCTCGTAAAGATGGCTCCAAAAGGAAGTATGACCACGGAGTTATTTATAGAATTCATCAAGCATCTGGGAAAGTATAAAACGCAGGGAAAAGTCTTGTTAATCTTTGATGGAGCGTCCTCGCACCTGGATTATACAATTGTTGAAGAAGCAGACAAGCATGATATTCTGCTTTATTGTTTGCCTAGTAACACAACCCATGAACTTCAACCCCTCGATAAATCCGTCAATAAGTCTTTTGAGCATCACTGGGATCAAGAAGCTATGACATACATGTATCAAAATCCTGACAGACGCTTGACGAAATCGAACTTCAACAAAATATTCTCAAAAGCTTGGTCGAGAGCATTGACTCATGAAAATATAATAAATGGATTCAGGGCTACTGGATTGTTTCCATTCAACCCTGATGTATTATCAGATGAAGCATTTGCACCAGCGATCTTGACCGAACATCCTCCTCCACAAACTTCAACTATTATTGAGGCAAACATAGAGTACCCTGAAGTAACGTCACGTTATGACACTGTTTCACCATCAATACTTAACAACGAAGAATGTACTATTGCTGACATTGTTACCCCAGAAAAGTAAATTGGTGTAAGGGCTTTAACTGATATTGCTACATCAACCTTTCCTGTGAAAGTACCACAAAGCAAAAATACAAATTGCAATGCTTCAACTCCATCGCCAAAACCATCAACATCTGGAATTGTGACAAAACGTCCTCTTATTCTAAGTTCAGACTCAGAGACTGATATTGAGCCTGACGCTGTACAGAAGATGTTGAATAGAAATGATCACACCAGAATCAATTTATATACCTCCGAAGAAGACTCAGACGATGATACTCCGCTAGCCAGTCTTAAAACAAAGGAAACTAAATCCCCGATTCAAGAACTTATGCCAACTCCAAACTATGCTGTAATCAAAGACAAACCAAGAAGAAAGGCCATCAATTATAGAGGTCAACGGATTATTAGGGACCTTTTCAAGAAACGAGAAGAGCTAAAAGAAAATGAGATGATAAAGGTAAAAAAATCAAAAAAAGCCAATCAGAAAACTAAAGATCGTAAGAATAAGTCTGGAAAAGATAGCAGTAAGGTTAAGAAGTCAAAAATAATTGAATCTGAATGGTTCTGCCATGCTTGCAAAGAAGGACGTGTTTCGGACATGCGGCAATGTGTCCAATGTTTTAAATGGTACCACGAAGAGTGTGTCGGACTCTCAACCGAAGATAAAGATATGTTTTATTGCTGTGACTGTGATTAAACAAAATACTTAACTATATTTTACCGTCTCAGTATAAATAATTTGTTTGTTAATCGTTTTTTATTTTTATTTTGCTTGCAGAAGATATTTTTTTTTTGTTTTGAGAGTCTATTTTTTGATTCTAGGAATATGATTGTGATACTAAAGAACTGAGTTAGGTACCTTTAATTAAAGTCTGATTTTAAGTCTTAAAAATTAATATAAAAGTAATTACATTGTTTTGTTTAATAAGAAAAGAACTGATTATTTAAGTTTTCAAAGTTACAGAACATGTTGTGATTGTACTAAGTACCTTAATTAAGACCACTAGTTCCTTGAAACTAAATTGTCTACGATTAATATTAAGAGGGCAATGAGGACCACGTTTAATAAATAAAGGAAAATGATTAAATAAGTAAAAAACAACAATTTACTTTTATTTTAACTTATTTCTAAATTTAGGACGATTTACTGTAAAAATAAAGCAAATTTTTATATGGGCTTTAATATACTACCGTAGTATAATAAGGCCCCTGAGAAGGGTTTTTAAAAAGTGTATTTTCTTATTAAAAAATATGCTTTTCTTAATTGTTTTACACACCATTTATTACAGCAACATGTACAAGCTATGTAAACAATATGTTTTTGACATCCTATACGCATTATACTCAGATTTAAAGCAATATTTTTTTTAGGTGGGCCTTAATTGCCACCGGTACCTTATTTGCTGTATTTAGCGGAAATTTTGTAACGAAGTTACATAATTTTTCTGGGACCACATGCGTGGCGAATCTATTTTCCGTGCCGCCGAGCCGCTAATAACGGTAAGAGCATCTACCGGCCTCACCGATGGCGCTGATATAAAATAGCATTATGCACACTGAACCGGACAGAACCAAACATAATTGGCTGCGCACGCGCACGAGCACCGAGAACTTGGTGCATAACGACCTTGGGTCGGAGAAGAACCACAAGCCATTTGCTGATAGTCCAAAGGATCTTTCCATAGAGCCACAAAGACTGCGAACTATCTTTACCGCCACCTATTGACTAAACCGCAAAGCTGCTCATCGCTCTCTACTGACCTCTTCGAAATAAACCGATATTCTGTCCATACAGAATGCCTTACGTCGTAAGACCGACCACGATAGGACATTCCAGTGGAAATGCGTATTGTTTGAAATAAGACTACAGACCCAGGTAAGTCAATCTGGTCTATCTGGCGGTCGCGTCACCTGCGGTTCACGGTTGTCGTTCTAGCCCATCGTGATCGACAGAAACGTTTGCCACAACTCCGATGACGATGTATGAACTCCGTTAGATTCCATGTGTCATTCTCTCGCATACTGCCTTATTCCAGACCACTCATCTTCATTTCATTATATCACTGGTTTTGTTTTCCCGTCCCTTTTGGCTTTTTGGGCGTGAGATAGGCTACTATTAGCTAGTAGCTCGTACGCCCTCTGGGTTACCGTTTCTCCACAGTAACTCCGGCAGGCCCTTTACCACGTGAATTCAAAGGGTGGCGCCCGAGGTTTAACCGTTCGATAACCGGCCGAAAGTCTACCAACCAACGGATAACCGGTGCTCTGTGCGACGAAACGAATCCCGCTACAAGATTATCATCCTAAAATTATATGTTTAATTCTTAATTACGAAAAAATTCATACTGCTTTCCTGTTAAGGTATCTGTTTTCACATTAAGACTATTTATTATGTCTTAAGTTTTCTTCCTGCTAAATATTAGACTGACAGCGCAGTTGGTAATTCCATCGCTCCTGTCTCTTGAAATTTCCAGAAGTATCTATGATATACAGTCGACAGCCAGTAGCTGGTATGCGCTTCTCCCTGGTTTACCATTTCTACAATGCAACCAGTTGCCAAGGGCCCGTGGAGCGTTTACCATGCTACTCCAAGAGGTGTTGAACTCCGAAATTTACCCAGTGGATAACTAACCAGAAGGTAGCCGAATTGATGCTTACTGCACCAACATCAAAAGACAGCTAAGAGAGGCACTAAACTTTATAGTGGCTGAACACATTTTCAAGTTTTCGATGGAAAAGGTACAAAAAAATTATCATTGATGGCAACACTAAGTAATTAACATATACTTGTATTGTTTGGTTATGGGCAGACCCCAGAAACGAGTGACATTGTAACCCGAGTATGTAACTTACTTATTACTGTACACACAGTTCACACATTTTTGAATTATTTACTTTTTATTAACTGAAAGCAATTTTTAGATAAAATTTCTTACCGGTGCACTCACTCACAAAAACCCATAAAATAATGACAATACCACAGTAAACATACAGTCCCTGGCCAAATTATTAGACGCACTGTATTTTTTTTTAGTAATTTTATGTTTCTTAAGAGTTTTTATGCAATAATGGTATATTTAAACTACAATATTATTGATTTTTATTTAAAAGAATTGTTGTAGACTACATATTTGAATTTATTTTTAACATATGGCAACACTGTGTTGACAAAGCGATACGAGTCAGGTACGGACGTGTTTCTGTGGCTTTATGGACTGTGATTGTTTGTTTAACAGTTTTATACTACTCAGTTATTAGTTTATTTTGTATGCAGTGTTTTAAAAAAGTAATTGGACTATTTTCATTATGGGTAGAAAAGGCGATCTTTCACCACGTAAAAAAGCTGAAGTGAAGGCCCTTGTGATTGCGAAAACATTTACAAACTGAGAAATATCACGAAGATTGGAGGTTTCTGAAGCTAGTGTACGACGCATAAAAAAGAAAATTGAGTCAGGGAAGGAATTAAGCCCGAAAAGAAAGAAAAGATGCGGTAGAAAACCAATTTTCACTCCACGGTCAGAGAGATGTTTGAAGAAAATTTGTGTAGAAAACAGATTTGCTACCACAAAGGTAATAAAATCACAACTCCAGGACGCTAGCGTAAATGCTTCTGAGAGCACTGTTCGAAGAAAATTGAAAGAATTAGATTTTAAGGCCTGTCGCCCCGCCAGGAAGCCCAAGTTAACAGCTGCAATGAAAGCAAAGCGCCTGAAGTGGGCCAAACAATGGCAACACAAAGATGTGGACTTCTGGAGATCGGTAAGATACAGCAATTTAATCAATAATTGATACATTATTATCATTTTCAGTTAAATAAAGCAAATAAACATGGAAGTTTATATATTTTTCCTATTTTTTGACAGGTCTGCTTCAGTGACGAAAGCACATTCGAAATTTTGCAGAATAAAGCTCAGTATGTGCGTCGTCGTCATGGAGAAAAGTTTCATCCTGATTGTATCGTCCCGACGGTTAAACATCCCACCAAAGTGATGATTTGGTCAGTCATCAGCGGCAAGGGCACTGGACGTCTGTACGTCGTCAAAGGAATAATGAGGCAAGATCAGTACAAAGAAGTATTACAAAATCGGTTGATTCCGCAGCTCAGAGAATGGTTTCCAAATGGGGAACTTTCATGCAAGATGGAGCTCCCTGCCACACTGCTCGGTCTGTTAAAGCTTTTTTGTAATGATCATATGACCTGTCGCCATACTGCTGGTATGAGGCCGGGGAGTTTTTGAAATACTCAAATTCCTTCTTTCAAGAAAACTAACTTCTTTAAAGATACCACTTATGTTTTTACAAGCATTAACCGCACAATAAACATTTTCTCTTGATATCTTTTTAGTGTTCCATACGAGACACTAATAAGATTACTTCGGTGTCTGTCTGTCACACCTGATTTTCTCCAAAATTATTTGACATGGAAAGTTGAAAATTCGTAGTAATGATGGCCTCATCAGAGCCGTGCAGTTTTGAAAGTTAAATTTTGACTTAAAGGGTTAGTTCACGATAGGCTAATATAGATTTGATGGCCTAATCAGAGCCGTGTAGTTTTGATAGTTAAATTTTGACTTAAAGGTTTAGTTTTGGGGGGTGAGATCGGAAGTGAAAAAAAATTTTTTTACCAGTTCATCGAGTGGGGTGTCAAATAAAAGCCTGTAAAAACACGAGTTCAAAAATGTATATAATGTAGTACTTACGCACACTTCTCTTTGTATTATTTTTAAAAAAATCGCGAAAAATCGCTGTCCCACACCTTATCTCGAAAAGTACTGATCAAAAAATTTTGAAGAAATTCTGAAATGTCTTCCACAGGCTGTAGATTGACCGAAAATTATCACGAGTGCATTACCTCTAATAATTTATCTCGTATATAAAAAAAAACAAAAATTTCAAGGTCTTCAGTTTTCGCTAAAAATCGGAAAAAATTTTAACGAAAAATCATTTCGGGTTTGTTTTGTGAAGTCATTGATCATTTTATACCTCCGTAACAAAATTTTTTATTTTAAAAGCAATCAACTTACGGAACACTAACTACGCAAGTCAAATATGCACTTGACCGGTTATTTATAATTATTTTCAATTGTAACATCAAACGAGTAATTTATTATTGAAAAATTATTAATAATGAATTTCAGAACACGTTATTAGAATATTTTCCTTTAATTCCAGATGTAAACACAATACAATAGGGAACACATACGTGTTGTAAAACAAAACTTAAACATTTTCTTAAGCGTCACTATTGTGTTTTATATTTTCTGTAATAATACCTTGTATGTAGGATGTTAATATAGCAACTCGTGAATTTTGTACGTGTCCGTAGGTAAGAAATCATATTATTAACAGTGTGCAGCAAGTAAAATCAGCATAAAAATAAATGTGCTAACGCAACACTTTTTCAAGATTCATATAGGTTATTCTAACGCAGTAAACTTTTTCTAATCGTAGTGAATAATATACAGCAATTCAAAAGATATTGTCATCATAGTAAGGTGGATAAGTCCGCCGACAATAAATACTTTATGTCAACTGTTGTAACAGCTTTTCATCAGGTTTCTAATTGATAACAATTTTATAATAGTACCCTTGTACATTTTGAATTATATGATATTGAAACATTTTTTAATAAAACGTGCTAATTAACTTACGTCATTTAATTTCTCCTGAGCATTATATATTTCCAACGCAGGAAGTTCCTTTAATACTTCTAACGCCATCTTTTCACTTGTAACAGACTTATCAAGTTGACTAACAATTTCTTGTGCATTATTTTTACTTCCCCAAAACCATGAGTTAAGTACACATCCACTTTGAACTATGGCTTGGTGAAAAAGTCCCTTTGACAATGGTGATAAAATGTGGGCATGTACTGATCCACTACCAGCACTATGCCCGAAAAGCGTTACTTTACTTGGATCTCCGTTAAAACTGGCAACATTCCTCTGTACCCATCTGAGTGCCAAAGTTTGATCTTTAAGACCCATGTTGCCATATACATCGAGTTGTGGGTCATCAAATCCCAAAAATCCTACAAAATTATTAACTGGAAACTTTTTCTAACTCAAACTTTATTGTATAAACGAAAATTTTTTTAGCTAAGAAAACACCTGTGTTTTGTAACTATTATAAATGGGTTACTAAAAGACTCTAATATATAATTAACGAAACGATAAACACGAAAAAATAAAATCACAATTTAAGTCATTTTGCAAGAAATCCTTCTAGAATAGTGTTCATGTTAAAGTTGAAATATTTACGATGGGGTTTTAAACCTTTGTCACAATAACACTACACCACGCACTTAATTTTCGCACTTTTGCCCGTTTCGCTAACCATGTTAGTATTATCAAGAGCGATGATTGACTCAATCTAAGAAAAAAAAAACTATACTATTTGTAGTAAACTTCAAATTATTGGAGTCCTATTTTCCTATTTTTAGGTTTTTATTATTAATTCAATACTTTCGTATTCGGCTAATAATTTCCTATCACATATATTCTTTACTAACTTTAAATTATCTAATGTTCCTGTATAATGATAAATGTTGTTTAAATCTTGTTTGAATCTATCTTCTTGGTTGCCTATCAAACTTCTTGTTACAATTATTATAACTTAATTCATAAATTCCACTTCTATCACGTTGGTGCGTTTTACCCTTCGGATTTCCTAAAGTATCTTTTTAGTTGTCTGATGACTTATAGACTAACCTAAGACCTATATTGTTAAATATTTTATCAAGTACCCTTGTACATTTTGAATTATATGATATTGAAACATGTTTCGTCATATTTTGCTTACGAGTAAAAAAGGTAGAATTATTAATATTTAACCTAAGCTCATATTTAATAACTTATTTATTAAGTTTTCATTATAACCTTTAATTCTAGCCATATTCTTAATACGATTCCTCTCATTTCTAAATCAGATTTCATTTAACGGGAAAGTAACTAAATGATGAACCAAAAAGTGTAACACGGTGAGTTTATGTTGTTTAAAATGGAAATAATAGCTAGGATAACTCGCATATTTAATTTCTAAATGATTGGTAAAAGAATTTACAAATTTACCTTTAAAAGAGAATACTTTTTCAATGAAAAGCTCTATAGAATTCATTATCAAAACGAAAGATCTAGTTCTCAACGAAGGCGAAATTTTAATATCTTTTGACGTCAGTTCTTTGTTCCCTAGTGTACCATTACTTGAAATCTTGCAATACCTTTGTGATTTACTTAAAATGAAAAAATTATTTCTGAATACTTTTGGCCAAACTTTTCGCGCAATAAAATTATTTTCAATGTAATAATCATGCATATGACGATTATACTAAAATGTAGAAGATTTGTTTTCTAAATTAAATAGCCGATACGCCTCTATTACATTTACCTATGAAATTGAGAATAACGAGCAATTACCATTTCTAGATATTGAAGTTATTAAAAATATTAATGAATTACAATTTGACGATGATAGGAAAGACACCATAACAGATACATATCTCTAACCATTCATTTCACTATAAACAACATAAGTTTACCGCGTTATACTTTTTGGTTCATCATTTAGTCACTTTCCAGTTGAATGAAGTCAAATTTAGAAATGGCAAGAATCGTATTAAGACTATAACTACAATTAATGGTTATGACGAAATCTTAATAAACAAGTTAATAGACAGAAGTTTTAGTTAAATACTCATATTCCACCTTTTTTACTACTCAGCAGAATATGACGAAATATGTTTTAATACCATTTAATGTAGGCCTCACGTTAGTATATAAGTCATTAGACAACTTAAAAAATGTCTTAGGAAATCCGAAGGATAAAACTCACTAACGTAATTGATAAGATAAGTTGTAATGATTGTAACAAGAAGTGTTAGCAAACCAGAAGGTCGATTCGATTAGATTTAAACAACATTTAACTCATTTAAGATACGGTAAATCGGAAAAACCAAGTATTGCCGAACATGTCCTTGAACAGATCATACAATAACTTTAAATAATGTTACTGTATGTATGTGAACGAAAATATTGAAATATAGTCTGATCAATGGATCTTTGCAGTCATGTGATCGACGCGACGTCAAGAATATTCATACGATTTAATCGGCTGTCAATTCAGTGTCGACAGTCTAAGTTTTAAATGACAACTTCAAAAGTCAAAATAGATTTTAAAATTTTTCATCCGGTTTGGTAATTAACGAAAACTACGGATATATTAAATGTGTATGATGTGTATAAGACCCTAGTTCCTACTTGTGAAGGACCTTTACCTCTTTGTATAAATCTAACGTCTAATATCACCTATATTTTTCAGGTTGTTATTAGATTATTTCGTGAGTAAAATTACTTTATGAAAAGTTTACAATTGTTATCTGTTAGTTATTTAAAGTTTGTGTAATGTTTGTAATGAAATTACAATACACACTTAATACAACTTTATATCAAATTTACATATAGGGCATTATAAAAAACTGTAAAAAGTTGCACGGTAGAACTCATTAAATAAAATATAAATAGAGAACTCAAATATAATACTTTTAAAAACAGAAAGATATTTCATGATGAGAGTATAAAGTATGAATAGGAGATCTAAATTCCATAATCCAATTTTAATATGATTTATCAAATCAAACTAATAGATAGATAAGTCTATATTTGTCCTGAAAAATTTACAATGAATGTTGCCCAAGGGGCTTGGAACGTGTCAATAAGTAATATTTACATTATTAGTTGAATAATGACACTAATCGCTAGAAGTTTCTTCACTCTCGCTTTCATCATTCCCAACATGAATAATAATTTCTAGAATCTCTTCGATTATTACCTCACGATCATACCACGGTTGAATCCGGTTTTCTATATATTGTACGCTGGCATGCCATACCTCTGGTGTACACCTTTCTAAGGCTCTATTCCACATCTGAAATACTTGTTTATCCCCATATCCCTATCACCAATGTCCTTGTTATAAAATGTTTTTGCATTTGCCCAAATCAGCTCGATTGCATTAAATTGACAGTGATAAGAAGGTAATCTCAACACTTCATGCTCATGCTTCTGAAAAATTTTGTCAATTTGATATTCCTTTGATTTTTTATGAGCTTTTGCAATATTTAACAATTTTATCTTAAATATCTGTTTGTTATGAGGTAAACTATCCTTCTGTAACAACTCGAGAATTTCTTCTTTTTTTTTTCCATGCTGAAGATGGCTGTTTTTCTACTTCAACTGAATGGTATGAAACATTATCCATTATAATTAAAGATCGTTCTTCTAAATTAGGAATCAACTGGTTTCTGACCCATTTCGTAAACATTTCACTATTCATTTTTCCATGATAATCAAGTGATTTTGACTTGCTAGCAAATAGTAAATTGGCATTTTCCACAACCCCCCCCCCCCCCCCAGCATGTAAAACAATAAACCTTTTACCATCAAATCCCCAAGGCTTACGAACACTTTTAATGTTGTCATCCTGCCATGATTTCCTTCGACTGCCTTTTGAAAAAAATCATGTTTCATCTATGCAAACAAGCTGACGGGCAATATGTGCATTTTTGCTTCCCATATATTTCCTAAGAAAAGATGCCCTCATTGAAAAAATTCTTGGTGTCTCCAATAATGCTCGTCTGTTGTCATCTTTCTTAAATTTGAAACCCAAATCCAGCAGTTACGTTCGAAGAGTTCCATAACTGACATTAATTATGTCTTTTTGTCACAGTTCTTTACGAAAGTACAATATGATTTACTTTTGATTTCACTTAAACCCATAGATATTAATTGCTACTTACTTTGTTCATACATATCATATACTATATTACGAACGTCCATTTTAGAACTTTCACTCAGATCATGGGTCTTAGCTTGTTTCTGTGATCGTGATTTTCCAGGTGTAGAAAGCAATTCATTATTATCACTACGAATTTTAATACTCGCTACAGTTCTCCTACTAATCTGTAAATTAGCAGCGACTCTCTGGAACCAGAACATTGTAAACACATTAAAAAGATATACCTATGTGATTTATTTACCTCTTGTACATCATTAAGAAATATAAGAGGATCCTTGTTATCCCCTTCCGATGTAAAATACGCTATTAATATCGCCACAAAATCTCTTGCTTGACTATTCAAACGTTTTCCAGGCATTTTGGTGGGTTCATATGAAGAGTATTTGGTCAATATTCCACAAATATTAGAGCTCTGAACAGAACTACAGTCGACACTGTTTATAGTGAAACTCTATATAGTGAAAAACTCTTTATAGTGCAATTTTTTCAAGAACTAGAATATTTTAATGAAATTTCATGTAAAAAGCCCTGCATATAGTGAATCTGTAAAATAGTAACACTCTATATAACAAAATTTTTACCGGAATGTAATGTATAAATTTTTATGCATTTATTGAGATCTTAGCCTTTTCGGGTTTCACTTTTTTATCTAACATTAGCACGAATTCCATTTTTATGACGCATTCTTTTGAAAAGGTTCTTAACGCGTTTATAACGCCTAAAGGTTGGCAATAAATCAGGTAGATTTCTGTGAGAAACCCGGGGAATAACCCATTTTATAGAAACCCGGGGAAACACCCATTTTATAGTCGAGGCCTAGTAATTCGCAAATTCAGGTTCAGTTTTTTTTTTGTTTAAGAATCAAGTAAGATGTCCAAGCGAGCGTGTTTAAGTTTAGCTGAGAAAATTAAAGTTTTGGAGGAAGTTGATAAAGGCTGAAAAAAAAATGATGTTGCTGCAAAATTTGGTGTTTTTCCAAGTTGCGTCTCTCTAATAATAAAAAGTCGCGACAGTATCATCAAGAAACCTAGTGTTCCAAGCAGTCGAAAACGAGTACGGGTAAGCACTTACGAGGATGTAAATGAAGCAGTTAAATTTAATAAAGCAAAAGGCTCTACAATTTGCTAAAGAATTTAACTGCGTTAATTTTCAAGCTAGTGAAGGGTGGTTGAATGCCTGGAAGACTCGCAATTCAATTGTTTTCAAGACGGTGTCTGGCGAGAGTGCAAGCGTTAGTCAGGAGGACTGTGACATTTGGACTGAAACTGTTTTAAAAAGTGCCAAAAAACGTTTTCAATTGTGATGAAACCGGTTTGTTTTTTAAATGTTTGCCAAATAAAACTTTTGCTTTTAAAAGTGATAAATGTTTTGGTGTTAAAACAAGTAAAGAAAGAGTGATACTTATGGTTGGAGCAAACATGAATGGCTCAGAAAAACTGAAATTACTGCTCATAGGTAAAAGCAAAAATCCCCGTTGTTTAAAAGGAATTAATAAATCTCTAGAGTTAGATTATGCCAATAATAAAAAGGCATGGATGACTTCTGAGATTTTCGAAAGATGGATCAAAGAACTGGACACGAAAATGAAAAGCCAAAAGCGAAAGATTGTGATGTTTATAGACAATTGTCCTGCACATCCAGTTACTGTAAGTAAAAAATTAAGGAATATTGAATTGATCTTTTTTCCCACCAAACATGACCTCAAAATTGCAACCTATGGATCAGGGTATTATAAAAAACATAAAACGTCATTACCGAAACAGAATTGTTCACAAAATTGTTAATGCGATTGATAAAAACCTTCCAGTCCAAAAATTGATTACCCTTAAAGAGTATATAACCGAAGTCGCTAAAGTATGGAGTGAAAATGTTTCTCAGAAAACTATCAAAAACTGCTTTTCTAAAGCGATTTTACTGAAAAAATTGACGAATGAGAAGAAGAAGACGAAATGGATCTCGCTACCTTAAAAAGGCAATGGGGTATTCTACAAAAAACTGCTACCGTCAATGCATATTTTTTACTTGAAGATTTCTTAGAAATCGACAATGATGTTGGCACGACAGATCTCCCAATTGACCAAGACATAATTGACGATATGAAAAGTATAGAAGATCATGAAGAAGAAACTGAAACCGGGGAATGTCCTGCTAAATTTAGTGAAAATGAAATAAGAAATGCATTTAACATCGTGCGAACTACTCTCAGGGGCCAGGAAAGTGTACCTGATCAAATCTTTATGCATTTGAATAAATGCGAGAATTTTGTTGAGCAACAATTATTTTTCAAAAGTAATGTTCAAAAGAAAATAACTGATTATTTTTCCTAGTACGTATGTACGTAGTATGTAATTAACAGATTTTGTATTATTTTTTTTTAATTCGTATGTAGTACATACATACAGAAAGTCCGTACGTTATATCTTTACACGTGCGTCATAGTTTTTAGGCAATATCCCAGACGACTATTATGTTTTTTGTCTCTTTTTACCAATACCTACGATTTATTGGTGAAAAGGGACAAATAATATAATAGTCGTCTGTTATATGGTCTGAAAACTATGACGCACGGGTAAAGATATAACGTACGGAATTTATGTATGTATACATACATGTATACTGTACATGCTATGTACTATTTAAACTTTCAAATGTTTGATAAAATCTTTTCTAATAATTCTATTTTGCAATTTTTTTGTTGCTTGTACCTTATAAAAGACAAGTAAATCATTACCAATATAAAATACATACATAGCAATATATACGGATTTTTTCTTTATATAGTGAAAAACTTTCTATAGTGAAATTTCGGTCAACATTTTGGTCTTTCACTATATAGAGTGTCGAATGTATTTATTACTTGGCAATTATATTCCAAAATTCAATAATGGGATAGAAACGATAGTGACCGATGCCGTAAAAAATAAGGAAGTGCTTACTGCATGGTCCAATATACGTTGAGTAAAAATTTCTGCACTGTTCACGTTTTTTGTGGGAAATTCTGGTTATGTTTGATTTTATGGTAAAACTTTCGTAACGAATCTTTATTTATTTAAAAAAAGTTGTTACAAACTCCTTCCCTGGATACTACAAATTTCCAACACAAAACGTGGACGGTGCAGAAATTTTTATTATATCGACGTCCAATGATCCGTGCATTAGACACTTCCAAAAATTAAACATAAAGATGACGTAACTTCAATCCGTCAAAGAATTATCGATTATTTTTATTGCCTATAAACTCGGCGGTACTGGCTTCTAAAACATGAAGCTATACCCAAATTCCAGGTTGTTCGCTGTCTTTCTTGCATATGTATAAATAACCAAGACAAATAATAGAGTGAATGTCGTAAATAACTTCAGATGACAGAAGACCTACGTTTTTAAATTTTTAAATATACATAACATGTTGACAAGAAGAATAATATAGACGGATGTTTACACCATATTCAGACATTTATGACGTGCATGCAAATAATCATTGATCGGACTTTAGTATAATGCTAAACAACTTTTATTCATATTACTTGTATAATTTGGTATATGGTAAGTAAACAATATTTTGCTTATATAACACGCTTCGTTCACAGTAATATATTTGCCATGTTGATAATAATCTAACTTTACTGTGTTTGTGGGGATTGCGTGAATTCGATATGTAAACTAAACGAGCATTTTTTTATGAGCATAGCACACGTGCTGCGAGGAAATCCCTCAGGCAGTACATACGTGCGATTCGAATTGGTTTTATATCGCTGTAACTTACGCTCGGTGTGAAGCACAGTCATCGGCAAATGATTCCAAGTTCTTCATGTAAGAAGCTGCTTGAAAAGAGGATTAACTAGGTGAAACTCACACGAATGAGAGGTACCCTGCTTGAATTACTACAACCAAAACTAGTACTCCTGACCTAATTAGTTCCACTTGAGTGATTTCAAGTTTACTATCAATAGTCTAGTTTTTATTCTTAGATTTAATTAATCATTGCTCCTGATGATGCTAACATAGTTAACAAAATGCCCGTCAAGCCCAAATTTAAAATGTCTTGGTGTAGTAGTGATGATTGTTGTATATTCCTCCTTTTGGTTGTGAAATTCATATTTACCCAAGAACACCCGTCAAGTTCTTAGGGGAACTGTCAGGTATGCTTTACAGGTTCTCAATTTTTGATGTTCTATTCAACCTAGAAGTTGAGAGTCCGTTCCTCCGATTTTCCACTAATTCTTGAAAGCTTGCGGCCATATGGGCCCGAGAATTACTTTTTTTCAGAGTGTACAAGCACTAATGGAAGATCTCCTGTCGGGTATGATATTTTTATGACTTGCTATCGAATATTATTCCAAGAAAAAGAACCACAGAAATTCGACCACTTACTCATATTACGCAACCTCACACCAACCCTATACTTTTACCAAAATGACTTCTCAGTACTTGACGGACACGCCTAGCCCTAAACTGACTTTCAAAAAAAGATTGTTAGTTGGGAGAAACCGAATAGTTGAGCTCATGCTCTCCTCAGATCTCTCGAATATTTCTAGGTTAACTAAAACTTTTAAGACAACTTTGAGTAATTCAAGCCTTAAAAATCATAAGTTATATTTTGAATGAATGACTCAACTATATACAATTAAATTTTTTCAGTACTTGCCGCGTTTAATAGAATTTTTGACTCGTAATAATTTAGATAATTTCAGATATATTTATTTAGGGAAACATACCTAGTATACCAAGTCGATAATTAAATATTACTAATACAATGTCTTTAGTCATTAAGTATTCTGGCCCATACATTCCAGGTCTACTCGATCCAGCTGTTAATCCACCTCCATGAATATATACCATTACAGGTTTAACTGTAGTATTCTTATTTGGAAGCTAAAAAATTATATATAAAATAGATAAAGAATACGAAATAAAGTCAGTAAGTTCATTATATTAAAAGAAATACTCAAATTCGTCAATTTGTGTTACTTAAATCTAACTATAACTATAAACTATAATCCAACTTAAGTAAAAGTTCTCTCTAACACCTTTCTCCGTCTTTACCACCCCTTATTTGTGTGCCTATAACTAGGTATTCTTAAAATTTCTTATTAAAGCAACCCAAAACAAAGAGAAATTCTCCCAAAACATGTACATTAAATTTATCGACCGCCACTATTTTCACCTCATTTCCTGCGTTATCGCCTAAAAGCTATAGGTTCCATGCCTCTTCAAGTATTACACGTATACCAAATTTAAACTCAATATCTCATTCTATTGATGGGTTATCGTGTCAATAGACAGACATACCGAACGACCGACAGTCAGATAGGAAAAGAGATAGACTGACGGAAACGGAGGCCTATGTGTTTCGTTAGTTAGTAAACTTTAAATGTAAAAAAATGAAAAATTCTTTTACGAACACAGTAATTCCCTCTAGCATGAGGAATAATACTGGACGGGTGAGCAAGACGATCGTTTTTTTATTAATTATCCAAAAAAACGTTTTCATAGATAAACATCAAAAATAAAGAACCCTTAAGATGGCTTTACGTGTTGATGTAGCCGTGGTTTCTATATTGGATTAAATGAATAGGCTCACTAATTTACTTACTGTTTTGGTATAGACATTTATGAATAAACAATCCTCCGAGCCTTCAATTTTCTGTGACAGCTCGTCCCAGCCAATACATGAATTGCCAACCTTTGTAGCATCTTTAATACCTTCCCATGAATCAGCTGGTAATGGAGGCTAAAAAAAAGTTTTAATTAGTACTAAATTGCCACCTTAACACCTCAATTTGATATTTTTATTTAAAATGTTAAATTAAAGGTATATATTTTTCTTGTATTGTGCTTGACAGAAATTCTCTTATCGATTTTTAGAACTACCTCATTACAAGCAGGAAAACAAAAATTAAATTTTTACTGACATTTAAGCTCTGTTTTTAGTGTTCCATACGAAACACTTATAAGATCACTTCGGTGTTTGTTCGTCTGTCTATCTGTCACACCCGATTTTCTCCGAAATTATTTGACATAGAAAGTGCAAATTTGGCACTAATATAGGGACTGATGGCTCCATCAGAGCCGTGTAGTTTTGTAAGTTAAATTTTGACTTAAAGGGTTAGTTTTGAGGGCTGAAATCGGAAGTGAAAAAAAAATTACCAGGTGATCGAGTAAGTTGTCAAATGAAAGCTTGTGAAAACACGAGTTCAAAAAATATATATAATGTGATACTTGCGCACACTTTTCTTTGTAATATTTTTAAACAATTGGCAAAAATCCCTCTCCCCCCTTAAATATCGAAAAGTACTGATCAAAAAATTTTAAAAATATCCTAGAATATTCTCCACAGGGTGTAAATTGAACGAAAATTATCACGAGTGCATTACCTTAACAATAATTTTTCTGGTATAAAAAAAAAACAAAAATTTCAATATCTTCAGTTTTCAACAAAAATCGGAAACAAACTTTGTTGAAAACTCATTTAGGGTGTGTTTTGTAAAGTCGTTGATAATTCTATTTTCTCTCCGTAACCAATATTTTTATTTTAAAAGCAATCAACGTACGGAACACCAATTGTGTAAATACGACTTGCACTTGGCCGATTATTATAAAAAAAAAAAAAAACGCTAAACAGGGACTTTGATAGTTTTCTCTTTCTATGTGGGCAGGCTCTCTGCTCCTATTGTTTTAATTCGTTTGTATCCCAGATTAGGATGCTATCCTTAAGCGCCTTTTGGCGCATTTTCATTTGCAATAGAGGGTAATCCTTTACTATTCTAGCCCATATGCTATGATGTCCAACCGCTTCCGTGTTCGGATGTCCTCAGACAAGCAGCCTGTAAACCGCAGGTAATGCTTTAACCTTTATCTATGTATAAGAGTGATACATTTGATATCGCTTTGCTAGGTGATAATCTCATAACACCGATAATGCCAATGCTACTCAAATATTGGACTTGAGCCAAACCCATCAGGTATGGGCCACCACACCAGGGCCTCATATGAAAATCGTGTCTCATCTCAGTCGTATATATCCAATGCAGTATCACCAGTCGTAGTCCTTTAAAGCAACCAAAAGCTCGCCTATATGCCCAATAGGGTATTCGCCTTCTTTACATACTACTTTACTTCTCGCTACGGATTTTTTACCAGAGTTACAAGTCGCAACAGCTTCTTTTTCTTTATAGCAGGCCCTAGATCAATTTTATTCTGATTAAAGCCCAGTCCCTCATTACGACACCATGATAAGCATGTAATATACCTTACTACAGTTCTGGCAAGATGTATTCACGGTTTGATAAACTTTTTTGTAAGAATGTACTTCTTTTAATAGGTTATTGGAATCACTAAGACTAAGAATCACTATTAAGAATATGAAATAAAAAAAAAAAAAAATCAATCAAACCGTCATGAAGTCAACTGAGAACATTACCAAATACAATTAAGTCCTCAAAACCGACCTCATTAATTGTAATAAAAAATATAAATCCTTAAAGCGTTCGTAAAATGGTATAAGAAAAAAAATACATTCTTGCGTTTGGTTGACTACGAAAGAGCATTTGATTCGAAAGAGATACGAGCAGTTCTTAACGCCTTAAATAATAGCAGAGACAACGAAAGATACACATTGTAACATTGGAACTTGCCCGCACGTTGTGGTGTCATTTTGTAACCTGCTGAACTGTCCTCAGTTTGAGGCATCTTTTTTTTTTGTACCCTGTGAGAAGTTGTTTGTCCCACGCTTGAGCGCAATTTTGTTGCCTATGAAAAAGTGTTTAATTGCGCCCCACGTACACTGCGTCATTTTGTACCGTTTGAATCTTGGACGCCCCAAGCTTGAGCACAATTTTCTTGCAGCCCCGCTTTAATTTCTGATAATGAATTGAGTGAATCCTGATTTTAAAAGAACTAAAGAAATTAAACACACACTAGCTCAGTTTTCCTTGGTAGAGAAATATGGGTAAGAGATAATTGTCTTACGTCTTTTTGGAATTATTTTCTATTTTTAAAAAGCTTTAGCTGTACAAATTTTGGGCACCATCCATTTTAAAATAGAAAGGATCTAATTTCAGCTAAAAAAATGAAAAAATACTGAAAGAATGTATTATTGTTAAATAAAAAAATCAGTTTGGTACAGCCGTTCTTATCCTGAAAAGTAGGATAGGTATTCAGTGAGACACTAGCTTTAATCAACAAAAAGAAAATTTATTCATGTTTTTAAAATAAAAAGTTCTAACCTTTGCAGTTTTACAAAAAAAATTCTAGCCTAACTAGTAGTTATTACATTTAAACTCTGAACTATGACTACCCCCGAAGACGAAAAAATAGTGCTTTTCACTTCACTTTTTAGTCAGTTTAAATTGCTGTTAAGGCACTACTCAGGGATAGGTCTATTGAAGGATGTTTTGGTAACTTACTGTTCTTATTCCGGCTTCGATGGAATACGACCGATTTCACACTTTTTTAGCAAACACTTAGAGAGCCCACTACGGCTTTTCGTTAAGAAACTGGTGCTTTACTTAGCTCGCATGATGGTTGTTATGAGCTTTTACTGTAGCTCAGTCGAAGGAAGCCTACTTGGCGGCTCCGATGAAAATTAGCCTGGCTGCGGCTTGATGGTACTCAGCCGGCGGCTAGATGGAAATAAGCCTCGGCGACGGCTAGATGGAAATTCCCCCAACAGTAGTTTCTCGGACCTTTAAATAAACCATCCAAACTCTGCCGGTAATATGGCGACGCCGGAACCAAAACCGGATACAAATTTTTCACCAATCCCGGCGTACTATGAACTCGATAGATTCGGTCGGCAACCCGCACAACACACTATATACCGAACGTCTTGGAATCTCTGTTTAATATACCGTTCGATACAAAAATGAAAATAAATACAATTTGAAGTGAAAAATCAGTAACATTACATGGTCTTAAAATCTAGAAAAAAATGAATGTTACATCTCTCTCTCTCTCCTTGAACATATATATAAAAATGCCACATCACATATAATGCTAGAAGACATGTTCAAATCGCTAAAGTGGGAAAAGGAAGGAATACTAATAGACGGTGAACGATTACATCACTTAAGGTTCGGAGAAGATGTCACTCTGATCGCCAACACAAAAAAAGAATTACAAGAAATACTAATAGAATTAAATAACAACTTTTGAGAAATAGGTCTAAAAATAAACTTCACTAAAACTAAATATTTGAATAACGAAACTGAAGATAATAGCCAGAAACTGTTAATAGAAGGTGAAAGAATAGTAAAGGGTATAACATTTATATATTTAGGACAAAAAAACGAAATATCAAAAAATAATTAAAAGACCGACTTGGATAGAAGAGTCTCGTTAGCTTGGTCTGCCTTCGTAAGGTTACAATTCACATTTAAATTGGATATCCCAAATACAATAAAAGCCAGAGTGTTCGATCAGTGTGTACTGCCGGTATTAACATATGGCACTGAAACGTGAGCTTTAAATAAGAGTATAATATATAAACTCCAAAGAGCAATGGAGATGATAATGCTAAATATTAGACTCCAAGATCGTATTCCTAACATCGAGATACGAAGAAGATCAAAACTGACAGATGTAATACAACAAATATGTATATTAAGGTGGAATTGAGCTGAGCATATCGCAAGGATGAACGGTAACAGATGAACACGTAGTATAGTTGAATGGAGGCCTAGAAAATATAAAAATGCAGAGGTAGATCATAAACAAGAGGGACGGACGACATAAAAAGATTAGCGGGGCACGATTGTATGCAAATGGCAAACAACACAATTGAGTGGAGACAACTTGAGGAGTCTTATATCCGACTATTGATGGAATAAGCTAATGATGATGATAATGATGATAGGATATGCTACAAAAGATATGTCTATAATCGATCAAAGAAGTCAGGTCTTTAATAATATACCTAGAGTTGCATTTTAAAAAAGCAGAAATACATTTATATTGCAAGAAAGGTTTGATAAATCTACTGTTTACCGAAATATCAAGTTCATAGTATTAGTGGTAAATGCACGAACACAATAAGCATGTCTTCATTATCTTCGTAAATAAGAGCATAATAGACCAAACAGACAACTTTGAGCTAACCAATTGCTATAAAGAGCTCAAAAATTATTGTTAGTATTTAAACTTTATAAATATAGCTACTTTAGAACTTTTGAATCTTTGACACAGTGACAGTACACTAGTATTATCTACAGTACGCGCCTTTCTTTAACCATGTTAACATCATCAGGTAGCGATGAAGTTCAATGCGTGACTAGTTATACTAAAATAGTAATTGTTAAGCGAAACCACCAACCAATTACACACATCGGTTTAATTCCGATCAAGTACCCAAGATAGAAGACTGTAAGAAATATGGCCTCCATCCTTATTTTTACTATGTTTGCATTTTATAATACTTTCATATGCTTCTAATAATTACCTGTTAGGTATGTATTTAAATAAATTTAAATAACTGTTAATATACAGAGTGTCCCAGTATTCCGTTATTACTACTGTGGCTTTCTGAGATGAAAATATGACCATTTAACCCAACTTACCTTGGTTCAAAAATTCATAATTTTTGAGATACAGGGTGATAAAGTTAGACTTTTATTTTAGTTTTTCGTAAGTAGCTATCTTAATAATTGTACTATTTGTACAAGATTCGGTGACAAGCGGGTTTTCTGAGATGGGAAATCGAAATCAGCTCACAGTTTTGTTGTACGTTGTAAGGGAGCCACTTATTGCACTGTGTATACTTTTAAATTGTCATAACTTTTTTATACCTTTCTGTATGATATTTTTGATTAAATTTGTATTCTGCGCCTTTTCCTGTCTAAAAAAGCTCTCTTGGTAAATATTGCTCCGTGCAATAGTTTTATGAGTTAGTGGGATGTTTTAATTTATTGATTACATATTTATCAATTTATGGGTAATCTTTTATCCCCTAAGCCAGTTGGTTTTTACATTCTTACTGCATATTCAGCAATATTCGTTGCTAATCAGCTGTGCCTGCAAATGGGCTAGATGTTCCTGAAATCTTGTTGTACACAATCATTACAACTTGTTTCCAATATTTTACTTTGCTCACGTTCTTAGAGTTCATCTTTTGTACTTGCTAAGATATTTTTCGAGTTATAGACTTATAGACGAGCACGAGGCATATATTAATAAACACCTTATTAAATTCTCCGCTTAATTTTGAATGGTTTTGGAATATATTTCTGCTTTTTTGAATTCGTGAAAAAAAGAAGTGAAACAGAATGAACGTCTTGAATTGATTCAGCGATTCTTGGTGGAAATCCATAACTAGAAGTTTTGCAAGAAGTAAAACAATACTTAAATTTCCACTAAATTTTTTTTGTAACAAACCATCTGAAGAAGCTGGCGTACAGCGAAACCTGTCATGGTGTTAAAAATAAAAAATTTAGTGGAAATTTAAGTAGTGTTTTACTGCTTGCAAAACTTCTAGAATGAACTTCATTTTATTATTATGAAATTTCAATTAGTTTCTCATTAAAAAGAAAACAACGTAAAGAGTTATGATTAATTAATAATTGCCTGAAAAGAATACAAAGAGTTCAAGACATGTAATTATTTACTTTAAATCGTAGTTTGCCTATAGGAGGTTTAGCATATGGTATTCCAAAAAACTGTAAAAAATTCTCGCCATCAAAATTTTTTCCAGAAGTTCCTTTAAGTCTCCCTTCCTGGATGGTAACGACGGGTTCTGTTATTTTTCCGTGGTTCTAGAAAAACAAAGAAATTAAAAAATATACCGTTTTTTTTTTAATAAAAAATTGCCAAAATTACAAAGAAAAAATTATGAAGTCGACATATTAGCATAACATAATTTTAGTGTTCAGTTAATTTGTTATAATTATCTTGCTAACCATAATGGTATTAGTAAAACATTAATAAAGTTAGTCTGATTACATTTAATATATTGTGGGGCTTAAATATACCTTAGGCCGTTCGAGTCAACCAAACTACCTTTAAGGCGTTCAAAGCGGAAGTCCGATACGAAACAGAGGGGCTACATTCTCTCCCCTATCTTATTTTATAGAATATATAATAAGAAAGTCTTGGAAGAGTGGAAGGAGGGATTTCGGTGGGGCAACAAAAACTTAATGTACGCTAATGACACACTTATCGTAGCGGCTAGTGCTCCAGAACTCGAGACCATTATAGCAAGGCTCACTCAAGTCAGCAGGGACTATGGACTCGAGATAAATAATACCAAAACCATAGTTATGATAATCGACAGACCTACCAGTAAGCAACCACAGAGGCGAGTGGTAACTGGGAGCGAGGTGGTCAATGGCTTCGTTTACTTAGGCGCGTTAACCACCAATCCTGGAGGATGCTACGCATGAGATCAAGAGAAGGATAGTGGTGGCCAAGACAGCGCCAAAAAATTGACAAAAATCTGGGAGGATCGCAGAGTAACGAAGACAACCAAACTACAACTCGCGAATGCCCTCATATTTCACATTGCAATGTATGTAGACGAAACCTGGACCCAAAAGCAAACTGCCAAAAAAAGAGTCAAAAGTTTCGAGATGTGGGTGTACAGACCAGTTCTTCGGATTTCCTGGACAGAGTACCGGACTAACGCGTCTGTTTTAGAGGATATGAATGTAAAAACTAGGTTACTCAAACGTGTAAACCAAGCTTACCTCACATATTTTGGTCACATCGCCAGAAGAAGCGACACCATGGAGAAACTGGTAGATGAAGGAAAAGTCAGCGACAGAAGATCAAGACGCAGATCTCCTACAAGATGGATAGACCAACTGCAGCACCTTGTTGAAAAAACTCTACATGAGGCTGGCCAAGTGGCCCTAGACCGAGAGATTTGGAAGGATCAAGTGCGAAGAACCAGCTCATGAGTAGTTACCACACCCTGCCAAGGGCAATAAGACAAAGGAGGAGGATACCTTAGGGCCCTTATCAATTTGAATAAATGACATTAGCATGGTCCTGGTCGAATGCCAAATTGAGTATCTCTATCTACTACGGGGCGAGATAAGAAGAGTAAAAGTCTTAACGTTAAGTACATAGGAAATAAATATGGGACCCAGTTTAGGATAATTGATGTTATGAATCGACCTGTTCAAACTTTATCCCGTCCATTGCGCTCCTTAGTGAATAGGAGCAAGAGTAAATTTCAGACATGAAGTCAATTATCTAGATGGGTCAAATGTTGTAAAGTGAATTATTTATTAATAGGTGATTTTTTATATAATTAATGTTGACTTTTCCAACACCCATATCTCGTTTCTTTGTGAATGAAAACACGTTATTTTAGTACACTTTACTCAGTTTATCCAGATCTTTCAAAGTGGCCTAAAGTGATCCTACTTTAGTAACGGTTTCAACGCAACAACGCTTGTCCTAATATGACCAGTTATTTTATATCGTATTTCACGAATATGATACAGAAAGTACATATTTTTTGAAATAACCTAGAGAGCAACCAAATATTAATATTAATTAAAATATTGTATATGACTAATATATTACAAAATTAATGCTGTCTCTAGGCTAACTGCAAAACGCGGTACAAGAAATTGGAAACCTGCCCTCCCTACGGGGCTTTTCAGTCCACAGACTGGCAGAAGATTGTCCAGCTAAGGTAGTACCAACTGCCGTTAGACAGCACGGTCGTTCTACTTTAGGTATATAAAAATTAGTATGAACTACTAAAAATAAACAGAGTCCATATTTTAGCAGTAAACAACTCCTCTCTCTCGTTTATCAATCCATCTTAGGTTGCGTTTCGCCGTCTCATGTTTCATCAAACGAGCAAGGATCATCAAATAGGAGAACAAAACTTGCTGTGGATCACTGCTGAAATATGGAGTTTGTTCATTGTTAGTAGTTGACACTGATTTTTTTTAAGTGAAAATATCACTACAAAAATAAATTGAAAGAAACAACTTCTAACTTACATTTTGTTTGCCAAAGCCAAAATTCCTACAAAAAACATTGTAGCTGCTGGTATAAAATAACTTGACCTGAAAAGTGGTTAATAATTATTATTGTTATTAGGAACTATATACTTTTTCGTTTCCATGTATAGTTATTAGAATAATGATCAATTTTTTTTCAGTCGGTAATTTAATAAGTTAATAATAATTATTTTAAAAAGTAATGAAGATGATACTTCATTTGTAGTAGTAGAATTTTTATATTCTTGATATTACTACGTTAGAAAATGATATTGATAAGGTCTGGATTAAAAGGTCTGGAATTCGTTTTGTTTGAAGATTGAAATACTTAACGCTGTAAAAATTTTAGGTCGAAGACTAGAAAAGACTTTTGTTTAATTGTCAATTTATTGAACTACTCAGATATATCACCACTAGACAAACACTTTATTTTTGACTCGACGCGCGTTTCGCTAACCATGTTAGTTCAACAGGAGCGATGATTGATAGTAATCATGGTGGTGATATATTACTTAGTTTTCCAATTCCCAACTAGTGAAGGAAAAGAAAAAATGAAAAAAATGTGTATAGAGCTTGTTCCTATAAAATTAAAAGTTCCTACTTTTATTTATAAAATTAGACTTTATTTAAATTATTTACAAATTTATCAGCTCTTTGAAGATAATTACCAGTTATCTAATGTCAGTATAACCAGGATTATTTTTGAAACTCTTTTTTGAATTATTCGGAATGTGTAAAATTTGGTTTTGCTGGTACTTATGATAAAAATTTTATACAAGTAATAAGTACAATAAGGAGTAATCGTGCATTGTATCCGATATATAAAACTCGAATAGGCCTACAGGATAGTGTCAATTGCGATTGCTGGGAAACAGGAGAAATGCAACACTGCATGTTAGATTGTAGTCTGAAATCAAACTATAACGTCAAATTTTTAAGAACAATCAAATTCATGCTTAATTGCAATGTCTATTAGGTTCAAATAATATTGTTATCTATAGAATTATATATCATCATGGTATTGAATCTAGAACTAAGGTTTAAAAAAAAAATGAACAAGAAAAAAAGAAAAAATAAAAAAAAGTGAAAAAGAAAGGTAGAGGAAAATAGATAAAAAGAAAAAATAATATTGAATACAAAAAATGTAAGTAATAGAAAAAAGAAATCAGCAAAATAAATAAAATATACTTGAATATAATCAAGAATAGTCGAAAATTAATTTTTTTGTTTCTATTTAAAAAAAAAAAAATAGAAAAGCTAGCCAGTGCCACATACACAGACACTAATGGTATACCATGCACGAGCACCAAATCAAAGCCCAAACCTAGTAAATTACTCTTTTTGTTTATCAACGAGTAAAATAGTTTACAAGCATTATTTATTCTGTTGTTTGTTACAATAGAATCCTAAATATTTAATCTCTGAAGACCAAGGTATTTCTTAATTACAAATTTTAATCTTAATTAAAGACAGTCTGTTTATAGGTTTGCGCAAATAGTGAAATTGGATCTTCCACTTTTTTTTTAACTACCTTGCGATTTTAGAATCTTTGCCACGTCGACAGTTATAAATTTACAATAAAGATCTGCTGGATAGGGCAGAAATCCAATCTACAGCTTTACACATAACAGCCCGTATATTTCTTCATTCACTTTGAATGCTCGCACATCGGCTACTCATGCAAATATCCGCAGACAGCAGGAAATCATGCATCGTATCTTGGGGTGATAGTAATCAAGTAGAATTTAACCTTACAAAAACCCAGGCGGAACCCGACAGTTATGTTAGGACACTCCATTCCTCTAGCATCGTTACCCAATTTGCTGGGCGTTAAATTGGGACCAAGTATGTCTTAGCATGAACATGTTGCATGTGTAGAAGAAAGAGAGCTTCTCACAAGCTGGAAATATTATTCCAAACTAAAAAGCTTTACACTTCACAACAACTCTTAATTCTGTACAAAATCCAAATTCTACCAAAAATAGAATAATGTTTGCGGTACTATCATGTTTGCGAAGCCCCATTTATTGGATTCAACACCAACGTGAGTTCTTTGTTCCGCCTCGCTCCTGTAGCACTAGTAATTTCCACGTATGATATTCCCTTAAAAAAACACTACCCAAAACATTTTATTTTTACATTTGACTCACATTTCGTTAACCATGTTAGCATCATCAGAAGCGTTGATTGACTGAATCTACGGCAAATGCTAAACTATTTACACTAAAATTTTGAGTTATTCGATTGGAACCGCCTTTTCACAGGCGGAGATTTAATTTTGGTCGAGTAACCAGTAGAAAAGACTGAGATTGAGAATCGGATCTTACATTTTTCATATAGCTTTAATCTCGTTCTTTTCGATTAACCATGTGTTTGGATTCTTAAAATACGTTTTGAAAAGGAGGAGATCTAGTAGTCATGACGGAATCAAAGGGACGCAACATTTTTCATAGAAGAACCACCAAAATTTTTAATACAATAAAAAGTTAGTACAAGAAATATATTTGTAACATTATTGGAATCATATTAATTGAATATTCTGCTATTTTTCGAAACATCTTGGTACTTATATTTGAAAACTAGCTTTTCTTCTTGCGTACCATTTCTGTTAAAACAGGAAATAATAAAAATAATATAATTTTCAGATCCCTTGAATTCAAGAGCCCTGAAAAGGGTCAGTTATCAGCATATCGTGTCAATAAGATCCTTTTTTTTTAACAAAAATTTACCATGTACAATAGCAACGAAATGGATATTTATACGAAGATCATAAGAATATCGATGGTTTGTCAATAAGATCACCAGTGTGTGAAATGATGAAGAATAAAGGTAATACAGGGCACAAACATTAAAAAAAAAAATTTTAGAAGATCATAATCTTTGTTCAACCTTTATAAATGTTTGGTGAAGTGGCTATTACGTTTACGAAGTACTATAATAATCTCTTGAAGTACTAGCACGATTAGAAATAGCTGTATATAGACAATAATACTATTACGTGTTATATTAATGCAACTTAGTTAATTAAAATATTACTTACATGTTTGCGAATATATTTTAAAAAAATAAATCCTGCTTCTTTGTTAGAAAATATTTTTATTGATTAATCGAAAATCCCGCGAACAACCTTCAACGGGTAAATTAAAATTATAAATCGGGTTTCTCCCGTATAAATAATAAATTACTGGTAATATATTGCCTCCTAAACAAAACAAAGGCGTACGAAAGTTTTATATGTGTTTCAAGTTTAAAATCAATTTAACCAATTTGAGATAACCTCATAGAAGTTATTTCAAAATTTTATTTAAAAGAGATACAAATAGATCATTGAAAACAATGCAGTTTCAAAATAATGAAAAAATCCATTAGTTTTTAATTATTATAATTTTAGACAAAAATAACATTACCAGAGATAAATAAATTCTGATAATAGCAAAGATTATCTTTATTTATTTGTTAATCCTATCAAATGTAAAACAAATTTGTTTTAGGAATAATATATATGGAATACAATACTTGATATAAAAAGAGACTGAATTATTTTTTAAATAAATTTTAAATTTTCTTCAGAGGTTAGTTTTATGCATACATTTTAATCCTTTTAGTATACGGCTATAAATTAAGATACCATTAAATAAAATATTTTTTTTCGGAAATTACTTTTAATTATTATTGTATTTGATAAACTGATTTGTTTGAGGCTCTTGTTATAGTTTTTTAGAAACAGTTGGGGACGATTTGTTACCATTTGTAATAATTAATTTCAATTGGTGAAGGAAACAGAAAATATATGCCCACCAGATCTGTAATGTAATGTAATAAAGGTGGGGTCTGGCCCCAGACGGCCCTTTGCACTGCGACCATCGTTGATCTATTGTGCCTCCCCTTGTCTTTCACGGGTTTAATACGTCAAGAAACCGGACCAGCTCCTTCAATGGGAGTATTAGCAAGTCCTGTTCACCCAGCGTATAGGCATGGAGTAGCCTGTATCTCCTGTGTCCCAGTGCCACACAGTTAGTGATTAAGTGTTCCATTGACTCTTCTTCTTCACCGCAAAATCTGCAAATGCTGGTATTTGAAATGCCCATTCTGTATAGGTGCTTATTACAGGCATAGTGTCCTGTGAGTGCCCCCGACAGTGTCCTTAGGCTTTTCCTATCTAGTTTCAGAGCAAAGTCCGCCCTCTTAGCATCGAATTGGAATGTTCGAGGCCATTAGTATCGTTCCAGTGTTTCCCCACGATGGATGTTGTCCATTTCTTTATCTCCCCTTCAAGGAGACTCTTGTTGAAGCCAAAGGATGGAGTGGGTCCAGTGAAAGTCTCCTCAGCCCCCCTTTTGGTGTAGATGTATGCCATCTCGTTTCCTCTGTGCCCCTCATGTCCTGGCACCCAGACCAGAGTAATCTGATTCTGAATCGCCAGGTTGTTGAGCATGTTGTGACACTTCAGTACTGCCCTGGATGTAAATGTACAACTGCCTAGGGCCTTGAGGACTGATTGACTGTCAGAGAATATTTTAATCCTTACTCACATGTGTCCTCTTTTGGATAGGATTTCTACAGTTTCCGATATTGCGTATAGTTCCGCTTGGAAAATTGTGGTGTCCTTGCTCAAGGTTATTGATCTGCGTGCCCTAGACCCCACTATTCCTGCTCCCACTGCTTGGAGCGTTTTAGATCCATCCGTGTTGTACCACTTTTGTGAGCCATCCTGTAACCACCTTGGGTTTGCGCACCACTCTTCCCTTGTCGGAAAGATAACCCTGGACTGCCTGTCGAAGCTGTGAACAGGATCTATGTGATCGCTCGCCTGAGACATGTAAAGTATGTCCCCGATCCCTTTCAAGATTGTAAGATGTCCAATAAGGTTACCTGTCTTAAGTTTCTCCCTCCTGTGAATGGAGATTGCCTGCATTGCTGCCTCCTCTTGCACAGCCACGTTAAGCGGTGTTAGGTTCAGAAGAGCTTCCATACCCGTCGTTGAGGTAGATTTCATAGCCCCTGTGACGCATAGGCATGCAAGTCTCTGCACTCTACGCCCCACCAGATATACAAATTACTAATACTGTTCTATGCCGAAAAGCTTCTAATAAAACTGAGATTCCTAAATCCAAATATCAATTTTCACTTACTAACAACGTTTGAGTAGTTTACTTAAAATTCCTCGATAGTGGGCCTGACAGAAGACTGCTACAGGTGTTGGGTATAATTAATTGCTGTCAGGATAGGAATCAATTCCTCATTGCTCCTAGCCTCTCCGTGAGGTATCCTTCGCGGAGCTAATCATTAGTCGAAAAGTCCACATTTGAAAATGGCTTAAAATTCAAGAACAATCCGCACAAAACTAATGCCAGGTTCTGTAGGTTATCTTAGGCAAGTCTCTAAAACCTAAAATTGCTAGCTTTATCTCAGGCAAAAAAGTTCGGTCTTTTGTTTTCCCCATTAATTTGATCTATACTTCCACATAAACTGGAAGGCGCCACCGATGTTTTATTTGTAACGAAAACGGCCTTACAGGTGTGTTATGTGGTCAGAGATAAAAAAATTGGAAAAAAAAAATGAAAACGTCTCTAATCAAATCTGCTGGATAGCTGTTATTTTATTTTCCCAGCTAGAAAGAAAATTTCAGAAGGACGGTCGATTGATTAGTCCATTTTAAAAGAAAGATAATTAAATATAGCACAAAACAAAGCCTCTAACAAAATAAAAATGGAGCTCAAACTCTGCTCTTGCAATAACGTGAGTTATACCAAATATTATCAACTAAAATTTGCTACTAAGTTGGGAATGTGGAATCTTTGGCACAATGATACTACTCAGTATATATCACCACTACACCAAACACTTTATTTTTGCACTCGACGCGCATTTCGCTAACCATGTTAGCTTCATCAAACTGAAGTCAATCATCGCTCCTGATGAAGCTAACATGGTTAGCGAAACGAGCGTCGAGTGCAAAAATAAAGTGTTTGGTGTAGTGGTGATATATACTGAGTAGTAAAATTTGCTACTATCAGAACAGAAGTTAATTCCTAAATCTTGTACGTATTCTAAAATAGATAAATTAATTATTGAATGGTTGAATTGGTGGTGATTCAACCACAAATTTACCAACGATACTAAAACCTTATAATTATAAAACTTAACGCTTTAATGTTAATAAAGGTAATGTTCTTAATACTAATTAATAAGGTAATGTATATGATCAAAACAATGATGAAAATTAATTCTGAAAGGATTCTGAACCACAGGTAATTTGATACTTTTGACTAAAGCTAAGGGTATAATAACAGTAAATTTTCCCTTGTGGTTCGTAGTATTGCGAATACTAAAATGATAAATTCTACAGTTTAACTTCTCTGAAATTATTCTATCCCTAAGTATTAACAGATAGAAGTACTTATAGAAACATCAAAGATGTTGACTTGGCCAAGACTATGTCCTACTCAATAGACGGTGAGAGGAATTGATGGCTCTAAGCTGTCTCCAGCACGTGGTTAATTTCTCTGTAGAGACTGGAATGCTCGGATTGCACGTGGATCGTACGAAACCAAAATTTTCTGGTAGTAATTCCAGAAATACCTTCAGACCAAAAAGGTAACTAGAAGGAAAAACCAAAATAGACAAAAACCCTCGAGTATTTAAAATGCTCTCCTGCAACTTTGGGAAGAAAATATATCACCTCTAAATGGCTTGCTCGGTATCTTCCAAATTTACCAATGATACTGTAACTGGGAACTTCAGTTTTCAATCAATCGGCACTTGGCTCTTATTAAAACTTTACTAAAGAAACTGAACATTCTCCGAAAGTCTTGTGGCAGAGAGAGAAAAAACAACTAACGTCGTTTTTTCTTTAAATACAATTGCCCCGCTACGGAAGTTTATTTCCGCTTCCTGGAGACAAAACACGTGCACTTTTAGAAAAATAATAACCAAAAAATTACTATTTCGAACGCTAGTTCACATCGAAAACTACGAGGTAAGAAAGATAACTCGGGGCTTAATCATATAATAGTTCCTTACATTTTATTGGTAAATATTTATTCAAAAGAAAGGTTATGTTATGTATCAGTGTAAACAAAAACAACGAAATGAAAAGTGAATTAATTCCATTTCAAGAATCGTTTAAAACGAACCCATCAGGTATCTCCATTTATAATTTTAATTTCAAATAATTTAATATATAATCACCCCAAACTTTACAGAAAACGACAGAGTTTCACCTTTTTTGGAAGTAGATAATCCTTTCGAACTCATTGCATTGAACAACCAACATTCGTAGTCTGTGCCAATTAGTAAAAAATAACTTTCATCTTTCTCCCAGCTAACGAATGTTCGTGACAGCTTTCTTTCCTCGCCAGTTTCTGTTCTAGTGTAAGAAAATTTCGGGATCCATGGTGCGCACAAAATTTTTTCAACCTAAATCGTCATGCATCTTGAAAATTATAGCATCTTTAGCAAGGCACTTGCATTTTTATTTGTCAGTCTAACACCAGCAGATCCTCACAGAGCGGTATAGTACTCTCAACATGTCCTTAGACGAAAATTTTAATTGAAAATAAGATAAGCTGTCATTACCGCACAACTGGAACATTCTTTTATAAATAACTTTGGGTTTATTTCTACCTTGGTTGGAAAAATTAATCACTCACGCACAATATTAAAAACTGAAAGGCGCTGCAGATTCGTAAAAAGTACACAGTACAGCATTAGTAATTTGACAACCAAGCAATTTCTTGTATAACGTCAATATAATGACTAGATAGATCACTTAATAGAACACCCTTGTATATTAATGTATTCTTTTGGTTTGCATTAATTTATAGTTGATTCTAACATTGATATACAACAAGGCGGTCAATTAATAAGTACGAGTGAATGAGAAAACCATTATGAAGAGTTACTGACAGAAAACCGCAACGAGTACGGGGAGTTACAACATACAACAGAAGAAAGGGAGGACGACAACCTACTAAAAACAGAAGAAGAAACCAAAAAACATATTGTGAACATGAAAAATTCAAGATCACTAAGACCAGGTAATATACCTAAATAGCTTGTAAAATATGGAGGAAAAGAAATTATAATCCGAATAACGAAGTTAATAAACCAAAGTGTTAGATTCCTCAGGAATGGAAAAAAGTCTATAAAACACCGATTTTTAAAAAGGGAAATAGAAAGGACCTTGGCTGCTACAGAGGCATTACTGTTACTGGTAGTATCAGTAGGTTGTTTGGAAAAATACTCCAGGAAAAAGTAAGAGCAAATGTTGGCTACAGCATAAGTGAAGATCAGAGTGGATTGTACCGGGTCGTTCCTGTATCGACAATCTCTTGACACTACAACAAATATTAGAAAAAAAGATCTAAACGGGGGAGGAAATACATCTCGCCTTCATTGATCTTCAAAAACATATAATTCTATACCACAAGGTAAACTTTGGAAAACTGTGACTGAACTAAACATGAATACCCATCTGATAGCTATCATAGAAGAACTTTATAACAACAATATATCCTATGTAAAAAGAGGAAAACAATTATCAACACCGATATTAATAACCAAAGGACTTCGCCAAGGATGTAGTCTATCACCAATACTATTTAATCTCTACTTAGAACTAGCATTAAGGGAATAGAAAAGAAAATGCATAGGAATAGGTATATCAATAAATGAAAACTATCTCTTTATACCAAGTTTTGCGGATGATCAAGTACTTATGGCGCAGTATTCATTCGATCTGGAATTTATGCTGAAGAGACTCTACACCGAATACCAGAATTATACAAGTAAGCCTACAGCCCGATAATAGTCAATAGTGACACACAATATCAAGTTCTCATAAATGATGATACACTTGTAAAACAAGTTGAAGAATTTAAATACCTTGGGGCAATTGTAGATCGAAAATGGCTAGGAGAAGGAAAAATAAAACACAGAATTCAAAATAGCAGAAAAGTAATAGGCTGTCTCAACTACCTATGGTGGAATAAAAACATATCCAAAAAGACAAAGAAAAAAATAGGCCAATTAGTGGTGGAGTCAATTCTCTGTTATGGATGGGAGATTACAAGCAGCAGAAATTGATTATCTGAGACGTAGTGACGGAATATCTAAGCTTCAACACATACCTAATAATGAAATAAGACGACAAATGAAGGCAGAAGAGACAGTTGATAAAATTGAGATGCGCGGTTTATACTGGTTTGGACATTTAATGAGAATGCCGGAAAATAGATGGCCACAGAGAATATTTTGCCGGCAACCTCCAGGGAAAAAGAAGCGAGGGCGACCTAGACGTTCCTGGAATGAAGGCATGAGGAAAGCAATGGAAAAGCGAAACATGAACGAAGACATGACTCAGGACAGAGAAGATTGGTGAAAGGGTTTGAGTAAGCAGAACTTGGCTGTATAATGATAATGTTACATGTATTGTAATTATCTAGCTCAATATGCATATGTATGATGACTTTATCTTGTATTTTTCAATATTGTGGATGATGCAAGTCTCTGATTTTTATTCAGTGTTAAAGTTTTAAATAAATTGATGAACAATATATAATTTTTATAAAAATATTTTAAGCATGTGTGATTAACTTAACTTTATAAGAAAAATAATTATTGGTGCTATGCTAGTTCTCATATGTGCAACACATTTTTTTTCCAATTCAGATTTGCAGTTATCTCATATCTGAAGAAAGCTTTACATATATAATTAAGTTCTATTACATTTTTACTATTAATTATAATTTTTTTTTCAAATCGTCAATTTATATAAACAACAATGGCTTTACAGCAATGTCGGCTTGGTAAGCTTGTTGATTCTCGTTGCGTGACAACGTGACGTGCTATGTGGCATATATACTTTTTGATAGTGTTTTCGGCAACTGGTAACGTAACGGAACAAAATGGTAAGAAACCAAAAGTGGTCTGTATAAGATACAAGTCTCAAAATCGCTACCCGAAGCTGGGATTTGACATTCCAGTGTCAGTCGCTCGCCACTGTCTGTCTAGAAATAAAGATTCTATCTGTGTCTGTACTAAATGACTAACAAAACTGCTTATTTTTATCCGAAAAAAGAAATATTGTTTCAAAATATTAGTCTGAAGCGCTATATATGTACTCGTAAATTTCTCTTTTTAGTGTTCCGTAAACACTATAAGATCACTTCGGTGTATGGTCTGTCTCTCCGTCAGATTTTCTCCGAAACCATGAGAGTTGAAATTTGGTAGTAATATAGGAATTGATGGCTTCGAGCCATAGTTTTGAGAAGTTAAATTTTGACTTAAGGGGTTAGTTTTGGGGGGTGAAGTCGGAAGTGAAAAAAAATTTTTTTTACTAGGTCAATCAAGTGTGGTGTCAAATGAAAGCTAGTGAAAACACGAGTAAAAATATATATATAATATAATTATACTTGCGCGCACTTTTCTTTGTATTATTTTTGAAAAATTCGCGAAAAATCGCTGTCTCGGGCCTTATCTCGAAAGTACCTATCAAAAAATTTCGAAAAAATTCTGGAATATTCTCCATGGGGTGTAGAACGAAAATTATCACGAGTGCATTACCTTTAATAATTTATATGGTATATAAAAAAAACAAAAAATTTCAAGGTCATCAGATTTTCAGTAAAGATTGGAAATACAAACTTTGTTGAAAACTCATTTGGGGTGTGTTTTGTGAAGTCACTGATCCTTTTATACCACCGTAGCATAAATTTTGACTTAAGGGGTTCGTTTTGAGGGGTGAAATCGGAAGTGAAAAAAAATTTTTTTACTAGGTCATCGAGTGTGGTGTCAAATGAAAGCTTGTGAAAACACAAGTAAAAAATATATATATAATGTAATACTTGCGCACACTTTTCTTCGTATTACTATTAAAAAATCGTGAAAAATCGCTGTCCCCTACCTTATCTCGAGAAGTATTGATCAAAAAATTTTGAAAAAATCCTGGAATATTCTCGACGGGGTATAGATTGAACAAAAATTATCATTAACTTTAATAATTTATCTGGTATAGAAAAAAAAACCCAAAATTTCAAGGTCACCAGTTTTCAGTAAAGATTGGAAACAAACTTTGTTGAAAACTCATTTGGGGTGTGTTTTGTGAAGTCACTGATCATTTTATAACCACCCTAAAAAAATTTTTTTTTTAAAAACAATCACGTACGGAACACTAATTGTGCAAGTTTAACTTGCACTTGACCGGTTTTTTATATTAAACAATCTATACTTACTATGTATCCAGAATTAATGAAACCTCAGTTGTGTACCTAAACTGTGAACATTTCCATTATTTGGTCAACGTTTTACATTCAGTTTAAAGCAAACCCTAATAACATATTTTCACATGTGTGTTGTACCCACTTGAGTTGTACAAATATTTTAACTGCATTTACATATCAATTCCATTCTGTTTTAGCCTGTGGTTTTAGTAATCGTCATTAATATTAAAATTGTTTTTTATATTTAAGAAATAACTTTTTACTTTCAAATATTCCCTAAATTAATGAACTAAATCTTTGACATAACTGCTACCTAACAAATTTTTGATATACGAGGATGGATTATAAAGTTCGCGGCCTCACCAAAAAATAATTATAATATTTTTATTATAGTATCCTCAATAAGTTCATACTTTCTTTGGTTGTCACAGTGTAAAATTTTGTTGCTGTAGAATTTGTGGTTTTTAGGTTAGAACGAGTTTAGTGAGACCAAGTGCAGCGTTTTTTGAAAAATAGAAAAAATGAACAACGGCGTTCATCAAGTACCTGTTTAAAAAAATATTAACACCAAAGGAGATCCACGATGATATGAAAACAACACTAGGGGAATCTGCTTCGTCATATACCACTATGAAAAATGGGTTGCAGAATTTAAACGTGGACAAGAGAGCATCGAAGATGACCCTCGGTCCGGCTGGCCCACGACGTCTACGACTAAAGAAAACATCGGCAAAATGTGTGATCTCATATTCAAAAGACCGTAGACTACTATTAGGGAGATTGCAGACACTATAGGCATCTCGTATGAACAAACAAAAAACATCATTGCCAACGAACTCGGATTTTCTAAGGTTTCCGCTAGGTGAGTCCCCAGATTGCTTTCAATTGAACAAAACCGAATTCGACTCACGATTTTTCGGGACTGTTTGGAGACGTTTGAGGCTGATCCGCAAGATTTTCTTAACTGCTTTGTGATAATGGACGAAACCTGGGTTCACCACTATACTCCAGAGTCAAAACAACAATCCAAGCCGTAGAAAAATCTGGTGAACCGACCCCCAAGAAAGCGAAGGCAATTCTGTCGGCTGGAAAAGTGATGGCGTCAGTTTTTTGGGATGCTATGGTGGACTACCTTCTGAGAGGTGCACAGTGTCTCGACTAGTACAAGCTAGCGGGACAATATTATTTCTTCACTTATTTCAATTGTTTATGTATATTCCAGGTATCTTAAGCTATTTTAAGAAAAAAAAAAGTTGAAAAATGTGTACTGTATGTGTATTAATCGAAATATGTAGCTGCAAGACGGAAGTGGTTTACTAATGTGTCTCATTTGTTCACTATTGTCGCTAATTGTTCTTTAATTAGCTACATACGTCTACCTACTCATTATGTGTGAAAAGCACAATCATGTTTGTGTACAAAGAAATTTCTAGGAAAAAAATAAAAATCATAATGATAGTACCCACGTTTATTAATTTACAAAATATTATTTCTTTTAAAATAAATTAGTACAATAACAGTATCTATATATATCAATTATTTACAATAACAAGATGTATAAGTAAAAGAAATATAATATTAAATAACTTATATACTAAGGCATGAATTATAAGCAACTACAACACACAATAAAATAAGAATAATAATTACAATAAAAAAATACTTAAACCTACTAATCACCATCAGATGAGTCGTCATCGCCGCTCTCCCATTCAGTAGAATATTCAGAGAGTAAATAATCCTCCTCATTTAATTCGTGATGATGACTTACTGATGGTGTTTCGGATGGCAATGAAGGTGGGATAATCAACTGCAGAACCTCCGATGGCAAAGAAGTAAATTTTCTTCGCGGTAATTCTCTATACGAGTTGATAACAGGATCAGACGTAATTAAAAGCATTCTAAAAAGATCTGTATTTGTGGCAATACGTGACCGCTTCCTGGTGTGCCGTTCACGGAATCTACGACAGTCTTTATTTCTTGCCTCCTGGGCTTCTTCGGAGAGTTGTCCAATGGGAATAAGAAAATACTTTATAACTGTGTACAAGAATTTTATGCACAGTAACGGGCATGGAATACCACGAATACAGATCAAGGTATAATTTTCTAGTATCAACACAAAACTTTTCGAATTCTATATAATTTATGTCATATCCCGATGACAAAGTTCTTAAAATTACATGAAATCTACGAATAAGGTTTACGTCTCCTGTAATTTCGCTGCTCAATTCAGCTTTGGAAAAAAAATCTACGTGCTGTATTTCCATCGTTTGTGTTACCATACCCAGGTTTTGGTTTATCTAAAATGAGACCCATACGATCTTTAAACACTTTTTGTATCTCTTGTAAGCGTTGCTTCACAATAGCTTTGTCGTTATCTCCCCTGACTTGCCACTTTTTTATTTCTAAACGATAGCTGATGTGAAGCAAACATTCAAACCAAATGCAAGGCGTTCTTCGTTGCTAGGATATTTCTTTGACTCCTCGTTCATAGTAGACGGAGTGGCACCGCAAATATAACACTTTTGTGTTGAACTTGTGTCTGTTAAGGCATTGCACACTTTGCCATCAGTCATTGTCAACAACAAATCGTGTTTAACAGAGATTTGAGATCCAGCAAAGTTACATAATGTTGGAAGAAGCTGACTTACTTCATCTAAAATTTTAGAAGTTTCTTCTTTTCGTAAACTCTTTTGTCTCCTTGGCAAAAATAAACTTAATAGGACGGCAATATAAAGTAGAGGAAGGTCTTGGATTTTGCCAGATCACAGCTTCGCCATCAAGCAGTCTCAAAGGGACAAATGAGTATACGAACAAAAATTCGTCTGTAGCGTTAGTGTTCTCAAATTTCTGCTTATACGTGCTATGCCCCGAACTCCCATCACAGCCCCATTTGCTTACCAACGTATAATATGAACGAGGTAACACACTTCTAATGACTTCCGTCTGAGCTTTAACTAATCGTTCAGCCATTTTATCCAAAATCGCGTGAGGTTTAATTTCAGCTCGAGATTCAGTCACAGAAATATATTCGTCAGAAGGACAACAAGAAGCTTTGGACTTACCTAAACTATAAAAGGATGGATACACTTGATGTCCCGCTTTCATTGACCATTTTCTTGTTTGTTTATATGAGTGAGAAGTCGATTTCGTGTCCACATAATAAGCTAAAGCTTCGTCTGGTGTTAACTGCCGACTTTGTTCAGAACACTTATTCTTTTCTCTAGTTTCACTGACCGCGACGTTATGGATCTGTTTAGCAACACTTCGATGCCCTTCTTTTCGAGTAGCTAACTCAGCTGCTGTAATAAGCTCACTTGCACTTCGCGATTCCAAAAGATCTTCTACTCTCCGTCTCTTCGTTTTCGTTGATGAGTCTTCAAATGATTTTCTGGGTCGCCCTACGGAAAGAGTCGCTGATGATGTTGAAGTGCGCGGCTGGTTAACACACATCTTTATTTCGATTCCGGATCCTCTAACCAATCTTTATGTTTAATTAGAAACATTTCTTTGTTACACTTTAAAGAAGTCCACTTTTGATTGAATTTTGCTGAAAGGCTTGATATTTTCATTTTGAGTCGTTTTAGAGAATCGTCAGAAACATCAGACATATTGAATTTTTCACTTATATAATAAAAAATGCCACTGTTTCGTTCAGTTTTGTCATGTTTTAGCCATTCTTCAAAAAACTCCATTTTCGTCATAGTCACGACTCGTTCTGAAAAAAATAAAATAATTTTACTTTCGGGCCTTTTCGGGGTCTATAATATATATGAATCTGTGCCTGAGTGTTGTAGGTATTACATATAGAAAAATCTAGGTGGATATATGTGGATAAAAAAAAGTTGCTACTTTTAAAGTTTTACAAATTGATATTACACCAAAAGTATACATATTTTTTATAAAAAATATAAGTCATAATAGAGTACATACCTTCAACAGAATATTCCATCACAAAAAACTCGTTTCACTTTGCTACCAATTTTAAAATATGTTATCACAAGTGTGCATAAAATGCAACTGATTTGCAAATGAAAATGACCTTTCTTATAAGGGTTATTTGACCCCCTGATAAGATATCTTTATGAGGTGATAAACAAATTAATTCTTGGAATTCGTTAAATGGGGGGGGGGGGGGGTTGTTTACAAGTCGTTATCAGTGGTTCCTGGAAATTACGTCATGAATATTGTCCCGCTAGCATGTTCTTGCCGAATCACTGTGAGGCGAAACAGTAATTTTGACTTACTTTTGCACCCTTTTGTGTCATTTACGTCAAGAAATTAAAGAAAAACGCCCAGGATTACTGAGCAAGAAAGTTTTGTTCTAACAGGACAACGCTCGCGTTCATACGTCTATTGAGTCTATGGCTCAAATTGGTGATTGTGGTTTCGAATTGCTGCCCCCCCACCCCGGCTTATTCTCCCGATTTGGCACCTTCGGACTTTCATTTGTTTTCAAACCTAAAAAAAAAAAAAAAAAAAAAACACCTCGGTGACCAGAAATTTTCATCAAATGAAGAAGTCGAAGCTGCAGTTAACCAGCATTTTGAAGACCTTGAGGAATCTTTTTTCAAACAGGTGTGGAAGTTTTGGAAAGCAGGTGGAAGAAGTGCATAGAGCTAGGTGGAGATTACGTCGAAAAATAAAAATATTTTTGCACGTATTTTATTTTGTTTGCTTGACTAGGCCGCGAACTTTTCAATCCATTCTCGTATTATGTCTACTTTCACATTTGTTTGGGATTAGATAGGATTATTTCAGTTTTACTACTGTAAACTTAAATAATATATTTACACTTTCGAAATAAAATACAGTATATCTCTCTCAACGAATTTATTCAGATCACTCTGACACGTGTTTCGGCCTCGCGACCATTTTCGAAGAGAGGTTTCCAATAAGACTAAACTTAAGTTCTAAAAGATATTACGTTTGGATGGTTAATTGGTACTAAATTTAAATTAAGAGGAAATAAAATTGGGTTAATTATAGGTCTATCTTAACACGGCGTCTAATATGGGGATATTTCCAAATCCTATTTGGGTATCCGTTATTTTTATATTATTTTTAGTGGCTTTTTTATGCTTAAAATTTCTAAATAATCCATATGTTTTCCTTTTTGAGCACTGCATAGCAACTTCATTATTAAAAAGGTGATTATTGTCTATGCAGTGTCCAGCAAAGCCTGTTTGTTTATTTAAAATAGAGTGATGGGTTCTTTTAATCTTTGTTGTAGGCTCCGTCCCGTTTGTCCCCCATAGACAGCGTCACAGTCATCACAATTAAGTATATACCCGATTTTCCATATTTGTTAGATCTTTCTTTGTTATTAACTAGATACCTGGCTATATTGTTTTTAACAACACTTATACAGTTTCAGTTGTATAATTGAGGTGTCCGTTACTTTGTGACAATACATTGTAAATTTCTAAATTGAAATGAAATGAATTACTTAGTTATTTGTCACTTATTTTTTATTTATCTGCTACTGTAGTTTTGTAGGTTTTCTACATTATCAAGCGTAATACTACAAACTAAGGTGGTTTATTTATGATATATAACAAATTTCCAGGTACAATTTGGAA
>CM032446.1:56882086-56900350 GCA_019049505.1 Pachyrhynchus sulphureomaculatus
AGGATTGTCTGAAAATTTTCTATGTTAGCAAAAGAAATTTAGAAAAATTCTTAAATAAAGAAAAATAAAATAAAAAATGATTCTAGTGCAAACACTTACACTAAAAAAAAGTCTTGTCAGACCATTTCGCACAAAGCCAAAAAAAAATATCTGGATAAATATCCAGACAAACGCTCGGGAAAAATCGCCCTCAATGCTCTAGCTCATCACTAAGAGAACATTCTAAATCTAGCATCACTACTAGTCGCACTCGGAAAATAATCGCACTCTATCGCGCAATGTCGACGTCCTAAGACATCTAGACATGCTAAAATCGCTAGGGAAAACGCTACATCGCGCAATGTCGACGTCCTGAGACATCCAGACATGCAAAAATCGCCAGGGAACACGTCAGCTTATCGCCAACTAAACACTCTGGTATATCGCCAGAAAAAACCTCGGCTCCTCGCCAAGAAAACATTCTGGTATATCGCCAGAAAAAACCTCGGCTCCTCGCCAAGAAAACACTCTGGTATATCGCCAGAAAAAAACCTCGGCTCCTCGCCAAGAAAACATTCTGGTATATCGCCAGAAAAAACCTCGGCTCCTCGCCAAGAAAACACTCTGTAAATAGTCCTCGACTACACAAAGTTTGCGTTCTAAAAGAACAAACTTGCCATTAACATAGTGAGCAGCTATAAAAGCTAACAAAATCACTATAGGCACAGTGAATAGCTATAAAAGCTAAAATTCACCCTAAACACAGTGAATAGCTATAAGAGCTAAAATTCACTAAACTGAATGATCCTGCTTCTAAAAGCAATGTTCACTAAGAACAGAATGATTAGTCCGCGCGCAACTAACATTCAAGGAAACATTCCTAACATAACTATATGAGACAGCAAGTCTCGAAATAGGACCTCCCTAAAGTCATAATCCTAAATATAGGAGTCCATACGCAAAACGACTCAAAATCTCGCATTTTGAGCACATGCCCTCAGGCAACCAACATACACCGAAATATATACAGAGATATGTACAGAAATATATACAGAAATACATACAGGAGTTCAAATCCCAAACTCTTGGTTATGATAACTCCATACTGAGCTTGGTGAAAGCTCTTAGCAAAAGCTAATCCAATCTTCGGCACATCGCACCAAAGTGACAAATCTGCCTAGAAACATGAGCCGGAAAAAAAAAACGCCCTCCGTCATTCTTCAGGGTGGCTACACTGAGATATAAAACTTAACCAGCATTGCGCCTCTTCAAGTTGCATGAAGAAACCTCATGTACTGGTCTCGCCCTAGAACAACAACGAAAAACATTCAATCCATCCCACATAACAGGAGACAAACACCTCACCACGATATACTGAATGGTGGAGACAATAAAATACGGAAATGGTGACCCTGGTGTCCACCAACAAAAGGGAGTAGATTATAGCATCCACTAAACTGAAACGGTGTCTACCACACCACCATAAGTCAAAAAAATTTAATCAATAGGGTGTTCCGAAACACACTACTGCCAACAGCCTGTCACCACTAATAGGCTAATTGGAGCTGAGGTCGACTACAGTAGCTAGGCTCTCCTTTGGCTCAAATAGAAATAGCCATTGGGTAACAAAACCTCTAAAGGTCCCAAAGGTTAAACGTGCGCCCCCCATAGACTACCCTTCCAATCAGTCTGTTCCTCAGGAAGACTAACTCCCTGCCAAACGTCGTAACGGCATCTGTTAGCACCCGGTGCATCACAGCCTGTAAAAACAAATAACTCATGGGATACAACCTAAAAGGTTTACAAGGTTGACTTAACCAAGCTTCTAACGAAATTTTAAAAAAAACGAAAATGAGCTTAAAAAGCTACATGAAGCAAAAAATTTCTCAAATTTTTGGTGGCGACGCAACAAAACTTTTGAAGACGACAAGAGCTTTTCCAGCTTAATCAGAAACAAGAAGAAAAAACATCGTCGACAGCTAAAATATTCGATCATGGTGTTAATCGTCTTCCTAGACAATAGCCTCTAGAAGAAACTGCTACAGGTATCAGGCATAACCGTTTTCTGTCAGCCCAAACTTCTAGATTATCTGGTGAAAATCTAAAAATTCGGTTAGGAATCTTCCTTCACTGCGCTTAGCCTCTCTTGACAAGGTTCTCATCTCGGTATCAGATTTTGATCATTTCTTTGTGAAACGACTGTCTTACTCTGCTCTCATCTCCTGTAAATGATCAGCCTTTAGTTCTCCTGCAGAACTTCAAATTCCTATCAATCTGATAGTAGGCCGAAAAAAAAAAACCGAAAAACTCAACATACGCCTATGAGTCCATGCAAAAAAATTTAAAAAAATTAGTGACTCAAAGGTAACGTTTAAGCGGCTCTGAAAAAAAAATAGAAAATACCCTCAGTTTGTCAATTCAGAAGAAGATCTAAATCAAAATAATCCAAGTCTTAGACTTACTGGATAAACCAAAATCAATTTACTCTTAATTGCACCCAACATATACCACTAAGGTAATAGAAATACACCCACTCGGGTAACAAACTTTGAAATTGCTCATAAAAAATTTTGACTCTACATCACACTACACGAGCTACATCTTGCGCTTGTCCTAACTCAAGATCACCTTGGATTGCCTCTAATCAAAATTTCGCTTCCAAGTTTCAAGAACTGGATATTATTTGGGGTCATAAGCAAATCAAATCCCGCGACCACCGACATACCAGTCTTATGATATATCCTGAGTGTGACTCCTTCGCAAGCTCGCAAAACTGAGTCGATGCTAAACATCAACCACAATCAACCTAAGTTTGGGATATAGCCAATACCCAAAACCTTAGCATTAAACAATAAAAGTAAGCTATTCTCTGCTCAACTTTTACAACAGTCAAAAAAAACGAGGTCGTCACCTCTACAGAGCAACATCAAAAAAAATTAAGTAAAGCAATTAAGATAATGTAAATATAAATTATTCTTCTTCTGACAAACTTTCATTAGGGTTAGGTTCATTGAATGGTTTTAAGTCTTTAATATGCCATCGTCCTATTTTAGTCCCATCTAAATTAACTAAACCATAAACTAAGTCTGAAATCTTTTCTCTTATCACGCAATGCACATACTTAGGTACCAACTTAGATGTGAATTTATCTGCTGCACTGGAAAGAATTTTATTTTTTCGCCTAACGTGATCACCTATATTAAAGGCAAAATCCCTTTTTCTAAGGTTGTAAGACTTACTGTTCCGTTCATAAGCCTTATGTATCCTACTACGCACGTCGGTGAAAATATCTTTTAAACCCTTTAAATTTTCGGCATACTCACCCCTGTTACCCGGAATTATTTCGCTGTCAACATTGACATCCAAATCTAAGTTTTTATAATACGATCCAGATAGAGGTATATGTCTGCCGTAAACTAAGGAAGACGGTGTAAACCCGGTTACTTCGTGTCTTGCGGTGTACACGGGATTAAAACGGATGTTAAAACTATATGTCTCACTTAAGCTCTTAAAACTCTTAGTGGTAAACTGAGTACCGTTATCGCATATCGAAAGCGATGAAACTCCGTGGATTAGAAAAAATATCGTTTTCTAAAATTTTCAAAAAGCATTCGGCTTTAGAGCTTTTCAAAGGAAATAACACGGTATACTTTGTTAACCAGCAAGAAATTACGAAAAGTCATTTATTTCCTTGTTTTGAACGTGGAAATGGACCTACTAGATCAGCTGCTATGACTTGAAAAGAGTAATTAACCGTTTTCTCTTTTCCCATCAGTCCCATAGGTAGTGTATTTGGAGATTTCTGCGCTCCACATACTTCACAAGTCCTCACAAACTTTAAGATATCAAAACGCATTTTGGCCAAATTAAATTAAATGTATGTTGTCTCAGCCTAATCGCCCAACGCGCTAGTTTGCCACTAGGGTTTTTTAATAGAATTAAGCCACAATAAACTATAATGATCTGTTATGACCGTGAAAGGAACACCTTCTATGTAAGGTCGAAACTTTTCGATGTTAAAGAGTACTGCTAAACATTCTTTTTCAACAACCGAATAGTTACGTTCAGCCTTTGACAAAGTTCTACTGGCATACGCTATCACTCTTTCCTCACCATTGATTTTCTGTGTTAGGACGCCCCCTAAACCGGTATTAGAAGCATCACTAGAAATATAAAAACTGTTCGGAAAAATCTGGTTGGGATAAAATGGGAGCTGAAACCAATAGCTCTTTAATCTTTATAAAAGATTCTTCGGCTGCCTTTGTCCAATCTATCGATTGTCCTTTTTTCGTCCTTTCAAAAGATCATTAATAGGCGACAACAGGGTAGAAAAATTCTCAATAAAACGTCTGTACCATGAACACATTCCTACGAAGCGCTTAACTTCCGTAGTATTAGTAGGTCTCGCATAATTAACCATGCTTGCTACTTTATCCGGATCGGTACGTAAGGAATTTGAGCCTACAATATAGCCTAAAAACTTTAGAGAAGTTTTGAAAAAATCACATTTGCTCAAATTTATCGTCAGTCCGGCCTCTTTCAATTTATCTTTTACTTCCTTAAGTAAGCGAATATGCGATTCGAAGTCTTCCGATGTTACTAAGATATCATCGAGATAGGTAAAAATATGTGGCTCATATTTCGGACCAAATATAGCGTCCACTAAACGTTGCTGAGTTTGAGCAGCGTTCTTTAGACCAAACGGCATAGTGACGAACTGAAATAGACCTCGGCCTACTACTGCAAAAGCGGTCTTTTCCTTAGAGGATTTGTCTAAAGGAATTTGCCAGAAAGCCTTTCTAAGGTCTATCGAAGATACATACTTAGCATTCCTGAGTGATGTCAAAATTCTGTCGATGCTCGGTAACGGATAGTTATCAAATTTGCTGACCTCGTTGAGCTTTCTACCGTCAAAGCATAGACGATATCACTCCGAGTTTCAACATTTCGTCTAACTCCTTACAAAATTCTGTCGATGTTCGGTAATGGATAGTTATCAAATTTGCTGACCTCGTTGAGCTTTCTTCCGTCAAAGCATAGACGATTTCACTCCGAGTTTCAACATTTCGTCTAACTCCTTATTCAATACTTTTGACATGTACGGAGACATGGCAAAGGGCCTTGTCTTTACAGGACTGGCATCAGCCGTATCTATAGACATGGTGATTTTATTCGTTCGGCCTAACCTATCTTTACTACTTATTTCTTTGAAAGAGCTTATTACTTTTTCTGCCTTTAAGCGTTCCGTCCGCGAGAGATCATCTACGGTACATAGACGCGAGAAAAGGTTTTCTAAAGAACTTTCGGAATAACTATCTTTAAAACTTGTTTGAGAATTGACTTCTAGGGACTGTGGATACCACGAATTATTTTTAAGATTTACTAAAATTCCGAATTTTTGTGCAAAATCACATCCTAAAACCAAAGTATGTGATAGAGAAGGTACTACTAAAGCAGAAATTACTAAACAATGACCATTGCAGACTAGCGGCAACTCAACCGTACCTAAAACTTTTAGACGGCTGCCATCTGCAGTGGTAACACTTCTATTTTTGACATGGCATATTTTATACTTAAACGACTTAAAATTTTAATACCATTCTGACCTATTACGGAGGCATTTGCACCAGAGTCAAGTAAAGCCGAGAAATGGGCACCTAATAGATCTATCTTTATATGCGGTCTATTATCTAAATATTTATGCACGAATAACGGAGATATGTGACCATTTGGAGAAGCAGGAGCTTTAACTTGAGAAGGAGGATTTTTATTAGACTTAAAAAAAATCTGAAACTTTTTGTAACTATTTAGTCCAATCTGATCTATTGGAATATTTCTTTACTTAAGATCCTCGTTGGAATCTTTCTTTTATCCGCGACCGGACGTTCTGAGAAAATACGACGGATTTTCATTTCATAGTCTAACTCATTTTCCAGTAGGTGATTGACTTTAAAATTGAAAGCTTCCATGATAAATGAATACAATTTAAAAGAATTGTTTAAAAGGTCGTGAAAATATTTCTCCTGTGCTCCCAATAGTCAAAATAAAAAATATGTAAGGCACTTAAAATATGTAAACTTCTTTATCAAACATTTAAAAAAATCTTCGACAATTTCAAAAAAAAAATTTCTAAGTATCGCCTTGTATTAAAACTCCTTTACTAAGATATCTTAAGAATTTTCAACAAAAAAATCTCCAAATACCGTTTCGTTATATCAGCAAAGTATTTTTAATATTCATGCAAAACATCGGTGAATAAAAACGTACTGTTTTTTGTTCTCGGTTCACCGCAAAATAAATTTAACACTGTAAAGATTAAAGTAAACCAGCACATCTGCTAATCTGAACTATAAAGGTAGCTTTTAAGAAAAAAGTAGGAATCTCTTATCTTAGAGTCAACAACAAAATTCAAATATCTATATCAGATAAATTGAAATAAAAAAATTCCACAAATTTCCTGCTTTTGTCTTACTGCTATAGTGTACTTTCGTTTAATAAGTATTATGAAATAAAAATATCTGCAAAGTTAGAGCTTTTATTTTGTTCCGAAAGCTAGTACACTGAACCCTTTTTTAAAAAATAAAATTCCAAAAGCCCCGCGTTGACAGCGCTATTTTGTAACTTTTGAAAAAATTGTTCTCAGTTTGAGGCATCTTTTTTTGTACCCTCGAACTTACCCGCTTTAATTTCCGATACTGAATTGAGTGAAACCTGATTTTAAAAGAACTAAAGAAATTAAACACACACTAGCTCAGTTTTCCTTGGTAGAGAGATATGGGTAAGAGATAATTTTCTTACGTCTTTTTGGAATTAATTTCTATTTTTTTAAAAGGCTTTAGCTGTACAAAATTTTGGGCACCATCCATTTTAAAATAGAAAGGATCTAACTTCAGCTAAAAAAATGGAAAAAATGCTGAAAGAAAGTATTGTTGGTAAACAAAAAAAAAAATCAGTTTGGTACAGCCGTTCTTGCCCTGAAAAGTAGGATAGGTATTCAGTGAGACACTAGCTTTAATCAACAAAAAAAGAGAATTTATTCATGTTTTTTTAAAAATAAAAAGTTCTAACCTTGCAGTTTTACCAAAAGAAATTCTAGCCTAACTAGTTGTTGTTACATCTAAATTTGAAACTATTATAACCCCCGAAGGCGAAAAATCGTGCTTTACACTTCACTTTTAAGTCTCTTTTGCAGTTAAGGCACTACTCTGGAATAAGTCTATTTTGGGTAACTTACTGTTCTTATTCCTGTTTTGATGGACTACGCCCGATTTCACACTTTTTCTTATCAAACACTTAGAAAGCCTACTACGGCTTTTATTTAAGAAACTGGTACTTTTATTTAGCTCTCATGTTGGTTGTTCTGAGCTTTATTTTTTTTAGTTCAGTCGAAGGAAGCCTACTTGGCGACCAGATGGAAAGTAGCTCGGCTGCGGCTCGATGGAAAACAACCTCGATTCGAGCTCTGCGGAGCCTTAAATAAACCGTGCGACTCTTACCTGCTATATCGCGACGCCGGAACCAAAACCGGATACAAACATTTCACCAATCCCGGCGCACTATGAATTCGATAGATTCGGTCGGCAACCCGCACAACACCGTATATACCGAACGTCTTGGAACTTCTGTTTAATATACCGTTCGATACAAAAATGAAAATAAGTACAATTTGAAATGGAAAAAAATCAGTAACATTACATGGTCTTAAAATCTAGGAAAAAAATGAATGTTACAATACGTATATATAGATATCTATATATATACATATATATATATATATAATATATATATATTATATATATATGTATATATATATATATATATATATATATATATATATATACATATATATATATATATATATATATATATATATATATATATATATATATATATATATATATATATATATATTTATATATATATATATATATATATATATATATATATATATATATATATATTTATATATATATATATATATATATATATATATATATATATATATATATATATATATATATATATATATATATATTATATACATATATCTATATATATATATATATATATATATATATATATATATATATATATATATGTATATATATATATATACGTATATATATATATATATATATATATATATATATATATATATATATATATATATATATATATATATATATATATATACTCCCATTAATACTGTTACAATGAAAACATTGTCTATGAAAATTAAAACAAGTTATTACGGAATTGATTCATATATTCATAACGACAAAAGTAATGTAACATTTACTTAAAATGTTCCCCTTTTGCATACACAAGCCCTCAAATTATTAGGTCCTTTATCTATGGCAGCATGCACTTGACTCAACGAAAAATTGTCCACCACTTTTGTTAAAGCTCATTTTAAAGAGTCAAGATTGACATATCTTTTAGAGCAAACCATACCCTCTAAGAGGGATCTTAGTTTATAATGTAAAAGAATTAGATCAGGACTTGCAGAAGGCCAATCTTTTGTAGTAATAAATGAAGGTACATTTTGTAGAAGCCATGTTTGTGTTGTTTTATCTTTGTGTCCAGGTGCTGGAAGACCCAATGCTTATTTTTGAAAAGAGTATTGTTTAGGGGTTTCATAACGTTCTCTAAAATACTGCCTTGATATATTTTTGCCGAAGTTTTCACACATTTTTCACAAAAAGGAATACTGCTAACCTCATCAAAGTTGACTCCCTACCAAACCATAACTTGCGTTCAGATGCCTCCTTAGAAGGTATAATATTTTTATTTCAAATTTTCTACTGTTCTCTAGCAAAGTGTGTCAATGACTGTAATTGCATTAGAAATAATACGGAAATAAGTGCTCGTAAATCCTTCAAACTTTTATAAACTCTATACTAACGTAAATCGGAATGGAATTTGCACTTGTTTAAAATACAGAACCTCAATCCACACATGTAAAATGTTAGTAAAACTTTTGTTTTTAGTCAAAAAATAAATATAAATTAAATTAAAACTGTTCGTTACGGTTAGCATATTGGAAATTGATTATTAAATTAAATATAAATTCAATAATTCAAAGGCTTTGATTATTCACATGTAAAATTGCATTTTCTATACCCGGTGAATTCTTTAAGTGGAAACAATTTTATAAAAGTTAAGCTTTATACGGCAGTTCAAAGTTGTTTGACCTGTGAAATTAATTTTTTCCCAACGCATCTTATGGTGGTATCAATTTAGTCCTTACCTTGCAACGATGGTGTTGTTGCATTAAGCCTCAGTTAGTCTATCGCTATGTTGATTTTTGGTTGAAGTTATTCAACAGATAAATCTGAGGCTCCATCCTTTAGATTTGTATGGTCAAGGACCTATCAGCTTAGCTTAACTCATTGCAATAGGAAAACGATAATCTGGGAGCCAATGTGTATAGCCCGTCATAATAGTGAAAAAAATTCCAAACGGATAAATTCCGATAGAGCTAAAAATTTGTGCAGGCCTTTAAATCATCATTTTAAATGAAATTTCTAAAGCCCCCATAAATCCGGCCTGTGCTAAAAATTGTATTCAAGTTCAAAGTTGAAATAACCGGTATTCCAAGAAAATCTTTTAAACGGTGAGTTTTTTCGAAAAAATAGTTATTACAAAATTTGTAGGTCATACGATTCTCTACAAAAAAATATTTCAACACTTTTTTCCTATTACGTTATACGAGACTGGTTTGAAAAGTCCGTGCAAAGTCCGAGAGATGGTACCACCGGCGCGTATCGAGGTCATGTTTAGTTAGTAGCATCTCTTGAATGAACGCACACCAAGCCATATTGGTCTATTTCTTTGTGTTTTGGCATTCGTGTGATTAAAACATTACTTTATGAAAGGCAAAACGCCTCAGGAGACTAAAGAGAAGCTTGATAAAACATTATGGTGACTCTGCACCTTCGATTAGAACAGTTTATAAGTGGTTTCAAAATTTTTCGGACTGGCCATATAGGCACAAGTGACGCTGAACGTTCTGGACGGCCTGTGGAGGTTACGACTCCAGAAATCATTGATCAAATCCATGATATGGTGATGGATGACAGAAGAGTTAAGGTGCGTGAGATTGCTAGTGCTGTGGGCATCTCGACTGAACGGGTACATAATTTTTGGAAAAAACATTTGGACATGAGAAAGCTATCCGCAAGATGGGTGCCGCGATTGCTCACGCTTGACCAAAAACGGAATCGTGTGAAGTGTTGCAAGGATGGTTTGCAGCTGTTCCAGAAGAATCCGGAGGACTTTAAGCGTCGTTTCGTCACTGTGGATGAAACATGGATACATTACTATACTCCTAAGACCAAACAACAATCTAAACAATGGGTTACCAAGGGGGAATCTGCACCAAAAAAGGCGAAGACCGTTCCTTCGGCCGGAAAGGTTATGGCGACTGTCTTTTGGGATTCGCAAGGGATAATCTTCATCGACTATCTGGAAAAGGGTAAAACTATTACTATTACAGTGAATATTATTCATCGTTATTGGACCGTTTGAAATCCGAGCTGCAAGAAAAACGCCCGCGATTGGCCCACAAGAAAGTCCTTTTCCATCACGACAACGCACCAGCACACACCTCAGCAGTTGTGGTCGCAAAATTAATGGAAATAGGATTCCAACTTGTTTCACATCCCCCCTATTCTCCAGACTTGGCTCTCTCGGACTACTATTTGTTCCCCAATTTGAAGAAATGGCTGGCGGGACAAAGATTTTATTCAAACGAGGAGGTGATTGCAGACACTAATGGATATTTTGCAGACTTGGACAAATCCTATTATTCGGAAGGGATCAACAAACATTTTTACGAAAGAACTCGCCGTTTAAGAGATTTTTTCAAATACCATTTTTTTCAATTTTGATCTTGAATAAAATTTTTAATGAAAGCCAGATTTATGGAGATTTTTGAAATTCCATTTAAAATAATGACTTGAAGGCCTGTTGAATATCCAGTTTGACTGGATTGCTGATCGTCGAGAAACGAAACGGTAGACCAGAAACCAATGCGCATATCAACTACTGGTTTTTGGCTGAGTATGATAGATATTTCCTGATGAATAAAAGGAACAAGATAAAAAAAATAAAACAAACTTTTTAAAACGTAGGAAGTAAGATCCATAATCTTAGAGTTATTTTTGACATCAACAAAACACAATTTAAAGGAAGCAATATTAAACTGGAAGCGTTTTAGTCCAAAGAGAGGTAATGTGAGTATATGCGCAGTTCGTAATATAAAGTATAGTTGGAGGTTAAATTAGGCGACAGTTGATAATGCTAACTAATGATGATAAACGGTAACAGCAATTGATAAGTGAAATTTAACTCACGGCGATAGAACGTGACTTTAACTATGGACGGTTAACGGTACCGTTAGTTGACTCTGACATCGGCATGAAGCTCTGAAAGACAGGCACTAGAGCGAATTTGTTCCAGTTCCATCTTAACACTGATTATACAGATACAGTTTTTAAGTTTGGCATCGTGAACCTTAGATAAGCAGAGTGGCGCTAGATGAAAACCTAGCTGGAATGGAAAACAATCCGTGCAAGTGCAAGTTGAACTTGCGCAATTAGTATTCCGTACTGTGATTGCGTTTAAAATAAAAGTTTTTTGTTACGGAGGTATAAATTGATCAGTGACTTCACAAAAACACATCCCATATGAGTTTCCAATAAGACAAAAAATTTCTGACATGTGTATATCTTAACATCCAGTATGTATTTTTACGTTTTTCCTTAGTCAATAATACTTATAGCGTCTTAGCTACTTAATAGCCAATAAATCAATCTAGAATCTAGTAATCTATAATATATATAAAATGCAACGTCTGTCTGTCTGTCTGCCTGTCTGTCTGTCCGTTAGTGCGCTTATCACTGGAGAACCACTTATCCAATTTACGTACTTTTTTTTAAAAAACGTACATATGTTCTCTGGCCATGTTATAGGCTATATTTTATTACGATAGGTAGCATAAGGAATGAGCAGTGACGATAATAGTGAATGAAGTCGGAAAAAAAATTTGCCGTTAGCACGTTCCCTTGCAATACACAGCCTAAACCATTAAATATGGAACAATATTATGTAGCAAAGAATATCTATAATCTATAATATATATAAAATGCAATGTCTCTCTGTCTGTCTGTCTGTCCATTAGTGCGTTTATCACGCGAGAATCACTTATCGATTTACGTGTCTTTTTTTAAATTCATAGATAAATTCTTCGGCCAGGTTATATAATAATAATAATAATCTATATCTATAATATATATAAAATGCAACGTCTCTCTGTCTGTTCGTTAGTGCGCTTATCCCTCAAGAACCACTTATCCGATTTTACGTGATTTTTTAAATTCATACATATGTTCTCTGGCCAGGTTATCTATCTATAATGTATATAAAATGCAACGTCTCTCTGTCTGTCTATCTGTCTGTCTACTGTCGATCTGTCTGTCTGTCTGGCCGTTAGTGCGTTACGTGCTTTTTTTTAAAACATACATATGTTCTCTTGCCAAGTTATAGGATATATTTTATTGCGTTAGATAACATAAAGAATAAGCAGTGACGATAATATTGAATCAAGTCGGAAAAAAGGTTACCGTTCTCTTGCAATACACTGCCTAAACCATTAAATATGGAAGAATATCATGTTGCAAAGAATATATAATATATATAAAATGCAACGTCTCTCTGTATGTCTGTCTGTCTGTCCGTTAGTGCGCTTATCACTTGAGAACCACTTCTCCGATTTACGTGTTTTTATAAATTTATACATATGTTCTATATAATTCGATATAAGCCTAGATAATAGGAGATAAGGTAAGATAATGGGAGATAAGTATAAATAATGGGAAATAAGGAGAATTAATGGGGGATAAGCAGAGATAAGTCTAGATAATGGGAGTTATGGTGAGATAATGGGAGATAAGGAGAAATAATGGGAGATAAGGAGAAATAATGGGAGATGAGCAGAGATAAGCCTAGATAATGGAAATTATGTAGAAATAATGGGAGATAAGGAAAAATAATGGGAGATAAGGGGAAATAATTTCAAATATTTTATTACGTTAGGTAACATAAGAAATAAGTAGTGACGACAGTAGTGAATCAAGTCCACGCGAGCAGAGCCGCGGGCACGGCTAGTAAAGTATAAAAGAAATATTCACTACCTACATATTTCATTAATTATAAACAAAATAAAATTGTTTTATCTCGGTACCTATCTGTTGTTCACTAGTATGTGTACTAAAAAGTATATTAAATAATTTCCACTATATTGTCAAACCAAATAGTTTTTCTTTTTGATACCAGGTAAATTATCAAACGTAATACACTAATGATATTTTTCGCTCAATTTATCGAAAAGTACTGATCAAAATTTTTTGGTCAGTACTTTTCGAGATAAGAGCCATTTTTTTAAAAATTAATACAAAAAAAGTGTTCGCAAGTATTACTTCATATATGATTTTGAACTCGTGTTTTCGCAAGCTTTCATTTGACACCCCATTCGATGATCTGGTAAAAAAAAAATCAATTCCAATTTCATCCCCCAAAATTAACCTATTACGTCAAAATTTAACTTTCGAAACTACACTGTTTTGATTGAGCTATCAATTCTTATATATGTGCCGAATTTCAACTTTTAATATTAAATAGTTTCGAAGAAAATTGGGTGTTATAGACAGACAGATGGATATCGAAGTAAGTGTTCCGAGCGGGACACTGAAAACCTTATGGCTTTTAAGTTTGGCAACGTGAACGTCAGATAGGCAGAGTGGCGCCAGATGAAAACCTAGCTGAAATGGCTTCCTACGTAGTCTGTTCTCTGGCCTGACCCCTGTTTGTTCTCAGGCTGGTCCCTAGTTTTATTCTAGGGGTAAAGCAAAACTTACTAACGGTCTACGTCCGATAAACTACTACATATTTCTGTGCGTAATTTCCAAGGCCAGTAAACATATACGAATATTTCTTTTAAAATATCATATATGTCTGGCTGTTTAACCTTCTTTACAGAAAAACAGATAGAAAACACATGACAGATGACATGCAGTGTTTACACACACGTGCAGTGTTTACACACAGGTTTAGCTTACATTAAAATTTCTTCACACTTCCTCCAAAGTCCTTTCATCCTCGGGAGCGTATAGTGACTCTGTGCTCAATAAATGGATTGAACTAACATCTGCCACTGTTTTCGATTCTGTGCATGCTCTGATGCTTCATGCAATGACTTTCCGGTTAACCCTTTCATCTTATCCATCCAACGTGAAGGTGATCTCCCCCTGCAGCGCTTACTTTCAATCTTTCCCTACATGACCAGTGATTCCAGATCATGTCTTCTGATGAGGTGACCGAAATACCTCAAGTAGTCTGGTTTATATAAGCGAGCTTAGCCTTTTAGTAATTTTTAACTTTTGTAAAATAGACTGATTAGTTCAATGTTTCACCATCAATATCCTAAGAATTCGAAGATACACCCATATCTCAAATGCAGTAATTTTATTTCTGTCAGCTTTCTTTATCGTCCATGTTTCCGATGTATATGTTGCAGTCGGAAATATAAACTTTCTGGCCAGCTTTAACTTAGTCGGTTGCAGAGCGAGCAATTGAGAATCTGCTATGCATTTCTGAGTAATACTGACCGGTATTGGTAATAATTAGAGACCAGGTATTGATAGGAATCTACTGTTTCATACTCTAGTAGGTGTTGAGGTTGATTATCATCCGTTCTACTGATGATCATTATTTTTGTTTTGTTGTTGTTTACTTCCAATCCGTAGCTTTTACTGATCCATGTCAAGGTGTCATCTGCATAGCGCAAGTTCTGTATGCATTTTCCTCCAACGGCGATACCATCATTCCAGTTATTGAAAACTTCGTGCATTATGTACTTCGTATAAATGTTGAACAGTAGTGGCGAAAAAATCCATCCTTGCCAGAGACCAATTCTCGTAGTGAAGCTTTCTGCGTACATTTTTTTTTATAGGTCCAGCACTGGTGCTGCAGGGAGGTCCCTAAAGCGCTACAGGAGCGACACGTGTGCGGAAAAAAAAAAAAACGACTCACGTTGTTCTTGAATCGCTGCAAATTGTACTCGCACAGTCCTGGGCAAATTATTTCAAAGAGATGATGTTCTCCATATAAAAGACTGCTTGAAAAGCGTTGTACGAGGAGTTACAAGCTGAACCTCATACGGTTGTGAAGTATCAGCGCGACGTGTATTTCTAACATGCACCGCTCTGGGAGGAATTAAACGGGCCACATCCTCCGAACATTTTCCATGAAAATACTTGTAGAATAGGCTCAAGTTGCCAACCGTTCTTCGATGTTCCAGCGAATCAAGGCGGCAGGTCAGTTCCGGGTCTCCAATCAGACGAACAGCTCTTCTCTGAATAGAATCTAACAAATGCAGTGTATGTTTGGGAGCGGAGCCCCAAACATGGGAGCAGTATTCCATAATTGGTGGAATTTGAGCTTTGTAAAGAATTAACAGTTGTTGTGGAGTGTAAAGCTTTCTGGTTCGAAATAATATTCCCAACTTTTGAGAAGCTCTCTTTGCTATGCCTGTTACATGTTCATGCCAGGACATATTTGCTCCCAAATTAACGCACAACAAATTGAGGGATGATGTTAGAGGAATGGAGTGTCCCGCCATAACTATGTTGGGTTCAGCAACGTTAACTTTTTTAGAAAAAACTGCCGCCTGGGTTTTTGTAGCGTTAAATTCCACTTGGTTACTGTCACCCCAAGATAGAATTTCTTCTAGGTCTCTGTTAAGTTGAACAACTCCCCGCTGTCTGCGGACGCTCGTGCCCATCGTGCCAAACAGGGTCGAATGCCGTGGATATGTCAAGAGCAACCGCTCGAGATTCCCCAAAGTGTTCAATTGCGTTGTTCCAAACATGTGTTACATAAGTCAGAAGATCTCATGTCGATCTATGTTACGAAAGCCATATTGGTGATCGCTAATAATGTTGGATTCTTGAAGATATTTCAAGTACATGTTATTAAAACGCATTTTGGCTATGTTGAATTCGTAAAGCGTTCGTATAAGCTTTAATAAGTGTGGCGGAGTTCTTATTTCTTTCAGAATCGGCCATAGTTTCGGCCATATCACCTTGTCAAACGCTTTCTGATGGGCGATGAAGCAGAGATAAATTTTGATGTTATATTCTCATCCTTTCCCTATTAGCTGGCGCATATTCAAAACTTACTTCCGTATTCCCTTTCCTGGCATAAATCATCTTTGTTCTTCTGAATCGTAAACAGTACGTTTTTAAATACCTTTCAGAGTAGTCATAGAAAAAGTAATTTGTACTTCCATTATTGCAGCAGCACATATCCAGCCAACACGTTTCCAATGTCAACGCTATCTTTTTAATTAATTAAAAGTGGTATTTTAACATAATTATTGCAAAGCAACGAATAAACAAAATTTTAATTAAAATTCTAAAGGGAATTGTTATGGTTACCACATTGAAAGTTGTTTGAATAATTTAAAGCAAAAAATAATACAAATCGATGAGTATTCATCAGTGAAATTGCATACAATGTTTGAATAAACAAATTATTTATGTTTCTTTTTAATTAAAAATTATGTCACGTGTTTCGTAAAAAAATAAATTTTAAAATATTTACAATAATGAAAAGAGATTAATAAAAAAACAGCGGTTAACTAATAATTACTGAAAACGTGTTATTTCTGGATACTTTCATTGAATGTCTCTATGGAGCGATAATTATTACTCTAAAGATTAATTTCAATATTTATTACGAGACAAAATCTATCAGTTAAATCAGGGCTACTTGAAATCCAACTTAAATTAGTTCTTTTTCAATCAAACTATTTGGTAAAACTTCTCGAATTACTGATACAATGTGTGATGTCGTCCCACCCTTCTAACTTCACTGATTATAACTACATATTTGTAAAGCAGTTGTGAACATTTCCTTAGTCATTTCCACAAATCATTCCGAATTCATAATTGTTGGGCAGCCTTTGTCATCCTCACAGAAGAGAGGCCTGATTAACCTACATCCTGATATTGCGTTCCAATCAGTCACTTTAGAGGGAGTAAAAGTTTCGATGTTTTAGTTTTAGATTTGTCCGGTTAGTGATCGTTGAGGTGGAAATGCGCTTTTAGGGAAAGCAAATTTTGAGTTGTACTCGTATCAGTAAGCTCCAGTCGTGTCTTGAAGAAATGCAGATGCATTTACAATTCTGACCGTTTGTGAGAGATCGGGATTCTTCTGCGCATTCTCGAATGGACTTCATCCTGCAGCGCTTCTTGGATTCTTTGGTCACCCTGTCGGATATTTTGAATTAATAGAACACTCGAAGCTGTCGCTATTCTGTCCAAAGAATATTAGCGGCAAGATTCTCACCGTATGGTGGAAACATAATTTTTGTTTTTGTAAATCTGTAGCATATAAAAAACAAGTTCCGCTCCAGTTTAATACATCATAAGAACTCAGTATTGAAAGATTATCGCGCATTGCTCTTACTTGTCTTAGTGCAATAAGCGAGAGAAATTTTTCAATCAATGTTCCATCCTGCGTATGGAATTCTTAACTTTAAACAAAATTTTGTTTCTATACAACACATCATCACTACATCAAACATTTTATTTTTATACTTGAAGCGCGGTTTGCTAACCATGTTAGCATTATGTTTGCGAACGCGCCGTTTAAGTTCTTCCCATAAATGCTCGATGGGGTTAATATCGGGTGATTGCGGAGGTGCATGAAGCTGTTGTCACACATTATGGATCATCCAGTCTCGCACCATGTTTGTGGTATGTTTCGGATCTTTGTCCTGTTGGAAAATGTATCTTTTCACAAGTGGTAATTTTTGGACACTTTCTCTCTCAAATTGTCTCTCAAAATGTTCAGATAAACATACTGATTCATGGTACCACTAATAAAATGTAAATTTTCGACCCTTCCAGCGGACATGCATCCCCAAAGCAGGACACTGCCACCCCCTTGTCTCACCTTGGAACAAATGTTTTTAATATCGAATGCGCTATTCTTCTTTCTCCAAATTTTAGTTCTGCCGTCAGACCCAAAAGAATAATTTTAGTTTCATCACTAAAGATTACGGATTCCCAAAATTCAGGAGGTTTAGTAAGGTATTCCCTAGCAAAAGCTAACCGCTTTTTGCAATTAGCTTCCAAAATTAACGGATTCTTTCTGACTGCACATCCCTTATAGCCTGCCCTGTGTAAACAATTTCTCAGTGTTTGTGAACAAACATTT
>CM032446.1:56900450-56965450 GCA_019049505.1 Pachyrhynchus sulphureomaculatus
AATTTTAAACAAGGTTAAATACTAACCAAATGTTTGGATGGATGGAAAGGGGGCCAGGGGAACCTATACTCTTTCGCCCCTGTGGATGTGGTAAATATATCCCTGAGAACCTTTTTGTTAATAAGGTTTCTCTTTTGTGAAAAGTGTACACCCTCTGGTAATCAAGTTTTAAATTAAGCGTTAATTTATTAAATTTCCACTGTAGGTAGGGGTTATTTTTTTTTTTAAATCTCCACTCTTCCTAGTTACCAATTTTTTACTTGAGTGTAAGTTGTGAATGTTCTATTATAAGTAAATAATAAAACAATAGGCCCTTATTTCACATCTACGTATAAATACAGAAATATCTATGTTAAAAGGGTAGCGAGGTCTACCTAATCACCCTCATAATACAAATTTACAGTCAGAATAAAATTAACAATAGAAAAAATAAAATAAATAAAGAAATACATTAATAACAGTAACACAAATTCCACAAAGCTGTAAGTGGCTGAGAAATTACAAATAATTAATATAATAAAAACTTGCATAACTGAAAAGAAGCTTGCACAATTTATCTACACTGGTGACCAAAAAAAATCGCCTCAAACTATTTGGCTTCATTTAACAGGGATCCTAGAATTTAATTTTATATATTTTTACGGATTTTAGTATCACTTGAAAGCCCATTATATTTTTTTTCTAATGATACCAAATTCCATAGCATACTTCATGCTTTTTACTGATTAAAATGATTGAAAGGAGAAACAAGGAAAGCAAGAATTGAAAATAGGTGTAAGAGAAAGAAAACATTAAACAAATTTTAAGTTTACCAATTAAATTTATTGATGAAAACCAAAATCGATATTTTGTATTATCCCCATAGCCCTTATTACTACTTCCAGCCAATTTCTCATGAAGCGGGTGAGCTTTTTCACCACTGTCTGTGGAATTCTTCCCCACTCTAACGCCATTGCAACCTTTAAATTCCCCAGCGATGCAGAGGCTGGATTTCTGGCTCGACTCCTTCTTTTGAGCTCATCCCACATGTGCTCGATTGGACCGAGGTCAGGACTAAGCGCAGGTCAGTCTAATGTGGGTATTCCCACTTCCGCTAGGTATTGCCGCACCGATGCAGCAGCATGTGGCCTCATATTGTCGTGCATTAGCACGAAGCTATCGCCAACAAACTGTTACATTGCATTCATTTAGTGCATGACTTGAGCGTAAGGAACGACGTGTTCATGCAGGATCTCCTCGATGTAACGGTGAGCAGTTAATTCACCGCATCGAGTCTCATTAGTGATGATAACCAAATCGGTTTTTGAATCCAGTGAGATGCCTCCTCACACCATGACAGAACCTCCTCCATAGGCGACCGTTTCAGTAATGCAGCATTGCGCATAGCGTTCCACAGGCCTCCTATAGACTCGTCTTCTTCAATCATTGCCACGTAGGCACATTTGAGACTCATCGGAGAATAAAACAGAACGCCATTGCTGCAGTCGACATATTGTCGGGTAAATCTGAGTCGCGCTTGTCAATGTCGATACCAAAAATAATACTACCGTTTGAAAATTAATTAATCGTTTTTTTGCTCAGCAGTGTATTTATTTGCTTCTCCCACTTTCAATATATCTTCTTAAGTTTTTTTAAAGTTACCGACTGAAGTAAAGTCTTACACTGTCATTTGGCTGCCCAATAAAAAGTTTGATCGCATTGTATGTAAAAGAACGTTTGAATGTTGCGGTTGAAATTGATTGATTGATTTATATCTATGAAGCAAGAACCAAAAGTAGCTTACTCTGTGGCATTGAAACTTACAGAGTTTTAGAAAGATAGAAAAGTGGACAAAATTATTTCAACTACTTTGTTTAGAACTAGACTTGAAATTTAATTATCGCACTGTGTACGTGGTATAGACATTGTGAGGAAAATAATAGGTAAAAGAGAGCTTTGGTACTCTATCAATATCCCCTATTACTTAAATATGGCAAATTGTTTAGTCTGCGCCGACTGAGCAGGAGACACATGCTACTCTTTTTGTAAACTGATTATCATATGACAGTGTACGACAACAGTTATACCATAATTAAAACTAAATTAGCTCGTCCTTTCTCAGGCAGATTAATTTATATTAAATTAATGTTTGTCAAATTCTCTTTTTACGATTTTCCCTATTTACATAATTCAGCGTCCTTTTGTTGTTGTTTAAGGTATCTGGAAATTAGTGTAATTCGACGCAACTTTTAAACTACGAAATACCTTCCTGTGTACAATTTTGTCAAATGGACAAATATGACCTCCCTTGTTACGTGGGTGTAAATAAATAAAAAATCGCACATAGCAACACCGCATATCCACGAAATAGTCCAAAAACCATGCGTTACTAAAGGAGATTAAACAAACGCAATTTGTCGCATGAAAAAGTATTTTTTCTCAGTTTTTTTTTTGAAAACCAAGCACAGCAATTTGGCTCGATTATCTTCTTTTCCACCTTCTTTTGATAGAAAGAAAAACAATCGTAATCAACAAACTATTTTTGTCAATAATTCCCACTTTTCTAGATTTGATGCATAACGCGTTTCGTTACCAATTACTTTGTTCGATATCTAGTGACTACTATTCAGATACGAACGCATCGGGCGAAGTCACTGTGTAACAGACGCGTCATGCATCAAATTTAATAAAGTGGGAAATTAGTGACGAAAAAAAAAAAGCCTTTCATTACATTCGTTATGAATTTACATCACGTACCAGCCAGCACAATTCAAAGCGTAGCTTAATTAAATCTTAAAATTATTCAGTGACACTGGTCTTACCAACTGATATTGATCGTTGATTTCAACATGGAGGAATATCTATAAGATATCCAGCCTGTTGGTTTTGTATCATGAGACATCTACCATATTTTCATTTTACATATGTCTTAAGTCTGTAAATAATTAAATTATTGACAAAAAATAATAGACAAACACTTTATTCCTATTTTGATTCATTAAGTTATTCTAAGAAATTTTATTAATTGAACTTAATAATCGGCCACTTTTTTAATATTTCCCACCAAACACTTAACCGCTCACGCTCTGGAATGTCTTTATATACAAGTTCTTTGCCAATATCCAAAAGTTTAATATTTTCTTCATTTTCAACTGGTTTCCATAGAATATTAGGCTTATCGTTAGGATTTCCGTGTTCAGCAAAATTTGTCCAAAGTTCCACAAAATTTCGTACCTCTCTGTCTTCCGAACTACCTGGCTTTACTTCCGGTGTTATTTCTGAGTGAAATAAGTAGCCTATGTCGTCAGCATGACATACTCCTAGAACATAAATAAAAAATTATTTATCGGAAAATAATAAAATTTATTTGGACATTTTAGAGCACGCCAGCTAAGTTAAGTCACTAAAACCTATAACGAACTTTCCGTTAATAAAAAAATTACTCAAACATGTTTTGGAGTACATATCAAGAACAAGAAATGAAATTTCCTCCAATCTTGAGGAAATAAATCTCTCATATTTTAAATAGTACAAGCAGCAAACACTCTGACATGATTTACGTTTTAACAAAAAAGAAAACAAACGAATTCCTGTCTTAAAAAAGCTATTTAAAATAGAAATATATTATTTAAGAAGTCCACGTTGCCTCAATATGCCGCCAAAAATATAAATGCAAAGAAATAAGGCAAGTTCTTTTTCAGCAAATATGTTGTCCCATTTTAGTAAGGTTCATATATAAAGAATAGTTAAGGTCCTAGAAATTAAGTTTATGTGGAGTGTTTCTCCGAAACGATGTATAACATTTTTTTGAGAAAATTTTGCATTTAATATCCTTTGCAGAACGTAAGAAGGCTGGCAACGTAAACGTTCTTATCTAGACAATTATTTTAAAGAAATAATTTCCCCAACTAGTGTGATACAATAAATTCGAAAAAGAAGTTTTTCCTTTATCGATTTATTTTTTGATTATTTTAAAATTGAAATTGGCCATGCTTATAACTCGGAAATTTCTTGTGTCGATATAGGCTATGTTACATGAGTGTATCGATAATAATATCATAAAATCATAAAAAGTTTTATTCTTACAAGTTTTTACTACACCCTGTATAAACAAAATAACCGGTCAAGTGCAAGTTGAACTTGCGCAATTAGTGTTCCGTACGTTGATTGCTTTTCAAATAAAAAATTTTGTTACAGAGGTATAAAATGATCAGTGACTTTACAAAACACACCCCAAATGAGTTTTCGACAAAGTTTGTTTCCAATATTTACTGAAATCTGATGACCTTGAAATTTTTGTTTTTTTTTATATACCAGATAAATAATACAAAGAAAAGTGTGCTCAAGTATTATATTATATATATATATATATATATATATATATATATATATATATATATATATATATATATATATATATATATATATATGTATATATATATATATATATATATATATATATATATATACGAGGCTGGTTTGAAAAGTCCGTGCAAAAATAAAAAATACTTATGTGTTTGGGGTAAACCTTTTTTATTTTTCGACATAGTCTCCTTTTAGGCTTATACACTTCGTCCAACGATGTTCTAGTTTGTTGATCCCTTCCGAATAATAGGATTTGTCCAAGTCTGCAAAATATCCATTAGTGTCTGCAATCACCTCCTCGTTTGAATAAAATCTTTGTCCCGCCAGCCATTTCTTCAAATTGGGGAACAAATAGTAGTCCGAGGGAGCCAAGTCTGGAGAATAGGGGGGATGTGAAAACGAGTTGGAATCCTATTTCCATTAATTTTGCGACCACAACTGCTGAGGTGTGTGCTGGTGCGTTGTCGTGATGGAAAAGGACTTTCTTGTGGGCCAATCGCGGGCGTTTTTCTTACAGCTTGGTTTTCAAACGGCCCAATAACGATGAATAATATTCACCTGTAATAGTTTTACCCTTTTCCAGATAGTCGATGAGGATTATCCCTTGCGAATCCCAAAAGACAGTCGCCATAACCTTTCCGGCCGAAGGAACGGTCTTCGCCTTTTTTGGTGCAGATTCCCCCTTGGTAACCCATTGTTTAGATTGTTGTTTGGTCTCAGGAGTATAGTAATGTATCCATGTTTCATCCACAGTGACGAAACGACGCTTAAAGTCCTCCAGATTCTTCTGGAACAGCTGCAAACCATCCTTGCAACACTTCACGCGATTCCGTTTTTGGTCAAGCGTGAGCAATCGCGGCACCCATCTTGCGGATAGCTTTCTCATGTCCAAATGTTTATGCAAAATATAATGTACCCGTTCAGTCGAGATGCCCACAGCACTAGCAATCTCACGCACCTTAACTCTGTCATCCATCACCATATCATGGATTTGATCAATGATCAACTGTTCTAATCGAAGGTGTAGAGTCACCATAATGTTTATCAAGCTTCTCTTTAGTCTCCTGAGGCGTTTTGCCTTTCATAAAGTAATGTTTAATCACCACACGAAATTCTTTTTCGTCCATTTCTTGAAAATCACTCGACTTCCTTGATTCACACGAATGCCAAACACAAAGAAATAGACCAATATGGCTGAAACTTGGTGTGCGTTCATTCAAGAGATGCTACTAACTAAAACATGACCTCGATACGCGCCGGTGTTGCCATTTCTCGAACTTTGCACGGACTTTTCAAACCAGCCTCGTATATATATTTTTTACTCATGTTTTCACAAGCTTTCATTTGACACCACACTCGATTACCTAGTAAAAAAATTTTTTTTCACTTCCGATTTCAACTCCCAAAACTAACCCCTTAAGTCAAAATTTAACTTTCAAAACTACATGGCTCTGATGAGGCCATCAATTCCTATATTATTACCAAATTTCAACTTTCTATGACAAATAGTTTCGGGAGAAAATCGGGTGTGACAGACGGACAGACGGACAGACTGACAGACGGACAGACGGACAGACGGACAGACGGACAGACGGACAGACGGACAGACGGACAGACGGACAGACGGACAGACGGACAGACGGACAGACGGACAGACGGACAGACGGACAGACGGACAGACGGACAGACGGACAGACGGACAGACGGACAGACGGACAGACGGACAGACGGACAGACGGACAGACGGACAGACGGACAGACGGACAGACGGACAGACGGACAGACGGACAGACGGACAGACGGACAGACGGACAGACGGACAGACGGACAGACGGACAGACGGACAGACGGACAGACGGACAGACGGACAGACGGACAGACGGACAGACGGACAGACGGACAGACGGACAGACGGACAGACGGACAGACGGACAGACGGACAGACGGACAGACGGACAGACGGACAGACGGACAGACGGACAGACGGACAGACGGACAGACGGACAGACGGACAGACGGACAGACGGACAGACGGACAGACGGACAGACGGACAGACGGACAGACGGACAGACGGACAGACGGACAGACGGACAGACGGACAGACGGACAGACGGACAGACGGACAGACGGACAGACGGACAGACGGACAGACGGACAGACGGACAGACGGACAGACGGACAGACGGACAGACGGACAGACGGACAGACGGACAGACGGACAGACGGACAGACGGACAGACGGACAGACGGACAGACGGACAGACGGACAGACGGACAGACGGACAGACGGACAGACGGACAGACGGACAGACGGGTAGACGGACAGACAGACGGACAGACACCGAAGTGATCTTATAAGTGTTCCGTACGGAACACTAAAAAAAATATTTTTATAATGTGCACCAAGATGGTCTGTATTTATTATTTACGTTTTTTTGCTTGCTGTTATGACACGAAAAGTATAATATAAAGAAAGACTCGTTTTTTAAATAAGTACCGATTTGAAATATGGCCGCTGCAGCATTGCAGTCGCGGTTTCGCGCATGCACGCTGAGAACCTACATTTATTTGCTATCCACAGACACCATTACGGACGTATTCGTGGGAGGTTTACATTTGATTGTATAGGTTTAAAATGCCTCAGACAATTGCAAATCCCGCGGATGGTGAAATACGCGCTATAATTCATTTCTTGTATGCAAAAGATGTGAAATCAGCCGTAATTCATCAGCAAATTAGTGAAGTATATGGCGAAAATGCTATGAGTGATGAAAAATGGGTTAGAGCATTTAAAGATGCCGGTACGAACATAATCGATGATGGCCGAAGTGGGCGACCGTCCTTTATTAATGATAGCTTGATGCGAAAAGTCGATGAAAATGTTCGAGATAACAGACGCTTTACGATTTCACCATTATCTAATGTGTTTTAATAGGTGTTCTCTATGAAATTGTGGCAGTTGTTAGCAAATCAGGGGGCAGATTCTATAAGGACGTGGTGGAAAATTATGTTGAAAAGTAGATTACGATCCGGGCGTTCATGTAATGTAAAAATAAAATTGTTAAAAAAGGCCTTGTGATTTTTTTAATATTAAAACGGTACTTTCCTTTAAAAACGAGCCTCTTATTATTTTGTTACCATGTATACTTACCTGGTTTATTCAATATATGCATAAAATTTTTTAAATGGTTTAATTTTCCAACTAGTGACATTCGATATAGGTAAACCGGATCTTTAGCTGTTTTTAATAAATATCGTAACGTTTCAATGAGACCAATCAAAAAACAACTATCAGTCATTTCCTAAAAATAAACGGGACTGTAAACTTTCGACTGGCATAAATTTTCCACCAGATAATAGCCTATGATCCCGATAACAACCATATCACAAAGAAATATAGGATAACTCTCAGAGTGGACAATTTTCAGAATGCTATTGACCATCACAGGCTTATGGTGTGGCTGGCCGTGGCTCGGTGTCGTAGTACTTTGCTACCGTGCAGAAGGTCGAGGGTTCAATCTCGCAGGTCGGTATACTTATTTATTAATTTATTTAAGTATATTTGGCCTGGCCACGTATATAGGTAGTAGTTGTTTGCAGAAATGCAAATAACGTCCGTGGTGGCACTTCCGCGTTGTTTAAAAAGTGCCGTGAAATACAAAAATGTATGTTTCGGCACTTGGACAACGTTGACAGGTATTACGACATCCTCGCTGATATCCTTGGGATATGGAAAAAGGGTAACATCCCTACTAAGGCAGGGAGGTGAAGCGATAAAAAAAAATAAAAAAATACCTGAGGAGGACTTTTGCTCTATCGGTTACTTATCCTTTATTTCTTCAAATAAATTGAAAAACAATTTATTAGTTAGTCATTTCGTCACAATATTACAGAAATAAAAATGGGTTAAAGAAAAAAACTTAAAACTTCCCTGCGACTATAAATATTACTTACATCGTAGTGACGGTCATCTGAATTCTTTAAATATAACTGGTGTAACATCTCGCATATTTTTTGGCTATCACTACTTCCTTTTTTCACATTTATTTCATAGGGAATTATATTTTCCATTTCAAAATCAGAAACTTTAATTCCGGCCTTTTCAGCCAGTATTTTATCCAAGTCAAATAACATACCTTCGGTCTCTGTATAACCCATTATTATGGGCACTTTGTTATAAGATCCTTCATTCATTATTTCTATAGGCGATCTACTAAGGAACGTTCCCTGATTGTGAGTTTCAATTACTGCAGAAAAGTATCTTCTGTCTGCTGGATAAGGTGACTAAAATAATGAAAATTATACTCTAACTCCTAAAAATTTTTTTTAGAGAAAAAACCGTCAATATGGAAAGGTAAAAAAAGATGAAAAATTAGTATAAAACCTTATCAACCAGATTTACTCTCTTAAAACAGATTGTACTTTAAAACCTCTAAACTTAATTCTTTCTTAAGCTCTTTGATAGTTTAAAATTTAAACGTAATTTACAAAGAACTTTTAAATACGCTGATGCTTAGTTGGTAAAGGGGAGAGGTGTATACCCTGGGATCGTGGGTTCGAATCCCACGGACATAGTGAAACTTTTCTTAATTCTCTCTCTCTCTCTCTCTCTCTCTCTATATATATATATATATATATATATATATATATATATATATATATATATATATATATATATATATATATATATCACTATGAACTAACTTACTTCAATAAGTTTCTCTTGAGCGCTAAAAATTTCCATCGCAGGAAGTGTTTTTAATATTTCCAAGGCTTCTTTTTCACTACTAGCAGTCTTTCCAAGTTGTTTAACAAGTTCTCTTGCATTGTTTTTACTTCCCCAAAACCAAGAATTAAGAGCACATGCGCTTTGAAGGATTGCTTTATGGAAAAGTCCTTTTGAGGTAGGTGACAAAATATGCATGTGAACTGACCCAGCACCAGCACTTTCCCCGAAAAGTGTTACATTATTTGGATCTCCGTTAAAGCTGGCAATGTTTCTTTGTACCCATTTGAGTGCTAAATTTTGATCTTTCAAACCCATGTTACCAGTTACTCCAAGAGATAAATCATCAAATCCCAAAAATCCTAAAATACATTTGTATTATTATAAAAATCTTTAGGATGGATTGTAGTTCATATAAAAAATATTAGCTGATTTGAATCATACTGGTACTACCATCTTTCAAGCGTTTATGAGAATAATGGAATTTTACATACAGGAAGCGGCGCGGATGTGGCTTTCACGAACGTCAACAAAGATCGATAGCGGAACTACTATATGATGGAAAATTCAAATTTAAATTTATCTGGATTTAAACGCCGCACCCTGTAAATATCTGGACCTCACTACATTGGTTTATGTAATTTATTCCACGTTCTAACCTCGTTTAGGTCCTTTTATATATACTGATTTTTTATCTCAAAAAACAATATATAGTATAATCCATAGTCTCCATAAAAACCGTGTGTTTAAAGGATCATATGGATTACATGCACGCCGAGTGGTAATTTTTACACGTAAAACTGAATTTTATATATACATTTGGTGCAGCAACTAATGCATTATCATCAGACACCCTCTCTATTCGAAATTTAAACCTTGGAAGAGAATAATCCTAGTTGACCCAATTATTTACACTGGGTGTTAGTTTTTAATTATTTATAATTTTCAATTGTGTTTTGTAGTTTTAAATACAAAAACTTGACCCAAAACATTTTCAAGTAAAATTGTATAAAAGTCAAAAAGAATTATAAAAAATCTACAGGAAGAAATACATACGAGGCTGGTTTGAAAAGTCCGTGCAAAAATAAAAACTACTTATGTGTTTGGGGTAAACCTTTTTTATTTTTCGACATAGTTTCCTTTTAGGCTTATACACTTCGTCCAACGATGTTCTAGTTTGTTGATCCCTTCCGAATAATAGGATTTGTCCAAGTCTGCAAAATATCCATTAGTGTTTGCAATCACCTCCTCGTTTGAATAAAATCTTTGTCCCGCCAGCCATTTCTTCAAATTGGGGAACAAATAGTAGTCCGAGGGAGCCAACTCTGGAGAATAGGGGGGATGTGAAACGAGTTGGAATCCTATTTTCATTAATTTTGCGACCACACCTGCTGAGGTGTGTGCTGGTGCGTTGTCGTGATGGAAAAGGACTTTCTTGTGTCCTTGCAGGTCAAACGGTCCAATAACGATGAATAATATTCACCTGTAATAGTTTTACCCTTTTCCAGATAGTCGATGAGGATTATCCCTTGCGAATCCCAAAAGACAGTCGCCATAACCTTTCCGGCCGAAGGAACGATCTTCGCCTTTTTTGGTGCAGATTCCCCCTTGGTAACCCCTTGTTTAGATTGTTGTTTGGTCTCAGGAGTATAGTAATGTATCCATGTTTCATCCACAGTGACGAAACGACGCTTAAAGTCCTCCGGATTCTTCTGGAACAGCTGCAAACCATCCTTGCAACACTTCACACGATTCCGTTTTTGGTCAAGCATGAGCAATCGCGGCACCCATCTTGCGGATAGCTTCTCATGTCCAAATGTTTATGCAAAATATTATGTACCCGTTCAGTCGAGATGCCGACAGCACTAGCAATCTCACGCACCTTAACTCTTCTGTCATCCATCACCATATCAAGGATTTGAGCAATGATTTCTGGAGTCGTAACTTCCACACGCCGTCCAGAACGTTCAGCGTCACTTGTGCCCATATGGCCAGTCCGAAAATTTTGAAACCACTTATAAACTGTTCTAATCGAAGGTGCAGAGTCACCATAATGTTTATCAAGCTTCTCTTTAGTCTCCTGAGGCGTTTTGCCTTTCATAAAGTAATGTTTAATCACCACACGAAATTCTTTGTCGTCCATTTCTTGAAAATCACTCGACTTCCTTGATTCACACGAATGCCAAACACAAAGAAATAAACCAATATGACTGAAACTTGGTGTGCGTTCATTCAAGAGATGCTACTAACTAAACATGACCTCGATACGCGCCGGTGGTGCCATCTCTCGGACTTTGCACGGACTTTTCAAACCAGCCTCGTATTATGGCGGCAAAATAAAGAAAAATACTCAAATATTTTTTATACAACGATGTACCATAAACGAGTCAACAAAGGAATTTATGACTATCGCTCCATAGGAGCAAATGAATAACCATCTCCTTGTTTAATTGGAATCTGAGTTCTCTTAAATGTCAGATTTTCATCGCAATTTAAAGTATTTGTTCTTGACACTTTTCTGAATCATCGAAAACTGATTGGTTGTTCTTATTTCAAATGCACCAAAACATTTTTAAACTCTAGTTAAAAAAATGGCATATACTGACTTTGAAACCTAAACACATGCTCTTATAGATACATATGATGACGAAACCAAGAAAGAAAGACTGCGTATTCTCGGTCTGATATTTTAGGACATTATTGTTCCATCTGTCTTTATACTTGTATGGTAATTGCAGATACTGGCTTTTTTGCTTGATAGGCCGCCTTTTTACACGTTTAATGAAGAATAAGAAAACAGGTCCACCTCGCCTTTTAGGTACGGCCATGGTTATACAGTCGGACGAATGAAAGCGTATCGCGCATTGTTTATTAAAAAATATGTGTATTTAAAAGTTACATTATTCGACAGTAAAGGATTAACAGTAAAACGCTAATGATTCAGTAGCTTGTCCAATCCCCATCAGCGCCGACGATCGCCTGGCATCTTCGGGGCATACTTTCGACGAGATTTTCCAAGTATTCTTGGGCAAAGATTTCCAAATTACCCGAATTTTCCGGATCAGCTGCTTCACTGTGTACACTTTTTTAATACTTAGAGTTATCGCGGACCCGTTCTTATTTGATAGACTCTAAAGCAAGGAATGTGCCTGAGAAGATCTTGCATATTTTGCGGAAGAGTTCAAGAAAGTCAAACCTATAGTGATCGAAAATGGCCAGTTGTAGCCAAAAAAGCATTCGGGAACATCTATGAAATGTCTCGCACAAGTTTCAAACAATAATTTTTGTACAATAGCTGCTTTTTACTATAAATATTTTAAGAAAGAGTTAATTAACTTGCAAAACAAGGCTAAATTCTTATTTCAAAACAAAGCAATTTGTAATCGTAACTTTGGAAACAACAAAGTTCGATTACGTAGTTTGACAATGCTTAATGTATGACCACACGTTCTCGATTGACTTTGCATCCGGCAACTGACATCGCCAATCTAGGCTACACGTTTTACTCCGATGTTTGGAATCGTTATTCTCTTGAAGAATCCACTCTTCAGTTTTATCGACAAACCACCTTTGGGTAGAGGATACTCATGCCTTCTTGTAAATCTGAATTATTGTTTCAAGTTTCAAATTGTAACTATAGAGGTCTCCCAAACCCTTTTCCGAAAAACATCCCCAAATATGGATCTTCACAGGGTGTTTCATGGTGCGCTGAACCATTGGCTAGTGGAAATTAACCAGGCTAGTGGAAATTGACGAGGCTGATGGAGTGATAACATAACCCCAAATGAAGCTTTTCCTTTGCCCATGCGAGTCGTTTCTCTCTGTGTTTTTCGTTTAGCAATTGTTTTTTAATTGCCACTTCAAATCGTTAGCTGGGAGATGGGTGCGAATCGTTCTATACGATATATTCAACACTTTCTGCTTTAGTTTTTGCCCCCCTTGGTGCACAGGTAAATAATTGATGGGTTGGATTTCGGAAAACAGGTTAATAATCATTTTTTCATCTTTGTCCGACACTTTTCCTCTGGAACCACATTTTGGTAGATCATCAACATTTTTTAACTGAGAGTATCATTTCACTCACTTACTAACGAATACCCTTCTCTTGCCCATATACTTAGCAGCCGCTGTAGATCTCATTTTTGGACCTTTCGAAGGATTACATAGGAATACAGCCTCGAAACGAGAAGCATATGCAGCACCATAAATAATATTAGCAATGAATCTCTTTCCACAAAGCATTGTTTGCAGGGGTGCCAACAATAACGTCAAAAAAAAGAGAAATTTCTTTTAACGAATACAAATTATAGGCCATACATTCTTACTTGACCGACTGTATATATTGTTAGTAATTCTTTCTTTAATTTCGACGAAGACGTCAAATAAGTTTTTCAATTAAACACAAACTCACCTAATACTCCCAAACGGTAATTAAACGTTACCAACACGATATCCTTAATCATTAGAAATTCGGGGCCATATAATCCAGGTCTACTTGATCCTAGTTTTAATCCGCCCCCGTGAATATAAACCATTACAGGCCTTGGCTTAGATTGTGGGTATGGAAGCTACAAAACGAGATTATACAGCTTAATTACTAAGAAAATTTTATATTTGTTATTTCGTTTGAGGAAGTATTAAAAACGTATAAATTAAAAATATTATAATCTAGTAACAAATTTTATAAAAAGATGAAAAGATACCAATCGTGTTGTTAGTTGACTATGTAGAACAAAACAAAGCAGGATTTGTTGTAGTCGTAGTTTATGGTCGAAGATTCCTTCTGGCTTAATTTGTAACACGTAGGTTAAAAAAGTTTTTGTATAGGTACTTAAAACACTTTTTCTTTGCAAAATTCGACTTTATTCATCAACATAGTCTCCTTCAAGAGCGATACAATCAGTCCAACGCTTTTCTAACATTTCTATACCTGACTTCTAGAAGGATTAGTCTTTGCCGTCAAAATAAGCCTAAGTTTCGGCGATAACTTCTCCATTGGAGCCAAATCTCTTTCCCGCGACCATTTTTTTGAGGTCTGCGAATAGATAATAGTCGCTAGGGGCCAAATCTGGAGAATACGGTGGATGAGGAAGCAATTCGAATTTCAATTCGTGCAATTTTGCCATCGTAACCATTAACTTGTGACATGGTGCATTGTCTTGATGAAAGAGCACTTTTTTCTTGTTCATTTTGGTTCCGATTTTCGCCTTCAAACGCATCAATAACTTTATATAATATTCGCTATTGATGATTTTTCCCTTCTCAGCACCGTCGATGAAAATTATTCCAAGCGCATAAAAAAATACAGAGGCCAAAACCTTCCCAGCTGACAGTTGTATCTTTGGTCGCTTCGAGCGGCTTTCACCGGCTGCTGTCCACTCAGCTGACTACCGATTTGATTCCAGCGTATAATGGTGGATCCGCGTTTCTTCCATTGTCACATATCGCATGAAAAAATTATTTTTATTGCGCTTAAACAGGTCTAAACAGCGCTCAGAATAATCAACACGTTGTTGATCCACTGTGAGCAAACGCGGTACCCATTTCTAATAGAGCTTTCTCATGCCCAAAAATTCATGCAAAATATAACCAACACATTCTTTTGACATCTTTAGGGTGTCAGCGATCTCACACAATTTCACTTTACGGTCATCCAAAACAATTTTATGGATTTTTTTGATGCTTTCCGGTGTAACCACCTCATTTGGGCCTCCAGAGCGTTCAACATCATTTGTATCTGTTCGACCGCGTTTAAATTCAGCATACCAGTAAATGATAAATAATTTTCCAGGGGTAGAGTCGCCTTAACACTTATCAAGCCATTGCTTTGCTTGAACGGTATTTTTTCTCATCAAAAAACAGTGCTTAATCAACACACGAAAATCGGTTTTTTTCATTGTTTTGAAAATATCAAAAGTAGCGTCACTAAAGCTACTGTAATTTGTAAACTAATCGTCAAAATGTCATGAAATTTTAACACGTATCGTTTGAAGGTTGATACTTCCTAAAAATCATATGAATTTTTTGAAAAGGACGACATCTATGTGTCAGACCGAAAACTTTTCAGCCTGTGTGTTATGTATTGTATTTGTAATTTGTTCTAATAAATTGGTTTTCAGCACTTATAAATTGGGAAAATTACTATCTAATTTTATTCTGTTTATTGTTTGTATTATTATTGTATTTGTGGATTTCTCGAGACTGATCGCTTCAGTAATGTTTTAGGGGCATTTCAAAGATCTCCTAAAGCAGCAGATGAGAGTTTCCTTTTTACACCCAACTATACATAAAACTTAGCATCTTATATAATAAATAATCATAATGTATTCTGACATTTTCTCGAAGTAAATTGATTATATTGTTAACGTTTAGTCCATTGTCCTTGGTGAGCGATGGGTGTCATCACATCAGTAAAACTTTCCAGATCATATATATAATTCTTGTATGTAGGTTTTTCTCCAAAAAATTAGATACATGGTGTATCACGTAATAATTAATAACCAATCCCAAAGATAAGATTCCTAATTGTGAGAAAAGTGAAATTTATGAAATTAGTTGTAATGATTGTGACAAAAAGTATGTTGGGCAAACTGAAAGGTCAATTAAAAAACAAACACTTAAAATACAGTAGAGCAGAAAAGTCTAGCATTGCCGAACATGCCCTTGAGGCTGATCATATTATAATATTAGATAATCTAAGATTAATTAAAAATGTATCTGATAGGAGATTGTTGAACGCATACGAAAGTATGGAAATTATAACATGTAAAAGTAGTTTAAAAAAACTCTACTGGTTACTTGACTGGAACTGATGGCCTTGCCTATGCCATTAGTTCTGCCTGAGTAATTCAAGGGTTAGGCTAATTATAAATAGGGTAGATTTGTAGTTTAGCTTTAGTCAATCATCGCTCCTGATGAAGCTAACATGGTTAGCGAAGCGCGCGTCAAGTGCGAAAATAAAGTGTTTGGTGTAGTGGTAACATATACTGAGTAATGTCATTGTGCCAAAGATTCGACATGGCCAACTTAGACAATAAATGTATATTTCGGCACTTGGGCAACGATGACGGGTATTACGACATCCTCGCAATATCCTTACGCTATGAAAAAAGGGCAAAATCCCTACTCAGGCGGGGAGGTGAACGAAAAAAACAAAAAAACACACTATGAATTTTCTATAAAACGTTGAAATTGTTCAAAGGAACTAATAATTACTACATTTTCATCAAAAACACCTCTTAACAATTTATGAAATATATTTTTTCATCCATACCATAACCATAATATACAATGACCGTTTTTACATGCTCTCCTTGGAATGCGCTTGCTTGTGCTAGCTAAAGTTAATGTCGCCATCTATTGCGCATTTAAGGACTTAAGCACAATTTTGTTTTGAGAGTTTGTCTCGTTACTATTTCGGGTATTTCCGTAATAGTATGGTTAGAGAACTACTATTTAAAACTAAATAATCGGTCAAGTGCAAGTTGACTTGCGCAATTAGTGTTCCGTAGGTTGATTGTTTTTAAAATAAAAATTTTTGTTACGGAGGTATAAAATGATCAATCACTTCACAAAATACATCTGACATGAGTTTTTAACAAAGTTTGTTTCCGATATTTACTGAAAACTGATGACCTTGAAATTTTTGTTTTTTTTTATATACCAGATAAATTATAAAAAATCGTGATAATTTTCGTTTAATCTACACCCTGTGGAGAATCTTTCAGAATTTTTCCAAAATTTTTTGATCAGTACTTTTCGAAATAAGGGTGGGGGACAGCGATATTCGCGATTTTTTAAAAATAATACAAAAAAAGGGCGCGCAACTATTACATAATATATATTTTTTAACTCGTGTTTTTACAGGCTTTTACTTGACACCCCACTCAATGTTTTAGTAAAAATTTTTTTTTTCACTTCTGATTTCACCCCCCAAAACTAACTTTCATCTCCTAAAATTTAACTTTGAAAACTACACGGCTCTGAGGAGGCCATCAATTCCTATATTAGTACCAAATTTAAACTTTCTACGTCAAGTAGTTTCAAAGAAAATCATGTGTGACAGACGGACGGACGGCTAGACACCGAAATGATCTTATAAAGTGTTCTATACGGAGCACTAAAAATATGTCGCATTTTACTGAATGAGTATGACAATGAGAGGTTACTTCCGTTTTATTACCGGCGGATTGTATGATGCGTTCTGAAACGTAACATTTTGTTTAACTCAAGAGAGTAATGAGATATATTCACAACAATGCCTAAAAGAAAATTTATTTTTAATTAAATTCCATATTCCCAGAAGAAAAGATGAACATTTAGCAGCGATGTTAATAAGCGTCAAATAAGTGCAGGCAAATGAAAAAAAAAATTAAAATCTTTAAGGGTCGGAATTGAGAACAAAAAGTGGTTAATGTTTCTTTCCTTGGCCCAAACAATTACCTGTTTAATTATAATAAGCGATGTTCATGACACATAGTTTATACAAAGGGTCCATACCAAACGTGTCATTCTTTTATTGAAATTTAGCGGTTATTCGTATTTAAACAAAAAACATACCATTTCTACAGCTCCTTTCTTATCAAAGAAACACAAGGAGAACTTGTAAAAATAAAAAATAAATGCCTGGTTGTTAATCGATTATGCCATATTTTAGATTTTTACAAAAAAAGTGTAGTTGTTTGATTTTTGAAATTTCTTAAATTTATTTTATATAGCATGCAGTTTATCATTTACCAACAAGTCTCACTTTACAAAGTTAAGAACTAATATTAATTACTTACACGTCTTGTATATACATTCAAATATAAACAATCTTCAGCACCTTGAACTTGTCGAGTTAGATCGTCTTTGGAAATTGAAGCATTTCCAATTTTTCTTGCGTCTTTAACGCCTTTCCATGGATCTGCTGGTTGTGGAGGCTAAAATTTATTTATTTATACATTCAATTCCAACAGGCCAGGGCCCAATTACAGGAATAACGTTTATACTAATGAGCTACATATAAAAGAAAAACATGGTACAATTAAAATAATAACCAGAGTATACAAGTAAGAATATTTATACAGCTTGAACAATCTCCAAATTTAAAAAAAAAAAAAAAAATAGTATTAATAAAAAACTACAAATTTAATCAACCTCTAAACACTGAGCAGAGAACCAATAAGTACCGACAGCCTACTGCAATGGAAATCACCGGGGTTTCCAATGACATTGCCGTTCTTACACATTATATAAATAGGGCTGTGGAATAATATATTTGACCTAGCCCGGCCGAGGCTAAAAATAGGAGAGCGCCTTGCCCCAAGGCGTGGTACATGGAAAGAAACATTGCTTAATAGGAAAGGGCAATCAATATGGTGATTTAACAGCTTATATAAGAATATATATGTATATATAATGTATAATAAAACAAACAACACAGATTAAAGTTCACGATGTAAGAGCGTATCGAGGAATAACATGCGGCTCAGACCATCACCTACTGAAAATGAAAACAGCATTCCCTGGAAGAGCGGAAAATACGAAACAACACTCCACGACAAATGAACCAGAACAAAATCAGAGCGAAAAAAAATTCAATCTAAACAGCTTGGAACACGATAGCGTGAAAGAGTTATACAGGAATCGGTTAGACGATATGTTGGGAAACAAAGAATTTGAAGATATACCAGACCACTATAACCATATTAAAAACTCGATACACCAAGCAGCTAAAGAATCATTAGGATACCACGAACAAGGACATAAAAGAAAACCTTATTGGTGGGACAAGGAAACAGAGAAGCTCATCTTAGAAAAGAAACAAAAATACCTTAAGTTCCTGAATACAAAAGCAACCACCGATAAAATAGCATATAAAGAAGCACAGGCCTTGGTTCGTAGGCATATCACTCAAAGGAAAAACGACACGTGGGAAAAGAATTGTAATAGACTGAATACATATCTGGGAGGAAGACAAAGTTCAGAGAGCTGGAAATTCTTAAAGACAATTAGACAGGAAATAAAAAAAGATATAATATCACCCATAACCCCAGAAGTATGGAATGAATATTTCGCAAAATTATTAAACGAGGACAGGGAAAAATTTTTAGGGAACCGTGACGATGAGTTTGATAATATACACACGACTTCTTCACCCATAAGACTAACTGTTACTGAAATAAGAAAAGTATGCAAACGACTCAAGAATGGGAAGTCCCCCGGTCCAGGCAATATTCCCGAAGAACTTGTAAAGTATGGAACAGATAATTTATTTAAACACCTCACCTCACTTTTCCAAAAATGTATAAACCAAAGAAATATCCCGGAAGAATGGAGTAATTCAATAATATCAACCATACATAAGAAGGGAAGTAGAACCGAATGTAACGAGGGATAGCCGTTACAAGCTCCATTAGTAGAATATATGGCAAAGTGTTAAAGATCAGAATAGAAATGGAATATAGCGATATGGAAGTAGAGGAGCAAGCAGGATTCCGAGCAGGAAGATCAACTCTAGATCACCTATTCTGCCTAACACAACTCATAGCAAAAAAAAAAAAGTGTCGGTAAACCAAGAAGTACACTGTCTATACGTGGACCTTAAAAAAGCCTATGATAGCGTCCCCCATAGAAAACTCTGGGCTGCATTGGAGCAAACCAACATAGAAACGACATTAGTAGAGGCGGCCAAAACCATATATAACAATTTAACAGCAAATGTAAAAGTAAAAAATAAAACTTCTAACGGCTTCAAAGTCACCAAAGGTCTTAAACAGGGATGCCCCCTTTCCCCAACATTATTTAAAATCTATTTAGAACAAGCATTTAAAGAACTGGAAACGGAAATGTGAGAGAATGGGTATACCATTGAATGAGAAAACGCTATATACTCTCTGCTTTGCAGACGACCAAATAGTAATAGCACAAGATTATGACGACCTAGAATACATGAGCAGAAAACTAATAGAAGAATATGACATCTGGAGCCTCGAGGTAAACTTAGCCAAAACCGAGTACATGTGTATTGGAGGACAAAACAGAGACCTTATCTTAGAAAATGGCAAACACATTAAACACTGCACAGCTTACAAGTATTTGGGAGTAATAATTACGAATGATGGACTCTTAGACACAGCAATTAAGGAACGGAACACCTTAGGAAGAAGAGCAATATCGGTAATGAATAGCATCATATGGGACCAGCAGATATCAAAAACAAATAAACATAGGATATATAACACCATCATTAAGAGCATAATCTCATATGGAAGTGAACAACGGAGAAGAGTCTCGAAACAACAGAAATGGACTACTGGCGAAGAGGTGCAGGCCGATCGAAACGAGAAAAGATCAGAAACACAAGAATCCGGGAAATTATGAACGTGAAACACACCATCGTAGATGACATAAGAACTAAACAACTCCGATGGCTTGGGCATGTCCAAAGGATGGAAGAACATCGAATCCCCAAGCAAATTATTGGATGGAAACCATACGGCCGCAGAAAAGAGAGGTAGACCAAGGCTTAGTTGGAGAGAAGGAGTTGACAGGGAAATAAGAGAGAGAGACCTGGAGGACGATTTGTGGAATGATAGAAAACAATGGAGACTAGGAATCGGAAGACGTCGGAGAACGTTTTAGACCGATCTATATATATATATATATATATATATATATATATATATATATATATATATATATATATATATATATATATATATAAGAATTTGATGGAGTGAATGTCCCTTCTCTTTGCAAGAGGCAACTCATTAAACCTTGACAAGATTAGTCCGTGATCAGCACCGCGGTCCGGATAGACACCATCCCTCTTGAAAATAAGATATTTAATGAAGCGCCTCTGTATCGATTCGATTGAGTTGTTATGGCAATTGTATATTGGATACCAAACAATAGAAGCATAGTCAAACTTGGACCTAACGAAGGAATAATAGAGAAGCTTGATTGCAGATATTATGTTAGTAAAGTCTCTGCAATTTCTAATCAGGAAACCCAGCATCCTTGATGCACCAGCAACTATTTGTTCAATATGGTCAACAAAAGAGAATTTCTCGTCAAAGATGATACCCAAATCTCTAACTGAACGAAGATTCTGCAGAACAGTATCACCTACGGAATAATTGAAAAATATAAGGTTGTTACGATAGGTATATCGGACGACATTGCACTTGGAAACGTTTAGGTGAGCCTGTTAGTAGAGCACCAGTTGGTGAGAGCATTAATGCTGCTCTATAATTCGTGGCAATCAGAAACCGAGTCTATGCGTTTAAAAATCTTAAGGTCATCGGCATAAGCAAGCTTCCGGCAACCTATCTCACTCAGCAAGTCGTCAACAAACATATTGAAAAGAAGAGGTCCCAGATTGAAACCCTGGGGAACACCCGAAGTGGGAATATGGAGAGGCGATCTAAACCCATTGATTTCTATAAAAAACCTGCGATCCAGGAGGTATGAATTTAAAAGATCAATCAGGTTATTTGAGAGACCGAAACGAGATCCGACCTTATCCAACAGTAAGTAGTATATAAGTATATATATATATATATATATATATATATATATATATATATATATATATATATATATATATATATATAGTCTAGAATCTAGTAAAAAAGTGTAAAACAAATATTTACTATTATTTGTTTAGTTAAAAACAAATAAAATAAAATTATATCTCGGACAATAGCAAATTGCTACTCGGATACAGTAAATAAATTATGAAACGTAATGCGGTCGTGATAATTTTCACTCAATCTATGGAGAATATTTCAAAATTTTTTCAAAATTTTTTGATCAGTACTTTTCGAGATAGGGTGGGTCGACAGGGATTTTTGCCATTCTTGTTAAAATAAGACAAAGAAATATGTGCGCAATGATTACATCATACATATTTTTGAAGTCATGTTTTCACAAGCTTTCATTTGACACCCCACTCGATGACCTGGTAATTTTTTTTCACTTCCGATTTCACCCCTCCCCAAAACTAACCCCTTATGTCAAAATTTAACGTTCAAAACTACACGGCTCTGATTGGGCCATCAGTTGCTATATTTGCGCCAAATTTCAATTTTCCATACTTTCGGAGAAAATCGGGTGTGACAGACGGGTACCGAAGCGATCCCATAAGTATTCCATACGGAACACTAACAAAATAGAAATAAAATAAGAACTATAAAAACCCTCCTTGACAACTTAATATCGTATCGAAGGGATGGTAGTTTGCTACCGTAATTACAATCTTAAGTTCATTGCCCCTGATAACCGTACGGTTCTAGATGTGTATGAGTACGTACATATCTGTGTGTATGTATATTTCAATCTCTAAGAAGAGCTAATGCCATTTTTTCCTAATTAAATTTTTCGCAATTATGTGATTGGGAAAATTAGTTAATTATTTCTTTATTGCACAAATTTTAAATAATAAAAATTAGGGATTTTCTAGTTCTAAGCCTGTTTCGCTACCAAACTTTTCATTTTTCTTAGAAAAATTATTAAGTCAAATTAAGTTAAAATATTATAGTACACGCCTAAGGGATTACAATAGGCGTATAACTAAAACTATGTAAATTCTTTATTAAATACATAAATTTTAAAAATACGTTCAAAAATTTTTATATAAAGGCGGGCAAATTGAAAAAAGTTTTTATAAGTTGTTGTATGAAGAGATTTAAATCATGAAAATATGAAAAGTTTACCCTTTTTTCGGATATCAAAAGTAAACACAATAAAGTAAAGTTAAAGCGTGGAACATCGAGCCCCTGTAGAGCTATAAAGATTTTATTCCGTCAAATAGAGTTAAAATAACAACGTAGATGTAGTTTGAGAGTTTCGAGAAATTTCTTGAAGTTCGTCTAAACTGTTGGGTCGTGGACTTTAGGGAGAAGGTATATAATATTAGATTTAAAAAGGAAAAAAAACGATGAAAACGATTTAAAAGTTTAAGTTTATCTCTACGAGTGTTTAGGGTAATCTTTCAAAACATAGCATATACAGTGAGTTATATTTCGGTAGTGCCATTATTGCGATGTTAAAAATTATGACAGACTAAAAAAACGACTAAATAAGCAGCTTTGTACAATTATGCGCCCAATAATAATAATTTGGCGGTTCTAAAGAACGATAAACTGTCACAGGCAAAGAGATCTAAATATTTTCATGGGATCCTCCCACAGAGCAGGAGTTTTAATGTAACGTGCTTATAGAATCTCTCTAGTTCCACAGTCGTCTTCTAAAATGTTCTTAGCTATCGTTCTTTGGAACTGTACAGGAATTTTGTTCATTGGATATGTAGAAAAACGGTCCACAATCTGAAGCAGGTCATTATAGAAAAACGTCGGAATTCAAGGAAAACTGTGCTGTTACATGACAACTATAGGGTCTAAAAAGCTGGCACAGTTGAAATCATTACTGAAAGCTGTAGTTTTATTCACTTCCAACATTCACCCTAGAGTCCTAATTTAGAGCTATAGGACTTATTGTTGTTTAAGAATCTGAAAGCAGATCTTATGGGCCTAAAATCTTCATCACATGATGAGTTGAAAGCTGCTATAGCATTATTTATTAAGACGCAAACTAACATTTTTTGGTGCCACTGTAGTGTGCAGACTACCTGCAAATCTTAATTGTTGGGTGCAATAAATACAAATCTAAGCAAAGCAATAAAATAATAGGGTAAGTTTCGTTATTCATGACATTATTTAATATTACTTTTAATGAAGATGCAGCCATGACATTTTTTGCAAACGCATAATCTATTTATGCAGAATGACGAAAATAACGTATGATAGATGCGGTGTGGAAATGCAAAGAAAAAGGAAACGCGATCGTGGAGTGTCGTTTCGTCCAGTCTTACGTTGTCTTAGAAAAGGCTTTCAAGCAACAAAATCGTTTAGAAGTGGAAATGAGTTCTTCTATTATACGGATTTGAACGGCAAGTTATATTGTAAATTAAGCTTTTGTCATATTTTGGAAGTGGTGTTTATGTTCGTGCACGACATTCCGAGTGCAACATGTGAAAGACTGACTGGAAGGTCATCACATACTATAAGTGATTGGCATAACATGTGCCTCAACGTGTGCTCGTTAATTTTGTCAGTCAGTTGAAGAGGACAATTAATCGGCATAATTGATGAAGCGCGATTCGCGGGTCGCCGAAAAAATAACAGAGGAAGGCTCTTACAAGGTGATCAACAACAACCTGAATTTGAAGATAGCGATGTACCGGTGCAACACAATCAAAACCATGTTAGACGAATAAATGGACCGTGGGTTTTTGGTCTGAAATCAAAGAGAGGAGAGATGAAAACACATTAATGCCAATTATAGAAAGAGAGGTTCAATTTCAACCGGTAATTCATTCAGACGAGTGGCCAGTGTATAGGAATCTTGGCAGGCAAGGCGTCGGTACTATCGAACCGTTAATCGCCAGCAAAACTATGTTGATCCGCTCATAGGAGCACAAGGTATTGAACGGTCGTGATTAGATGCCAAAATTTACATCTTAAAGAAAATAAGGCAGTATCATTAAACCATCTTTAATTATATCTGGACCATTTATTCTGGAGGGTATTAAGGAAGAATGAAAACCAATTTGTCAGCTTTTTAAAGGATATTGCCTCTATTTATAGATATTAGTTGTAAATATATTTGTAATAAAATCATTATTAACAAAAAATTGTTCCTCATAACAATTATTATTTTATAGCAATGTTATAGCAGGGTAGATCTCAAATTTTTTGGTAGACCGCACGCTACAGCGGCACCCATTTTTTTAAGTGGACTTTAACAACTCGAGAAACGCCTGAGTAAGTTTATTAATGTAGATGGTAGTTATATAACACGTAGGCTGAAAGGTTTTTGATCTAACACATAGATTTGACTCTTTTAAAAAAATCCATATAATTTTTAGGAAGTATCAACCTTCAAGCGATACGTGTGAAAATTTCATGATATTTCGACTATTAGTTTAGAAATTACAGTGGTTTTAGAGACACTACTTTTGATATTTTCAAAACAATGGAAAACAATTGAATTTCGTGTGTTGATTAAACATGTTTTTTTAATGGGAAAAAGTACCGTTCAAGCAAAGCAATGGCTTGATAAGTGTTACACGGACTCTATCCCTGGCAAATCACTCATCATTTACTGGTATGCTGAATTTAAACGTAGTACAAGTACAGATACAAATGATGCTGAACGCTCTGGACGCCCAAATAAGGTGGTTACACCGGAAAACATCAAAAACATGCACAAAATTGTTTTGGATGACCGTAACGTGAAATTGCGTGAGATAGCTGACACACAAAAGATATCAAAAGAATATGTTGGTCATATTTTGCATGAACATTTGGGCATGAGAAAGCTGTGTTCGAAATGGGTACCGCGTTTGCTCATAATGGACCAAAAACAACAACGTGTTGATGATTCTGAGCGCTGTTTGGACCTGTTTAAGCGCACTAAAAAGGATTTTCTCATGCAACATATGACAATAGACAAAACATGGATCCACCACTATACATCAGAATTAAATCGAAACTCAGCTGAGTGGACAGCAGCCGATGAAAGCCACCCGAAGCGTCCAAAGACACAACAGTCGGCTGGAAAGGTTTTGGCCTCCGTATTTTGGGATTCGCATGGAATATTTTTCATCGACTATGCTGAGAAGGGAAAAACCATCAATAGCGAATATTGTATAAAGTTATGGGTGTGTTTAAAGGCAGAAATCGTAAAGAAACGGCCCCAAAGGAACAAGAAAAAAGTGCTCTTTCATCAAGACAATGCACCGTGTCACAAGTCAATGGTTACGATGGCAAAATTGCATGAATTGAAGTTCGAGTTGTTCCCTCATTTACTGTATTCTCCAAATTTGGCCTCCAGCGACTCGCAGAGCTCAAAAAAATGTTCGCGGGAAAGAAATTTGGCTCCAATTAAACAGACGCCTATTTTGAAGGCAAAGACAAACCCTTCTGCAAGAAAGGTATAGAAATATTAGAAAATAGTTGGACTGATTGTATTGCTCTTGAAGGAGACTGTATTGATGTATAAAGTCCAATTTTGCAAAAAAAATGTGTTTTACGTAGCTAGACCAAAAATTTTTCAGCTTACGCGTCAAAAACTAATACATTGCGTTGGGCTAACAATATAAGGATCGAAAATGACTCCGCTACGCGTTGTTGATTCCGACTGGGGAGTTTGCGCGGGAATGTACAAATTCGCAGTTCGTTCACTTTACTCTAAGGAAATCGCTACAAAACTTCAGGTAGTTTCAATTATGACATTAAAATTTAGCCTATTTTTAGTAATTTTTCTAACTATTATTTGTTATGATCGATTTATTATTGATCTTTTAGAGTACATCACGAATATTTTTTAACTTTAGTGGCTGTAACTTAGAAATATACACTGCATTTTATTCTGTTTCTTTTTCTATCCATTGATCGATGATTTATGTTTTTTAATACATCCACGATAATTTCATAGAATTGTCGATTTCTTTAACCACTTATTTCATCGATCTTTTGCTAAAAAATAATTTAACTTCACTCCTGCTAAGTGTTTACATAAAGATGCAAGAGCTTTGTAGTTCAGAGCAATGCTCGATGATGGAGTTAAACATGTGTTATATCATCAGTAATATATTCGTTATATAATGGGACTAAGCTTATACGAATAATGAAAACTAGCGAGTAGCGAACAGCGAACATACTACATAAAGTAAACAAATAAATTCTTTCTATTTATCTTCTTCTTTTTCCTACTCTCTTTTAGGTATATTTGCATGTTCCTTCTTCATCACCTGTACCTCTCTTTAGGTTGTGGAGAGATTGTAGCTCCATCTTTATCGTGGTCTTCCCAAATTTCTCCTACCGGTACTATTTTAACCATCCTTCCCTTATCCATTCTGTTGATGTGTCCGTTCCACTCTGTTTTTCTGTCTTGTACCCAGTCACTTATACTTTGTACTTAACATGTTCTTCTTATATCCTGGCTTTTTTTCCTGTCCAATAATGTTTTTCCGGCCATTCTTCGTATCATTTCGCTTGTCTCCAATAACCTCTTAGTTGTTAATGTGTCTAGACAAATCTCTGTGGTGTGCATCATTATAGGTCTACTAACCTTCTTGTAAATCCTTGAATTGGCTTCGATTCCCATGTGTTTATTTTTCCATATTGTATGATTCAGCCATGCCGCAGTTCTCGTTGCTTTTGTTTTAGTGCTCCACCTCTCTTTCTATGTCACCATATTTGGAGATTTTTATTCCTAGGTATTTAAATTTCTTCTCTTGTTGTGTAATTGTTCATCAACGACTAGTTTACATCTTGTAGGTGTTTCAGACATAGTCAGCATTTCGTTGTTGAGGCGGATATAAACCATGTTATATTGTTTAGCTGTGCAGCTGAAACGATATAGGAATCTCTTTAGGTAACCTTCATTTTCTGCCATCGATACAATCTCCCTGACTTATTGTCGCTATCTACAGGAATTGGTTCGATTAGTTCTTTGTCAATTCTTACTTGTATGTTATTTCCCTTGTAGATGTTATATTTATATTAGAGTAAATAGACATGGGAACAAATATTTATAAATAATATTGTCAAGAAGACTAAATTAAATCAATAATATGGACAACCCCATAGGTGCCTAAAGTATTTCGAAAACCATACCACACACGAAAAGCGACAACGTAGATAGAATATGCAGACAACTATAGCTAAAGAGCTTTAAAATTCATATAACCGCCCGCGGAATCATCAACGCCAGTCGATTCAAATTGACAAGAACAGAATCTGCTAAACCTTGGCTAAGATTTCATCACTAGAAGAAGTATTAGTCAAACATCTCTACAGTCACTCATAGTATTAAAAAAAATATATTACGATCTAAAGTCCTAAGCTATAAAGAATAATAACCAGCCACTAAAATGTTAACTGAGAACAATGCAACAAATGTCTCAATACCCCAAAATCCATAAACATGAAGGGCGAAGTATTAATCAAACGGAAAAATTAACAAATGGAAGAAATACGATAAATTTGTTAAGATTATAACTACGACGTCATCCTGCTCTAAGAATCTACAGGATATAAGCACAAAAAATATAACTATCTGAACAAAAAATAAACATGTTGAACGACACGTCGCCGCAAAATGAAACCAGCTCGCTACCGCTTGCACGTTAAATTGTGTCTGGTCGAGTTTCTCAGAGATACCATCTATTACTGTAGCAATAATAGGGAAAATATGCGCAGCATCTTTGAAAAATCCGAGGTACATTTTGCCGATCCAACGATAGCCTGCAGACTTCGTTTTGTGACGACGTTTTGTTCCAAGTATTTGTCTTACCTTAAATCGTAGCTCATCTACAGGAGGTTTTCCATAAGGTATACCAAAAAATTGTAAAAATTCATCTCCATCTAAATTTTTTCCAAATGCTCCTATGAGTTGTCCCTCTTGAATTGTAACAATAGGAGTACTCCTACAATGAAAATATCTATAAATTTATTTACATTTACATTATCGTAGAACTGAACATTACAGAATATTAATAAAACGAGCTAAGATTTTTAATACTGGTGCATTTTCTTTTAAAATTGCCAATGAGACAGATGTATTTGAATATAACTTTTCAACTGATGATAGGCTGAATCAACATTAACAAGATAATCTATTAGAAATTTCGAGCCCCGTGTGTTCAAAATTCGGGATCAAGCTACAGAACACCAACGCTTATTTTGCTCAGCACTTTAAGAAATCACAGCACCACGTCTTCTATAGAAATATATAAACAATGAAACTATCAAAAAATTTTATTCTTTGTTTTCTTCCTGGTAACTTGTCAAGATGCAATAGAATACTTTTATGATACTTTCTACATAAGCAATCGTAACTTAATCTTAAGAGTCCTGTACGAGTATTTCTGGTTGAGATATTTCTCTAACATTGATCAGGATATAAAAATTTCATACATAATATCTAAAATAGAAATGATATAATAAAAAATTGAAGAAGTAGTTTTACTTTAATGAAGCATTTCTGCTGCCAGGTTTATCCAAGTAAAAAACCAGACATCGTACCTATGAATGAAAACACTAGGACCCTCTATTCATGGGATTTTCAACACCAACCGAGACCATCATTGTAAGATAAGAGAAGAAGCGTAAAAATAAAGAAATCTTCTATATGGCAGATATACCCGAGATATTCTGCTAAAGTGGTGGTCTTCACGATAAATATGTTATGCTTTCTAAGTAAAGAAGTTACCATCATGTTCCAACACATCTCAATCATTGGCAATAAAAATGTATTTCTGACCAAGTCAGCATAAGATTACAAATTTAGCTGCCGAGTACCGTTTTTTTTTTACATAAAATAATAATAAAATAATTAGTAACATGATTATTGAATATAATTTCGCCATTTCCACCACAATTCGTCAACAATTCAACAAAACTCATCCAGCGCTCATCGAAAGGGCAGCAACGAAAATTTATATAATAGAGTTTTCAGCACCTACTGAGGCAAACATAAAAATTAAAGAAGAAAGAATTTACATAGATGCGTATTAGGAACTGCGTAGCATATTCCCACAAAATTCTGTAATATTCGTAGTTCTTATCATTGAACTTTAAAAAAAAAATTGAAAACATCTTTAGCAGACTTTAAGACTCCCTCGTGTATGAGAAAATTATTTCTTTACGTAAAATTTTATGCAACTCTATAGATATTATTAAATGGAGGGTGAAATATTGGATTTCAGACAAAAATAAGTTATTTATCCAGTACCTGCACCGCAAATGTGGTCACCCTCGAATCATATATCATCCAGTTGCTTTTACATACTGTTAATAAGGAAAAAAATATTTTCAAGTTCCTTGACTCTCAAAATCATGTATGCATGCACGTGATATATTCGAACCTGTAAACGACATAAGATATCATCAACATATCTGTGCCGGTATACAAACTTTGGTGTGGTGTATAGATTAGACCAGCATGGACGGTCTTATAATGGATAATCCACTCAGCCCTCTGTTGGCGGAAATATTTATGAACAACTTAGAAAACCAAATAAGCAAACACCAACTGTTTAAAAAGTTTGTATACTGGCACAAATGTGTTGATGATATCGTATGTTATTTTACAGGAAGTGACAACTCGACTTATTTCAAAATTGTTTGAATAATATGTACAAAAAATATAGAATTCACCAGCGAAGTTTAAAACGACGATAACTTAAACTTTCTAGACCTAAAAATAAAAAGACAATAATAAACACAGTTTTTCTATTTATCATAAACCGTCACATACCCACATAATTTTCCATAATACCTCATGTTCACATGTCACAAACTTGCAGTTTTCCATAGTATGATACACAGACTAACAAATATCCCTCTAAACCAGTAGTGTTTTACTTTTCTACAAAATTTTTAATTATGGTTTTCTACCATGAATCAATCCAAATAGTACGTAATGTATCATATATATATATATATATATATATATATATATATATATATATATATATATATATATATATATATATATATATACGAGGCATGTTTTTTAAGTAAGTACCGTTTTGCGATTCCGCCGCCGCAGCGATACGGTCGGCGTTCCGCGCATGCGCGCTGGTAACCTACATCTCATGTCTACGCACTGACGCCATTACAGTCTGATTCTTCATTGTATACGTTGTTTACTGAGTGTTTAAGATGCCTCCGACAATCGTGAGTCCCGCCGATTGTGAAGTACGGGCTGTTATACGATTTCTTAGTGCTAAAGGCGTAAAACCGATCGATATTCATCGTAAGATCTGTGAAGTTTACGGACAAAACATTATGAGTGATGGAATGGTAAGGAAATGGGTGAGAGCATTTAAAGATGGCCGCACAAATGTGCATGATGAAGAACGGAGTGGGCGTCCTTCGGTCGTTAATGAAGATTTGGTGCAGAAAGTGGACGAAAAGGTGAGAGAAAACAGACGCTTTACAATTTCATCATTGTGCGACTGCTTTCCATGATAATGATAACGAAGTCAAAACATTTGTGATACAGTGGTTAACAAGTCAGGCGGCAGAATTTTATGAGGAGGGTATTCAAAAACTGGTGCCACGTTATGACAAGTGCCTCAATATTCACGGAAATTATGTAGAAAAGTAGATTAAGGTACAGGCTTTCATGTAAAAATAAAATTATAGCGATATCTTTGCACGTCTTTTTTTAATTCCAAAACGGTACTTACTTAAAAAACATGCCTCGTATATATATATATATATATATATATATATATATATATATATATATATATATATATATATACTACTCCGATCAAAAAATAGTAAGACTTTTAAATTTAAATCGCCCAGGCATTTCCAAATCGGATTAATTTTTTTTCGTTAGGTTTGTAGGAGCTTAACTGCCATCTGTGTCAAATTTTAAGACCATAGCATCAGTAGTTAATAAGATTCGCTTTCATTCGTTTAACAACAAAAGTGCGTTTTTCAATTTTTAACATGAGTGAAAAAATTCAGTAATGAAGTTGCATTAAATTTTGTTTTAAAAATGGTTTTTCGGCTTCCCAAACGTCTCAAGAGGCCGGAATTAAGGGCTGATAACTCTTGGTTTTTTCATCACTATAATGCACCTTCTCACACAGCATTGGTTTTTTGCGACTTTTTCATCAAAAATTCAACTCATATCATTCCGCAATCACCCTATTCGCCTGATTTAGCTCCATCGGACTTTCGGCTATTCCCTAAACTCAAAAACCGCTTCGAGGATATCGATTGAGGAGATTAAAACGGAACGGAAGAGGCTTTAAAGGTCATTCCAGAAATCGAATTCAACAACTGTTTTGAAGACTGGAAAAAACGTTGGCATAAATCCAAAGGGAATTATTTTGAAATAAATTTGGAAAAATAAATAACCATTTTATTTCCAAAGTCTTACCATTTTTTGATCAGAGTATATATATATATATATATATATATATATATATATATATATATATATATATATATATATATATATATATATATATATATATATATATATATGTATATATATATTTTAAAAGTCCTCTGACAAATTGCAAAGATGTAAGAAATAATTAAGACCTTGTATTCTATAACGTTATCTTCTTTAATAGAAAAAGAGTTTGAATTAATGATAATAATAGGTAAAAAGATAAAGAATAGGCAAATTAATCTGTAACTAGTAATTACAATATTCCGCGAAATATTTATTGAAAGATTAACAAAACCACATATTAAAATATTACTTACATCTTAAGAACAAAATACAAATATCACTCTTTTAAGTGTAACTACTTTAGATTCCTTTCTAAATTAACAATTTTATTCATTTGTCACGTGACCTTAAACTCGATAAGTAGAAGCAATACTTTTATTCTGTGTTGCCATATTTAAAATAAATAATAATCTAAACTTGTTCATTTATTGTTAAAAGCAGTTGTTTATCAGTTTTATTTGTAATATATCTTTTAATGGAAAAAAGGTAGATTTAAATAATATATTCGACACTGTACAAAAATTAACAGCAGTTTCGGTTGTTTCTCTTTAATTTACTTGGGAAAAACATATGCAGGTAAAGCACCCAAAAGCATCAATTGGAAATTCTCAACTTTAACCTTTTCTTGCTAAAAGAAAATATTGTCTGAGTCAAAAATCCGCACTCCGAGATTTTTGCATTTCTTCACGTTTCTGAGTCTCCTAGATCAGGAAAAATATAGTTACTCATTTCCGTCGGTTGGTATGTATATTAGTCTGTTTCTCTAAATATATGTCTGTTGGCACGATAACTCGCAAAAAGAACATCAGTTTCAAATTTAGTATACATACGTATATAAAACTGCAGATAGCAATAGAACACAGAGTTTTTAGGAAATATCACTATATGAGAAGAGGGTAAAAGTGGTGAGGGTCGATAAATTTCGTAAATATTCAGTAATATTGTTACAATTTTTGACAGAAATAATGAAGAAATTTACGCCTAATTATTTATAATCAAACAAGTAAAGGAATAAAGGGGTGGTAGGGGGTATTAGGGAGGTTGCCTTGTCTTATTCCGGCATTACTTTTACTCCCTTGCTCAGTAGATATCCCACTTTTATATTTGTTATCCTGTGTTAATGTCATATATGATTTTTATTATCTTCTGGTTTGTCTGCTTTTTTTGTAATAATTTTATAATATCTGTTAATTACACTTTATCGAAAGCTTGAATCATGTCGACGAAACACATATATGCAGATTTGGTAGGTTCTGTAGCTTTTTCCATTATCTGCCTCACTATAAATATGGCATCTATGGTCGACCGATTTTTGCGGAATCTCTGTTCCTCTCTTATTGGAATCCTTACCCAATTCTTTCAGTTTGATTTTTGTTAATACTTTTGAGATACTATTTAGGAGCGTTATTCCGCAGTAGTTTTCAGGTGACGCCTTCTGCCCTTTTTTGAAAATTGGGATTGTTATGCTAGTTTTCCAATCTGTAGGTTTTTTACTATGTTGTGCTAGTTTTTGATGTAGGTTTTCTCCTACATATTTCAACATCTCATTTGTAATGTCGTCTGGTCCTCCTTTACAATAATAAATTTAATTCTACCCACAATATTTGAACCTACAACTTTGCCGATGGCAGTACGCTTGTAGTTCTATTATTTTTGGCCAAACTTTTTTAAAATACCTAAATTTATTTATATTTTTTTAAATAATAATAAAAAAAAAAAAAATTTCATAAGTTGGCTATAGATAAAAGGCAAGCTCATATAGGACTTTCTGTTAGTTCGCATAATAAAAATAAGTTTTATTAGTTAGGTTTTAGGTTTACAGAAACTTAAAAGACAATACAATCGCGATATTCATTCATTTTAGGAAATATGAAATAAACAATTTTAATAGGTATATTAGGGAATTTTATGTGAAAATATTGCTGCTGTTTGAAATGTTTCTTTACTGCTTTACCATTTCAGTGTACATACGAAATATTAGGGCATATAAAGTCGAAATAGTCAGTTGTACTATAAATGTTTTATGATTATTGGTGATGCTGCTCCATCTTGAAGCGTGAAAATGATAAATCTAATAAAATGTGATACATTTTAAGCGTTTTACTTGATTCATTTAACGAATATTTCACCTAAAATAGTAACATCTGGATAAATTGTTACTTTATCCAAAGAGAATGGTGGTAAATGAAGTAAATTGTATTGCGTAAATACACCAATACCAGACATTAACATTTTATTACAATATTTATGGAAACCTGGCTAAAAAATTATTGAAATACATAAAAACGTCAACTAGCTTCCCTGTGAAGTTTTCACACGCATGTGTTTAATTCTCTTTTTTTAGCGATAGTGTAAACAAACAAGTTTTAACATACAGTAGAACCTCGGTTATCCGAGGTAACGTGGGGGGCACCCTCCTCGGATAACTGAAAACTAGGATAATCCGGATTTGTTTTTTATTCATTCAAAGAATAAATATCAATACTTTAAACCGATGTATTAACGTTTTTAACATATAAATAGGTACATACATTATAAAACAGTGAAATAGGTATCTTTGCGCTTATGTTTCATATTGCATCTTCTTTTTCTCGCTGCAATGTTTCTTCATCTAGTAAGAAGAAGCAAATCCGCTGGGTTGCCTCTGGTATCCCAAAGCTTTTTCCAAAGAAGCAAAACCTTCTTGATGAGAGATCTTAGTGGGAGACTGTTTATCCACCGCCGCTTCGTCATCGTAATAGACTGGTAGGGCTTTGAGTGAGATGTCTTTTAAAGCTCTTGGACGTGCAGACTTGCCAATCACCACCAGTGGGATTTTGTGCTTGCCAGATGCATTGGAACATACCATTATAGTTAATCTTTCCTTAATTCGTTTGTGCCCAGGAGATGATTTTTCCTGTCGAAATGCCAATGTTTTTGATGGAAGCATTTTATAATTCAGACCAGTTTCGTCACAGTTGTAAATTTGATCACATGTGTATCCACAATCTTCGATTTGCTTTTTAAAGTTCTGCTTAAACGTCTCAACTGATGACACATCAGCAGAAAGTTTTTCACCACATACAGTCAGTTGTCGTACACCGTACCGTTTTTTCCAGCTGTCAAGCCATCCAGAACTGGCGGTAAACTGATCTATCTCTGGGAATTGCCTACTAATCATTATTGCTTTCTGTTGTAAAATTGGACCTGACAGAGGCACACCTTTTGATCTCTGTTGGTTAAACCACATGAATAAAGCTTCGTTAACCTTTTCATAGTCGCCGGTTTTCATTGATTTTCTTCCTGAGGACGAGGAGGCTTGATTTATACACCACTATTCGATTTTTGTGCGGTTTCTTTTCCAATCTCCAACTGTTACCTCACCTACTCCATAATTTCGTGCAACAACTTTAATTGTCTCTCCTGCTTCAATTCTTCTGATGACTTTTAATTTTTCTTCAATAGGAACGACGATTCTTTTACGCTTGTTTTGCTCCATTATAACACGACAAACAAAAATTCAAACAACGCAGTTCGTATTAATTACACTTAACTACCAGAACTGCAACCAAATAAATTATGTGAGTATACTCGTACTTCTCCGTAGTAAACGTTATAACGCACTGCATTCACGCAAATTTACATGCTGAAAGAGTCCAAAAATATAAATAGGGGAACACCTCACACAGGGGGATTCCCCGAAGGCCCCGACGATTTTAAATGGAAATATGTATATACATATTTTAGAATCTCGGTTAATACGCAGCATAGACGCGCGTACCTCGGATAATCAGGTTCTTAGATTGGCTCGGTTAATCCGGAGCTCGGATAATCGCGACTCGGTTAATCGGGGTTCTACTGTATTCTAAAAATGGATAAAATTGAAACGATTGAAACTCTTATAAAATACGTCGTTTTTCAAGGTTTAACTCCTATGGACATTCAAAAAAAGTTAGTGTCACATTAAATAATTCTTCTGCTTTGTTTTCGACGATTAAAAATTAGGCTGCTCAATTTTAACGTGGTAATACATTCATTCAAAACGATAAACGCTCAGGAGGCTTGAAAACCTCTACGACCAACGAGAATAGGGGCCGTAACAATAGATAAAACATGGATTCATGATTACACGTCATAGATAAAGGAATAGTCAAAACAGCGGGTGGAAAATGGTGAAAGAGCGCCCAAAAAAAACAAAAACGATTCTATCTGCAGGAAAAGTCATGGCTACGATTTTTTGAGATTCTCATGGTGTTATGGTCATAGACTACCTAGAAAACAGTAGAACCATCAGCGAAGAGTGTTATGCTTCACTACTACACCATCTAATAAAAAAGAAAGTGCTTTTTCATCACGATAATGCGCTTTCACGAACGTCTCGGTTTGTTGCTGCAAAACTGCATAACCTTCGTTTAAAAGTGCTTGCACATCCAACGTATTTACCAGATTTGGCTTCCAGCGATTACTACTTGTTTTAAAATCTGAAAAAATAACTGGACGAAGATTCACTTCTAATGATAGAGTTAAACTGAGATGACCGCTGATGTTGCAGCGTTGGATAAATCAAAATATAACATAATGAAGTGTTGGAAAGTTATTGAACTAATTGTACTGATTTGCAAAGTGACACGCTAACATAAAATCTGGTTTATCTTGAGTTTTTTTTTTTCCAGCGAGAGATGATAGGTACTTTAATTTAAAATTACTATTCAATTTCATGGTTTATTAAAGTTGAAGTCATATTCTTTAGGAAAAATGTGACTCAGTCTCAAGATAAATATAATTAATAACTTGCTACTTATACCACTGATATTGCCAGTAATGGTTTAAATAAATTTCCCATCAGAAAATCAATTAACTTCTCAAACAAGTAAAGATTAAACGATTTACTTTACTATGCAATAAGAAAGTTCATCACCTTACAATAAATACTCAACTAAGTTGGAAATGTGGTATTTTTGGCACAATAACACTACTCAGTATGTATCACCACTACACTAAACACTTTATTTTTGCACTCGACGCGCGTTTCGCTAACCATGTTAGCTTCATCAGGAGCGATGATTATCTAAAGCTAAACTACAAATCTACCCTATTTATACTTAGCCTAACCCTTGAATTACTCCAGCCGAACTAATGGCATAGGCGAGGACATCAGTTCCGGTCAAGTAACCAGTAGAGGGGGCTATAAGGAATAGGCCCTCTATCTTTATTTAAACTACTTTTACATTTTATAATTTCCATACTTTCGTATGCGTTGAACAATCTCCTATCAAATACATTTTTAATTAATCTTAGATTATCTAATGTTACAATATGATCAGCTTCAAGGGCATGTTCGGCAATGCTAGACTTTTCTGTTCTACTGTATTTTAAGTGTGCTAAATGTTCTTTAAATAGTGTTTTAATTGATCTTTTAGTTTGCCCAACATACTTTTTGTCACAATCATTACAACTAATTTTATAAGTTGTGAGAAAAGTGGAATTTATGAAATTAGTTGTAATGATTGGGACAAAAAGTATGTTGGGCACACTAAAAGTCAATTAAAACACGATTTAAAGAACATTTAGCACACTTAAAATACAGTAGAACAGAAAAGTCTAGCATTTGCGAACATGCCCTTGAAGCTGATCATATTGTAACATTTGCATTTTGCAGATTACAGAGCTTATAGATATAACTCTTCTGGATTTCCCCTGTGTCGGCTAAAAAAGTTGTACTGACATTTCGGAGGTCATCCACCGGCTTCTACAGAGCTTGCTCCGAGAGCTGTCTTTTTCGGAATTTAGCACGAAATTGTTTCATGCAAGTTTCTGAAGAAGGCAATTCTAGGAATAAGCTCTAAAAAAGCCGACAGGATGACCAGCGAAACGTTAGCATCACTTTTACAACGGACACAGAAGATATCTAGGAGAATTGTATCGATAAGTTACGAAAAATGAACGGTCGCTAACAAATTCTGTACTGAAATATTCAAAATTAGAAACAAAAACTATCGAACTAAAAAATATATGTTGTCAACTAGCCAATCTGTAATCGAATTCTATAAAAGAAAGTACCAACCCGTTGTGTTAGTACCTCTTTAAATTTAAACGAACTGCCAAGAACCAAGGCAAACCAAGACACTAGCAGCTAATTTCGACAGGTAATTCTGGTTAATTTCAAGTAATCTGTTTATTACTCATACAAGTGGCAGCAAAATGTTCATAATTTAAGTAAATGCTTTAAAAATTGGAATAAATGATTTTAATAACACAAGTATTCGCACCTATTTATTTCCGGTAAAATAGTTAAAAAATTTCATGGTTTAGTCACAAATGGTTAACATTAGATATTAAATAACCAATTATTGAAGCTGAATTTATAGATCGTTTCAATTTACTAATTAGTGAGCACATTCTCACCCTGCACAAAATGCCCCTGTCAAAGGCAAAAAAATCTTTTCAAAAGTCTTTGAAATGAACCGTGGTTAATTGCGTTACTGAAATAACTTTGAAACAACTCTTTAAGAGCCTTTTCTCTCTTACATGTGGTAAGGAATATCGTTACTAGATATAATGGAAGAACATAATACTTTGTATTACATTGAGACTGAACGAATTCTTCCAATGCCATGAAGATAAAAGGGTTCAAATAATAAATCCTAAATTTTGCAAGCTGTTTGAACTTAATACTCTCAGACTATCGTTTGGTAATTAATCTTCTACTGTACATGGTTATTGATTATAAACAGACCACCCCTCTATCATGCTCATTTGAAAAGTTAAGCAAAAATTAAATACAGACGTTTTTGATTTTTTAAAGATTTTGTTTTGCTGATTTTATTCTTTTGCTTAAACAGATGGCAAGTGCAACAGTAATAGACTGGCTTTCTGGAAGGGAAAGAAGAATTTCTAGCTTAAATACATTTCTAAGACTATATAGCTACATATAAACATCTTAAAAGTAAGTAACAAAGGTACAAATTTTTATGGGTACATTATAGTCATACAAAAAGAACACACACGTCATATTTTAAAATTATTTTCATTATTCATGTAACAGACACTACTAAAGTAGAACGATGCAACACCCAGAAATAATTCGGTATTTAAGAAGCACGAAAGAATGTTTATTCCTTTGCTTTGTTTTCAATATTTTTCGAAATTCGGAAAATAAAATATGACTCAAAGTGACAGTTTTGATTTTAATATTTGTAATATATTTTGTCTGTCTACAAGAATTGCTCTGGGCTGGGCAGCCCATGGAAAGATGAGAGATATTTTCTAAGGGAGACATTCCGATAAGCTTGAAGCAAAAGACGTTCAAATAATGCATCATGCCAGCTCTGTCATATGGCGCAGATAATTTAACCCTCACTTAATCATCCATTAGGAAATTACAAGTAACACAAAGAAATATGCTGCGGTTTCTGTAACTACATTATGTAATTGTATTTGGTGTAGTATCATTACGTATAAGTACTACTTAAAAGCTTACGAAATAAAACCTTTATGGAAATTCTACCGGTATAAGCTTATACTCCTGCTATCGTTTCTTCATAAAGCCACGAAATCGCGCTTTGAGTAGAGCAGTCAGGCCAGAACAGATCGGGAACCAGCTGGCAATGCAAGCCCGAGACCAGTCAAAATGCAAAACCAAGGAGGAGGTCACCGTGTGCCCCGTGCCTAACAGTGGATTGGAATTGGAACAAATTATGTCTACTGTCTGTACTTCAGAGATTCCTGCAGGTGTAAAAGCAATCCAGCATTACCTTTCTGATCTTCCTTTGCGTCATTAGTTAATGTAACTGTCAGTTAGTGTTACTGTTGACTATCGTTAGTTAACATCACTGGTATCCTTTATCATCATTAGTTAGCGTAGTGCTACCGGGACCGTTTTCGTTTAACGTCATCGTTCGTTCCACTATCTGCTCCATACTGCTTTCTTCTTGATGTCTTCACTTCTACCTTGAGGTTATCTCTTTCCTTGTGAATTTTATTGCCGTAAAACATGAGGCTCAACATGTGGTTGTTACATCCTTTATTTTAAGCCGTTTATTTTATTTTGCCGTTCATTTCAGGAAGTATCCATGCTAGACAGCTTATAACCAGTATATCGTTTACTGTTTTTCTGCTGTAACCAGTTGTCTGAGGCAACTTAAACTCTCGAATCAAAACGATGGCGTCTGAAACTTATTAGTTAGACAAGTTAATTGAAAGTCAACCGACCGATGCTTAATGAACCAATAACAAAACTCCATTTGACTAAGATGACGTCGCCATAAGATGCGTCATCAGAAAGGTATTACGAGACATTTCGTAAAGTTTTGCGATTATGAAATTATTTCAAGCTAAAAAATCCACCGGGTATATAAATAACGCAATTTCACGCGTGACAACGCATTTGTATTATTAAATTCGGTGAATCTAATAAGGAATTTTCAATGGGCTCACCATTACAATAACTGCAATTTTTAATTAAAAAATTTAATGCCCTGAGCACTTTCTACGTGTGGATTAAGTTCGTCCGTTTGCATTTGTATGAACAAATTCCATTCCAATTTATGTAAATTTTTCAGTTTAGTGAATACAATAGTTTAACGATTTTACTTATTTTCGTATTATTAGTGTTCCGTACGGAACACTTATCAGATCACTTCGGTGTCTATCCGTCTGTCACACCCGATTTTCTCCGAAACTATTTGACATAGAAAGTTGAAATTTGGTATTAATATAAGAATTGGTGGGCTCATCAGAGCCGTGTAGTTTTGAAAGTTAAATTTTGACTTAAGGAGTTAGTTTTGGGGGTGAAACCGGAAGGGAAAAAAATTTTACTAGGTCATCAAGTGAGGTGTCAAATAAAAGCTTGTAAATACACGAGTTCCAAAATATATATAATGTAATAATTGCGCACGCTTTTCTTTGTAATATTTTTAAAAAATCGAAAGATCGCCCAGTTATCTCGAAAAGTACTGATTAAAAAACTTTGAAAAAATTCTAAAATATTCTCCATGGGGTGTAGATTAAACGCAAATTATCACGAGTGCATTACCCTTAATAATTTATCTGGTATATAAAAAGCAAAAATTTCAAGGTCATTAGTTTTCAGTGAAGATCGGAAACAATCTTTATTGAAAACTCATTTGAGGTGTGTTTTCTGAAGACACTGATCATTTTATACCTCCATAATAAAAATTTTTATTTTAAAAACAATCAACGTACGGAACACTAATTGCGCAAGTTCAACTTGCAATTGACCGGTTATTTTTAAATAAACTGCTGACCGTCGGAAATTAGCAACACCGTTCGCCGTTGCCTGTTACGTGTGCGAAAAATGCGATTCACGTTAGTCTTGAATCGCTGTAAATTGTACTCGGTCGTAAATACAGTCCTGGGCAAGTTATTCCAAAGAAATAAGGTTCTCTATATAAAGGTCGGCTTGAAAAGGGTTGTACAAGAAGTAACAAGCTGAACCTCAAACGCAGGTGAAGTATTAGCGTGTATTTCTAGCCTGCTCTGAAAGAAATTAAGCGGGTTACATCCATCGAACATTTTCCATGAAAATACTTGTAGAGTAGACTCAGTCGCCAACCGCTCGTCGATGTTCCAACGAAGCAAGGTTGCTGGCTAGTTTCGGGTCTCCAATCAGGCGAACAGGCTCTTCTGAATAGAATCCAACAAATGCAGTATATGTTTGGGAGCAGATCCCCAAACATAGGAGCAATATTCCATCGTTCGTCGAATTTGAGCTTTGAGCTGTGGAGTATTTCTAGTTGGAATATTCCCAGCTTTTGAGAAGCTCTCTTTGCTATGCTTGCAACATGTTCATGCCAAGATACATTTGCTCCCAAATTAACGCCCAACAAATTGAGTTATGGTGCTAGAGGAATGGAATACCAAGACATAACTATGTCTATTTGGTTACTGTCACCCCAAGATAGAATTTCTTCCAGGTCTTTGTTAAGTTGGACGGCCTTCTGCTATCTGCGGATATTTGCATGAGTAGCCGATGTTCGAGCGTTTAAAGTGAATGATGAGATAGGCGTACGGTCATCTGCAAAGCTGTAGATGGGATTCCTGGTCTTTTCCAGCAGTTAATGTTATTTTCTATTGTCTCTACTTGGCGTTACCGTTTCCAGGGATTAAAGGAACTGTTTTCCTTTAACATTATAGTTTCCTTCAAAATTTGTCGTATAGCTTGCCCCAAAATATAAGATCCTGATTTTTGCCTTTTTAGGTGGACAATATAAAAATACTGACCTTTTGTTTATGATAGGTTGCAGAGATGGACTTAAGAATTTTATTCATTAATGCAAATAAATAAAATTATAAGTGTTTTTGGAGATGTGTATTTATAGATGCACGTAAAAACAAATGGATAAGAAATACAAATATACAGTTTGAATCAATGAGGCTTACAAGAGGGGACATATTGTATAAATAAAAACATGTTTTAACGTAAGCCTAATTCGGTTTCACTATCGCTGTCATCAGCTGAGGTAATTATCAGTGGTTTTATATTATTTACATAAATATATGAATCTTCAACTTTAACAACGTGCTGAATGGAATGCTTCCAGCTTTCACAAGGTATATCATTTATAACTTTTTTTAACTAATTCAACCACTGACATGCTTAAAGTAGGAGAAACATTTTGTGCCCTTATTTTTGATTTAACTTGATGCCAAATATGTTCAATTGGATTAAACACACCATAATACGGAGGAAGCCGCAAAAGAGTGTGTCCCATATTCTTAGCCATACTATCACAAACATATTTCTTTTTTAATTTATAGTCTTTGAAAACTTCCAAAAGATCACTTTTTTTGTAACTAAAGTCAAAATAAATGTCATTTTCTAACATATATTCCTGTATCTCCGATTTGGTGTTGGCTGCATAAGGAAATTTATTTAGTAGGCGACTATGGTAACTTGCATTGTCCATAACTATAATACTCTGTTCAGGAACATTTGGCAAAAGGGAATTTTGAAACCAATTTTCGAAAAGTTCTGTGGTCGTGTCTTCGTGATAGTCCAAACTAGAATCTTTTATGTTTTTTGAAGATAATAGTAGACAATTTGAAACCCAGCCCTTTTCAGATCCATATTTTTTTACATATATTTGAAGGTGCGTTAGTCTGACATTTTATACTGCTGTCAACCCACCCTTTTTGCAGTGTCATGGGTATCGAACCATATTTCATCAAGGTAAATTATTGGCCAATTCTCTAATCGATACTTTTTAATTTCTTGTAAATAAGTATGTCGCAAGATTCGTAATCTTTGTGACTCCACCACTACTTGCCTTTTGTTGATTTTTCGGAACGTGAATCCCATTTTTAAGAAAATTCTCTGAAGGATTGATCGGCCACAATATATATTGGTCCCGTCCTGCACCAGTCTTAATTTTATTTTGTCTAGTGTCGGCACCAACTGCTTTTCATACAAAGAATATATTTTTCTCCTGATGACTTTTTTTTACAATTGTCTACATGATGCATTTGAAAATCGTTTTTTCCTGTTCCTAAGTGATGGTTTTCCTACAATACCCTTAATCGTAGAAATTGGAACTTTTGTTAGTTCACTGGTTTCTTGCAAGGCACTTTGTTTATTCAAATTTCTTTTTACCAAACTGTCGTAAACATTTTTCACTATTTGTTTAGCGTCAAGTGATAAATGTTTTCTCTTGCGATAGCCACTATTGCAATTTTCCCAGGGACGCCATATAATTAAAATAGAACCGTTATGTTGTAAGTTGTAAGTAAAACTAAAAATAAAAATAACAAAAAGTATCTTTGGAATCCTAATGGGGACCTATGATCATTAAGCCTATATTATCAAATACTTAAAGGGCTCCAAACCGGGTTGCCAGGTAGTAAATATATAGGTAGAAATAGATCCAATATGATTGCAGGTGCAAGTGAGGGTGGTATACAAACCAGGTAAAATAAAAATACGTTTATCATAATACCTGGCAACTATGCATAAAACCTTAATAGGGTGGTTTATTGCTCCATTGAAAGAGCAAAAAATCAGGATCTTATATCCTGAGATTTACTTTACGTATTCTCTATACGTGCATGCTGCTTCCTTTTTACTATTCCGTTTTCTTTGTAGATTACCTTATCTTGAATTTGATAGTTGTGAAACAATCCATTCTACCTTCAGTGTGCACTGTAACAAGTTGCGAAAATTCGGTGGACCTTTCATCACTCGAATACGGAGGGTTAGATTTAACCGTCAGATACCTTAAAATACCAAAAATCCACTTTCTATTTAAATTATTTCTATAATATTTTTTAGGGAAAATATGTTACGAAACTTATATCAATTAGAAAAGAGTAGATAATTCTTTATCTTCACGTATTACCATTTACATTAAACAACATACTTTATATTGCTATGCCTTTCTAATTACGAAAATTTTTCAAAGAAAATTGTTTTATCAAAAAAAAACGATATTTTTACTTGTTCTTTTTTTCGTCTCGAAATCCCTAATATTTTTTCCATTGGGAAAAATTTATCTACCGTAACATAGGTTGATTTAAGAGGCATATTTTGAAGTATTTAAATTGAGTATTGAAAATGTGTAAAAGCGAGAAAACAGCTTTGTCTTGTGAATTGAATTTTGTCTTTGGATTTTATATAAATCTTTCGATTCAGATTTTTAAATTCGTTTAAAACCTAAATTTGAAATACCAGTAGCAAATACAGTTTTAGGGAAATTTGCAAAAGTAGCACTTGAATACTGAATGAAACGTAGCTCCTTAATTCTTTGCTTTTTTCGACTTATTTGATATGTGAATGTTGGTATTTCGAATAAATTATTAGTAAAAGGCACACAGCTTATTCGATTTAAAGGTATTTCATATCAGTTCGATTTGTACATTATTCAGCAATTAACTATTATTATTATTATTGGGAAATATTTACGATACCTACTCAATAACCTTTTACATGGAATTGTTATCCACTGATTATGAAATTTTTTGATATCCCGTGAAGTAAAAAGAAAGATAAATGTTGTAGTTCGGAACTCAGTAGCGTCATTGTTATTATAGGCATTATTATTATCATTGGCGGAAAAAAAAATCCCACACTACAAATTCTATGATCGCGACTCACACAGGCTGCCATGCTCTTGGCCAGTTAGGATGTTTACGCCCTACATCTGCTTACGTGGTGATCACCAACCAAGCTCATCTGTCCATATAATCTGAGAAATTAAAGACTTATCGTCCTTGACTTTTTATTATCAAATTGATGAGTTATATGCACTACATTTAATATCTGTGGGTAAAAAATCACTACCATACCATAAGTCTTAGTCACACGTCCTAACATGCTAGTAGATATTTTCCAGTCTCTGACAAAAGTAGGAAAGTATTTACGTAGAATGGTCCGTGTTGGGGCATATCGGTATGCTGCTTATAAAATGCTCCTATTTTACTGTTCTAATAACTATTTTATGTGTAGGTGGTTCCAAGCTAGAATGTCAATCTCGCCGTCTTGCTGTTCGATAACGTCACCGATGTTGACAGGTAAACAAAATATTCTGCTGAGGCTTCAACAGACCTAAACAGAAAGTTTCGTACTCCTCTCTGTTCATGGCCGCAGACATCTTCCGGAAAAGTCGGATCTTTTTGCCACACTACAGGCCAGACCCATATTTTAATTTTACAGACACTTTAAGCTCGTTTGCATCTTAATGACGTACGATCGAGGATGTATACTTCCATTCATGTGCATAATTTTTCGCGTGTCACTTCAAAGCAATAAAAAAGTACCAACAACTTTGTTACGTCCTGAGACCCTATATACCAAGTGTTTTTTAGTCGTTTGTAGATATGATGCGGAGAATGGTTTTGATAGGTTCTCTCTTCTACACGTGATATCGAGTTATAGCTAAATAGTGTACGTTTTCTTGGCATTTAAATTATGTAAAATGTCCCTCATGACTGCGAGATCCTGGTGAACCACATCTACATCTGTAGTTTGACGTAGAACTATTGAAAAAGAAAATAGCAAAATACAGAGTAAAAGTGATCTTAATGTGTCATCTTGAAAGAGTCCTCTCTAAAAGCCACCTGCTCTTCTATCTTTTGAGTACCTAATGTAATGGTAAATTTAGTCTTTTAGAGACTTTAGATCTTGTAAGAAGTTAATTAAAGAAGACTCCACTTTTCATCTTCCTAACTGATACGTTTGTCAGTCAAACGATTCTTCTAGCAACTTTCAGATCCCTATTTTTTCCACGGTGCTCCATAATATCTGAAAGGACCAGAGTAATCTCTTGTTGATAATCTGAGTGAACATTTTGGAACAAGAATTTATAAATGTGGTCTGACTATAATTTTTGGAGTTGGTCAGTCGTCCTTTTTTAGAAAATGTGCAATTCCGCCCTTGGCGGAATTGGTTTTTCTTCATTCAACTAGGTATTAAATAAAGAATTTATGGAGTTGTCCGTTGTATACTTTTATTTTGTTAACTGACACGTATAAAAAGTTGCACTAGGCGTGACTGCAGTTTCGTAGTACTACTACATTCTCAACGGCAATGAATAGATTAAAATCAAGCATAAGTCAAATATATATTATTTTTAAAGATTAGGGTAAGTTGGGAATATGAAATCTTTGGCACGATGCCACTACTCAGTATATATCTCGACGACGATGAGTCAATCATCGCTCCTGATGAAGCTAACATTGTTAGCGAAACGCGCGTCGAGTGCAAAAATAAAGTGTGGTGTAGTGGTGATATATACTGAGTAGTATTAAAGATTAGGGGTTTTTCCATTATTTTAATTACGGTCAAACAGGCTTAAAAGGGTGGAATTATTGGTATTTTCATGGTTCTTGTAAATTTCGATTGCTTCTAAACAATCTAGTTTTTTGCCCTTTTTTTCATAATGTAAAATATTTAGACTATTTATTTCTGGAAAAGTAGGTGACGTCTCTAAGAAATGGTTGGCAGAACTGAAATTTTGTTTTTTAAGTCTGTAATGTTCGTTATATCTAGTGTTCAAATTTCTTCCTGTTTGTCCTATATAGACTGTTGCATTCATTACATTTTAATCTATAAACTACTGATTTTTTAAATTTATCTTTTTTTTTTACTTTTTACACTGAAAATCATGCTGGAAAGTTTCTGTGAGGACTTAAAAGCAATACTACTGTTTTCATTTTCTTTGAAATATTTGAGATTTTATTGGATATTTGCCAGAAGTATGTAAGAGTGTATTTTTTGGGGGGAGTTTTGATTTTGGAGTATATTAAACACGCAGTTAGTGATGTTCGTGTTTTGGAGAACAATTTGTTGATTTCAGTAACATTGCGTCCGTTATTAGCAGCAATAGATCTAATAATATTAAATTCCCTTACCAGATCCGTTTTTTCTAACGGAATAGAGAAGGCTCTGTATGTCATTGATCTACAAGCAGCTAGTTTTTGGGACATTGGATGGCGGGAATCTTTAGGTATTGTTGTATCTATGTATGTGGGTTTTCTGTAGATATCGAACTATAAAATGGTTATTAGATTTTTTTATAGTGATGTCTAGAAAATTGATGCTGTTTTCTTGTCCTTGTTCTAAAGTGAATTAAATTTTAGGGTGAATTGAGTTTAGTATGTTTAAGACTATTTTTAATTCTCCAGGATATCCTTTGAAACAAACCAAAAGGTCGTCCACATATCTGTACCAGAAAAATATATTTTTGGCTTAGTGGAGATCCGTTGCTAGGCCGTCTGTTTGTCTAAAGTACTCCCCGTTAAATTCAAAATAATTGTCATTTATTTATGAGTTTAACAGTAGTAAAAACTCTTGGCATGTTTTTGGGTTAATTCGGCTCTTTGTAGATAGTGTTATGTTTTTAAGTTTGTTAATGAGTTCAGTGGAGAAAATTTTGGTTCAAACTTTATTATTTCTTTAAATAATATGTTTAGTTTTACTGAGGTGTTTCTTAAGGGTGTATTCATGTCGGACACCACCGGTCTTATTGGATTCCTTATGTATTTTTATGAGTCCATATAAATTAGGTGCAGAAGGATTTTTATTAATGAGCCTAAATTTCTCTTTATAGTTAAAAAATGCATTAACTTCTTCTAGAGCTGTTTTTAATTTAGTTTGAATTTTTTCCGTAGGATCACTTTTGATCTTAACGGAGTTTTCTTTTTTAAGGAAATATTTAACTTTAGAATTGCATTTTTTCTTAATTTGATTTTGAAGAAAATTGTGTGGGTTGTTTGATAATGTTCTTGATTTGTTAGTGTTCCGTACGGAACACTTATAAGATCATTTCGGTGTCTGTCTGCCTGTCACAACCAATTTTCTCCGAAACTATTTGACATAGAAAGTTGAAATTTGGTAATAGGAATTGATGGCCTCATCAGAGCCATATAGTTTTGAGAGTTAAATTTTGACTTAAGGGGTTAGTTTTGGGAGGTGAAATCGGAAGTGACAAAAAAAATTAACTAGGTCATCGAGTGTGGTGTTAAATGAAAACTTGTGAAAACACGAGTAAAAAATATATATATAATGTAATACTTGCGCGCACTTTTCTTTGTATTATTTTTAAAAAATCGCGAAAAATCTCTGTCCCCTCGCCTTATCTCGAAAAGTACTTATCAAAAAATTTTGAAAAATTCTGGAATATTCTCCACGGGGTGTAGATTGAACGAAAATTATCACGAGTGCATTACCTTTAATAATTTATCTGGTATATAAAAAAAACAAAAATGTCAAGGTCATCAGATTTCAGTAAAGATTGGAAACAAACTTTGTTGAAAACTCATTTGGGATGGGTTTTGTGAAGTCACTGATCATTTTATACCTCTGTTACAAAATTTTTTATTTTAAAAGCAATCAACGTACGGAACACTAATTACGCAAGTTTAACTTGCACTTGACCGGTTATTTTTTTAATAGATTAGATTGTTCGTTATTTGGTACGGATACTTCAATTTCGGAAACAGTTGTCCCTAAGATGATTTTTGAGTTAGGAGGGTTGTATTTAGGACCTTTTTCCGATATTGTTTATGAAGTAGAAAATTCTACATTTGACAAGTTAATAAATCTCTTATAAAATTGCTTAGGATGTGTGACGTTTGGTTGATTAATCGATTTGTTTTTGATATCTATTAAGTTTTTAATTTTTTTATGTTGAATTAGATATTTTTTATGAATTAAGTCAGTGATTTTAAAGCTAACAATATCGTCTAAAATATCAAATTCTACAACGTGGAGTTTATAAGTAAGTTCTGAATGCAATACTTTTACAAATTATCCCTTTTCAGGAACCACTTCCGGGATTCTTCTTTCAGCCAGCTGATCTTGGTTATTTTCACAGCTTTTTTGGATTATGTAGAGTTGGATGTTCATTTCACTTGAAAATTAGTATTAAATATTCTAGTTAGATGTTCGTGGGAGCTACCAAAAATTTTTGATGGTATCTAACCCTGGCTAAACTCTTCTTGTCTTTAATGGCATTTTAAATCACTTCTTTTATGATTGCCCGATATTATTTTGCCATTAGAACTAAATCCAATAAGTTCTATTGTTCTTTTGGAATGTAGTTACTTTTTCTATAGATCGTATTGTTTTAACATTAGGTCTCTCTTCCTCAAGTACACGATGTGCTTTTTTATCCTTCCCTAGAGCTCGTATTTGTTCTAAACAGTGCTGCTTGATGGTGTTCAAGGCAATATATGCTGAGAATGTTGAAACTTCCGAGTTATTTTTGTCAGCGTAGTTATAAATGACCATTTATTTATTATATAATCAGGCACTGAATACCAGAAGCTTGTTTCGTAACATCCCGAAGTTTTCTTAAGACCTGTTCTACAATCTTCTCATTTTTCTTTATTGTATTATCTACACCACTAGGGTATTATATGGTATTTAAATGTTTATTTGCTTCAATAAGCCTGAAAGTCAAAGTAGTTGCACGTTCTGTGTATGCCAATAAAAAGTGCAGTTTCTAATGGTTTGCTCTGCACTCAATGTCTTGAAATTCGCCGAAATGAGTACCATACTTCAATAAAGTGATTAATCTATCTTAGAGAGCTATTAGGAACCCTTCAGTCAGCTGCCTTCAATAAGGCAAAAGTAAAGTATTTTAATTATTATATTTTTATGGGCGAAGCCATGCGATAGTTTATCAATATGATGCTGAAAAATGCGTTGATGTTCCGCAGCCTCAATTGGCATTTTTTAAACTGTAGGCTCCAAATCTCTTATGGATTGAGTATATTGTGTATCTAGACGCTGCCTTTTATAGGTTGAACAGCTGAGTAAGTTCAACCCTGGTTATTATGATCGCTTTAAACAAAAATGTACCAATATTAGCAATCTCATGAAATCGTATCATTTGATCCTCTTATCCTGCGGCCAGTTCTAATTGAAACCTTATTGAAAATTGTTATGTTCTGGAAAAAGTGCATTCTATTTGAGATTACAAAGTCAATCTAGCTCTTTGTTTTTTACACAAATGTGTAGTCTACATTCTGATCTTGGTTGGATCGGAAAATTTTTAGCATCTTCTGATTTTATTGTTATATACCTTGATCTATCGAAGAGTGAGGGCGATTGGTGACTCGCGTAATCCATGTTACAGGAATATTAGCCATTATATTTGCTACGATATCTTCGCAACAAAGGGGGTAAGATAAATAAGGAAAAATAATCCTCGAATTTTCAAAAATTCGATTTTTTTTTCTCTATACTTCTAAAGATTATTCGAAAAACAAATTAAGAAAATTGCATTCCATTACAAATTTATAGTATTAAATGTGACCTGGCGTCGGACTGGGACCGCTACCTGTGTTAATGCAATGTCTGCAATATTACTTTTAAATTTTTAAAATTTTTAATTTTTTTTAAATCTTAATAATTACTTTTTTTTTAATCTTAATAATTACTTTTCTACAAAACGTCATAAATTTTTTAATCGCAAATTACATACTAAAGACGGTAAATTTTTTATTTTTGAAGAAAAGCCCCTTCGACAATTTTTAACTACTACGTTATTTTACAAGATTAATTTTTATTTTTGCACACACTGGATCATTTTTTGTGAAGTTATCCTGCAAACAAGGAGGCACCATACTTTTCTTCAGTGGTCCATTTAACCCGATAAAAAATAATGTTAACATTTAAAACATTTTTTTTTTCTTATAATTTAAAGTATAATAAAAATATATAATCGCCATTCTTTTGTATTATTCACTTAGTAACTTTTAAAATATTTTATTTAAAAATAAACATACTTTTTGCAGCGCCCAGGTGTATGTAACTCCTTAATTAGATGTGAAGTTCGGTACTGCATTCCTTCCGTGGACGACTTAAATTAAAGCATCTTAAAACTATACCATCATTGCTTTATTCATATATATATATATATATATATATATATATATATATATATATATATATATATATATATATATATATATATACGTTTAAAAACAATTCAAATTTCTAATTACCTTTTGGTCCTATATGAAAATTTACGCGTACAAAATTCGTTCTATGAGCTTAAGTTTTACAGTAAAACAGAATATCAATATTAAAAGCCACCTCTTTATTTTCGATGCAAATTTTATGAAAACAACAAAAATTTCAAAAGCCTGTCTCATCCTGCTTCCCGGCGGAATGTTCTTTATTTCTAGAAAAATGAATTGAAAATGAGGCGGCAATAAGCGCTTGCTTGAATAACTTTATTATGCAAACTAAGCTGCATACAAGAATCAGAGAAATCAAACTCCCTTGCTTTTTATATTACAGTGGAAATGTAGGACAAATTTAATTATTTGATTAAATATAAATTTAAAATATGTATAATTTATGTGACAAAACTCTGAGGTAGAGAAAAAGAAGATTATATATATATATATATATATATATATATATATATATATATATATATATATATATATATATATATATATATATAAATGAGATAGGTGATAGACTAGTACAATTCTGCCAAGAAGAAGAAATGATAGTAATGAATACCTTCTACGAGCTTCCAAGGCGACGACTCAACACATGGAGATCCCCACAAGACAGCGATCAAAATCCAGTAACAAATCAGATAGACTACATCTTAATAAAAGCAAGATATAGAAACTGCATTAAGTCAGTTAAGGCTTACACGGGCGTTGATGTCTCCTCGGACCACAGTCCCTTAATAACCCAGATGCACATCAGACTCAAAAGAACACAAAAGAAAAAAGAAACAAGGATAAATGTAGAGCTTTTAAAAAGCCAAGACATACGAAATGAGTTAAAAACAGAAATAAACAAAAATCTGAAAATACTCGAAAGCAAGGAAGAATATCGAAACTGTAGAGACGTAAATGAAAAAATGGTGCGGCATCAAATCAGCCCTATTGGAACCCTCAATAGCCATTTTAAAAAAAGAGACATCCACAGGAAAGAAAGAATGGATAACTACCGAAATTCTAAAACTGATAGATAAGAGAAGAAGCTTTAAAGGAAAAAATGAGCAACAATATAAAGAAACACAACGAATACTTCGCTCAAAGACCAGAAAAGCAAAGGAAGATTATTACAAGCAGAAATGTGAAAAAATTGAGGAGTTACAAGTAAAGCACGACAGTTTCAACATACACAAAAAAGTCAAAGAACCAGTAAACATAAACAACTAAATATATTATACGATAACAACGGGAAAATAGTCATAGAAATAGAGCAAAAAACTGGAAATATGGAAGAACTACATTGCACAACTCTTTGCAGATGAGAGACGACAAACAAATCTTGAAAATATAGAAGGAGAGTTGGGCCCAGACATAATTAGGGATGAAGTGATATATGCACTGAACACACTAAAGTACAGAAAAGCTTCAGGGCCAGATCAACTGCCAGCGGAAATCCTTAAACTGATAGAGGAGGACCAGATTCATATTCTGGTAGAATTAATTAATACTATATATAGAATTGGAATAATTCCAAATGAGTTGTTACTATCAACTTTCATAACGCTTCCAAAAAAGAAAAGCGCAAGTATTGCTCAGACAACCGTACAAGAGCTCACACAGTGAAAATCTTGTTGAAGGTGATCCATAATAGAATATTCAGAAAACTAGATGCAGACATCAGTAATACTCAATTTGGATTCCGTAAAGGCTTAGGAACAAGGGAAGCATTGTTTGCACTCAATATCCTGTCGCAAAGGTGCCTAGACATGAATCAGGCCCTACACGCGTGCTTTATAGACTATAATAAGGCCTTTGATAAAGTTAGACATGACCAACTCATAGAAACGTTAATAAAGAAAAGAATAGATATCAGAGACATAAGAATAATTTCTAATCTCTACTATGGCCAAAAAGCAGCAATACGAGTGGAAGACATAACATCTAAAGAAATAGAAATTCAAAGAGGTGTTCGCCAAGGGTATATACTCTCGCCAATCTTCTTTAATATGTACTCGGAGGACTGGATGATCAAGACATAGGCATTAAAATAAACGACACGGCAATAAATAATCTGAGGTACTCTGATGATACAGTTCTCTTAGCTGAAACATATGAAGACCTACATACGTTAATTAATAAAATTGTCACAGCGAGTGAAGAGTATGGACTATCACTGAACATAAGCAAAACAAAATATATGCTAATAACAAAAACAACTCAGGGAAATCGTAGGATATATGTATCGAAAGAGTAAAAGAATACAAATATCTAGGCACAACCATCAATGAAAATAACGATAGCTCCAAACAAAAAAAAATAACAGGCCAGAAGTACATTTATAAGAATGAAGAGGCTTTTCTGTTACCGAGATCTAAACCTTGAATTAAAAATACGAATGATGAGATGTTATGTAATGTCTGTACTATATTATGGGATGGAAGCCTGGACGATTAAGGCGATTGATGTGAGGAGACTGGAGACATTTGAGCTATGGATATACCGGAGAACGCTAAAGATTTCATGGGTGGAGAAAGTGACCAACGTGGAAGTGATGAGACGTATGCAAAAAGAAAGGGAAGTAATTCTAACGATTAAGACAGGAAAACTGTTATATATGGGTCATATCTTGAAAGGGGAGAAGTATCGGTTGTTCCAGACTATCATGCAGGGAAATATCGTAGGAAGAAGATCCATAGGTAGAAGACGGAACTTGTGGCTGAAGAACCTTCGAGAGTGGTTCGGCTGTAGCAGCTGCGAGTTATTTAGATCTGCTGTCTTCAAGATAAAAATCGCTATGATGATTGCCAAACTTCGCAGCGGAGACGGCACTTAAAGGAGATATATATATATATATATATATATATATATATATATATATATATATATATATATATATATATATATATATATATATATATATATATATATATATATATATATATATATATATATATATATATATATATATATATATATATATATATATATATATATATATATATATATATATATATATATATATATATAATATATATACATATATATAAAGAAAAGATGAGATTTTAGAGGACGAAAACCGTGCTTTTTGCTCTTGCTTCAAAACTACGGGAGTCTAAAGATGTGGACTACTCAGACGTGCGATCTATGAATCATCAAACTGGGCCATGTATGTTTCGCTCCATATTTCAAGTCGTCAACCGGCCTAGATGGAGAGACAAATCACAAACACCAAGTATCAGCAGGAGAACTTTAAAATGCATACACGCAAAAGTGTCAGTAGCCAGAAAACTTCAACAGTGTTCCCATTTACATGGATCTCTTTATTTTGTAGGGAAATGGAGAAGGAAATGCAGCGGAAATAAAATACACAAACAAAACGACGAAATAATGATAAATACTCTTCATTTTGCGGATGACCAATTAGTGATAGCGCAAAACAAGGAAGATCTAAAATATATGACAAGAAAGCTGTTTGAGGAATATGAAAGCAGTGGACGGACAGTAAACTACGAAAATACTAAATATCTGTGCTATAGGAGAACCGAAAAAACCGATCTTAACCAGAGGTCAAGTGCTTAATGCCTGTTATGACTACATCTATTTAAGAATAAGAATAGATAGAACCGGAAGAACAGAAAAGGAAGTAGATAACAGAATAAGAAAAAGAACAGCCATACAACACTTTAATTTGGTCCTTTGGTCAAAGAAAATATCATTTGAAAAGAAGCACGACACTTGCAACGCAATCTTTAAGAGCATCGTTCTCTACATCTGCGAAGTTTGTCAATTAAACAAAAACATAGAACAGAAATTTCTTGCTTTCGAGAAGGACTGACTACTGGTGAAGGTCAACTGGAATGTCAAGACTAGATACAATCAAAACTAAAGGAATAAGAGAAGCCATGAAAATAGAAAGAACAATAAAGGACGATATTCAACAAAAATATCTAATCTGGTATAGATACGTGAAAAAAAATGACAGAACAAGGAATTCCAAAGCTGGTTTTAAAATGGAGGCCCACAGGAAGGCCATAAACAATATGGATAAGGGCCTGGTCGGAAAAAAGTTTAGCACCGAGACATTGGGAAGACAGAAAAGGCTGGTAACAGGAAACTGGAGAGCGTAGAACGCTGTAAAGCCGTATATATATGTTAGATTCTTTATAGTTACTGTCAAACATCTGCCCATGGAATTACTGTTTTATTTTTACAGCTACTGCTATCTCCATAGACCACCTGCTTTCTAGACTTTCTATTATGTTTAACTAATTACTTAGAACTATGAGAAAACATGTTTAAATTTATATTTGAAACCAACGAGGATTAGTATTAAAAACAACTACGGAATATTTTATTTAGAAGTTACATCATTTCTATAAAAATGTAAACAAAATTAATGTCAAAGAGGTCTCCATACACTGAAGAACTGCATTGAAAACAACACGTTATAATCAGACCCATTTTATCAAGCTATCTATTGTTAGCTAAACTGAAAAAAAATGAATAATTGTCGGCCATACTTTATAATCTGTCACTTGTTGCTAGTAATTTTGCAGCGGGTCTTCAAAGTAGTATTAAAAATAAGCAAGAGAAACATTTAAGGTTCGAAATATCATAATTGATTTGTGGAAAGATGGAAAATTGTACAGAAATAAAGGAAAAGTTGTTAAAAAGTCGCGTGCTACTATTTAGTACATTATAAACAAGTATAAATCAAAGGGTTCCTATAAAATTCGACCACGCTCTGGTCGTCCCAAGAAACTGACTCCACGTAAAGAGGCCAGAAATGTTAGACAAATAATTATAGATCCCAAGAAAAGTGCTCCAAAATTAAAAGAAGAAGCGCGAGAACTATTTTCGAAAAATGTTTGTTCACAAACACTGAGAAATTGTTTACACAGGGCAGGCTATAAGGGATGTGCAGCCAGAAAGAATCCGTTAATTTCGGAAGCTAATAGCAAAAAGCGGTTAGCTTTTGCTAGGGAATACTTTACTAAACCTCCTGAATTTTGGGAATCCGTAATCTTTAGTGATGAAACTAAAATTATTCTTTTGGGTCTGATGGCAGAACTAAAATTTGGAGAAAGAAGAATACCGCATTCGATATTAAAAACATTTGTTCCAAGGTGAGACAAGGGGGTGGCAGTATTCTGCTTTGGGGATGCATGTCCGCTGGAAGGGTCGGAAATTTACATTTTATTAGTGGTACCATGGATCAGCATGTTTATCTGAACATTTTGAGAGACAATTTGAGAGAAAGTGTCCAAAAATTACCACTTGTGAAAAGATACATTTTCCAACAGAACAAAGATCCGAAACATACCACAAACATGGTGCGAGAATGGATGATCCATAATGTGCGACAATAGCTTCATGCACCTCCGCAATCACCCGATGTTAACCCCATCGAGCATTTATGGGAAGAACTTAAACGGCGCGTTCGCAAACATAATGCAAACATGGTTAGCAAACCGCGCTTCAAGTGTAAAAATAAAATGTTTGATGTAGTGGTGATGTGTTGTATAGAAACAAAATTTTGTTTAAAGTTAAGAATTCCATACGCAGGATGAAATATTGATTGAAAAATTTCTCTCGTTTATTGCACGAAGACAAGTAAGAGCAATGCGCGATAATCGTTCAATACTGAGTTCTTATGATGTATTAAACTGGAGCGGAACTTGTTTTTTTTATGCGACAGATTTACAAAAACAAAAATTATGTTTCCACCATACGGTGAGAATCTTGCCACTAATATTCTTTGGACAGAATAGCGACAGCTTCGAGTGTTCTATTAATTCAAAATATCCGACAGGGTGACCAAAGAAATGAAGTGCTGCAGGATGAAGTCCATTCGAGAATGGGCAGAAGAATCCCGATCTCTCACAAACGGTCAGAATTGTAAACGCATCTGCATTTCTTGAAGACATGACTGGAGCTTACTGATACAACTCAAAATTTGCTTTCCCTAAAAGCGCATTTCCACCTCAACGATCACTAACCGGACAAATCTAAAACTAAAACATAGAAACTTTTACTTCCCTCTAAAGTGACTGATTGGAACGCAATATCAGGATGTAGGTTAATCAGGCCTCTCTTCTGTGAGGATGACAAAGGCTGCCCAACAATTATGAATTCGGAATGATTTGTGGAAATGACTAAGGAAATGTTCACAACTGCTTTACAAATATGTAGTTATAACCAGTGAAGTTAGAAGGGTTGGACGACATCACACATTGTATCAGTAATTCGAGAAGTTTTACCAAATAGTTTGATAGAAAAAGAACTAATTTAAGTTGGATTTCAAGTAGCCCTGATTTAACTGATAAATTTTCTCTCGTAAATAAATATTAAAATTAATCTTTAGAGTAACAATTATCGCTTCATAGAGAAATTCAATGAAAGTATCCAGAAATAACAGGTTTTCAGTAATTATTAGTTAACCGCTGTTTTTTATTAATCTCTTTTCATTATTGTAAATATTTTAAAATTTATTTTTTTACGAAAACACGTGACATTAATTTTTAATTAAAAAGAAACATAAATAATTTGTTTATTCAAACATTGTATGCAATTTCACTGATGAATACTCATCGATTTTGTATTATTTTTTGCTTTAAATTATTCAAACAACTTTCAATGTGGTAACCATAACAATTCCCTTTAGAATCTTAATTAAAATTTTGTTTATTCGTTGCTTTGCAATAATTATGTTAAAATACCACTTTTAATTAATTAAAAAGATAGCGTTGACATTGGTAACGTGTTGGCTGGATATGTGCTGCTGCAATAATGGAAGTACAAATTACTTTTTCTATGACTACTCTGAAAGGTATTTAAAAACGTACTGTTTACGATTCAGAAGAACAAAGATCATTTATGCCAGGAAAGGGAATACGGAAGTAAGTTTTGAATGTGCGCCAGCTAATAGGGAAAGGATGAGAATATAACATCAAAATTTATCTCTGCTTCATCGCTCATCAGAAAACGTTTGACAAGGTGAGATGGCCGAAACTATGGCCGATTCTGAAAGAAATAGGAACTCCGCCACACTTATTAAAGCTTATGCGAACGCTTTACGAATTCAGCATAGCCAAAATACGTTTTAATAACATGTACTTGAACTATCTTGAAGAATCCAACATTATTAGCGTACACCAATATGTCTTTCGTAAACATAGATCAACATGAGATCTTCTGACTTATGTAACACATGTTTGGAACAACGCAATTGAACACTTTGGGGAATCTCGAGCGGTTGCTCTTGACATATCCACGGCATTCGACCGTGTTTGGCACGATGGACACGAGTGTCCGCAGATAGCGGGAAGTTGTTTAACTTAACAAAGACCTAGAAGAAATTCTATCTTGGGGTGACAGTAACCAAGTGGAATTTAACGCTACAAAAGTTAACATTGCTGAACCCGACATAGTTATGGCGGGACACTCCATTCCTCTAACATCATCCCTCAATTTTTTGTGCGTTAATTTGAGAGCAAATATGTCCTAGCACGAACATGTAGCAGGCATAGCAAAGAGAGCTTCTCAAAAGTTGGGAATATTATTTCGAACCAGGAAGCTTTACACTCCACAACAACTGTTAATTCTTTACAAAGCTCAAATTCGACCAATTATGGAATACTGCTCCCATGTTTGGGGCTCCGCTCCCAAACATACACTGCATTTGTTAGATTCTATTCAGAGAATAGCTGTTCGTCTGATTTGAGACCCGGAACTGACCTGCGGCCTTGATTCGCTGGAACATCGAAGAACGGTTGGCAAGTTGAGCCTATTCTACAAGTATTTTCATGGAAAGTATTCGGAGGATGTGGCCCGTTTAATTCCTCCCAGAGCGGTGCATGTTAGAAATACACGTCGCGCTGATACTTCACATCCGTATGAGGTTCAGCTTGTAACTCCTCGTACAACGCTTTTCAAGCAGTCTTTTATATGGAGAACATCATCTCTTTGAAATAATTTGCCCAGGACTGTTTCCCAGCGAGTACAATTTGCAGCGTGAATCGTTTTTTCCGCACACGTGTCGCTCCTGTAGCGCTTTAGGGACCTCCCTGCAGCACCTGTGCTGGACCTATAAAAAAAAATGTACGCAGAAAGCTTCACTACGAAAATTGGTCTCTGGCAAGGATGGATTTTTTCGCCACTACTGTTCAACATTTATACGAAGTACATAATGCACGAAGTTTTCAATAACTGGAATGATGGTATCGCCGTTGGAGGAAAATGCATACAGAACTTGCGCTATGCAGATGACACCTTGACAAGGATCAGTAAAAGCTACGGATTGGAAGTAAACAACAACAAAACAAAAATAATGATCATCAGTAGAACGGATGATAATCAACCTCAACATCTACTAGAATATGAAACAATAGATTCCTATTAATACCTTGGGTCTCTAATTATTACCAATACCGGTCAGTATTACTCAGAAATGCATAGCAGACTCTCAATTGCTCGCTCTGCAACCGACTAAGTTAAAGCTGGCAAAAAAGTTTATATTTCCGACTGCAACATATACATCGGAAACATGGACGAAAAAGGAAGCTGATAGAAATAAAATTGCTGCATTTGAGATGTGGGTGTATCTTCGAATTCTTAGGATATTGATGGTGAAACATTGAACTAATCAGTCTATTTTACAGAAGTTAAAAATTACTAAAAGGCTAAGCTCGCTTATAAACCAGACATACTCGTACTTGAGGTATTTCGGTCACCAGAAGACATGATCTGGAATCACTGGTCATGTAGGGAAAGATTGAAGGTAAGCGCTGCAGGGGGAGATCACCTTCACGTTGGGTGGATCAGATGAAAGGGTTAACCGGAAAGTCATTGCATGAAGCATCAGAGCATGCACAGAATCGAAAACAGTGGCAGATGTTAGTTCAATCCATTTATTGAGCACAGAGTCACTATACGCTCTCGAGGATGAAAGGACTTTGGAGGAAGTGTGAAGAAATTTTAATGTAAGCTAAACCTCTGTGTAAACACTGCACGTGTGTGTAAACACTGCATGTCACTTGTCATGTGTTTTCTATCTGTTTTTCTGTAAAGAAGGTTAAACAGCCAGACATATATGATATTTTAATAGAAATATTCGTATATGTTTACTGGCCTTGGAAATTACGCACAGAAATATGTAGTAGTTTATCGGACGCAGACCGTTAGTAAATTTTGCTTTACCCCTAGAATAAAACTAGGGACCAGCCTGAGAACAAACAGGGGTCAGGCCAGAGAAGAGACTACGTAGAAAGCCATTTCAGCCAGGTTTTCATCTGGCGCCACTCTGCCTATCTGAGGTTCACGTTGCCAAACTTAAAAGCCATAAGGTTTTCAGTGTCCCGCTCGGAAACACTTACTTCGATATCCATCTGTCTGTCAATAACACCCAATTTTCTTCGAAACTATTTAATATTAAAAGTTGAAATTCGGCACATATATAAGAATTGATAGCTCAATCAAAACAGTGTAGTTTCGAAAGTTAAATTTTGACGTAATGGGTTAGTTTTGGGGGATGAAATTGGAAGTAATTTTTTTTTTACCAGATCATCGAAGAACGCTTGCGAAAACACGAGTTCAAAATCATATATGAAGTAATACTTGCGAACACTTTTTTTGTATTAATTTTTAAAGAAATGGCCAAAAATTTCTGTCTTCTCTTATCTCGAAAAGTACTGACCAAAAAATTTTGATCAGTACTTTTCGATAAATTGAGCGAAAAATATCATTAGTGCATTACGTTTGATAATTTACCTGGTATTTAAAAGAAAAACTATTTGGTTTGAAAATATAGTGGAAATTATTTAATATGCTTTTTAGTACACATACTAGTGAACAACAGATAGGTACCGAGATAAAACAATTTTATTTTGTTTATAATTATTGAAATATGTAGGTAGTGAATATTTCTTTTATACTTTATTACTAGATTCTAGATCGAGCTAGATTGATTTATTGGCTATTAAGTAGCTAAGACGCTATAGGTATTATACATTATTGACTAAGAAAAAACGTAAAAATACATACTGGATGTAAAGATATACACATGTCAGAAATTTTTTGTCTTATTGGAAACTCATTTGGGATGTGTTTTGTGAAGTCACTGATCAAGTTATTCCTCCGTAACGAAAACTTTTATTTTAAACGCAATCACATTACGGAATACTAATTGCGCAAGTCCAACTTGCACTTGACCGATTTTTTTTCCATTCCAGCTAGGTTTTCATCTAGCGCTACTCTGCTTATCTGAGGTTCACGATGCCAAACTTAAAAGCTGCATGGTTTTTAATCTGTATAATCAATGTTAAGATGGAACTGGAACAAATTCGCTCTAGTGCCTGTCTTTCAGAGCTTCATGCCGATGTCAGAGTCAACTAACTGTACCGTTAACCGTCCATAGTTAAAGTCACGTTCTATCGCCGTGAGTTAAATTTCACTTATCAATTGCTGTTACCGTTTATTATCATTAGTTAGCGTTATCAACTGTCGCCTAATTTAACCTCCAACTATACTTTAGATTACGAACTACGCATATACTCATATTACCTCTCTTTGGACTAAAACGCTTCCAGTTTAATATTGCTTCCTTTAAATTGTGTTTTGTTGATGTCAAAAATAACTCTAAGATTATGGATCTTACTTCCTACGTTTTAAAAAGTTTGTTTTATTTTTTATCTTGTTCCTTTTATTCATCAGGAAATATCTATCATACTCAGCCAAAAACCAGTAGTTGATATGCGCATTGGTTTCTGGTCTACCGTTTCGTTTCTCGACGATCAGCAATCCAGTCAAACTGGATATTCAACAGGCCTTCAAGTCATTATTTTAAATGGAATTTCAAAAATCTCCATAAATCTGGCTTTTATTAAAAATTTTATTCAAGATCAAAATTGAAAAAAATGGTATTTGAAAAAATCTCTTAAACGGCGAGTTCTTTCGTAAAAATGTTTGTTGATCCCTTCCGAATAATAGGATTTGTCCAAGTCTGCAAAATATCCATTAGTGTCTGCAATCACCTCCTCGTTTGAATAAAATCTTTGTCCCGCCAGCCATTTCTTCAAATTGGGGAACAAATAGTAGTCCGAGAGAGCCAAGTCTGGAGAATAGGGGGGATGTGAAACGAGTTGGAATCCTATTTCCATTAATTTTGCGACCACAACTGCTGAGGTGTGTGCTGGTGCGTTGTCGTGATGGAAAAGGACTTTCTTGTGGGCCAATCGCGGGCGTTTTTCTTGCAGCTCGGATTTCAAACGGTCCAATAACGATGAATAATATTCACCTGTAATAGTTTTACCCTTTTCCAGATAGTCCATGAAGATTATCCCTTGCGAATCCCAAAAGACAGTCGCCATAACCTTTCCGGCCGAAGGAACGGTCTTCGCCTTTTTTGGTGCAGATTCCCCTTGGTAACCCATTGTTTAGATTGTTGTTTGGTCTCAGGAGTATAGTAATGTATCCATGTTTCATCCACAGTGACGAAACGACGCTTAAAGTCCTCCAGATTCTTCTGGAACAGCTGCAAACCATCCTTGCAACACTTCACACGATTCCGTTTTTGGTCAAGCGTGAGCAATCGCGGCACCCAACTTGCGGATAGCTTTCTCATGTCCAAATGTTTTTCCAAAAATTATGTACCCGTTCAGTCGAGATGCCACAGCACTAGCAATCTCACGCACCTTAACTCTTCTGTCATCCATCACCATATCATGGACTTGATCAATGATTTCTGGAGTCGTAACCTCCACAGGCCGTCCAGAACGTTCAGCGTCACTTGTGCCTATATGGCCAGTCCGAAAATTTTGAAACCACTTATAAACTGTTCTAATCGAAGGTGCAGAGTCACCATAATGTTTATCAAGCTTCTCTTTAGTCTCCTGAGGCGTTTTGCCTTTCATAAAGTAATGTTTAATCACCACACGAAATTCTTTTTCGTCCATTTCTTGAAAATCACTCGACTTCCTTGATTCACACGAATGCCAAACACAAAGAAATAGACCAAAATGGCTTGGTGTGCGTTCATTCAAGAGATGCTACTAACTAAACATGACCTCGATACGCGCCGGTGGTACCATCTCTCGGACTTTGCACGGACTTTTCAAACCAGCCTCGTATAACGTAATAGGAAAAAAGTGTTGAAATATTTTTTGTAGAGAATCGTATGACCTACAAATTTTGTAATAACTATTTTTTCGAAAAAAACTCACCGTTTAAAAGATTTTCTTGGAATACCGGTTATTTCAACTTTGAACTTGAATACAATTTTTAGCACAGGCCGGATTTATGGGGGCTTTAGAAATTTCATTTAAAATGATGATTTAAAGGCCTGCACAAATTTTTAGCTCTATCGGAATTTATCCGTTTGGAATTTTTTTCACTATTATGACGGGGCTATACACATTGGCTCCCAGATTATCGTTTTCCTATTGCAATGAGTTAAGCTAAGCTGATAGGTCCTTGACCATACAAATCTAAAGGATGGAGCCTCAGATTTATCTGTTGAATAACTTCAACCAAAAATCAACATAGCGATAGATTAACTGAGGCTTAATGCAACAACACCATCGTTGCAAGGTAAGGACTAAACTGATACCACCATAAGATGCGTTGGGAAAAAATTAATTTCACAGGTCAAACAACTTTGAACTGCCGTATAAAGCTTAACTTTTATAAATTGTTTCCACTTAAAGAATTCACCGGGTATAGAAAATGCAATTTTACATGTGAATAATCAAAGCCTTTGAATTATTGAATTTATATTTAATTTAATAATCAATTTCCAATATGCTAACCGTAACGAACAGTTTTAATTTAATTTATATTTATTTTTTGACTAAAAACAAAAGTTTTAAATAAAAGAGTTAGGCGACTAACACTTTACATGTGTGGATTGAGGTTCTGTATTTTAAACAAGTGCAAATTCTATTCCGATTTACGTTAGTATAGAGTTTATAAAAGTTTGAAGGATTTACGAGTACTTATTTCCGTATTATTTCTAATGCAATTACAGTCATTGACACACTTTGCTAGAGAACAGTAGAAAATTTGAAATAAAAATATTATACCTTCTAAGGAGGCATCTGAACGGAAGTTATGGTTTGGTAGGGAGTCAACTTTGATGAGGTTAGCAGTATTCCTTTTTGTGAAAAATGTGTGAAAACTTCGGCAAAAATATATCAAGGCAGTATTTTAGAGAACGTTATGAAACCCTAAACAATACTCTTTTCAAAAAATAAGCATTGGGTCTTCCAGCACCTGGACACAAAGATAAAACAACACAAACATGGCTTCTACAAAATGTACCTTCATTTATTACTACAAAGGATTGGCCTTCTGCAAGTCCTGATCTAATTCTTTTACATTATAAACTAAGATCCCTCTTAGAGGGTATGGTTTGCTCTAAAAGATATGTCAATCTTGACTCTTTAAAATGAGCTTTAACAAAAGTGGTGGACAATTTTTCGTTGAGTCAAGTGCATG
>CM032446.1:56967950-57099990 GCA_019049505.1 Pachyrhynchus sulphureomaculatus
TATATATATATATATATATATATATATATATATATATATATATATATATATATATATATATATATATATAGATACACATATACAACGTTAGTCGTTACACTTTTAACCTCTTATATATTTTTCTATTTGATATTACATAATTACACTTCAAATATGTATATTATAATAACCAAAAACCAAAAAAAATTTCAAACAGTAAAAATGTGTAAAAACTGAAAATGTAAAAAATAATACGTTTCGATTCCTTGAGTCCGAGGACCCTCGAAAAGACCTGAAACATATTAAATTAGAAGCGACTTTCATCCTTGACCTATTGTTGATTCCCTTATGTATATTACAAATATATCATGGTTTACAAATCTGTTAATATTACCCAATGTTTTGAAAAAAAGAAGCCACTCTTCTAACTTATTTTATCGCCCATTTAATCCCCTATATTTTTACGGTACGCAATTATGCTTAAAATTTATCCAATGTCTCAACCAATAACCTAGAAAAATTCACAAAATATTTTACCTATTTTACCTTCTTCCCCTAATAAAATTGAAAGCAATGAATACTTAGTTTTTTAGATTTCGCGATTTCAGGAGCCTTGAAAACGGTATATATGAAACAATTCTTTTAACCTCCTTTCCCACCTCTTTAACTCATTATATCTTTTACTATAAATGATTATGCATAAGATTTGTTTGTTATCTCAACAATAAAAAACAAGCTGGATTTTATTCCTGCTTGTTTTTTTTTAACCATACAAAATTTATCGACACCCAGCCCTTTACCCCTTTCCAATGAAGTGACATCACTATTTCAAGTATTTTATGTATAAAAAACAATATCAAATACTAAAAATGAAAAGTCCATATTTTAGCAGTAACCAACTCTTTTCTTATTTGTCAATCCATCTCCGGACTTATTTAGTCGCATCACAACTAGCTGAGCTAGGACAGACAAACAAAAAAACAAATCTCATAGAACTTATTGGAGTGGTAGCGTAACATCGTGGTAAGATACAATAAATAGTATCTCTAGCTGGTTAAAGCTTAAAATTTAAAAGCATATCTACTCTCCGTCGGAGGCTTTTAAGGTCACACACCGACAGAGGATTGTCCAGCTTGTGAGCGTAGCAACAATCGCGGGGGTTATTTTCTCTTGAATACAATAATTTCATTAGGCAAGAGAAGTAAAAAGTTGAACAAAGAAAGCAATTTTGGAATTTTGATATGATATACCTAATATTTTTCTTCACATTAATATTTCTGTTAATATTGGAAAGAAAAAACATAGTTTGTTGATTTTTTGACTCGAAGAACCCTGGAAAGGCCGTATTACACGATATGTTTAAAGCAATCTTTCCAGATTAATTAACTTTGTGCTTCATGAAAAGAAATATCTTTGGTGATGAAATTAGCGTAAATGTTCACGAATTTGATTGGTTTATCCAAATTTAACAAAACATAACCTGAACCAGTCCAAAAGTTTAAAACAGAAAGCGAAGTGAAACTTAATATTTTTGAAAGAATCATGAATGCTATAACTAGGATTAAAAACATGGAAAATACTTTATTGTCTCTGAATTGCTAAAGTATGATTATACTGTTATATAGAAAGATATTCAGTTTTCAAAAAAACTAAACCTATATATATATATATATATATATATATATATATATATATATATATATATATATATATATTTTTAGTTTTTTTGAAAACTGAATATCTTTCTATATAACAGTATATATATATATATATATATATATATATATATATATATATATATATATATATATATATATATATATGTATATATAGATATATATATATATATATATATATATATATATATATATATATATATATATATATATATATATATGTATGTATATATATATATATATATATATATATATATATATATATATATATATATATATATGTTATTTATATGCGAATTTTAAAGAAAAGTACAAGGAAAAAAACTATATCACGTTATCGAAAAGACCTCTCCAGTGTTTGGGGTGATGCTTTCAAACATACTCTCCATTTGTGAGATCCTACTCAGGAAAGAGCTATTTTCCTGATTAGAAACCAAAACTTTCTGAACCATTAATGATTTAAAACATTTTAGAAAAGTTGATAAGCTAAGTCTCCATTATAAATACTTTCATGGAAACTGTGATATCTGTATATTTATATAATTTATATGTAAATATATATACAGTAATACCCCGCTTTACGCGAGGGATACGTTCCGAAAAAAATCGCGTTAACTGAAATTCGCGTATATCGAGGTTTATGATTAAACATAGTCAAAATTTAATACAAAAAAATACAAATCATTTTAATCAATCACTTTAATTCTAAGAACACTTTATGCAATACATACTCTTATTTTTTACGGAAAAATACATCTATTGTCTTTTGGGTAACGTTTTGTTTACGTTCTTGTAAAATACGTTCATAACACCCAACACTGTTTTTAATTGTTTGACACACGGTCAAGACACGGTCATCATTATTGTCTATACAGTAATACCCCGCTTTACGCGAGGGATACGTTCCGAAAAAAATCGCGTTAACTGAAATTCGCGTATATCGAGGTTTATGATTAAACATAGTCAAAATTTAATACAAAAAAATACAAATCATTTTAATCAATCACTTTAATTCTAAGAACACTTTATGCAATACATACTCTTATTTTTTTACGGAAAAATACATCTATTGTCTTTTGGGTAACGTTTTGTTTACGTTCTTGTAAAATACGTTCATAACACCCAACACTGTTTTTAATTGTTTGACACACGGTCAAGACACGGTCATCATTATTGTCTATACTCTGCAATATGTCCAAACCTGAATAAATTTTTGAAAGTGCATTTTGTATTTCCCCTGAAGATAAAACTTTCTCTTCTACTTGTTCTTCCTCATCGTAGATAGGATTATTCTGTAACTCGATCAGATCTTCATTGCTAATAGGATCGTCGTGCGTTGCTACAAGTTCTACGAGATCTTCTACCGTGACATCTTCAAGTTCAGACCCCTCAATCATTGCAGCAATGTCTTCAAGCACTTGTCTCTGCATCTGGACAATTCTTCTAGGTGCTTCCACTACATCTGGCCAAAGATTACGCCACACCCCATTCATACAACTCATTTTAACTTCCTTCCAAGCCTCTTCTATGTTGTGAATAGACTTCATAATGTTGTATGACTTCCACCACTCTCGCATAGACTGTCTTCCTTCCCCGTCAGTTTCATGAATTAGTTGGCTAAAAGTGCGGCGATGGTAATAAGCTTTGAAGTTTGCTATTGCTCCCTGGTCCATAGGTTGTAATATTGACGTAGTGTTTGGTGGAAGGAACTTTACGTACACTTTTAAGTCTCTGGGCGTATCAAGTGAGGTTGGATGTCCTGGGGCATTGTCTAAGAGTAATATAACTTTAGGTTCAAGCCCATTTCTGTCACAGTATGATTTGACTGATAGGCAAAAACTATTAGAATACCATTCTTGAAAAATTTCCCGTGTAACCCACGCCTTTCTGTTTGATCACCACACAACTGGTAGACTTGTCTTGTCTGTGCCTCGCATTGCACGGGGTGTTTCTGAATGGTACACTAGTAAAGGTTTCAGTTTGAAATCACCAGTGGCATTACCACCCAGCAGAAGTGTTAGTCGATCTTTCGCAGCTTTGAAACCACTGGCTTGACGTTCTTCCTTAGAAATGAATGTTCGAGATGGCATTTTTTTCCAGTAAAGTGCGGTCTCATCAACATTGAAGATGAGACAAGCAGGAATTTTCTCTCGTCTAACGAAGTCTTGAAACTTGTCTGGAAACTCAGCTGCAGCTTGAATGTCCGCGCTGGCCGCCTCGCCTGTTATGTGGATATTGTGAAGATTAGAACGCTGCTTGAACCGATGGAACCAGCCTCTGCTGGCAGCAAAAGTCGGAGTGGCACTCCCTTCTCCTTCTTTTGTTTTCAGCATCTCATACAAAGATTTTGCTTTTGTGCATATGAGATCTTGACTTAGTGGTGTGTTCTTCTTATTCAAATCTTCGATCCAGACTGACAGTAATTTCTCCATTCTTTCTAAGATAGATGATCTCGAACGAGAAAGTTTTGTTGCACTTATAGGTGTTGAACCTTCGCTGGAGATTTTAATTTTTTCCCGATTTTTATAAATCGTTTCTCACAGTCGATTCTGAGAGTCCAAAATCTCTCCCAACAATTGTTGCTTTGCCTCCATTTTCCATTCTTCTTAACACTTTCATCTTCAATTCCAAAGTGACGCTTTTACGCTCTTTTTTCTTTACAGGCGGCATTTTTAACGTAGGGTTAAATTATGTATGTATGTATCTCCAATAAATATTAAAACAAAACTGCCAGCCGACCGAACTAACATTACGGAACAAATGAACACACGAAACGAACGAGGAAATCCCCATAGAACAAAGTCGAAGGACAGGGAATTCCCAATTCTTCAAAGAGAATATTCAGAGAAAGCGGGGATCCCCCCGCGACCATAGAGAAGTTAATGACTACATGAGCGCGAAATTTGAAATTCGCGTTATAGTGAAACCGCGCGTAACGGGGTCGCGCTAAGCGGGGTATTACTGTACATATATATATATATATATATATATATATATATATATATATATATATATATATATATATATATATATAGATATATATATATATATATATATATATATATATATATATATATATATATATATATATATATACATATATATATATATGGGACTTTTCACTGCAACCGGGACAAAGTTCTGCCTAAAATTGTAGGCCACGGAAAATAATGTTTGATGGCTGAAATTATTCGGAATACAGAGCACTTTCGAATGCTGAGTGGCAAAACATGATCATTCAAAATGGCGGGCCCAATATAGCAGCAGAAAAGTTATTAAAACTATAAAAACAACTATAAAATATTCGAGAAAGTATTTAAATTGCTATTTATAAATTTTATTTGTCCACCTTCGAGCGTTTGCACCACTGTTGAGAAATTCAAAATGGCTAATCCACCAAATTACATCAGATCTCTGATTCTCATAGAACTTGATATATTACGTGTTCTTGATGCCTCTAAAGTGCTATTATAAACTTATATTTTTAAAATATGTTTAACTTTTGCATAGTAAGACCTTATCTCCTTAAAAGGCTGATTCAAGTTAGGTAAGCATTCATCCTTTTTCAGGTTGGAGATTTTGAGCAATTCTGATATGAAATCGTTTGTAGTTCAAAGGTTGCTGATGGTTACTGATTATGAATCTAAAGTCAGATTTTAAAAATTCAAAATATCTGATCCAATATGTCAGACGTCGAACAGAAATACAAAAAATTTTTAAATTAAAAAAATTATTCATATTCTACATAGAATTTGCCATAAAAAAATTTTTCACTAAAATCCTTAGGTTTCGTGAAAAAAATTCCTAAATTATCTGTAATTTCATATTTTGGGTACTGAAGGTCCATATTTATAAATATGTTTTCGGAAAAAGTTCTCTGTGTTTAACAGGGTTAAAACTGTTTTTAAATGTAATTTTAGATACTACTTTACTTTTTTTTCAATTGTTTCTATTTATTTTTAGTTTTTTTTTTAACTTTGTTTTAATTTTTATATATTTAAGAGATTACATAACCCTGAGATTTTCAAGAAATCAAAATTTATTAACTATTCCTTTAAGAATATTTTAAGATTTCAACTGTTTCAATATTCCGAATATTACCTGAGTAATTTGAAGTGAGCGTGGATTATAAGACGCTGAAGCAATATATTTTTCTTTTGCATTTTTCTCGAAACTACTTATTTTGAACTGATAGAGACGATGTATATGAACAAAAAGTAATACGGGCTTTAACACTTAAAGAAACTTTCAACTCTGTTAAACGCAGAGAGAGAGCTTTTTTCGAAAACATGTTTATAAACATGGATCTTCAGTACCCAAAATATGAACTTACAGATAGTTTCGGAATTTTTGTCTCGGAATCTATGCATTCTGTTGAAAAATTACTAGAGACCTCTTTTTTTTGCAAATTTGATGTAAAATACGACTGCATTTTTTTATTCCAAAATTTTTAATTTTTTGGATTGATGTCTGCTCGACATCTTGAATTTTTAAAATCTAACTTTAGATTTATGGTCAGTAACCATCGGCAACTTTTGAACTAGAAACGATTTCATATCATAATTACTCAAAATCTCCAACCTGAAAAAGGGTTAACGCTTACTTCACTTGTAGCCGCTATATTGGATCAGCCTTTAGGAAATGAGGTCTTACTATTCAAAAGTTAAACATATTTTAAAATTACAAGTTTATAATCGCACTTTAGAGGCCTCAAGAACACGTAATATATCAAGTTCTATTAGAATCAGAGACCCGACCTATTTTGAGGCCCGCCATGGTGGATCCGCCACATTGAATTTTTGATGCAAACACACGAATATGGATAGGTAAAATTTATAAACAGCAATCTAAATGGTTTTTTCGAAAATTGTCTAGCTATTTTTACAGGTTTTTTCGACGCATATCTTACTTGTACCCGCCATTTTAAGTGAACATATTTTGCCACTCAGCATTCGAAAGCGCTTTGTATTCCCAATAATTTGAGGTGTCAAACATTATTTTCCGTTCCTTACAATTTTGGGCAGGGCTTTGTCCTGGTTGACGTAAAACCTCCCTTATATGTATATGTATATATATATATATATATATATATATATATATATATATATATATATATATATATATATTATATATATATATATATATATATATATATATATATATATATATATATATATATATATATATACATATATATATATATATATATACATATATATATATATATATATATATATATATATATATATAATATATATATATATACATATATATATATATATATATATATATATATATATATATATATATATATATATATATATATATATATATATATATGTATATATATATATATATATATATATATATATATATATATATATATATACATATATATATATATATATATATATATATATATATATATATATATATATATATATATAATATATATAAAATGCAACGTCTGTCTGTCTGTCTATCTGTCTGTCTGTCCGTCCGTTAGTGCGCTTATCACTGGAGAACCCCTTATCCGATTTACATACTTTTTTTTTAAAACATACATATGTTCTCTGGCCAGGTTATAGGCTATATTTTATTACGATAGGTAGCATAGGGAATGAGCAGTGACAATAATAGTGAATGAAGTCGGAAAAAAGTATGCCGCGCGTTCCCTTGCAATACACAGCCTAAACCATTAAATTAGGAACAATATTTTTGTAGCAGAGAACATCTCTAATCTATAATCTATAATATATATAAAATGCAATGTCTCTGTCTGTCTGTCTGTCCATTAGTGCGTTTATCACGCGAGAACCACTTATTCGATTTACGTGTCTTTTTTTAAATTCATACATATATTTTTTGGCCTGGTTATATAAAAAATAATAATAATAATTTATATCTATAATATATGTAAAATGCAACGTCTCTCTGTCTGTTTGTCTGTCCGTTAGTGCGCTTATCCTTCGAGAACCACTTATTCGATTTACGTGATATTTTAAATTCATACATATGTTCTCTGACCAGGTTATAGATATATATTTTATTACATCTATAATATATATAAAATGCAACGTCTCTCTGTCTGTCTGTCCGTCCGTTTACATGCTTTTTTTTAAAACATACATATGTTCTCTGGCCAGGTTATAGGCTATATTTTATTACGTTAGATAACATAAGGAATAAGCAATGACGATAATAGTGAATCAAGTCGGAAAAAACTTTGCCGCTAGAGCGTTCTCTTGTAATACATTGCCTAAACCATTAAATATGGAACAATATCATGTAGCAAAGAATATCTGTAATATATATAAAATGCAACGTCTTTCTGTCTGTCTGTCCGTTAGTGCGCTTATCACTCGAGAACCACTTATCCAATTAACGTGTTTTTTTTTAATTCATACATATGTTCTCTGGCCAGGTTAGATAATAATAATAATAATCTATATAATATACCATATATAAAACGCAACGTCTCTCTGTCTATCCGTTAGTGTGCTTATCATTCGAGAACCACTCATCCGATTTACGTGATTTTTTTTAAATTCTTAATTTAATATGTCAAAAAAAATCTATAATAAATATAAAACGTAAAGTTTCTCTGTTTGTCTGTCTATCCATTACTATGCTTGGCACTCAAGAACCACTTATCCGATTTACGTGTTTTTTTTTTTTATAAAATACAAAGGGAATAAACAGAGGCAAAATGCTAATATGTAGGAAAAAAGATGGAAGTTTAGCAGTAAGCTTGGTAGAAAGACTGAATAGATGGGGGGAATACTTTAAAGAAACACTAAATGGAGATGAAAATGAGTTGAATGAGAAATAGGAAGCAAAATTAACTGAAGGGCAGGAGGGGACAAACAAACCCTGCAAAGAAGAAATAAGAAAAATACTCAGAACCCAAAAAAAATAAGGCCCCGGGTGGAAATTGTATAACAGCAGAACTGGTCAAAGCTGGAGGAATGAAATATGCCGGTTGGTGCAAGAAATATGGGAAACAGAAAAGATGCCAGTGAGCTGGAGATAGTCGCCCATTTGTCCAATATACAAAAAAGAAGAAAAAAACTATATGTGCTAATTATAGACCAATAGCCTTACTGGATGTCGTGTACAAGATAGTAGGGTTGACTATCAAAAACAGACTAGCAGAGAAAGCCGAATCTATTCTGGGAGAGTACCAGTGTGGATTCAGGAAAAATAGATCGGTTACAGACCAGATATTTTCGATTAAGCAAATCCAAGATAATAGCTTAAAACAAAATTTGGCACTACACTTGGTCTTTATGGATTTCAGAGAAGCATATGACTCTATAAATAGAGAAGAACTCTACAAGATAATGGAAGAACTAAAAATTCCAAGTAAATTGATTCGCATGGTGAGAATGACCCTGAATGACACAGAAAATAGAGTGTTGGTTGAGGGCAAGTTTAAGGTGAAGAGAGGATTAAGACAGGGGGATCCAGTGTCGACATGTCTATTTAATTTGCTAATAGAGAAGATATACCAACAAACCTGCCAATGCTTGGCCTATGCGGATGAAGTAGCAGTAATTGCAAGAGCAAACGGAACCTCAAAAAAGCCATAAGTAGGATAGAAGAAAGGGGAAGGATGAGAGGACTGAAGATAAATGAGGAAAAAAACAAAATACATGGAAATTACAAAGAAGAAGGATAATAAAAACAACAAAAGTTTAGATATAATAAACAACTTCGGGAAAAGATATACGTTTGTAAAAGTAGACAAATTTAATTATCTGGGAGTAACAATAACAGAGAGTGGACAAGAAAGGACAGAGATACAAGAAAGAATAGTGAAAGGACAGAGATGTTTGGGGGCAATGAATCCATTATTAAAATCAAAGAATGTATCAAGAAAAGCAAAAGAAAGAATAAATACAGCAGTTGTCAGACCCACGGTGACATATGGTTGCGAAACGTGGAAACTAAATGTAAGAGAAAAGGAGACGTTGGAGGTGTGGGAAAGGAAAGCTTTGAGAAGAATCTACGGAGGAAGGAAAGAAGAGGGACTGTAGAGAAGAAGAACAAATTGCGAATTAAAATGCCTATATACGGAACCCCTTATAAGCCAAATCATAAGAAGCCAGCGATTAAGATGGTTGGGACACCTGGCAAGGATGAAGGAAGAAAGACAGGCAAAGCAAGCCGTAATAAGAGGAGTGGTTGGAAGAAGAGGCAAGGGTAGACCTCGATCTACATGGATACAGGCAGTAAAGCAAGATCCGGAGTTGATGGGAATCCCGCACTAGGAAAAAGCTAAAAGGAGATAAAAAGAAGTGGAGACAAGTATGCAACCAAGCCATGGGCCTCTAAGGCCCCTTGAACTATATAATAATATAAACATAACGAATAAGCAGTGACGATAAAGGCGAATCAAGTCCACGCGAGCGGAGCCGCGACACACAGCTAGTATATATATATATATATATATATATATATATATATATATATATATATATATATATATATATATATATATATATATATATATATATATATACGAGGCTGGTTTGAAAAGTCCGTGCAAAAATAAAAACTACTTATATGTTTGGGGTAAACCTTTTTTATTTTTCGACATAGTCTCCTTTTAGGCTTATACACTTCGTCCAACGATGTTCTAGTTTGTTGATCCCTTCCGAATAATAGGATTTGTCCAAGTCTGCAAAATATCCATTAGTGTCTGCAATCACCTCCTCGTTTGAATAAAATCTTTGTCCCGCCAGCCATTTCTTCAAATTGGGGAACAAATAGTAGTCCGAGGGAGCCAAGTCTGGAGAATAGGGGGGATGTGAAACGAGTTGGAATCCTATTTCCATTAATTTTGCGACCACAACTGCTGCGGTGTGTGCTGGTGCGTTGTCGTGATGAATAATATTCACCTGTAATAGTTTTACCCTTTTCCAGATAGTCGATGAGGATTATCCCTTGCGAATCCCAAAAGACAGTCGTCATAACCTTTCCGGCCGAAGGAACGGTCTTCGCCTTCTTTGGTGCAGATTCCCCCTTGGTAACCCATTGTTTAGATTGTTGTTTGGTCTCAGGAGTATAGTAATGTATCCATGTTTCATCCACAGTGACGAAACGACGCTTAAAGTCCTCCGGATTCTTCTGGAACAGCTGCAAAACCATCCTTGCAACACTTCACACGATTCCGTTTTTGGTCAAGCGTGAGCAATCGCGGCACCCATCTTGCGGATAGCTTTCTCATGTCCAAATGTTTATGCAAAATATTATGTATCCGTTCAGTCGAGATGCCCACAGCACTAGCAATCTCACGCACCTTAACTCTTCTGTCATCCATCACCATATCATGGATTTGATCAATGATTTCGGGAGTCGTAACCTCCACAGGCCGTCCAGAACGTTCAGCGTCACTTGTGCCCATATGGCCAGTCCGAAAATTTGAAACCACTTATAAACTGTTCTAATCGAAGGTGCAGAGTCACCATAATGTTTATCAAGCTTCTCTTTAGTCTCCTGAGGCGTTTTGCCTTTCATAAAGTAATGTTTAATCACCACACGAAATTCTTTTTCGTCCATTTCTTGAAAATGACTCGACTTCCTTGATTCACACGAATGCCAAACACAAAGAAATATACCAATATGGCTGAAACTTGGCGTGCGTTCATTCAACAGATGCTACTAACTAAACATGACCTCGATACGCGCCGGTGGTGCCATCTCTCGGACTTTGCACGGACTTTTCAAACCAGCCTCGTGTATATATATATATATATATATATATATATATATATATATATATATATATATATATATATATATATATATATTGTAACATTCATTTTTTCCTAGATTTTAAGACCATATAATGTTACTGATTTTTCACTTTATAATGTACTTCTTTTCATTTTTGTATCGAGCGGTATATTAATCAGAATGCTAGCCGCTCGTTATATAGTGTGCTGTGCGGGTTTGCGACCGAATCTATCGATACGCCGGGATTGGTCAAATGTTTGTATCCGGAGTTTTGGTTCCGGCGTCGCCATATTACAGACAGAGTGCCCACGGCTTATTTAAGGGTCCGGATGACGCGAATCTTGGTGAGTACCATCAAGCCGCAGCCAGGCTTAGAACACCGAGCCGCCGCCAGGCAGTAACATCAAGCCGCCGCCAGGCTTAGTACCATCAAGCCGCAGCAAGGCTTATTTTCCACCGAGCCGCAGTAGAGGCTTACGACAATATCTACGAGAGCCAAGTTAAGCACGAGTTTTTTTTATCATAAAGCCGTAGTGGGCGTTGTGTGTTTTCTAAATGGAGTAGTTAAAGTAGGCTCTTCTCAAAAGTGTGAAATCGGTTTTGTGTTGCATTGAAGGCCTAGAAGCTCATAGGAAGACCGTAAGTTACCAGTACATACATCAATAAATATATTCCCCGCAAATAAGTGTTTCAACAGCAATTTGAACTGAAAAATCGCGAAGTGAAAGTCACGACTCTTCGATTTCGGGTGTAGTCAAGATTTAGTAGTAAAATCTCTGATTTAGGGACTCTAATTTATAAAAACTACTTTTAGGCTAGAATTTTTTTTGTATTCCTTAAAACTGCAAAGGTTGGAACTTTTATTTTAAATCATGAATAAATTCTCTTTTTTTGTTGATTAAAGCTAGTGTCTCACTGAATACCTATTTTTCTTTTCAGGATAAGAAAAGTTGTACTAGTATAATTCTTTTTAGTAATATCCGTAAAACACTTCAGTATTTTTTAATTTTTTTAACTGAAGTTAGATCCTTTCTATTTTAAAATGAATGGTGCCCAAAAATTTGTACGACTGAAGTTTTTTTAAAAAAAAATAGAAAATAATTCCAAAAAGACGTATAACAATTATCTCTTACCCATATTTCTCTACCAAGGAAAACTGAGCTAGTGTGTATTTAATTTCTTTAGTTCTTTTAAAATCAGGATTCACTCAATTCATTATCAGAAATTAAAAAGAGGTTGCAAGAAAATTGCGCCCAAGCCTGGGGCAAACAAATTTCAAACGGTACAAAATTGCGCCCAAGCGTGGGAAAAACAATTTTCACAGGGTACAAAATGACGCCTCAAAAAGCGGGCAAGTTCCCATGTTACAAAATAGCGCTGTCAACGCGGGGCTTTTGGAATTTTATTTTTTAAAGGGTTCAGTGTACTAGCTTTCGAACAAAGTAAAAGCTCTAACTTTTCAGATATTTTTATTTCATAATATTTAATTAAACGAAACTACACTATAGCAATAAGACAAAAGCAGAAATTTGTAGAATTATTTATTTCAATTTATCTGATGGTGGTTTAGATATTTGAATTTTGTTAATCGACTCTAAGATAAGAGATTCCTACTTTTTTCTTAAAAGCTACTTTTATAGTTCAGATTAGCAGATGTGCTGGTTTACTTTAATTTTTGCAGTGTTAGATTTATTTTCCGGTTAACCGAAGAAAAAAACTGTACTTTTTTCTCACCGATGTTTTGCATGAATATTAAAAATACTTTGATGATACGAAACGATATTTGGAGATTTTTTTGTTGGAAATTCTTAACATATTTGGTAAAAGAATTTTAATAGAAGGCAATAATTAGAAATTTTTTTTGAAATTGTTGAAGATTTTTTAAATGTTTGGTAAAGAAGTTTACATATTTTAAGTGCCTTTACATATTTTTTATTTTGACTATTGGGAGCACAGGAGAAATATTTTCACGACTTTTTAAACAATTCTTTTAAATTGTATTCATTTATCATGGAAGCCTTCAATTTTAAAGTCAATCACCTACTAGAATATGAGTTAAACTATGAAATGAAAATCCGTCGTATTTTCTCAGAACGTCCGGTCGCGGATAAAAGAAAGATTCCAACGAGGATCTTAAGTAAAGAAATAATCCAATAGATCAGATTGGACTAAATAGTTACAAAAGTTTCTGATTTTTTTTAAGTCTAATAAAAATCCTCCTTCTCAAGTTAAAGCTCCTGCTTCTCCAAATGGTCACATATCTCCTTTATTCGTGCATAAATATTTAGATAATAGACCGCATATAAAGATAAATCTATTAAGTGTCCATTTCTCGGCTTTATTTGACTCTCGTGCAAATACCTCCGTAGGTCAGAATGGTATTAAAATTTTAAGTCGTTTAAGTATAAAAATATGCCATGTCAAAAATAGAAGTGTTACCACTGCAGATGGCAGCCGTTTAAAAGTTTTAGGTACGGTTGAGTTGCCGCTAGTCTGCAATGGTCATTGTTTAGTAATCTCTGCTCTAGTAGTACCTTCTCTATCACATACTTTGGTTTTAGGATGTGATTTTGCACAAAAATTCGGAATTTTTGTAAATTTTAAAGATAATTCGTGGTATCCACAGTCCCTAGAAGTCGATTCTAATACAAGTTTTAAAGATTGTTATTCAGAAAGTTCTTTAGAAAACCTTTTCTCGCGTCTATGTACCGTAGATGATCTCTCGCGGACGGAACGCTTAAAGGCAGAAAAAGTAATAAGCTCTTTCAAGGAAATAAGTAGTAAAGATAGGTTAGGCCGAACGAATAAATTCACCATGTCTATAGATACGGCTGATGCCAGTCCTGTAAAGACAAGGCCCTTCGCCATGTCTCCGTACATGTCAAAAGTATTAAATAAGGAGTTAGACGAAATGTTGAAATTCGGAGTGATATCGTCTATGCTTTGACGGAAGAAAGCTCAACGAGGTCAGCAAATTTGATAACTATCCAGTACCGAACATCGACAGAATTTTGACATCACTCAGGAATGCTAAGTATGTATCCTCGATAGACCTTAGAAAGGCTTTCTGGCAAATTCCTTTGGACAAATCCTCTAAGGAAAAGACCGCTTTTGCAGTAGTAGGCCGAGGTCTATTTCAGTTCGTTACTATGCCGTTTGGTCTAAAGAACGCTGCTCAAACTCAGCAACGTTTAGTGGACGCTATATTTGGTCCGAAATATGAGCCACATATTTTTACCTATCTAGATGATATTTTAGTAACATCGGAAGACTTCGAATCGCATATTCGCTTACTTAAAGAAGTAAAAGATAAATTGAAAGAGGCCGGACTGACGATAAATTTGAGCAAATGTGATTTTTTCAAAACTTCTCTAAAGTTTTTAGGCTATATTGTAGGCTCAAATTCCTTGCGTACCGATCCGGATAAAGTAGCAAGCATGGTTAATTATGCGAGACCTACTAATACTACGGAAGTTAAGCGCTTCGTAGGAATGTGTTCATGGTATAGACGTTTCATTGGGAATTTTTCTACCCTGTTGTCGCCTATTAACGATCTTTTGAAAGGACGAAAAAAAGGACGATAGATTGGACAAAGGCAGCCGAAGAATCTTTTATCAAGATTAAAGAGCTATTGGTTTCAGCTCCCATTTTATCCCAACCAGATTTTTCCCAACAGTTTTATATTTCTAGTGATGCTTCTAATACCGGTTTAGGGGGCGTCCTAACACAGAAAATCAATGGTGAGGAAAGAGTGATAGCGTATGCCAGTAGAACTTTATCAAAGGCTGAACGTAACTATTCGGTTGTTGAAAAAGAATGTTTAGCAGTACTCTTTAACATTGAAAAGTTTCGACCTTACATAGAAGGTGTTCCTTTCACGGTCATAACAGATCATTATAGTTTATTGTGGCTTAATTCTATTAAAAACCCTAGTGGCAAACTAGCGCGTTGGGCGATTAGGCTGAGACAACATACATTTAATTTAATTCATAGAAAAGGAGTCCACAATGTTATTCCTGACGCCTTGTCAAGAATCCCAGATCATACAGGGGACGAAAACAGTCTTAATGCACAAATTGGCGTAAGAATTGATACAGTAGACATAGATCGTATAGATCCATGGTACGATAATTTACGGCAGCAAATTAAGGAATTTCCTCAAAATTTTCCGCAGTGGAAGGTGGAAAATGATTTCGTGTACAAGTTTATCCCAAACCAGTTGCCTTTAAAAGTTAATGTACCTGAGTGGAAAATACTAGTTCCTAAACCACAGAGAGAGGAAATTATAGACATGTGTCACACTCCTCCTACTTCTGGTCATTTTGGTTTTTATAAAACTCTTCACAGGGTTCAGGAACAGTATTATTGGCCAAAAATGCGTTTTGATATCTTAAAGTTTGTGAGGACTTGTGAAGTATGTGGAGCGCAGAAATCTCCAAATACACTACCTATGGGACTGATGGGAAAAGAGAAAACGGTTAATTACCCTTTTCAAGTCATAGCAGCTGATCTAGTAGGCCCATTCCCACGTTCAAAAAGGGGAAATAAATGGCTTCTCGTGGTTTCTTGCTGGTTTACAAAGTATACCATGCTATTTCCTTTGAAAAGCTCTAAAGCTGGATATATAGAGAGAATTTTGGAAAATGATGTCTTTCTAATCCACGGTGTTCCATCGCTCTTAATATGCGATAACGGTACTCAGTTTACCTCTAAGAGTTTTAAGAGCTTAAGTGAAACTTATGGTTTTAACATCCGTTTTAATCCTGTGTACTCTCCACAATGTAATTTTGTTGAACGTAATAACCGAACAGTCGGGACCGCTTTAAGAAGTTACGTTGATTCACATGACACTTGGAATGGCAATATTTCCAAAATTCAACAAGCAATAAATACCGCAAGACACGAAGTAACAGGGTTCACACCGTCTTTCTTAGTTTACGGCAGACATATACCTCTATCTGGATCGTATTATAAAAATTTGGATTTGGATGTCAATGTTGACAGCGAAATAATTCCGGGTAACAGGGGTGAGTATGCCGAAAATTTAAAGGGTTTAAAAGATATTTTCACTGACGTGCGTAGTAGGATACATAAGGCTTATGAACGGAACAGTAAGTCTTACAACCTTAGAAAAAGGGATTTTGCCTTTAATATAGGTGATCACGTTTGGCGAAAAAATAAAATTCTTTCCAGTGCAGCAGATAAATTCACATCTAAGTTGGTACCTAAGTATGTGCATTGCGTGATAAGAGAAAAGATTTCAGACTTAGTTTATGGTTTAGTTAATTTAGATGGGACTAAAGTAGGACGATGGCATATTAAAGACTTAAAACCATTCACTGGACCTAACCCTAATGAAAGTTTGTCAGAAGAAGAATAATTTATATTTACATTATCTTAATTGCTTTACTTTACTTTTTTTGATGTTGCTCTGTAGAGGTGACGACCTCGTTTTTTTGACTGTTATAAAAGTTGAGCAGAGTATAGCTTACTTTTATTATTTTTGCTAAGGTTTTGGGTACTGATCATATCCAAACTTAGGTTGATTGTAGTTGATGTTTAGCATCGACTCAGCTGTTGCGAGCTTGCGAAAGAGTCACACTCAGGATATATCATAAGACTGGTATGTCGGTGGTCGCGGGATTTGATTTGCTTATGACCACAAATAATAATATCCAGTTTTTGACACTTGGAAGCGAAATTTTGATTAGAGGCAATCCAAGGTGATCTTGAGTTTGAACAAGCGCAAGATGGAGCTCGCGTGGTATGATGTAGAGTCAAAAGATTTTTATGAGCAATTTCAAAGTTTGTTACCCGAGTGGGTGTATTTCTATTACCTTAGTGGTATATTTTGGGTGCAATTAAGAGTAAATTGATTTTGGTTTATCCAGTAAGTCTAAGACTTGGATTAATTTGATTTAGATCTTCTTCTGAATTGACAAACTGAGGGTATATTCTTTTTTTCTCAGGGCCGTTTAAACGTTACCTTTGAGTCACAAATTTTTTTAAAATTTTTTTTTTGCATAGACTCATAGGCGTCTGATGAGTTTTTTTCGGTCTACTATCAGATTGATAGGAAATTGAAGTCCTGCAGGAGAACTAAAGGCTGATCATTTACAAGGGATGAGAGAGAGCAGAGTAAGACAGTCGTTTCACAAAGAAATGATCAAAATCTGATACCGAGATGAGAACCTTGTCAAGAGAGGCTAAGCGCAGTGAAGGAAGATTCCTAACCGAATTTTTAGATTTTCACCAGATAATCTAGAAGTTTGGGCTGACAGAAAACGGTTATGCCTGACACCTGTAGCAGTTTCTTCTAGAGGCTATTGTCTAGGGAGACGATTAACACCATGATCAAATATTTTAGCTGTCAACGATGTTTTCTTCTTGTTTCTGATTAAGCTGGAAAAGCTCTTGTCGTCTTCAAAAGTTTAGTTGCATTGCCACCGAAAAATTGAGAAATTTTTGCTTCATGTAGCTTTTTAAGCTCATTTTCGTTTTTTGGAAATTTCCGTTAGAAGCTTGGTTAAGTCAACCTTGTAAACCTTTTAGGTTGTATCCCGTAAGTTATTTTTTTTTACAGGCTGTGATGCACCGGGTGCTAACAGATGCCGTTACGACGTTTGGCAGGAAATTAGTCTTCCTAAGGAACAGACTGATTGGAAGGGTAGTCTATGGGGGGCAAACGTTTGACCTTTGGGACCTTTTAAAGGTTTTGTTACTCAATGGTTATTTCTATTTGAGCCAAAGGAGAGCCTAGCTACTGTAGTCGACCTCAGCTCCAATTAGCCTATTAGTGGTGACAGGCTGTTGGCAGTAGTGTGTTTCGGAACACCCTATTGATTAAATTTTTTTTTTGACTTATGGTGGTGTGGTAGACACCGTTTTAGTTTAGTGGATGCTATAATCTACTCCCTTTTGTTGGTGGACACCAGGGTCACCATTTCCGTATTCTATTGTCTCCACCCTTTCAGTATATCGTGGTGAGGTGTTTGTCTCCTGTTATGTGGGATGAATTAGATGTTTTCCGTTGTTGTTCTAGGGCGAGACCAGTACCCGAGGGTTCTTCATGCTACTTGAAGAAGCGCAATGCTGGTTAAGTTTTATATCTCTGTGTAGTCACCCTGAAGAATGATGGAGGGCGTTTTTTTCTGGCTCATGTTTCTAGGCAGATTTGCTACTTTGGTGCGATGTGCCGAAGATTCGTTTAGCTTTTGCTAAGAGCTTTCACCAAGCTCAGTATGGAGTTATCATAACCAAGAGTTTGGGATTTGAACTCCTGTATGTATTTCTGTATATATTTCTGTATATATTTCTGTATATATTTCGGTGTATGTTGGTTGCCTGAGGGCATGTGCTCAAAATGAGTGATTTTGAGTCGTTTTGTTTATGGACTCCTATATATAGGATTATGACTTTAGGGAGGTCCTATTTCGAGACTTGCTGTCTCATACGGTTATTTGGGAATGTTTCCTTGAATGTTAGTTGCGCGCGGACTAATCATTCTGTTCTTTGTGAACATTGCTTTTTGAAGCAGGATCATTCAGTTTGGTGAATTTTAGCTTTTATAGCTATTCACTGTGTTTAGAGTGAATTTTAGCTTTTATAGCTATTCACTGCGCTTATAGTGATATTGTTAGCTTTTATAGCTGCTCACTATGTTAATGGCGAGGTTGTTCTTTTAGAACGCAGACTTTGTGTAGTCGAGGACTATTTACAGAGTGTTTTCTTGGCGAGGAGCCGAGGCTTTTTTCTGGCGATGTACCAGAATGTTTTCTTGGCGAGGAGCCGAGGTTTTTTTCTGGCGATATACCAGAGTGTTTTCTTGGCGAGGAGCCGAGGCTTTTTTCTGGCGATATACCAGAATGTTTTCTTGGCGAGGAGCCGAGGTTTTTTCTGGCGATATACCAGAGTGTTTAGTTGGCGATGAGCTGACGCGTTTTCTGGCGATCAACCAGAGCGTTTTCCCTGGCGATTTTAGCATGTCTAGATGTCTTAGGACGTCGACATTGCGCGATAGAGTGCGATTATTTTCTGATGCGACTAGTAGTGATACTAGATTTAGAATGTTCTCTTAGCGGTGAGCTAGAGCATTGATGGCGATTTTTTCCGAGCGTCCGTCTGGATTTTCATCCAGATGTTTTTCTTAGCCTTGTGCTAAATGGTCTTACAAGACTTTCTCCTTTTAGTGTTAGTGTTTGCACTAGAATCATTTAATTTTTTTGTTTTTCTTTATTTAAGAATTTTTATAAATTTCTTTTGCTGAAATAGAAAATTTTCAGACAATCCTTAAAATATTTTAAGGGGGGTGTTCATATTTTGTTTCCGTTCACTTTCTTTGATTTAGACAAGAGTCTAGACAATGTTATAATTTTTTTTTTGTTTTGGTAACAATAATAGAGTTGATTCTCTTATATAAGAAGACCGCGATTGTTACTTTGAACAGGTATTTCTTATGTTCATGCAAGGATTTTTATTTACTTTTTGATGTACTTAACTTTAGTGCTTAATTAAGTTAAGTCTATTTATAAGATTCTTGTGTACATGCAAAGATTTTCATTTGGTTCTCATTGTACTTAATATTAGTGCTTAATTGAATTAAGTCTAGTAGTAAGGTCCGAAGTTTGTAATTTTGGTTTAAGTTCTGACCTTAGTATTAAGTGATAGTGTACCACTTTGTACCTTTTCATAAGTAGCCTTAGTTTAATAGACTAGTGTAGTCTATTTCTTTTTGGAAGGGGGTAATGTAACATTCATTTTTTCCTAGATTTTAAGACCATATAATGTTACTGATTTTTCACTTTATAATGTACTTCTTTTCATTTTTGTATCGAGCGGTATATTAATCAGAATGCTAGCCGCTCGTTATATAGTGTGCTGTGCGGGTTTGCGACCGAATCTATCGATACGCCGGGATTGGTCAAATGTTTGTATCCGGAGTTTTGGTTCCGGCGTCGCCATATTACAGACAGAGTGCCCACGGCTTATTTAAGGGTCCGGATGACGCGAATCTTGGTGAGTACCATCAAGCCGCAGCCAGGCTTAGAACACCGAGCCGCCGCCAGGCAGTAACATCAAGCCGCCGCCAGGCTTAGTACCATCAAGCCGCAGCAAGGCTTATTTTCCACCGAGCCGCAGTAGAGGCTTACGACAATATCTACGAGAGCCAAGTTAAGCACGAGTTTTTTTATCATAAAGCCGTAGTGGGCGTTGTGTGTTTTCTAAATGGAGTAGTTAAAGTAGGCTCTTCTCAAAAGTGTGAAATCGGTTTTGTGTTGCATTGAAGGCCTAGAAGCCCATAGGAAGACCGTAAGTTACCAGTACATACATCAATAAATATATTCCCCGCAAATAAGTGTTTCAACAGCAATTTGAACTGAAAAATCGCGAAGTGAAAGTCACGACTCTTCGATTTCGGGTGTAGTCAAGATTTAGTAGTAAAATCTCTGATTTAGGGACTCTAATTTATAAAAACTACTTTTAGGCTAGAATTTTTTTTGTATTCCTTAAAACTGCAAAGGTTGGAACTTTTATTTTAAATCATGAATAAATTCTCTTTTTTTGTTGATTAAAGCTAGTGTCTCACTGAATACCTATTTTTCTTTTCAGGATAAGAAAAGTTGTACTAGTATAATTCTTTTTAGTAATATCCGTAAAACACTTCAGTATTTTTTCATTTTTTTAACTGAAGTTAGATCCTTTCTATTTTAAAATGAATGGTGCCCAAAAATTTGTACGACTGAAGTTTTTTAAAAAAAAATAGAAAATAATTCCAAAAAGACGTATAACAATTATCTCTTACCCATATTTCTCTACCAAGGAAAACTGAGCTAGTGTGTATTTAATTTCTTTAGTTCTTTTAAAATCAGGATTCACTCAATTCATTATCAGAAATTAAAAAGAGGTTGCAAGAAAATTGCGCCCAAGCCTGGGGCAAACAAATTTCAAACGGTACAAAATTGCGCCCAGGCGTGGGAAAAACAATTTTCACAGGGTACAAAATGACGCCTCAAAAAGCGGGCAAGTTCCCATGTTACAATATATATATATATATATATATATATATATATATATATATATATATATATATATATATATATATATATATATATATATATATATATATATATATATATATATATATATATATATATATATATATATATATATATATATATATATATATATATATATATATATATATATATATATATATATATATATATATATATATATATATATATATATATATATATATATATATATATATATATATATATATATATATATATATATATATATATATATATATAATTTAGACAAAGGTTGCCATAAAGATTCGCAGAAGATATTATAGTCATCAGTAGCAAACCAAAGGAGTTACAAAAAATGATCAATGAGTTCAATTACCACTCAAAATCAATTGGTTCTAAGATGAATAAAAGTAAGACAAAAATATTATTTTTCCAGAAGAATCAGTTTCGCACGGTGCACATTCGGAAAATTAAATTATATAGTATGTTCAAAGATAAAGCCATCTTTAATAAGTTAGAGGATAAAGTTTACGATCAGTGCATCCTACCCATAATTACATATGGCGCTGAAACTTGGACACTGAATAAAGCCCATATGGAAAAATAGCTCGGTCCTAGAGAACAGGCGAAAGACTTACAGACAGAAAAAGAAACACGTGGATACGTGAAGAAACGAAAGTAAATAATATAGTAGAGCATGTATCAGACAGAAAGTGGCAATGACGGACCACGCGGATAATAGAATGGAGACCACAAGAATAGAAACAGATGGTAGGACGTCCTAAACCAGAGGGCGATATGATATACAGAGGGTTGCGGACATTTGATGGATGTCAACAGTTACAGCATGCAACATACTGTGTTCATACAAAAAAATTACTGGTGATAATCAGCCGGACATAGCCTTGATCTATCGGCCTAAGTAGCGTGGTAAGTTAAGAGCCTACATATGAAACCAATGGTCGCTGGCTGGGTGTGGCTGTGTATTTTCAGGTAGTAAGTATTGCAGAAATACAATAACGCCTATGGTAGCACTACTGCGTTATCCTAAAAGTGCCGTGAAATACAAGTGTCTATGATATAGCCATAAAAAAGATAAAAATCCGTAAAGTGGCGGAGAGGTGGGCTATAAAAACATGGCAAACAGCTGTAACTGGCTGAAGGTACTTTGATAAAACTATCAAAGTAAAAGTAGTAATTCCAGCGATTTGTGTGTCTTAGAAAACAAAGGTGTTCATTAAACTATGTTAATTCTTGGGAATTACTACGTATTACCACAAAATTCAATTTTAAAATAGCAACATAATGACAAGGAATTAAGGTATTTCCTGGTAATCACGGAAAATCCTCTTCACTTACAGCATTTTAAGCTTTCCGTTTCCTTTAATTCCTCTTATGTTCGTTAAGTTTCTAAGAACGTCGAGTTTATTTACTCTCTAAAGGTCGTTAAAACTAAATTAAACTTGAAATAATTTTTTTTTCTAAGGAATTTACACTGCGCTCTTGTAGTGGGAACTGTGTTAACATATGTGGAGAGTTCGTTAAATTTGTTTTAATTTTTCATTAAAAAGAATTATGCAAAATATGAAAATATTTTTACAACGTTAGTTTTTATCGAAGTTTTTTTATGTCTCACCTAATTCACTATTTTCCTATTCTTCATACCAAGAAAATTCTTGGAGTACTAAACTTAGTTTTTTATATGGAAATAAAATATGGCAACAAGAAATTTGTCACTTGTCAAATTTGCCAGATTATAAAACCAACTTAGACTTTTTATACAGCACCCTCTACATATAAGCACACCGTCAAATAGCATTTTTTAATCCGTTTTCAAAATACGTAACACTTAACCTTTATTTTCAGACGTTGCCGATATACAGGGCATTTAATTTATTGAATCGGATTTTAACTTTTAAGTAGTCACCCGGTAACTGTTAACAGATTACAAAGTAAACTAAATTTTTTAAAATGGCATCCTCAACATAGCATTTCAGAAGTGACAACTTTTTTGCTATCATATTTGGCTTCCTCACAAAAAACTAATTTTGATAGTAAACGAATTTCTTGATGTGCCTACTAGGAAGATGGTGAATCGACTAAGCCACTTAATGGTTCAAATTCTAAATAACAACTGAACATAAGGATCGTCGTGTTACATATTTTGGTAAACGGACTTAAAAATGCTATTATGACGGGCTTCCTCGCAAAAATTAAATTTATTAGGAAAAGATTTTTTGATACTCCTTATAGGAAAAGAGTAAAATAATAAACTTAAAATTCAGTTCAATAACTTGAGTGCCTTTTATATCGGTAACGACTGCAAATATATATTAAGTATTAATATTTGTTTAAACGTCCTGAAAAATGCTATGCACCATTAAAGTGCATTCATATGTAGAAGGCGCCATTTAAAATAACCGGTCAAGTGCAAGTTGAACTTGCTTTTTGCTTTCAAAATAAAAAATGTTGTTATGGTGGTATAAAATGATCAGACTTCACAAAACACACCCGAAATGAGTTTTCAACAAAGTTTCTTTCCAATCTTTAATGAAAACTGATGACCTTAAAATTTTTGTTTTTTTTATACACCAGATAAATTATTAAAGGTATTGCACTCGTGATAATTTTCATTTAATCTACACCCCGTGGAGAATAATCCAGAATTTTTTCAAAATTTTTTGATCAGTACTTTTCGAGATAAGGTGAGGGGACAGCGATTTTTTAAAAATAATGCAAAGAAAAGTGTGCGCTAGTATTAGATTATATATATATATATATATATATATATATATATATATATATATATATATATATATATATATTACTCGTGTTCTCACAAGCTTTCATTTGACACCACACTCGATGACCTACTAAAAAATTTTTTTTTCACTTCCGATTTCACCCCCTTAAGTCAAAATTTGACTTTCAAAACTACACGGCTTTGATGAGGCCATCAATTCCTATATTATTACAAAATTTCAACTTTCTATGACAAATAGTTTCGGAGAAAAAACGGGTGTGACAGACAGACAGATGGACGGACAGACAGACAAACAGCCAGACAGACACCGAAGTCATCATCAATCTTCCGTACGGATTACTAAAAAGTTCTAGTTGTCTTTGTTAAAAGTGACAAATTTAGTGTTATTGTATTTGGTTCCTCTCAAAAAACAAATCTTTTTGATAAAAGAATTTTTTGAATAAACCAAATAGAAAAATAATAAAATGGGTTACTTAAAAATTAAAATTCTGTTCAACTTGAATATTAGTAATATATATTATTATTATATATTATTATTATATATAATATATTGGTAACGAATGAAAATAAATATTAAGTGTTATGTTTTTGTAGACGGACTGAGAAATGTTAGTTATTGTTGTGCTGGTACAAGTATGTAGAGGGTGCTATGTAAAACATCCTGGTTGGCTTTGTAATCTATCAAAATTGACAAGTAACAAATTTCTTTGTTATCATATTTGATTTCCTCATAAAAAATTAAGTTTAGTACTAAAAGAATTTTCGTTATATGTAGAATAAAAAAATAATGAATTAGGTGAGGTGAGACATGTATATGAAATACGAAATTGATGTTTTTAAGACAACGTTACCACCGGAAAACCATATGAAACAAAATAAAAAAGTTTATTTAAGATTTCTTTTAATCTTATTTTTCCAGGTTTATACATCTAACTATGCATAGTGTTTATGCATAGTTAGATCTAAATTTTAAAAATTTGTTTAAGTTAATCTTGAGAATTGAAGAAATACTACAAAAAATTTTTTACTTTCATTTTTGTGGCCTCTAATACTACTTAATTTCAGTGCTGCATCACATTTTTTTACATTTATTTTCTTTATATCCAGTGTTTATCGCCGATGAATGCACATAAACCATCTTAATTTCGGTACATCACTTTCTGTCCAATGCTACGTGCAACCATTCCCTCCCAGATACATTCTTAATTTCATCATACCAACTTACTATGGGTCTTCCCAGATCTCATGTTTTCTCTACATGTGCCCCTTTCCGTAGTTTTCCTTGTCTATATAGCCCTTACCATTTTTGCAACATGTTCTGCTAATCTCAATATTATCTTGATTATTGAAGTTTTAATGAAATATTCCATTCTGATACATTTTCTAATCAACTCTATTATTTTTTATGCCCTTTAGCGTTATATTTAGTAGTCTCCCATTTTAATGTACGAGGCTTCTTAATTTTTTTATGTTTCAGATAAAAGTGAAGGGTTTTGAAGATCATTTCAAAGTAAACCTTGATTTTTTAAATGAGAACCCATATTTTTTATGATCGCATCATATTTCTTCAGCAAAAATACACAACTTTTGTCAGAAAATGTTTTCTTTATAGTACGCCGTTCTTCAATACTACTTACCTTGATAAAAGACATTACACTCTTAATTCCCAAACAATCATAAAGGCTAATGAACCTAACAGACGTCGAATGAAAATTGATAAAAGATATTACATTACAGATATACATTAAAAGAATCAGAATTTTACATAATAGAAAGTCTAACGTAACAAACTCTTAACCAACTTAACAAACACATTAATTTCAACGGACAATTTCTCCGAGAAGAATTAAAATATCTAAAAAATTCAAAATGCATTTTGAAGGGGAAGAGCAATATCTTCAGATGCAGCAACGAGTTTTGTGAAGAAAAAATAATTCGCGGTGTAATATAATCCCGAATATAGCGAAAAACCGTGTTTTTTGCATTTTTAGGTTAGGATATCTCGAAAACCTGATCTGACGGAGCAATTCTGAGGATTCATTGAATCAAAAACCTTCAAAAAAATATAGACTGGTCTCAGCGTTTGAAACATGCTGGCCTGTTTTATTATTGGCGTATACCTGAGATACACTTTCATAAATAACTTTTGGTCCATTTTCTTTCTTAGTAAGAAACTTTATTACTGCGCCATACAACAAATTACTTTACTCATTTAGTCGTAAAAACCGCAAAACGCAGCAAACTCAAATAAAATTCTGTCAAATTACTTAGACCAGCAACAGTAATTTGACATAAAGCAGATTTTTTTGTATAACGACATTTTTATAGCTTGGTAGATAACTTAAAACACCCTAATATTTTTAGTGTTCCGTACGGAACAGTTATAAGATGACTTCGGTGTCTGTCTGTCTTACTGTCTGTCCGTCTATCTGTCTGTCACACCCGATTTTCTCCGAAACTATTTGTCATAGAAAGTTGAAATTTGATAATAATATAGGAATTGGTGGGCTCATCAGAGCCGTGTAGTTTTGAAAATCAAATTTTGACTTAAGGGTTTAGTTTTGGGGGGTGAAATTGGAAGTGAAAAAAAAAAAAATTTACTAGGTCATCGAGTGTGGTGTCAAATGAAAGCTTGTGAAAATACGAGTAAAATATGTATATATACTTTGAATTGTTGTGGCTGTTACTTGATGGAAATTCATAACGAATGTAATGAAAGACTGATTTTGTCAAATTTCCACTTTATTTAGTTTCACTGAAACTGTTTCAGTGGAACTAAATAAAATGGAAATTTTACGAAATCAGTCTTTCATTACATATGTATATATATATATATATATATATATATATATATATATATATATATATATATATATATATATATATATATACATATACATATATATATATATATATATATATATATATATATATATATATATATATATACATATACATATATATATATATATATATATATATATATATATATATATATATATATATATATATATATATATATATAAATATATTTAAAAAATCGCGAAAAATCGCTGTCCCCCCACCTTATCTCGAAAAGTACTGCTCAAAAATTTTTGAAAAAATTCTGGAATATTGTAGATTGAACGAAAATTATCACGAGTGCCTTTAATAATTTATCGGTATATATAAAAAAAAAAAACAAAAATTTCCAGGTCATCAGTTTTCAGTAAAGATTGGAAGCAAACTTTGTTGAAAACTCATTTGGGGTATGTTTTATGAAGTCACTGATCATTTCATACCACCGTAACAAAATTTTCTATTTTAAAAGCAATCGTACGGAATACTAATTGTGCACTTGACCGGTTATTTTATTTTGGTTTACTTTATGTGATAACATCAACTAATTATAAAACAAAATCATCTAGTATTTTGAAATTACTCCTGATTTCCTGTAATTGTAAATTCAACCCTTGCTTTAAAATCATATTTTTCAAAAAGCCTGGGTTTCGTTCTCACCTTAAATATATATGTATCATATTTCGGGCAGACAAGCAGCAGACCGATAGACAAAAAAACGAAATTTGTTTTTTGTAAGTTAAGAGTCATAAAACCTAAAACAAGGCACAAATCTCGGAAAACGATGTTTCCCTCAACGAATGAATTAAATATTTCACTTTCCGGGAAGATTTACACAGCATTCAGGAGATTTAGAACACAAACCCAAACCCCCTTTAATTTTTTATTATTGTTATTTAAGGTTAGATTCTTGACGCTTTAGAGAGAAAACAGGGACAATGAACGTCAATTGCAGATTTTGTATTAGTTAAATCAACACCGTTTTTCAAAAAAGTGTTATTTTATAAGTTAGTATGAAAACACCCTTCCTTATTATGGTTTTCCTGCAAAAATTAATCGGTTACAGATTGTTTTGTTACCTTTATTAAAAAAGTAAGTCCCAAGACACTCTGTACACATGCTGACGAAATAGAAATCGATATTTATACTGAATGTTTTGATTACTCAACCGGAACCGACCAATTATAAATCTGTTTACCTTTATACAACCTTTGATGACAGAGAAATCCAACTTATAATCGAAAATAAAACGCACACTAAGTGTTATGCTGTTCAAATGACTTATTTCAATCATTACATTCCCTGTCACTTTCAATACTCAATTAATTAATTATATGTAATTTTGATTTTTATGAGTGTTGATGTTCGTGGTAACAACAGTTTGGACATTGTTAATGATGTCATATCACTTTTTCTTTATCAGCAAATGAAGGAAAAGGAAGAAAATCGACTGAGAAAGTTCTAACACAGGGATATATTGCAAGTAATCCAACACACCAACTTGGTTCTTGCTTAAAACTGGTCCTCGATGGTCAATAGATAAGACCGAAGCTTAACTTTGGAAAACAAATCACAAATTTAATTTATGAAAACCCAATCAAAATACATATAGCAAATTTCGAAAATCCTAATTCATTTTCGACCAATTTCACGGACCATTTCGGCTGCCAATTTAATAAAATCACGCTTTTGTCGAATATGAAACTCGCTGGATACGGGTTTTCGGCGACTCGATTTCTTTCGCTTCGCTCAAACTTCTCACGACTCTGTAAAATCGCTTAAAACACCCTTATAGCTGAGCACGGGATAATCACTGATCACCGGATGTTTATTGAAGCAATCAATGCTTGTTCGTTATCGTAATCACAGCTCTGTGTTTGAAACTCAATTTCCGAGAGTTTGATGAAACATACTTACCATTATAACTAGGGACGTGTGGAACCAATTTTTCTGTAGACATGGTAAACTCTGTAGAATTCAATTTTCTAAACAACATATTATTATTTGATATTCGTAAATGAATACGATTATTTTTAACCGACTTTAAAAAAAAAGGTCTCAGTATTTGCACACACGCTTCCGAACCGATATACTAAGTTTGGCTTATCTATCTGTTTCCAAATATCTACAAAACCACACAATTGATTAAATAAAACTTTTAGTATTAAATTAGATATTGTTCAAATTAGGTTCCAGTGAAAGAATCCCCTTCTGAGGGATTTCCGTATTTTTAGCAACCTCACTTACCGTACTTAAGTCAAATGTACCTGAATAGTAAAAATACAAAAAAATATCTTCTTTTAATTGGCTATACCACTACTTAAAACTAAAGATATTTTTCTAGAATTTTTTTAAAGAAAACAACTGCATCAAATGTTTTAAAATATTGGGTACCTATTTATTATTTGTTTACAAATACACACAAATTTTTTCCGACCAAAATATTGAAATTTACGTAACTTATGCCCCAGTAACGGGACAGGTGAACAAAAAAGTAGCTAAACTGCTGCCGTGATTGGCGCCCCCACATTGCATGGGATAAAAAAAAAACAAAATAGATATATTTTTCCGTACCATAAACCATGGATTTAAAAAATATTGAAAATTATAAGAATGGCGGCGTTTAGAAAAAAAAGTATAAAATTTTAGCCAAAAAAGTGTCCCGTTTTTTGCATGCCAAATTGACATTTTTGATCTAATCAAAAACTTCATAGTTCATGGTACAACAAAACATGTCCTTAATATGCAAAAAAAAAGTCGATACAATAAATTGTTTTCGAGTTACAGCGGCAGCAAATTTTAAAAATGCAGTTTTGAGAAAAATGCGTTTAAAGATTGACTAATGAGTAACATATAAATAAGGATCTCTTGCCACGTACCTACCTTTGTGACTATTTTGAGCATTAGATGTTTAACTGTTACTTACATGATGACATCATGACATTAGAATTTTAATACCTGCTACGGTTCGCGTTACGCTTCGACAAAACGAGTTTATGACCCCCCGAGCAGCTCTGCCTAGCGACAGCTGTGTTTTCAAAATTAAACATACTTCGACTTTGATACTTCCACCTCTTATTTTATACATATAGAAATAGAAAAGATATGTAAAAAAAATCGATTTTTGAAATTATCACACTGGTATAGGCCCTTAATCTTAAAAAGTCAATATCCACCTGTTTATAAAAAGAAAATATGTTTAGTAAATCCTCGCTGTTGTCAGTTTAAAAGAAAAATAAAAAAAAATTTAAACAATTTGTAATGTTTTCTTAATAACCAAGATATGATCCATACTTACACACAGTGAAAGAATTTTTAGTGATTGGTCCAAATCTTGTACTTAAGAAAAAACTTATTAAATTAAACCCAATGTTATACCGAAGTCTTTGACAATTCGCGAAAAATAACTCTCATCGTTCTATAAAGAGGGTAAATATTAACGAGAATATTCTTTACGTACCAGTTTCCGCTGTGGTGTGAGATTCCATCGTGCACAATCTTGAACATTGTTGTTTACTATATTAAAGCTTCTTTATCAACACCGGGATTTTCATTCGTCGATCTGACAGCACCAAATCTTCAACAAGCCTGACGAATTCTTTAACTTTTCACTCATTATCGAGTGTCGGCCACATTAAAACTATCCACTCCAAAATTTAACTTGAAAATAAAAGTCATTAGCATAACTTTTGGTTCAGTTTCCTGATTAGTGAAAAATTTTACCACTGTGTGATGCTCTAAATTAATTTTACTCATTTTTCAGACGAATAAATCGTAAAAACTCCATAACTCAGAGAACTCTAATTAAATAAAATGTAATATCGTAATCCTGTTTGTATTCACAAACGTACTAGGGGAGTACCTAAAATAAAATATGTTAGGTACTGTTTCAAAATTTACTTTTAGTATAAAAATAACCGATCAAGTGCAAGTTGAACTTGCACAATTAGTGTTCCGTACGTTGATTGCTTTTAAAATAAAAAATGTTGTTACGGTGGTATAAAATGATCAGTGACTTCACAAAACACACCCCAAATGAGTTTTCAACAAAGTTTATATCCGATCTTTACTGAAAACTGACGACTTTGAAATTTTTGTTTCTTTTATATACCAGATAAATTATTAAAGGTAATGCACTCGTGATAATTTTCGTTCAATCTACATCCCGTGGAAAATATTCCAGAATTTTTTCAAAATTTTTTGAACAGTACTTTTTGAGATAAGATGGGGGGACAGCGATTTTTCGCAATTTTTTAAAAATAATACAAAGAAAAGTGTGTGCAAGTATCACATTATATATATATTTTTACTCGTGTTTTCACAAGCTTTCATTTGACACCACACTCAATGAACTAGTAAATAAAATAATTTTCACTTCCGAGTTCACTCCCTTAAGTCAAAACTACACGGCTCTGATGAGGCCATCAATTCCTATATTAGTACCAAATTTCAACTTTCTATGTCAAATAGTTTCGGAGAAAATCGGGTGTAACAGACAGACAGACAGATAGACGGACAGCCAGCCAGACACCGAAGTGATCTTATAAGTGTTCCGTACGGAACACTAAAAACCTGCTTAAACCTTTACTAAAGATTTGTTACATTTATGTATGTATGGCTTAGCCATGGAGTGAGTAAACGGTCATATTACTGTTTTGTTATTGTGAAATCTCGTCCACTATATTCAGGATTCAATGCATGCGGTTAAAAGGCCAGGAATCTACGGAACGTTTTCCTTTTGTACAGATGGTATAATAAAGAACCGGCCAGGTGCAAGTCAGATTTGTGCAATTAGTGTTCCCTACGTTGATTGCACCTGGAATTATCAAAAATTCCATTTTTTATACGGAATTTTATTCTCTATACTTCTAAAAAATATTAAAAAAAAAAATTTAGAAAACTTCCATTCCATTAGAAAGATATAGCATTAAATGTGACCTGGCGTCGGATTGGGACCTCTACCTGTCTCAATGCACCACCCGCAATATTATTCAATCAATTTTTAATATTTTTAATTTTTTTTTTTTTAAATCTTAACAATTACTTTTTCTACAAAATGTCGAGAGGTTTTTTTTTAGATTTCTCTAATAGACATTCTGTCTATAAATAATTAAACATAACTTTTTTGTTCGAAAAATGCATAGTGAAGTTTCAAACATTGTAAATTTTTTATTTTTGAAAAGAAGTCCCTTCGGCAGTTTTTAACTGCTACATTATTTTATAAGATTAATTTTTATTTTTGCAGATTGGAATATTTTTTTTGAAGTCGTCTTGCAGACAAGGAGATGCCATAGTTTTCATCAGTGGTCCATTTAACCCGATAAAAAAATAATGTTAATATATATATAAAGTCCGTTTGTTTGGAGTTGATAGCACACAACATGGGTTATAAACATTAAAATGTCATAAACCATAAACGTCCGAAATTTCTCTACCAATTATTTGCATTTGTAATTTTAATCACCTTTATTTCCTATCTCTATACAACAGAGCGACCTTTTTCTAAAAAATATTTTATTATATACATTCCAACTTTACAATAAGCTATATAAATAAACGCATTTCAAAGTTTATTTTCTTGAGTAAATGATGAAACTAAAAATCTTATTTGTATGATAAAGGCCTAGAAAAGTACAATTAACAATTCTTAAGAAGTAAAAATCTACACTGTTATAAAGCTTAATGATAATATTTAAAATAAAATTATTTGAGATTTTAGCAATTATTGGAATATAATTAACCTTACTTATCGGTAAGTAGGTACCTAAGTACCTAAGTATGCAATAAAAATATTCTGTGTAAGTATAAAAATAAAGCAAAAACCTATAATATGCTTAGTTCAATTCAGAACAGCGATGGCTTCAACTTTCAGTTTTGCCCCGGTCAAATTTCGCGGACTCTGTAAATCTGCATTTTCCCTGCGAGAAAAAACAATGATACTTAACGTCCACGATGCCCTAGTGCATCAACAACCAACAAGCCAAGTCCGTGAAATTGTGGAAACATGTGCCAACATGACGGGAGTTGGATCAGCAAATATTTATAGATTTCTAAAAGAAAGAAAACGCGGTCCTTGCAACGAACATCAGAATCACAAAGGAAAAAAGCCCTTAGAGGTCGATGAAGGGTTTAAAAACGCAATAAGAAGAAAAGTACACCATTTTTTTATATTAAGAAAGAAATACTTAACCTACATAAAGTTTTGTAAGAAATCAGACAAGACCAGGAATACCAGATTTAAAAAAATGGAAATTATGGAAAATCCTTCGTAACCTGAACTTTCGTTGCGAAAAATAGTATAGAAAATCTAATCTCATCGATAAAACAGAAATAATTTGTTGGAGAAGAGAATATCTACGAGCAATCAGAAAATTTCGAGCCGAAGAAAGAAATATTTTTTATTTAGATGAGACTTGGGTTAATGAGGGACACACAGTGAAAAAATTCTGGATTTACAAAAATATTAAGAGTGCCAAACAAGCTAGGCTAATTATAGCACATATTGGTAGCGAAAACTGATTTCTAGGTGGCTTGTTGGAATTCGAATCAAAGTCAACTAAAGATTACCATGAGGGGATAACGGCCGATGTTTTTGAGGAGTACTTCCAACAAATCATTGAACGTATACCAGCAGAATCAGTTCTAGTATCAGACAATGCCCTATACCATTCTCGATTATTAGAACGACTCCCGACAAATTCATGGAAGAAAGCGGATATTCTTCAATGGATAAGAGATAAAAATCTCAAACATAAAGATGATATGTTAAAAGCGGGATTTCTCAAAATTGTGAAACAAAATAAGGCACAGTTCAAGAAATACGCAGGCGATGAGATGGCAAAGGAACGGAATATCACAGTGCTTAGACTACGTCCATATCATCGAAAATTCAATCCCATAGAGCTAATTTGGGCACAAATGAAAGGTTTCGTTGCGAGAGAAAACACCACGTTCAAACTTCAAGATGTGGCGCAATTATTACCCGCCGGAATAGAGAAGATCAAAGGAAAATTGGAAAAATGCCATTCAATATGTTATAGAAGAAGAAAATAAAATGTGGAAACTTCACGAATACATTGAAGAAACTGTGGAAATAGAACCCTTAATTATCAATTTAAGAGAAGTCAAGGCTTCAGATTTTGAAGATGATGATGGTTTTTGATTGTAATGAAAGTATTTATATATCGTGAATTTGTATATATACATAGATCTATAGATTAACAAATTTTTGGTAATAAATCTTATATTTCTATAACTTTATTTTCAAAATAATTTTATTTATTAAACACTAAAAGCAGGTTACGCTCGGACGGCTATGCTACCGATGAACCCTCATTTACATTTTATGACTCTATTGTATAGCAAAAATGATTCAAAACAGGTAGCAAAATCCAGTAAAATGCATAAAACGTCCCTTTTTCGGGAGCACCCCAACATGTATTTGTATTATTCACTTAATAACCTTTAAAATTTTTTTTTTTCATATACATATTTTTGCAGCGTCCAGGTGTATGTAACCCTTTAAAATAAAAATTTTTGTTACGGAGGTATAAAATGTTTTCAACAAAGTTTTTTTCGATCCTTACTGAAAACTGATGACCTTGATTTTTTTTTTATATACCAGATAAATTATTAAAGATAATGCACCCCTGATAATTTTCGTTCAATCTACACTCTGTGAATTTTTTCAAAATTTACTGATCAGTACTTTTCGAGATAATGAGGGGGCAGCGACTTTTCGCAATTTTTTAAAAATAATACAAAGAACACTCGATGACCTGGTAATTTTTTTTTCTTTTACTTCCGATTTTACCCCCTAAAAGAAACTCCTTAAATTAAAATTTATCTTTCAAAATTACACGGCTGAGGCCATCAATTCCTATATTAGTGCCAAATTTCAACATTTATCTCAAATAGTTTCGGAGAAAATCAGGTGTGACAGACGAACAGATAGACGGACAGAGAGACGGGCAGACAAAGCGACAGATAGACACCGAAATGATCTTATAAGTGTTCCGTACGAAGATTAAAAATAAAATGTTATTTGAATAGATAACATTCCGAACATAGATATAATCTTAATTTAGATAATGAAACATTGAATTGTCAACTCCATATCAAGAATACAAATGACATTTCAGTATCTTATAAAGTTTGGGGTATACCACCGATAATATTTGACTTATCTAAGTTACATTACTTGCCTTTTGGAATGTCAATCCACAATTAAGGGTTTGTTCTCATATTAAAGCGCGGCATGTCTTATTGTTTGCTCCTAAACAATGGATTTGTCTTTAATTCTACCCCAAACACGATTGATTTTCTTGTTACTTACTGTGTACTGTGACAAAGATAAACTAGATGTACCCCTGAGGAATTTTCGAAGAGGAACAGACTCTGAAATAATTTCGAAATTAACAATAGGTATCCTTTAATGAAATATTGAAATAATACGACAATTATTTTATAGACTAGTGCTGCACAAATTAAATAAAATAATTCGTAATTGTATAATTGAGGTGTTCGTTACTTTGTGACAGTACATTTTAAATTTCTAAATGAAATGAAACGAAGTACTTTGTTATTTGTCACTATTTTTTTATTTATCTGCTAATGCAATTTCGTAGGTTTTCTACATTGTCAAGCGTAATACTAGTAGTAGTATTACGCTTGACAATGTCGAAAACTTAAGAAACTGCAGTAGCAGATAAATAAAAAATAAGTGGCAAATAACAAAATAATTCGTTTCATTTCATTTAGAAATTTAAAATAATTCTTTTTAAATTTCTCTTTTTAATATGTACTATACTAAACCATAGTTAAATATATACAGCAGCTTCTTCAGATCTACATTTTACACTGTCAAGTTAGGTTTAATGTTTACAATTTTATATAATTTCGTAATTATAATATTATACCTAATTAAATTATATTGCTAGTATTGAAAAACCCACACAGACATAGAATTAGGAGAATAAATTCAATAATGGTGAATTTTTTAAATCTACCTGGTCGTTGAGTAAAGTACCTGTAGTCCTTAATCGATTTATTTGCATTGTCCCTAAAAGGTTTAGTTTTAAACCTTTTTATTGGGTATGTAAAAATTTGAAATTCTTATTAAACGTGTGAATCTCTATTAAAAGATGACTAGCATATTTTGAATTAGACTTTCTGTGGACGAAACTTTTTTGGTGTTCTGTAATTCTTTGTATAATTGTACGTCCAGTCTGTCCTAAGTATGTTTTAGGACATGGCCCACATGTTAACTGATATATTCCTGATTTATTATCTTTATTGACTGGTGGTTTGTAGTTTTTGAGATATTTCCTTATAGTATTGTTAGTCTTGTAAGCTATGTTGATATTTTTTTGATTTAAATATTTTCCCAGTTTTTTCTGTTAGTTTGCCGACATAGGTTAAGCATTTAAATGTGGTTTTTCTGTCTTTATAACATGGCTATATTTCTGAGATAGCCTGGTTTCTAAGTTTTTTCCCAACGATGTTTTCGATTAAAGTAACTGAACAACCGTTGTTAACAGCTACTTATTTTATTATTTTTTATTTAGTTTAATTCTTTAGTAAAATTTTCCTCTGATAAGAGGATGTTAGTTAGTCTATGTATAAGGCTATGATAAGCCGCGAGTTTATGATGGTTAAGGTGGTGAGAACTATTTTGAATTGTGGTATCTATATGACAAGGTTTGTGATATATTGCAAATTCATGGTTTTACTGATTGTTAAGTCTAGGAAGTTGAGTTTCCCTTAGACTTTTTCTTCAATTATAAAACTGATAATTCTGTCTAAAGAATTAATGTACTGTAGAAAGTGAGTTAATTGACAATTATTACTACTGTTATTATGGTTGTTAAATATGATTGTTTCAATACTGTCCATGAAAATTTCGGCAAGTAATGGGCATAATGGACTCCTCCCCATAATTAACTCTTCCTTACTATTGTAGAATTTATTCTTAAATTAAAAATATTTTTGTCTTAGGCAAGTTCTTAATAAATTAATTATGTCCATTTTTATAACTTCATTTACTTTGTTTTTATTAATAGGTTCTCTATTAAAATTATTGTTTTATCTGGAGAAACACTCGGAAATAAGTTTTTGACATCGAAAGAAACTAATTTAGAATTATTTGATTTTTGATTGATTTGATACTGTATCAAAAACTTATACGAACTCGTGGATAAAGTTAAGAATATAACAATACCAGATAATTCTAAATTAGTTTCTTTCGATGTCAAAAACTTATTTCCAAGTGTTCCCCTAGACGAAACAATAATTTTAATAGAGAACCTATTAACAAAAAAAAAGTAAATGAAGTTATAAAAATGGACATGATTAATTTATTAAGAACTTGCCTAAGAAAAAATTATTTTTCATTTAACAATAAATTCTGGAATAGTAAGGAAAGGGCAATTATGGAGAGTCCATTAAGCCCATTACTTTCCGAAATTTTCATAGACAGTATTGAAACAATGATATTTAACAACCATAATAACAGTAGTAATAATTGTCTAAACGTAGACGATATAATTCTTTGCTTTACAGGTACAGACAGACAATTAACTCACTTTCTACAGTACATTAATTCTTTACATAGAAATATCACTTTTACAATGGAAGAAGAAGTCGGAGAGAAAATGAACTTCCTAGATTTAACAATCCGTAAAACCATGAAAAAACATGAATTTGCAATATATCATAAACCTTGTCATAGAGATACCACAATTCACAATAGTTCTCACCACCCTAACCATCATAAACTCGCGGCTTATCATAGCTTTATACATAAACTAACTAGTATCCCCTTATCGGAGGAAAATTTTACTAAAAAATTAAACTACATAAAACAACTAGCCGTTAACAACGGTCATTCAGTTACTTTAATCGATAATATCGTTAGGAAAAAACTTAGAAACAAGATTATCTCAAAAATATACCCATGTTTTAAGGACAGAAAAACCACATTTAAATGCTTAACCTATTTTGGCAAACCAACAGAAAAACTGGGAATATTTTTAAATCAAAAAAATATCAACATAGCTTACAAGACTATAGGGAAATATCTCACCACCAATCAATAAAGATAGTAAATCAGGGGTATATCAATTAACATGTGGGTCATGTCCTAAAACATACATAGAACAAACTGGACGTATATTTATACAAAGAATTAAAGAACACGAAAAAAGTTTTATCCATAGAAAGTCTAATTTAACATATGCTAATCATCTTTTAATAGAGAATCACAAGTTTAATAAGAATTTCAAAATTTTACATACCCAACAAAAAGGTTTACAACTAAACCTTTTAGAGACAATGCAAATACATCAATTAAGGACTACCGGTACTTTAACCAACGACCAGGTAGATTTAAACAATTCACCATTATTAACTTTATTCTTCTAATTCTATGTCTGTGTGGGTTTTCCAATACTATGAATATAATTTGATTAGGTGTAATATTATAATTAAGAAGTTATATAAAATTGTAAACATTAAACCAAACTTGACAGTGTAAAATGTAGATCTGAAGAAGCTGCATCGACAGCGAAACGCGTCTTCACAAGTATACTACTAACATTACTAAAAACAGTCTTTTATTATATATTTATAATGAATTTCCATCAAGTAAAAGCTACAACCATCCGAAATTTTAAATCATAGTTGTCATCACTACCCCAAACACTTGATTTATGTACTTGATGCACATTTTGCTAACCATGTTACCATCATCGGAAGCGACGATTAACTCAACTTAAGATTAAAAATTAGACTATTTGTATTAAGAACTTTGATTACTAAAGCTCACTCGACCAATTACAGTCCTCGGCCTAATTCCGGTCAAGTAACCGGTACATAACATATAGATTAACGAACAAATTAGAGAGTTGTCAACCACGTGAACAAGCGGAATTTAGACGGGGAAACAATTAGATTACTAGTGGAAGAGGCAAATGAATATAAGGTCACCTTGTGGATAGCAATGGTGGGCAAAGAAGAAACATTCGATTTGATAGAGATATTGACAAATAATACTTGAAGAAAAAACAAATTAAAATTAAAAGGGGAATTAGACAAGGTGACTCGATATCCCCAAGTCTGTACATGTTGACTCTAGAAGACATGGTCAGATCGTTAAAGTGGGAAAATAAAAGAATACTAATGTACGGTGAACGATTAAATTACTTAAAGTTCGCAGATGATGTCACTCTGATCGCCAACACAGAAGAAGAATTACAAGAAATGCCGATGGAATTAAATAACGGATCTTGAGAAATAGATCTAAAAATAAACTTCACCAAAACCAAATATTTGAACAACAAAAGTGAAGATAACAGCAAGGAATGACTAATAGAATGTGAAAGAATAGGAAAGGTACAAACATTCACATATTTAGGACAAAAAATCGAAATATCGATAAATAATTTAAGGGCTGACTTGGATAGAAGAGTCTCGTTAGCTTGATCTGCGTTCAGAAGCTTACACTCCACATAGACCACATGGGCGGACGACATAACAAGATGAGCGGGACACGATTGGATGCAAAAAGCAAACAACAGAGCTCATTGGAGACAACTTGGGAAACCTTACATCCGACTATAGATGGAATAAGTTAATGATGATGATGATAAAATATTTATTTTGATATTTTAGTATATGTTTTTAAAAATATGTTATATGTGTACTCTCAATCTCTGAATGTATTCCCCATAATAGTCTATACAAACTTTTACCACCTGCCTGATCCCCTTAGTCAGATACACACGGGTTCATGCGACATTTTTATAATCCTAAATAAAATTTGAGACGACTGCTGAAAAAATTTTTATTCCACAATGTAAAAGTATACTTTAAATATTTTACTGAAGCCTCCGTTACTTTGTGACGGTATAGGGACTTTTTTTAACCTTAAAATTGGCAAATGATTGTTTTTGCTTTTAAAAAAAATCTTTTTTAACTAAGTCATCTAAAACGATTATAAAATAACATTTTTATGGTTATTTGCTTTTGGAAACATATAAGAGTCAAAATTTTGAGTTGTATCTTTAGGAATACATCGCCAAGACTAAAATATTCAGAAAATGAGGTAAAAAAACTTTTTCTTTTCAAAAATTTTTATTTATTACAGTTGAAATCAACAAAACAGTTTCTAGTAGGCACAAGGCATAACCGAACAATACATTTGCTACAAGAAACATGTGTTTGACCAGATGGACAGTTCCTACATCTTCCTTTCTCACCAAATACTGGAAAATGATCCAGCTTGTCCAGTCTGCTATCATCTTGAGGTCTCGGTTCCAGTGTATTCGTTATTCTCTTTAACGGTTGTGGAGCCTCTGAATTACTAGGGCGACCCCTTTTCAATTTATTTGTTTTTTAAATAGACACTTTGCGACACATAATCTAAATTTTTTTAGTCGCATTGCCAGTTTCTCTTCTTCTAATAATTTTTATTCTCGCCTATAAAGCAGCCATGCGTTATTCAGACATATATCAAGAACTTGCGAAAATAAACCCATATACCACCTATGAGTTTTCATTCCAGTTGTATACAAAGCAATGAACATATCGGCAAGATCGACCCCGCCCATGTGCCTGTTATAGTGCTTAACTACTTGTGGACATACTATAAGTACTTTACCTCCTCCTGCTTTAGAATACCTTTGAATGGTTTCAGTGGGATTAGCTGCCACATCAGAACTGGAAAAGGCGACAGCTTTGTTATCGTACCACTTTATAATCGCAATACGATTTTGGTTATCAACCTTTTGATCGAGAGATCCTCGGCCCTCTTTTCGTAGATCGGCATCCGATTTCATTTGGCACCCTTCAAGGCGGTTTGACCTAATAGTCCCCAAACTGAAAAAACCGTACTCATCATTGTCAAAATAAACAACCGATAATGGTTTGTTCTGGATTAAGGAACAGAGAGCAATAACAACCTTTGCACCAAAACCAAGGCCTTCTTCAATATCCAAAAAAATTATGATTCCTAAAAGTGTTTTCACCTCCATACGGGATAAAATCGTAGACCATACCGGAAATTCCACATCTTGCAAATATGTTAAAACCCCACTTTTTTGGTTTGTTTTTTAAGTACTGCCTCCTCGAGCTGGCTATGTTACCTTTGTAAGGCACCATCATTTCTTTAATCGAGTTTCTACGTTCTGGTTCAATTTCTAAACAGTTTTCCCTGACTTTTTCCAGAAGAGGTCTTACTTTGAAGTAACCTTGTCATTGTCAATTTCTTCGTTGTTTACGAAATCAAGATTACGTAGCAACACTTAATACCTTTTTAGGGACATAAGATGTGCAATTAGAGCGAATCGTGTTTCTTGAGCCCAGTAGTCAGTGTACGCCAGCATATGTACAACACCCATCATAAGTTCTATCCCTAAATAGGTTTCAATTTCTTCGCGATTGGTATCGATGCATTTACCGAACTGCTGAGTGGAATAAAAATTGGTTTATTCCACTATTAGATTTATTATATCATCACTAAAGAAAGTCTTAAAATATTGCAAAGGCGACTATAATTTATTTGGTTTTGAAAAATTTTCTTTGTCTATATGCACTTCATAGTGAAAATCGTCGTCAGTCCATTGAAAGTCTCTTACAGTTTTCTGAATTTGTCTTTTTACTTTAGGGGCCGGTTTTAGAATAGGTGGAGTTCTAACTGACTTACGTATTACAAGACGGCTGCTATGCGTTTCAGGAACATTGACAATTGAGACAGGTAATAGTGTGGTTAAAACAGCATCTTCGTCCAACTCTTCAACACTCTCAGAGAGTTGCGGTACTGCTTCAGCTTGTTCTAATGTAGCTTGTTGAGAACTTGCTTTGTCCAATAAGTCTTCAGGCTCAGTATCACTCTCAGGATCACTTTCTGCCCCAACTGGCCGTAATAAGGTGAAAATACGATCAATTCTTCTCATCTAAAAATAAATAAAAGTAAATAACACACCGAACTTGTCAGTGTATCTTGAGGGATACAAAATATTAGCATTCATTTTATAGAAAAATCAGTAAGGTTTTTAATATTATTTATATATCACAAAGATAAAACATCATACAACTAATTACCATCTAAATAGTTTAAAATAAGTAAAAAAAAAAATAGTTTAAAAACAATAAACTTACCAGCTGACGCACACGCGGAGCTCTGTCGGCAACCGTATTACACAGACGACTGAACAAAATTCACGAATAACGGCGCGAAATTCAAAATAATATCGGCAAGTATTAATGTATTCCTGGTACAACAGGTATCGTGTCGAATACAATAGCAAGATAAGATGGACAAATAAAGCGGAGAGCGGCTAGGAATTGTCAACTTAAGGGTTAAGTATCACATCTTATTTACTATTTTCCTATTCTACATAACAAGAAAATTCTTTTAATACTAAACTTATTTTTCCATTAAGAAGCTAAATATGACAACAAAAAATTTATCACTTGTCAAATTTGACAGATTACAAAGCCTCTCTTATGAGCACTCCATTAAATAGCATTTTTCAGCTCGTTTACAAATAACATATATTTGTGATATTTATTTTCAGTCGTTACCGATATACAGATCAATCAAGTTATTAAACTGAATTTGAACTTTTAAGTGACTCGCTCAATTTACTCATTTCCTATTTGAGGTGTCAAAAAAAGTATTTTACTAATAAATTTATTTTTTTGTGAGGAAGCCAAATATGTTAATACGGAATTTGTCACTTTTCAAGTTTGACAGTTTACAATGCCACCTAGGTTTGTCTTTAAATGGTACCCTCTACATATGAGCACACCATGAAATAACAAAGCCGAATATGATAACAAAAAATGTATCACTTGTCAAATTTGGCTGATTACAAAACAAGCTAGGACTTTTTAAAATAGCACCTTCTACATATAAGCATATCATTAAATAGCAAAGCCAAATATGATAAAAAAATCTGTCACTTGCCAAATTTAACAGAATATAAAATAAACTATGATATTGTTGTGTCTAGCTTCATTAACACACGTTTTATGATACGCTGTCTATAGATTATGTAGGGCAACCCGGACTGCACTATGAGAATATGAGTAGAATATGAAGCAAAGAGTTCAGCCAACAAGTTTGCGTACATTATTATTATAATCAAAAAACATATTTATTACTAAATAAGTCGCTATGTTAAAAACTTCTTTCAGTGTGACCACTGTTTTTCGTAGCCATTGCTACACTACCAAATACATTTGTGTACATACATTTTTGATTTATAATTATTATTTATTTTTAGTTTATTTTATTGTATTATTATTTGTATAGAATTAATTCTATATTAATATGAGCAACTTATATCCAAAATTTGGAGGGTCTCCAAGCTCATAAAAGCAAACCTAGCGGCATATCTCGACGTGTAATTATATTAATTACGGATCACTTCCGTTTAAGTGTAGGCCATAGGTCATTGTTAATATTCTGTTGAATAGAGCTTAAATTAGACCTAGGGTATGCGGGCATAATTCAATAGGCTAACACATTAATTGTGTTCGAAACTATCTGGCGAAGTGTTCGTTTCATGCCTAACTATATGATATTTCCCGGAAAGTTCGTAGTTATGAACTAGGGGATCGTATAATCTAATAATAGTTTAAGCCTATGTTATGACTTAATATGTTATTCAAGTGAACATCTATTGTAGATAAGCATTGGCCTGCGGTTTTACTCACATGTTTCCGTGGCTTTGTTTCCATAAAAGTTTAAGTCAATGCGTATTTACATCCTTTCATTGTTTAGGTATCTAGAAAATTAATTATCTCTCAGTGTAGTATAGTGGTGTTCAGAGTGTAAATTTAATCATAATTAGGTTATTTATCTATTTTACAACACTGGAACTAAAAGAGCGCGGGAAAGATGTTTATAGCAATGACAATTTGAGGGAATTTACGAAACCAGACCATATTTCTGGCTGTAGCTCGTCACTCTATTCATTAGTAATTGCAGGTCCTGCAGACTGTCAGCAAATATGACCGTTTCATCAGCAATCAAATAATATTCTCTCTCCATTCAGAAGAATCCCGTTATCAAGATCTACCAGAGCCTTTTCAAATATTTGTTGAGAGTAAATAATTAATAATAGTGAAGAGAATATGCATCCGTTTGTTGTCCTAATAATTTCACAGAAGCGGAGAGAGAGTGTACTCTGTCAAATGCTTTTTGGTAATCCACAAAGCATGCATAGATGTCAACGTTCACGTTTCCACAGCGCTGAAAAAATACTTGGACACTAAATAACGCTTCACCTGTACCAACAGCGTTTCTAAAACCAAACTGGGTTGGAGTTATCGGTTCTTTACGGAATTTGTATGGTCTTGCATAGATTATTTTAAGAAATATTTTCAAGCGGTGGTTCATCAAACTGATAGTTCTATACCCTCCACAAGATTTAGCTGCGGGTTTTTTGGTTATAGTTATGAATACAGCCTTTAACCATTTCGTACAATAGCACTTAATATTAGAGAGCGTAGATGTCTGTTATTTAAAACAGAGTTGAGTATACTTCTGTTAGTTGATCTGACATTATAAGATCGCCACCTGGAACGTGCAAAGTATGTTTCAAGCAGGCAAAACTACAAACATAATCCAAGAAATGGATTGACATCCTTGCTTACACAGAAGTCAGATGGCCAGGCTCTGGAGTATGCCATCTGGAAAATCACATCATATACCGGTGAAGACGGTACACACCACCGAAATGGTACAGCGATACTAATACGAAAGGAACTAGCAGATAACGTATTAGGATTCCTTCTCATATCAGACAGGGTTATATTAATAAAAATAAACGCAAAACCATTTAAACTAAACCTGATAGCCGCCTATGCACCAACAGCAGAGAAACGCGAGAATGAAGTTGAAAAATTCTATGAGGATATTAACATCGCACTAAAAAATACCAAGAGCTATGAAATGACAATAATTTTAGGCGACTTTAATCCGTAGGTGGGCCAAGGCTCTGAAGAAAACATAGTCGGTAATTATGAACTAGACATCCGTAACGAGAGATGAATGAGATTGGTGCAATTTTGCAAAGAAAAACAATTTAGTATCATGAACATCTTCTTTAAGTTCCCAGCTAGACGCATATATACATGGCGAGCACAAATTGATAAAGAAAACAACATAATTAGAAACCAGATAGATTTCATAATGACAAACGTAAAATTCCGAAATTCAGTGGTAACACCAAAAACATATCCAGGAGCTGATATCTCCTCGGATCATACTCTGCTATTTTCAAAAATAAAATGGAGGTTAACAGCTAGACGAAAGGTAAAAAACCACGACGAGACAAAATACAAAGACCTAAACAAACTAATCAAGAGTAAGATTAAAGAAGCAACAAAAACAAGCTGGTTAAGCGAACAATGTGCCGAGATTGAGAAACTGGAACGAAAACATGACTTCTCAAATATATACAAGAAAATAAAGCAAATTACAGGCATTAGAAATAAATCCAAAAAAACACTTTTAACAGATGATAATGGAAAGACGATCTGGGAAGGCCAAGCGAGACTAAAGACCTGGGAAGAATATATCCAGAGTGTCTTGTCAGATGAACGAAGAGAAGAATTGACAACCATGGACACAGCTGATGGACCATGCATTATTAAAAACGAAGTAAAGACAGCAATATGGCGCATGAAGGACGGTAAATCCCCAGGCCCGGATGAGATCTATACCCAAATATTAAAGTTAATAAACGAAAAACGCCTGGATCCTATAACCGAATTATTTAACCAAATATATACTACACTGGGATTCTACAAGACTGGCTAACTTCCACCTTCATCCCTATCTCCAAAAACAACAAAGCCAAAAAATGTAAAGATCATAGACCGATAAGCTTGATGAATAAATGCTTAAAATTTTCTTGAGGATCATACATGAAAGAATATATAGAAAAATAGAGGAGCAAATCAGTAACACACAATTTGGATTTAAATGCTGACTGGGCACGAGAGATGATTCAGTATACAAGTGCTAATAGAGAGGGTTATAGACGTGAAGAGTGAGGTGTATGCATGTTTTATAGACTTCGCCAGAGCATTCGATACAGTTAAACACCAAAAACTTGTAACAATACTAGAACAAATCGGCGGAGAGACGAATCACAGCAAACCTATAATGGAATCAGAATGCATCAATTAGAACAGAGAATTTAACGTCATCACAAATAAGCATACAAAAAGGAGTGAGACCGGGATGCAAATTATCAACCTTGCCATTCAATATATACTACGAGGAAATATTCAGAGAAGCCTTGGAAGAATTGTATGTAGGCTTGCGTATAAACGGAGTGACTATTAACAACATCCTTTACGCTGACGACTCCACTCTACTAGCGACAAGCCCTGAAGATCTGCAAATATTGATAAACCCCATAGTAACGGTCAGCAAAAAATACGGGCAAGAACTGAACACCAAGAAAACCAAAAGTATGATTATTAGTAAGCAAAACCCTTATGCCGACTTCTATATAGAAGAAAAAACTCTAGAAAGTTCAACTACCTTGGATGTTACCTAAATAAAAACTGGGACTGCTCAAGAGAAATAAAAAGCAGGATTGAAAGTGCAAGGAGTACTTTCTTTCGCATGAAGAACATATTATGCAGTCTCTCACTGAACATTGATATCAGATTACGATTTCTACGCTATTACGTGTTCTCAGTACTTTACTACGGAGTGGAAGCTTGAACTGTTACAGAAGGCACCACAAAACGCCTAGAAGCATTTGAATACTGGTGCTATAGGCGCATATTAAGAATTTCATGGATCCTTCACGGCACAAACGAAAGAGTACTACAACGTCTACTTAAAGAAAAAGAAGTCCTCAAGAATGTAAAAATAAGAAAAACCGCCTACTTCAGGCACGTAATGCGTAATCACAAAAATGAGCTTCTGCAATTGATACTACAAGAAAAAATCGAAGGAAAAAGAGGACCTGTACGAAGGAGATTTTCATGGTTGAAGAATCTGCGCCCATCGACCGGACGGTTTTCAACTGGCTTATTCAGATCGGCAGTTAATAAAGTAATATGGGCCACGATGATCGCCAACATCTACTGAGGATATGGCACCAGCAGAAGAAGAAGAAGTTAATCCTGTCTTGTATAAGATATAAAGAAACTATATCTTGCAGATGTTGTCGAACTAAAAAGTTGATATCTTACTAACTAGGTAATGAAACAAAAATTTATCGACCAATGTTCAAATGTAACATGTACATAAATTATTGATACTAAAATATGATGCTTAACACAAAGTCTACAATTAACCGAAAAAAAACTCTCGTCTTAGCCAATATCTCAATGTTCAACCATAAATAAGTTTGAACATACTCTTGTGTCGAACGTTCTAGAACTTTCCAGAGAAATAGATTATTTCCAACGTCGTAAATATAAATTAATAAAAGACAATTTGACAACTAAAATATTAAAAGTTGAAAGACTATAGTATTTTTACTTTTAAAATATTGCAGACATAAAACAAGGCAATTTACCATCTTATTAGTTCTGTTAAGTAAAGGGGTTACATATACTTGGGTGCTGCAACAAGTATATTATATTATAAAAAAAATATTTTATTAACTGAATAATACAAAAGAATGGATATTTTATATTTTTATTGTACTTTAAATTATAAGAAAATCTTTTTTTCAAAATTTTTTGATTTTTTATCAGGTTAAATGGACCACTGATGGAAACTATGGCACCTCCTTGTCTGCAGGATAACGTCACAAAGAATAATCCAATCTGCATAAATAAAAATTAATCTTGTAAAATAATGTAGTACTTAAAAATTGTCGAAGCGTTTTTTTTTCAAAAATAAGAAATTTACGGTGTTTCAAACTTTAGTATGCAATTTTCGACCAAAAAATTTATATTTATTTATTTATAAAAAAAATTGTCTATTAGAAAAGTTAAAAAAACTCTCCATATTTTGTAGAAAAAGTAATTATTAAGATTAAAAAAAAAAAACTTAAAATATTGGAAATTGACAGAGTAATATTGCAGACAGTGTCTGAAAACAGGTAGCGGTCTCAATCATACGCCAGGTCAGACTTAATGCTATAACTTTTTCTTCTCTTTCTTAGAAGTATAGAGAATATAAATCCGTAAAAAAAATTGAATTTTTGAAAATTCGGGGTGCATGTAACCCCTAAAAGACCAATTCTCAGATAACTAAAGAGCATTTCTGCATTAAGCTTTCTTCTAGTGATATTTATATCAATACACTTCTCCCTCCAATGGTAGTGAAGAGCCAAAAAAAAACAAAACAAAAACATAGTGGGAAATGCAGAGGAAAAAAATTGAGATTAAACTGAAGATGCACATTGTTATACAACCAATACAGTGAAACTAGAGATAAAACCTGGAGGAAAACTTAATGAAAAACCAATGATTTGAAACTAGTAAAAAATATTGCTGAAAAAAAAATTATTGCAGGAAATGCCCCTTATTATACTAAGAAAAAATGAGCTTTCAAAGACAAGGACACTTAACCTTAATGGTATAGACCAGGGGTTGGCAACCTATGGCACGCGTGCCATCTCTGGCACGCCAAGCAATTTTGAATGGCACGCGTACCTATTCAAAGTTTACACATTAATTCTATAATCTGTGACATGTTTCGAAATTGAGTAAATAATCGAAGATAGTATTACTTTAACGATACAAACAAAAACGATATTATATATATATATATATATATATATATATATATATATATATATATATATATTATTACCAAAATCTACAAAATATATATTTTGTAATTTATAATTTTACTGAATGCATTGGTTTAGCTTTAATTTCGACAAGTATTAAAGACGGCAAGCCTCAAAATATAAGCCTAGGCAAAAACACAAATAGACGTTCTCAATTCAGATCAAAAGAGCCGCTATAAGGCGGTTTTTGTTTGACTTGACTTCAATCGTTCCGACGCGCGCCGCAACTCTTTTATATTGCCGAACTTTAGTTTTTGTTAGATTTAACTTCTAGGCGGCCCTTTGATTGCAATGGGCGCGTTGTAGATAATAATTTTTGTTCTAAGAAATTTAATAAACGTAATTATTGTAATTTTCTGGAAAAATTATTTTTCTATATATAGCAAGCGGCTACACGTTTGGATTATTTAGTATAGAAGTAACATCCGTTCCAGTCAATAGTCGTCGAAAAGTTTAAAAATTAAAATTACGTTGCGTTATGGCCGCGAAGAAACAGAAGGTAGACGTTCGATCATTTCAAACTTCATGGACAACAGATTACGGTTTTGTACAGCAAAACGATCAGGCCATTTGTGTCCTATGTCGGGAAAGCGTAATTTTCCGGACATCTAGTGTTCAACGACATTTCCAGATAAAACATGAATCGTCATTTAAAGATAACGCTGATAAAAGGGAGGCAATACAAAGAGCAAGTAAACAATACGAGAAACAGTCAACATTCTTTAGCAAAGTTTTCCAAGGAAAAAATCAGGTAACTGAATGCAGTTTCAAAATTGCACAATCGTTGGCACAAAAGAGTAGGCCGTTCACTGACGGAGAATTTATGAAGCAAACGTTTTTGAGTACTGGCGAGATTTTATTCGACGACTTGCCCAATAAGGGTACAATATTGGCCAGGATTAGAGATATACCGGCATCAGCGCGGACCATCGAGAGACGACACATATAAATATTTTCCAAATTTAAAAACTTATATATCCAGTGTCGACGATGGTGCACTAATAGACGAAATTCTTAAATATATGACTAATTTAAAAGAGGAGTTTATCGAAAGGGGTCAGGATTTTGATAAACATGGTCCTATGTTCGCTTCTTTAATCAAACCAGATTTAATGGATTTTTCCAGCAGTTGCTTTGACATATCTCTTTTCTCATGGATGGACATTAATGATTTTGATCTTCAATGCATTGAATTTAAAAGCTCCTAGTTCTGGAACACGAAATTTGTAGAATTAAGAAGGGTATTAGAAGGTGACTGCCAGAACCATTCAAACGAGATACTCAATTGTTAGATGAGTTTACCAGAGAAATTTATTTGTCTCAAGAAAGTAGCGTTTGCCATGCTTACAGCTTTCGAATCATCCTATATCTGTAAACAACTTTTTTCCCATATGAGAGTGATTTTAAACTCGTACCGAAGCAGGCTGACAACAGACAACTCGGAAGCATGTGTGATACTGAAAATAACCAGACATGAACCGAATATAAGAAAACTCTCTAAAGAACTTCAAGCATAGGGTTCACACTAGGTCCTAGGACTAGTATAATAAAATTATTTGTTAAATGTTAAAATTTTTTTGTAATTAAACCTTCTAAAAGCAATATTTTAAGTTAATTTAATTTTTGTTAATTTTAGTTGTAGTAAGTACCTCTGTTGGCACGCAAAATGTTGTATGGATGAAAACTGGCACCCCTTAGTTAAAAGGTTGCCGACCCCTGGTATAGACGATACAAAAAAAAAAACGCAATTCGATACGAGCAGCCAAATGTCAATAAAAAAAACTATATATTATGTATAAATCATAAATTGTAAAAGAAATAAACAAACAACAATAACCATAAATTGTCACATTTGCTACTTGTTATAAATCCAGTAGTGAATTTGAATCATTCTAGTATGGTAAAACGAAACAGAAGTACACTAAAACTTAACCTAACTAAATCATATGTTATTGCCAGCGAGGGTTTGGATTACAATTTTATTTACAACCATAAACACACTACGTTCATCAAAAATACAAACCAGGATAAAACAAACGGTAAAATTTTAAAAAGTCATAAACTCTACACAACCCAACTAAGATAATAAAGAGTAATTTTAAATCCTGTACTTTAATATTGTCTACACGTACCATGTAGCGTTACGTAAATTAGAAATATTGTGAAAAATACACTCTATAATCTCCTACTACCTGAGATAAAGTTAATTTTACAATCAATTGTCACATCAAAAATTTCACATTTCTCCTGATGTAGTAAATAATATCTTCGTCTTTCGCTGCAATTTTAGGTTTACTGTCTTAAGCAAATAAATTATGCTGTCAAATATTTCCGTAAATCTTCTTCAGCCCCCTCTCTCCTAAAAATTAAGAATCAAATATTATGAAAAGTCGCGATGTTTAAGACTCGATCTTATCAATTTGGAGTAAGTTTCCGAATTTTCACCTAAGATTACATGAGACGTCTTTAGGAATATCTTCTTTTCGAGATTGGAAGACTGAGTAATGTCCGTTCCGTACCAAGTTGTAGTTTTTTAATAATAATTTTCAAATCGTTGAAATTATTTTAACAATATTTTGTTATAGCCACAGTTAGCATAGGTAAAATCTCAGGTACTATCGTTTGGGTTTGCTGGAAATCTGTCACAGGGGGAAAACGGTAAACCTGGCATCAAAGCACATGTTACCTAATCACTGATGCTCTTTTAAAATTAAAGCGGGGAGGAGATAGCAATAAAATAGGAAGTAGAAACTGTAATATTTTTTTTAGGTGTGGCAGCTGTTGAAGTCAAAATTAGAGGTGTAAGTAGTGCGAGCAAAGAAGTGAAAACGGTGGCAGATACGTATACGTCTAGCTAAGAGTAAAACGAATATTCTCACGACAAATGATATAGCGAACGAGCGAACGATGACTTTAAAAAAAAAAATATTGGTGAGTTAGTTACAGTAAGCGGTAACTCAAACTGACGACGGTGGACAGTAACGCTTATGAACCACAGTAAACTAAAATAATAAGTACAGTGGACAATAAGAAGTTAACGACGGTCCACAGTAACACTATCTGCCAACGGTAAAGGAACACACTTACTTATTACGGTAAACAGAAACATTAACGACGATGGTAGCCAATGACTTTAAGCAGAGACCGTTTACGGTAACGTTATACTGCTCTAACTTCTATAGAAAGTCCAAAGACGAACAGATGACCTCTGTTCCAGTTCAATGTCAATTATATATGCTTAATGATATTGGTCTTATGGGTGTGGTAACTCGGTTACGGAACAAGCAGTATGAAGTCAAGGAGAAATCTTTGCTGACTTATGTCTCTCTTGTTTTGGTCCCGGGTTTGATTTTCGATCTGGTCCCCTGGTTCAGACTTCGGCGGATCGACAATCCAATTGGAGGCGCGGTCTTGCAATATTATAAAAGTGGAGTTTAGTATCAAAATGGGGTTGGACGGTATAAGCTTGCGCCGGGTAAAAAAATGTTTTGTTAGTATGATATCAGTACGAAAAAATGTAATCTGTGAATTCACTCTCCCTTATTAAGGAAGAAAAGAAAATTTTGCGATGTAGAATAAGAAAGGGTAAAACCAGCAAACATAGAACTTAAATAAAATTATATATGTTCGTGACACTGTCAACAACTATCACGCTATGAAATATTTAATATGTGAGTATTGACAATTTTTCTATTTATGTCTTTTGTAGCATAAAAATAAAAAATAAAAGGGTGAAAATTATGCAGTTATACATTTATCAAATAACAGATAAATTATAAACTAAAAAAATTAATACTATCTTCAAGGACGTATCCTTCATAATAATGGTATATCGATTAGTTGAATTAAATTTTCAAACATAAAAAATATGGGTTTTAGTAAAAGTATCTTATTATGAGAATATAGAGGTTTTAAAGAAATATTCATTTAAGAAGTATAAAGAAAGATTTTTGTAGTTAACTCGGAGAACGATATGTTAATACTTTAACATACATAAGTGTTGAAAAATAGATTTAAAATTGTGTTTTAAAAACGTAGAAAAGTTTGAAAGTCACATTTTTGGATTATTTTTAAAAATATTTCTGTATATAATCAAAATTATATACAATAGACTCTACTAAGTATACACTTATTGAAGTCTACCTTAAAGTATATTTCATAAGTATTAAATATGGAGGATTCCACTTAGCAAAAATTTTTTAAAACTGTTACCAGCAAAAAGTTTAGATACTACAGTAAGTATCTTCCTTTACAATCTTTTTGTAGAGGTTTTATAATAAAATGCATATCTGGTATTGTTGTCATATCGTCTATGGCTTAGCCAGGAGGGAGCAGGGGAGCATATGCCTCTTTTGCGATTTTTAAAAGGAGTGATAATTTTTAGAGTTCTAATCCCGGTTAACAATTACACAAGCCGACAAATTTGCCTGAAATTCCGGACCCTGAGGCAAGAGTATACTTTCTCAAAGGTTTTTTGTGCGCTCAATCCGAATCAGAATTGCTCCATCACATCAAGAAACACGGTTTTTCGCCATGTTTGGGATTATATGGTATTACACCGAGAATTAATTTTTTCTCCAGAAAACTCGTTGCAACATATGAAAGTATATTACTCTTCCCCATCAAAATGCATTTTGAATTTTTCAAATATCTCATTTCTCATCTCATTCTATCTCATTTATTTGTTATCATATATGGTGTCCCATTTTAATGTACCAGGCTTCTTATTTTTTTTATGTCAACGTTTAGTAAAAAAAGTTTGAGGCAAAAGTTAAGGTATTTTGAAGGGGCAATAAAATGATATAATTATGATGACCTTGGAATATCATTTTGAAGTTCACTTCAAGGACATCTTTGATTTTTTAAATGGGAACCCATATTTTTTATGGCGACATCATATTTCTCTAGCAAAAATACGACTTTGTTCGAAAAATTTTTCTCTTCCGAATTCCGACCCGTCATATCGGATCCGCTGTTTTGAATCTCTTATGGTTAGGTACAAACCATAACTCGATAGTATTAAACCAACAACGAATTCGGGTTCAGCGTCCCAAAAATCATATAATTACACTACTCTCGCCTGCAGGATCAACTTTTTTTTGGTATGGTTGTAACGAAAACGCCAAACTAATTAATTTCAACGGACGATTTCTCCGAGAACAAATAAAATATCTGAAAAATTCAAATGCATTTTGAAGGGAAGGAGTAGTACTTTCAGATGCCGCAATGAGTTTTTATGCAGAAAAATTAATTCGCTATATAATATAATCCCGAATATGGCGAAAAACCGGTTTTTTGCGTTTTTAGATTAGGATATCTCGAAAACCTGATATGATGGAGCAATTCTGAAGTCGGATTTGGATTCGGTGTGCCAAAAACCTTCGAAAAAGTATATCTGGTCTCAGAGTTTGAAAAATGTTGGCCTGAGTTATTAAGTTGAGTGTAATTCTATAAAGTCTCACTGTATAAAACGGTTCATTTTCGTGAAATATCTCGACCTTCTTAGTGTGTTGAGAGGGGGTCTAAGTTTTTAGACTTCCAGTGCAAGAAAGTCTTTTTCCATCAAGAAGTTGCCTCTTCCGGTTGTCGTTGGACATCCCCCTGTTTGTCGACTGTCGACGTTCCTTATACCTTATAAGAACTTATACATTCTTCAAACAATAGTTACTAATGATGAACGTGGCTCGTTTGGACATTATAAGACAGTTTTTGAGCAAAAACTAAGTTCCTCTCTTGGATCACTCACTCTCTAAGTGCCGAAGAAAAGGAAATGACTATGACTTTCAGAAGTATCCTAAAAACTCAGTTATCTGGAGAAGAGAGAGTATTGTAGAAATAATTTTCATATTAACTAAAATAAAGTAGAAGTCCTAAAGAAACTTTTCTTTTAATTTGCTATAAATTTCCATCTGGTATAGGCTAATTCTATAAATTAAAGTTTGGTCCCTTATGTGTATATTTCACAGTATCTAATAAGATATACAAATGTGAGTCAAACTGTTTACATATTTGTTGTTGTTCTTGAAACACTAGGAAGAGCAATTTCGTGTTAAACATAGACTAATGCCTCAGCGAGATAGTTTCATGTGGATATGTTAATCTGTTCAGTTACGTTACGGTTTTCTATACAAAATTATTCCTTGATATCTATGGAAATATAGTCTAAACAATTGACTCCTCGCAATGAAACGTGACCTAGTTTGATAACTTTATGGCATACTAAGTTGTTAATACAGTTCTCCTGCTTAATAATTTATAAAACATACGTATTGCTAATTTTACAAGATGTGGAACTGTAGTGAAAAGATGAATTGGTAATGTATTTTTCGTGTTCTGTACGGAACACTTATAAGATGACTTCAGTGTCTGTCCGTCTATCTGTCTATCTGTCTGTCTGTCTGTCACACCCGATTTTCTCCGAAACTATTTGTCACAGAGAGTTGAAATTTGGTAATAATATAGGAATTAATGGCCTCATCAAAGCCGTGTAGTTTTGAAAGTCAAATTTTGACTTAAGGGGTTAGTTTTGGGGGGTGAAATCGGAAGTGAAAAAAAATTTTTTTAGTAGGTCATCGCGTGTGGTGTCAAATGAAAGCTTGTGAAAACACGAGTAAAAAATATATATATATAATGTAATACTTCCGCACACTTTTCTTTGTATTATTTTAAAAAAATCGCGAAAAATCGCTGTCCCTTCACCTTATCTCGAAAAGTAATAAAATTTTTAAAAAATTCTGAAATACTCTCCAGGAGGTGTAGATTGAATGAAAATTATCACCTTTAATAATTTATCTGGTATATAAAAAAAAAAACAAAAATTTCAAGATCATCAATTTTCAGTAAAGATTGGAAACAAACTTTGTTGAAAACTCATTTGGGGTGTGTTTTGTGAAGTTACTGATCATTTTATACCACCGCAACAACATTTTTTATTTTAAAAGCAATCAACGTACGGAACACTAATTGTGCAAGTTCAACTTGCACTTGACCGGTTATTTATTTCTAATAATGTCATCTTAATGTAAACCGTTATGTTCCTAGTACTTTTATAAGCGATAGACGAAATCACTGATTTCTGCTAGGAAGATTGTTTCAGTGATGTTTATCATTTATTGGCTTTCAGGAAGCGAGAGTAGCTCTTAAAAATTGAATAACGAACTTAAGACTGTTAGCAGTATCAGATGGCTTCACTTCTAACACCAATTATATCTTATAATCGTAAAAATATAAAGCTTTATGATGAATGTCATGTGACGAAATATTGGGCACATTTCAAGCACTTGATCCATATTCGGAATTCGGACTGAATGATATTGAACTTGAAATTTGCTTTGTCGATAGGTCCTTCGGTCCAGTGAAATACTCCATTAAAACTAAATTTCCAAGGACTCCATATATCCTTTATGCCACCACGTCCCACGCGTTGCGTTGGAATATTCTCCACGGGGTGTAGATTGAACGAAAATTATCACGAGTGCATTACCTGTAATAATTTATCTAGTATACAAAAAAACAGAAATTTCAAGGTCATCAATTTTCAGTAAAGATTGGAAATAAACTTTGTTGAAAACTTATTTGGGGTGTGTTTTGTGAAGTCACTGATCATTTTATATCACCGTAACATAAATTTTGAATTAAGGGATTCGTTTTGAGGAGTGAAATCGGAAGTGAAAAAAAAATTTTTTTACTAGGTTATCGAGTGTGGTGTCAAATGAAAGCTTGTGAAAACACACGAGTAAAAAATATATGCATAATGTAATACTTGCGCACACTTTTCTTCGTATTACTTTTAAAAAATCGTGAAAAATCGCTGTCCCCTACCTTATCTCGAAAAGTACTGATCAAAAAATTTTGAAAAAATCCTGGAATATTCTCCACGGGGTATAGATTGAACGAAAATTATCATTGCCTTAATAATTTATCTGGTATAGAAAAAAAAACAAAATTTCAAGGTCACCAGTTTTCAGTAAAGATTGGAAACAAACTTTGTTGAAAACTCATTTGGGGTGTGTTTCGTGAAGTCACTGATCATTTTATACCACCCTAACAAAATTTTTTATTTTAAAAACAATCAATGTACGGAACACTAATTGTGCAAGTTCAACTTGCACTTGACCGTTTTTTTTTAAAAAATAGTTTGTTTTCCAGTTATTTATGCTATTGCTCTCTAGATCTTGAACTTTTTAACCTAAAAATTGACCGTACGGCAGCACTGTTCAAACTACAAAAAAAGTTAGGAAATATACTTTCAATTATATATTCGTTTACTTAGATCGTTCGAAAATTCTTTTAATTTTTTAAATTGGTACACAGTAACGATTATTTTTTCAAGCATGTGACATAATGTATTTTTCTTGAAAGTTTTTTTTTAGATTGTGAATTATATTTATTTTGTGTTAAAATGTCTGCTGCAACTCAAGATTAAAAAATATTTTGAAGTACTTTGCGACGTTAAAATATTATCTTTCCTTTCTCTAAGAACTTTCTTCTTAGCAGACTTACACTTACACGAAAACATACCAAGTGAACTGATTATCACACAGTTAAGAACTCTTATTCAAGAATGAACGGTAAACAAAATTGAAAGAGAAAGTTTAAACGGTATAGAGAATTTTAGTGAACAATGATCTACTATAGAAGTGAGCAAAAGTAGGACCAAAATTCTCATTTTAAATAAATTCAAAAAATCTATATTTTCTTCATTATTCAAATTCAATATGGACTTGGTCCGGCGAAATAACTTATTACAGTGAATGCTAGAACAGGTTAGAAAAAAGCTACACTATTTATATATATATATATATATATATATATATATATATATATATATTGGACTGTTGGACAAGTTGTTCGCAATTGGCTTTTCGAGTAAGTTATTATCTTTTTTTAAATCATACTTGATAAATCGCTCGCAGTTTGTACAGTGTCTTGGTCAGAATTCTTCTAGCTTTGTTGCCACATCGGGAGTGCCGCAGGGATCACATTTGGGACCACTCCTTTTTAATATATTTATAAATGATCTTACTCAGAGAGCGGGTGTTGAATACCTACTTTATGCTGATGACGTGAAGCTATACTGCAGAATCAGAGACCTGAATGACTGCATAAGACTACAGGATGGCTTTAATCTTGTAAACAATTGGTGTAGTAACAACAAACTCCTTTTGAATGTATCCAAGTGCAATGTAATTACCTTTACAAAAAAACTGAGTCCCATACAATTCAATTACAGTATAAATGGTCAGGTCCTAGAGCGATGTCAGTCGGTGTCTGATTTGGGTGTTTTGCTGGATACTGCCTTGTCTTTTCGTGGCCATGTTGCAAAGATTACGGCGGAGAGTTTTAAACTATTGGGTTTCATCATACGTAATAGTGCCGACTTTGTTGAATATGATACTCTAAAATTGCTTTTTAATAGTTTCGTGAGATCACGGCTTGAATACTCAGTTGTTGTTTGGTGCCCCTTTTATCAAGCGCACATTCAAAATATCGAAAAAATTCAAAAGCGTTTTTTGAAGTACGCTAGTTTTAAACTCGATGGAGTATATCCCGAAATAGGTTATCCCTATGAAAGTCTCTTGGATAAATTTTCGATGGAAAGTTTAGAGGCACGCCGAAACAAAGCCCAAATTATATTTTTACATAAGATAATATCAAACAAAATTGATGCAAACAAAGCGTGACAAAAATAAAAAAAAATGTAGTTTTAAAATATGTTGTTAATAAGCTCTAATATAATTTTAATTAGGTTTAGTACATTTCATTATGTTATTTTCCCATTCTGTAATTGGAATACTGTAGAATGTGGTGAATAAATAAATAAATAAATAAATAAATATATATATGTATATATATATATATATATATATATATATATATATATATATATATATATATATATATATATATATACATATATATATTTATATATAAATATATATATTTATATATATATATATATATATATATATATATATATATATATATATATAAATATATATATATATATATATATATATATATATATATATATATGTATATATATATATATATATATATATAAATATATATACGTATATATATATATATATATATATATATATATATATATATATATATACGTATATATATATATATATATATATATATATATATATATATATATATCATTACTACTCAGAACCTGACAGTAAACTGAAACTTTGTTGCTCAAAAATTTCGAAAAGAACTAAATTATCATTTTAGAAAAATTTAATTAGATAGATAGCACATTATTCGCTGAAAAATTTTTGTTATTATAATCGTGAAATGGCTATTAAAATCTTAAAAAGAGTAATGATTTTTTAAGTTTTAATTTTTTAAAAATAAGTGCGTGAAGAATATTTGTTTGTCCTTAACTTCGATCACAGTTTAAATAATTTGCGGCATTTTCTTTGTCTTATAATCTTTAGGACGTAATGATGTGCTGCAGATGGTAGCGACTCAATTAAACAAAGAATTTGGGAAATAATAGGTCTTTTTTTTCATTCGTTTTATTTGCACAAAACTGATACAATTCGTTATTCTCTAATTTAAAAGCAATTTAATTCTGTTAAAGTTTGGGAGGCAAATTGAATTTTAATTTATTTTAAATTTTGTGAAACTTGAAAGTCCTATAAAATGCATAATTTAGTTCCAGCTTGATTCGAAACTGATTTACACATAGCTCAATTAAAAAATTAACACAAAAAATAGTTTTACTAATGTTATTGTGTATTAAAGCTATGGAAAGTATAACTGCTGATATACGGCGTTTTTTCTTTAATACTAATCCATCGACTGTGGACTAAAATACACGGTTAAGAAATGTTTGGAATGTCTGGATTATGACCGCAGGTCTCCTTATAAATCGTTCCATGCAAGATAATACATTTCTTTCCAACACCTTTTCGAAGTTTGCAATAGTATTTCTTATTAGACACCTATATACTACAGAATAGGTTTTCACAAGCTAGTGGTATAATTTGTTGTATCTTACTTCGATGTTGCGCCAGTACTTATTGTAGTTGTATTGAGTTTTATTCTCTATATTGTGGATCCCAGCTCGGCTGATGATTCGTGATATGACAAAACGCGCCTGAAGATTGATTCACAGATTAGAGAACAGCAGTTACTGCTGAAACATACACTTCGTTCAAATTGATCATTTAGAAAGCTTATTTTGGCGATTTTATAAAACCCGATCATGGTAGTTCCATAACACAGGTTTGACTCTGGTCGTGGTGTGGGAATTTCTAGAAATCAAGCATATCTGTCCTTGGATTGAGGGCAGGTATGCTATTTAGCTTTAGATACAATTTATTGTATCTGACCACGATTTTACGCCAGTGTGGAATTAGGTACTCGAATAGCTGAGATTACATAAGTAAATCAGAATAACGACACTTTTTATTATTCTTATTTTAACGCAAATCTGTTACTAATATTTTTTCATATCAAAGTATTTTCTGATTTTTAGAAATTCCAAAAATATAAAAAGTTGTTGAAAGTGTAAGCTGTTACTTAGCGCAAACATTTTGTATACTTCTATAAAACTGACAAAGAAATAAATTTTCTTTCTAAAACTTCGCAGAATAAAAAAAAAAAAAAAAAAAAAAAAAAACCCTTTTACTGCAATTTGTTTTAAAAATGTCTGTTTTGACGGAGGTTACATGATTTTTTAAGTAGATCATTTATCATATTTATTGAAATAAAACTAATGTCAATGTTTTCTTTAGAACTTGAAATTTCTATTATTTTCCTTGCAGGTCGACGACGACTGCCTCGCCGGCGGCAGCAACTCCCCCCTAATCTCCACAAACAATCACTGCCCCTCCAGCCCGCGCCCCAAGATGACCGTCAATTCGCAGTCGGGCCCTCCCAAGTCCCCCCGACCTCCCGACGATCTCATTGCCACTGCCGCCTCCGCCTTACGCCGTCTTCATTTTAAAACGGGAAGAAACGCTACCAAATCGTCACCGAAAATGCAACAGGTAAGATTTTTTTACGTTATTCATATATATATATATATATATATATATATATATATATATATATATATATATATAGAAAATAAACAGCACTAACTCGTTTATGTAAATAAGTAGAAAAAATATTGTTGTAGCGTTTCTAAAGATTTACAGAATTTTTTTTTGAAAATGGTTAAAAAATGTAGCGTGCATTATAAATATAGTAGCGTATTTCGTAGCTATAAGAAGTAAGCACAAAAAAAAAAAACCTTGGACTATGAAACTGTATCATATTATGAAACGTTAAAAAACTCTACAACACTTACTTAAGCCCAGGTTTGCATGTCGAATGCAATTTATCTTAGACTGTTAATGTTCTGCGATATATTGATTAAACTTCCACGCAACATATATAGCTAAGGTGTTATTTACGGTTAAATTCCTTACTATCGTTTAAGCACAATTGCGGCACTAAAGCGGTACAAGTTTGAAAATTTATTGAATGAGCAAATTTTTTACTTGATACTATCCAATAATATCGTATTTTTATAATTATTAAGCGGCTCTAGTCTTTAGTACATCATTAGATTCAATTTGAACTATGTTTTTACTTTCTCACCTCTTAACTGTCCTCGTCATTGAATAAATAGCAGTAACTCTGAAAATGGAGAACTAATACAGTTATTGGATGCTGAACCCGGTAAAGAGATCCCTTTAACACTTCGCCTTCTATCGATTTAGAATTTTTTTACAAGGATCGCACTTCCGCACCCATATATATTTTCTTTTTTGAATATTTTTGCATACGATAAATACCTATTTTGTTTAGAATTGTTGGCTAAAGGTTACATGAACCACTGGTGGATTCGAAAATGCAATCCTAAAAAATCGCATAATCGCGAAAATAATTCTAAAGGGATGTCTTTACCGGGGTCAAAAGTATTTTTATTTATATTGATTGATTGAGTTTCAGCTGAACATCTAATAGCCAATAGTAGAATTAGATCATTATTTTTTGACAGAGAATGGTATTCATTCAGGTTAGTTCAGGTTGGTTGACGAGCTTCGGTATGTAAATCCTAGTTTGGTGATACATACATTGATGGTATATATATATATATATATATATATATATATATATATATATATATATATATATATATATATATATATATCAAGGATTTTCTACAGCTGCCGCTGTCTTCCTTCTCTCAGCCTTTGATTCCATCCGTTTTTATCTTCCCAGTCTCCATCTGTTAGACCTCTGTCCTCCATAGCCTCGTCCACATCGTCTCTCCACGATCGTCTGGATCTTCCTCTTTTTCTTCTCCCTATAGGGCTCCACTCCGTTATTTTCCACCTATTATCTTCGTCTCGTCTTATGTGTCTATATAATTTTAATCGTTTTTCTTCAATGGTGTTTATTGCGTTCTCTTTGATGTTCATTCTGCTTCTTATTTCTGCATTTGTTATTCTCTCCATACGTGTCACTCTACAAAATCTTCTCCAATACTCCATCTCTACCGAGTTAATCTTAGGTTTATTTCTTTTGTTGATCGTCCATGTTTCTGAACCATATGTCATTATGCTTTGTATTATTGATTTATATATATATATATATATATATATATATATATATATATATATATATATATATATATATATATGCGTGTTTTGTTTCTCTTTGTCATGTGCTTGTCCCACAGGATCGAATTTAATTGTCTTATGCATGTCCGCGTTTGTCCTAATCTAGCTTTAATCTCTTTTTCTGATGTTGCGTTTTTTGAAATGATGGTTCCTAAATATTTAAATCTATCGGTTCCTTTGATTATTGTTTCATTATCGACTTCTAGATTCTCCACGTTTCCCTCCTTTGTTGTTAGATATTCCGTTTTATCAAAGTTTATTGCTAATCCTGCTTTAGTGTATTCTTCTTTCAGTTATCTTACCATATAACTGAGGTCTTCCTCATCTTGCTTTATGATTACTTGGTCGTCTGCGAAACTTAGAGTATATAAGTAATCTTCTGGTATTGGGACTCCCATTCGACTACATTTTTGCTTCCATTTTTTTAATGTTTGTTCGAGGTATATTTTGAATAGTGTTGGGGATGTAGAGCATCCTCGTAATAGGCCTTTTGATGTTTGGAGTCTCTTCCCTATTTTATGTCCTATTTTTATGTTCACTGTGTTCTTTTCGTAGAGAGCTTTTACTGCGTATACTAGTTCTTTGTCAATGCCTATTTCTTTCATTGCGTTCCATAATCTTTGTCTTGGTACTGAGTCATAGGCCTTTCTTATGTCTATGAAGGCTAGATGAACTTCTCTATTCTTTGCCAGTTTTTTTTTCCATTGTTTGTTTTTTAGTGTATATGTGGTCTATACATGATTTTCCGACCGTAAAGCCTGCTTGGCCTTCTCCAATTTTTCCTTTTATATTTTCCTCCATGATATTTTTAATAATTTTTCCATACAAACGTCCCATACTCGATATTATGCTTGGGCCTCTATAGTTTGTGCATTTTCTGCGGTCTCCCTTTTTAAATATAGATACTATATAAGCTTTTGACCATTCCTCTGGTATTTTTTCTCCATTTATCGCTCTATGGAACATGTTTCTCAGCATTCGATGTAATTTATTAGACCCGTACTTAATCATTTCATTTACCACTCCCCCAGGCCCTGCAGATTTATTATTTTTGAATGTTTTTATTGTCTTCTTTACTTCTTCATAGCTTAGTTCTATCTCTTTTATTTCCTTATTCTGTTCTTCTTCAGGGTTTTCTTCTTGGAATTCTTGTCTGTCTTCTGTTAGCAGCTTCTTATAATATTCTTCCCACTCGCTTTCTGGGATGTACTCTATATACGTCTTCTCTCTATTGTTGGTCCTTAATGCTTTAATTATTCTCCATGACTCTGTGCTTCTAGTTCCTCCTATATACTGTTCTACATGTTCGCACGATTTTTCCCATCTCTCGTTCTTTTCTTTGTTTATCATCCTCCTCGTTTCTGCATTTTTCTCTTTATATTTCTGTAGCTCTTCTTCGGATTTTGTATTCAGCCATTTTTCGTATAGTCTTTTTTTCTTCTTTATAGATTCTTTGGTTTTTTCACAGATTTTATGTTTCTTATTCTCGTTGTCTTCTTTACCTAATGCTTCTAGGGCCGCCTGTTTGATTCATTCTTTTATGTGGTCATACATCTGTTGGAGGCTGCCGTAGTTAAATTCATTTAATTTTTGATCTAATCGTCGTCTATATATATATATATATATATATATATATATATATATATATATATATATATATATATATATATATATATATATATATATATATATATACATACATATATACCTTTTGTTTGTATTACATTATGAAGCGGTTTAAATAGTGTTAGCTCTGCAAATAAGTGTTATCGCAATAATAAATTAAATATAAAAGAATTTACTTCAAAATAGAGTGTGAAGTATATGATATACTTCGTATTATTTAGAGCAAATTTAAATCCACCCGCAGCTGACTGCTCTGAATAATAATTGGCTTTATTGTTATGTACTTGTATCAAATTGGTTGCAGCACAAGCAATTCCTAGTTATGTCGCAATATTATATTCTGGTAACTTCTGAAGTAGCTCTGTGTAACCTCTGCAACAGTCTCTGTGTTGTTCTGCAATTTCGTTGATGCTGTTTTCTTTTTACACCAATCGAGATACGCATTCTTAATAATAAGGAATTTATTGGCATGTTTATGTATTGTGGGTAGTATTTGCAAGGAACTATACAAACAAGTTCCAGCCACCATGTAGACCTTTCTTCTAATACATTAAGTTTGGTTGGTAGATTAATGAAGCATTTCTTCTTTAGTTCTGGTTCAATTATTTTTTCCTCTACTTGATCATGTTAATTAGTTAGTCTTCAGGCAGCGATGTCTATAAAGTTTGGGGAATCTCAATACCATAAGGCTTGGAAATTTTTTTGTGGAGGATAGATATACTTTTCTTAACTACTTTATTTAAAAATATGCGAGATAGACCACTCGAATGCCTCAATTACTGTTTGTTGGCCGCACTCACGTTACTGTTGATTTTGCCCGAGAATGTGTGCTAAAGATACTACTTGAGTAATGGGAAGATATGTAATACCCAAACATTGTTATAGCTTTAAAAGAGAGAGACTAAAAAGTCCAGAGTAAAGTAAAGTAATCATAACTTTAACGTTATTTTGACAGTTATGGAATATGGAACTAATGCCTTTCGTTACCAATATATTACGGTAACATTAAAAAGGCGTGGTAACACTTTACTTCTTATTATTAGCTTAATAGCTACAGTTACTAGAACCACTTGGCCGACTAACACGTTTCTACTTTAGCAAGCAGTGTATTCCTGACACAGTAACATTCACAGCTCGCAGTTCTTCACATTACAGGATCCATATATAACAAAAAACAAAGCCTCCAATTTCAGCCATACTGACGGGCTATCTGTCTGTCGGTTTCCAATTTAGAATGCATATAGTATGAGTGGTAGGAATAGAACTATAATCTTTAAGTAATATAGTATCTCTTCAGGGGAAGGATGCAGTCGATCCATTTTGTATAATAGTATATGGGATTTTTTCCTCGCTTTTATTTGTGATAATGGACAACCTTAACGCCATATTATTTATAGTCAAGCATATAATGGACAAAAGTGATAGAGGAGGGTTTGTTTCGAATATCTTTTATTAAACGGCTTTTTTGAGTTTTGGAAGCCGAGGAGTTTGAGGATTATGTTATTTTATCATTACTTCTAATCTGAACAAAAATAGCTCATTCAGCCTATGGATCAGGGTGTACTGGAAAATTTAAAACTCAGTTACAGGCGTTTGTTATTGGAGCATATTTTAGAAAAAGTAGATGAAGGTGGCAATCTTACTGATTGTCTAAAAAAGATAAATTTGAAAAATGTTGTATATTGGATAGCTTCAGCCTAGAATCAAGTAAAGAGTAGTACTCTGGAAAAATCTTGGTCAAGATTGATTTCACAAGAGGAGAGACATTACTCAAAGACAGAAACAGAAGATAATGAAAGTTTATATCAAATTATTACAAGAATATCAGGATGTGAAAGTGTTACGGAAACCGATGTTTGTGAATGGTTAAACAGTGATAGTGTGGAAGATGAAATGACTGACCAAGAATTAATTCAAAGTGTATGCAAAAATGATTATAAAATAAACAGTGATGACGATGATGATAACAAAGTAGAAGCCACTGACAATATTCCAGTAAAAATGTCACATTCAGAAGGACTAGCGGCCCTAGAAAAAGCCTTAATTTATGTAGAACAACAAGAAAATGCAACCGCCGCGGACGTTTTGCTTATCAAACGTTGGAGAGACATTACAGCCAAAAACAGAACTCACGCAAAACGAGTGCAGTTAAAAATTACCTCATTTTTAAGACATTAAAGTTAAGAATGAAACTGTTTTATTTTCGATTTTCCGTATATATACATAAAATAAGTAAACTAATTGTTCTATTCTTTGTTTTAATAAGTACCTATATACGTAATAGCATATCGTATAAAATGCTCAATCTGCAATGGTGTATTCTAAACCTCTATTTTATAAAAAAAATTCGGATTAACCGAAATTTCGATTATCTGAAATCCCTTTGGTATATATTATTCCGGATAATCGAGATTCTACTATATATATATATATATATATATATATATATATATATATATATATATATATATATATATATATATATATGTATATGTTATATATATATATATATATATATATATATATATATATATATATATATACATTGTTTATTTGAATTTTGTATAAAAAACAACAAATCTAATTTTAATAAGCAAAAATTTACAGGTATGATTTCATTTCAGCCAATATGGTTTTGTTATGGTTGGCATCATGAAAAACTAGACATGTTCAAAAATCCTCTAGGTATGGAGCAAGCCGCTCTTCAACTTGTAGTGACATAACTACTCTCTATTGATTTAATTTATTTTAGTATAATTTAGTTATATTAGTTAAGAACCGCCATTTCTAAAGTTGTTAAAAGAACGGAGTATCATGGATATAGACATTGTGAATTACCAAACCCACATACCATTCTCGGTTGAGAGGGCTGCCAACTTAACAAAATTCTAAATGATGTCATTTGATGAAAATCTTTAAAAAATGGACAAGGTATATAGTACAATCAATTTATTTCGGTAAATATTAGTTTCCAAGGTGAATTTTGCGTCGAAAGTCATCATGTTTATTTTAAATAGCAACCATTTACATGAATTCGTCTCAGTTTTTTTTATATGGTTGGCAACCTAAGAATATGACAAATTTTTAAAAATGTCTTTAAGTATGCAACAAACCGCCTTTCTTCATGGAACCTTGTAAGTATGGCCATTTTAAAGTCATATAGAAGTCTATAGAAAGGGAGATTATTTATATTTATATATATATATATATATATAATATATATATATATATATATATATATATATATATATAGAAGGCGTCTCAGTAATCCGTGTACATAGAGTCACTGTAGAGTTTTGGGATGAATATATGACCATTCTACCCAACTTACCTTAGTCTAAAAACTGGTAATTTTGGAGATACAAGGTGTCAAAGTTATACTTTTCTTTTAGTTTTTCTTAAGGCGCTTTCTTAATAATTATACTATTTGCACAAGATTCGGTGCTTAGGGGTTTTCTGAAATGAGAAATCGAAATCAGCTCCTCACAGTTTTGTTGTAAATTATAGGGGGCGCCACTTATTGCACTGTGTATACTTTTAAATTGTCATAACTTTTTTGTACCAATCTGTATGATATTTTTAATTAAATATTCGTATTTTTCGCCTTCCCCTCTCTTAAAAAGCTCTCTTGATAAATATTGCTCCGAGTAACAGTTTCTGAAATAATGGGATATTTTTCCATTTTTTAATTCCCTTTTCAAATTCGCATATGCGTTCCTTCACACTTCATCCAGACTTAGGACAGGTCCACAAGAATAGTCTTTGAAATTTAGAGCATGCTTAAAGGCAAACAGGCTAACAACAATAATAAATTTAAAGATCAACGGGCCAACCACAGTAAGAATGTAAAAATCAACTGGCTAGGGGCATAAAAGATTACCCACAAATCCTATTCCACAATTGTTCAATATTGTCGATTTGAACTTTCGATTCCATTGCACCCCAAAGGAAAAAATCGCATGGATTTAAATCTAGGGAACGAGGTGGCGAGTGAATAGGAGCATCTTCACCTCTTCCGATCTATTTATCTCTGTAACTTTGGTTCAAAAAAATTACGCGAAAAAATAGGGTGGTGGACCATAGTGCATGAAAAACATGTAGCGACGTAAATTAATGGGTAAGTTTTCCAGTAATTCAGGAATAGTTTCACGGATGAAATTCAAGTAAATGTCACCATCGAGTCGATCTGGTAATCTAAACGGCCCGATCAAATAGTTCGCGACAAATCCCATCCAGACATTAATACTGAATTTAGGTTGAAATTGTCTTTGTTGCACAGCATATGAGTTTTCTTCAGCTTAAACATTTATTATACATATTTGTTCTACCACGTCGAGTGAAGGGTGCTTCGTTTGTAAACCAGATTTTAGTATGAAAAGCCGCTATGCGTGTTCGAATAATTTGTGAAAAATGCCAACGAGATCCAAGATCTGGAGGTAAAAGTTCCTACACGAACTGTATATGAAAGGGATGAATAATTTGTTGTCTAATGAGCCCGTTAGTTGTACTTTTTGATATTCCTGTTTGAGGTTCAATTAAACGAGTGCTGATTCCAGGATTATCGTGTACAATTTCAAGGATTTCGTCTTTAAGATCGAGTGCTCTAGCTTGTGAAGGCTGCCCAGCATTATTCCCAGTCGGCTTAAATTGTCCAGTTTCTCGAAATCGCCTCCCAATATTGGAAAAAATCTGGTGGTTAGGAGTCCGACTATGCGGAAATCTTTCGTGATATACGCGAGCACTTTTGTGACCGTTGCCGTTACAAAGCCCAAACACTAAAATCATATCAGTTTGCGCACCAAACGTGTACTCCATAATAAGCTAGATCTAAAACACTATTGAGCTTGAGAAGGGATTAATTCTCGTTAATACTCGTAAAACTTGTTTGATATCTGTCAAAAATTACTTTCTGTCAGTATTACTACAAGCCAGTTAAGTCATCTTCATCATTGCCAAAATGATTTTTGAGAATTGCTAAGTAACCATACTATGTGAAGAAACGTGGAAGGCATTTGCGAATTTGCTCGGAGCGACATTTACCAAGAGAGATTTTTTAAACAGGAGAAGGCGAAAAATACGAATACATAATTAAAAATATCATCCAGAGTGGTATAAAAAAGTTGCCAATTTAAAAGTATACACAATGCAATAAGTGGCGCCCCCTACAATTTACAACAAAACTGTAAGCTGATTTCGATTTCTCATCTCAGAAAATATAATATATATAATAATTATTAAGAAAACTACTTAAGAAAAACTAAAATAAAAGCATAACTTTGACACCCTGTATCTTAAAAAACATGAATTGCTGGACTAAGGTAAGTTCGGGTGATCATATTTTCATCACAGACATCCACAGTAACTCTATGTAGACGGAATACTGGGACACACCTGTATATATATATATATATATATATATATATATATATATATATATATATATATATATATATATATATATAAATATACGAGGCTGGTTTGAAAAGTCTGTGCAAAGTCCGAGAGATGGCACCACCGGCGCGTATCGAGGTCATGTTTAGTTAGTAGCATCTCTTGAATGAACGCACACCAAGTTTTAGCCATATTGGTCTATTTCTTTGTGTTTGGCATTCGTGTGAATCAAGGAAGTCGAGTGATTTTCAAGAAATGGACGAAAAAGAATTTCGTGTGGTGATTAAACATTACTTTATGAAAGGCAAAACGCCTCAGGAGACTAAAGAGAAGCTTGATAAACATTATGGTGACTCTGCACCTTCGATTAGAACAGTTTATAAGTGGTTTCAAAATTTTCGGACTGACCATATGGGCACAAGTGACGCTGAACGTTCTGGACGGCCTGTGGAGGTTACGACTCCAGAAATCATTGATCAAATCCATGATATGGTGATGGATGACAGAAGAGTTAAGGTGCGTGAGATTGCTAGTGCTGTGGGCATCTCGACTGAACGGGTACATAATATTTTGCATAAACATTTGGACATGAGAAAGCTATCCGCAAGATGAGTGCCGCGATTGCTCACGCTTGACCAAAAACGGAATCGTGTGAAGTGTTGCAAGGATGGTTTGCAGCTGTTCCAGAAGAATCCGGAGGACTTTAAGCGTCGTTTCGTCACTGTGGATGAAACATGGATACATTACTATACTCCTGAGACCAAACAACAATCTAAACAATGGGTTACCAAGGGGGAATCTGCACCAAAAAAGGCGAAGACCGTTCCTTCGGCCGGAAAGGTTATGGCGACTGTCTTTTGGGATTCGCAAGGGATAATCCTCATCGACTATCTGGAAAAGGGTAAAACTATTACAGGTGAATATTATTCATCGTTATTGGACCGTTTGAAAACCGAGCTGCAAGAAAAACGCCCGCGATTGGCCCACAAGAAAGTCCTTTTCCATCACGACAACGCACCAGCACACACCTCAGCAGTTGTGGTCGCACAATTAATGGAAATTGGATTCCAACTCGTTTCACATCCCCCCTATTCTCCAGACTTGGCTCCCTCGGACTACTATTTGTTCCCCAATTTGAAGAAATGGCTGGCGGGACAAAGATTTTATTCAAACGAGGAGGTGATTGCAGACACTAATGGATATTTTGCAGACTTGGACAAATCCTATTATTCGGAAGGGATCAACAAACTAGAACATCGTTGGACGAAGTGCATAAGCCTAAAAGGAGACTATGTTATGTCGAAAAATAAAAAAGGTTTACCCTAAACACATAGGTAGTTTTTATTTTTGCACGGACTTTTCAAACCAGCCCTCGTATATATATATATATATATATATATATATATATATATATATATATATATATATATACACATATAAAGTTGTGAATTGATATACCCACATACTAGGTTAACAGGACAGGGGTTCACAACTAACCTAAGGAAATTTTAAATTATCTATCATAGTCAAAATTTGCCTTCATTGTAATACGAACAGAATTATTGTTTATAAAGCAACTAAACAAATTCTAAAATATACAACACTAAATATAAAGAATTGATCGATTGGTCCGTTACTTTGTGACAATACATTTTAACAATAAAATTACTTAATTACTTTGTTAACTGACATTAAACATATTTTTTGTAAAGAATTTATAAATGCGTTGTCGCGATTTCGTATTACAATTACATTTTCAAACGCTTAACTAAAACTTAGTTAAGCGTTTGAAAATGTAGTTGTACTACGAAATCGCGATAACGCCCCTAAGACTTAGTTAGGCGTTTGAAAATGTATTGTACTACGAAATCGCTATAACACATTTGTAAATTCTTTACAAGAAATATATTTATTGTCAGTTAACAAAGTAGTTAACTAATTTTATTGTTAAATATAAGAAATATGAAAGAAACGAGTGAATCAAAAACTAAATAACTGAATTTTCTAACGCACAAAATAATTAAAAGTTATTACTATAAAACTCTGCCAGACTGTAGTAGGGTTTACCCATAAACGAGTTCCATACAGTTCGTTTAAGTACTTTTAGAAAATTCATAATATTAATTAAATAGTTATACATTTTTCGACTTTTATAAATAATGGACTTCTTTAACGCTAATGTTGGGACGGGCAGGGAGAAGTTAAAATACTGATTAATACTAATTATATTGCGGGAGGCATGGCACAAAATTATTCATATTTTTCTATACTAGAGAGACAGTTGCCAATATAAATAAATAGAATAAATTCAAAAGTTTTTACTTTTAAATAAGAGTCTGCATGATGCTTTTTCTTGCATACCAGATATATCTTATATGACGATTTTGCATAATAAATATACTATTAAGCATTGAGAGGCTGCACATTTCCAAAGGTTATCCAATATCTAAGACGTAGTGTGAGTGACACACTATCCGGTGATCTTTACCGCAGCTCTTTTTTTTCAAAAAGTAATTATATATGGTTTCAATTTCAGCCCTCTATATATGATTAGTTCCGGAAACTTAGCATACGACTCATCAAAAGTAATTATCTAAAGCTAATTCCTCAGTAAGATATTTGAATCCAATTATAATATAATCCATTTTATGGTAGCAACTGCAGCACAGCCACATCAACTGTAAAAGTGTAAAAAGTCCCTTGATGTTCAATACCGCCAAATCATTTATAAAACTGAGGAAGAAGAGAGGTCAACGTGTTTACTATAATTAATTTATTCTTGTACATATTAGTTTTTTAGGTGAATTTTGCGTGGAATATTAACTTTGGAGGGCAAATATTTGCAGGTATAAATCGATTTCAGATAGTATATGCTTTACAACTTACTACCTTACAAACTAGAGATCTTAAAAAATTTCTTTGAGGGAACAGCGAACCACTTTTCTACTTGAAGCCTTTGTACAGAGACATTTTTTCAAGTATCTCATCTAATTCACGATTTTCCTATTCTGCATACTAAGAAAATTCTCTAAGCACTAAACTTTTTAGTTACTTTTCTTATGAGGAAGCGAAATATGATAACAAAAAAAATTTCACTTGTCAAATTTGACAGATATAAAGCTAACTGAGATTTCTTTAAATGGCACCCTCTCCATATGAGTACACCATTAAATAGCATCTCTCAGTCCGTTTACAAAAATAAATAATAACACTTGATATTTATTTTATATTCCAGTACCCATTAAGATGCGTAATCGATCTTCCTATTTGATACAACAAAAAAGCCATTTTTAAAAATCTAGCTAACTTTATTATCTGTCATTTGAAACTGATAAATTCTTTATCATATTTGGCTTCCTCAGAAAAACTAAGTATATCAGTGAAAGAAATTTCTGGTACGTTTAATCGGAAAATAGTAAATCAGGTGAGCTTACGTAAAAGTTAAAATTCGGTTCAATAGCTTAAACGCCCTGTATATTGAAAACAACTAAAAATAGATGTAAAAAGGTATATTTTTGTAAATGGAGTAGAAAATGCAAATAATGTTGTGCTCATATACAGTTAGACAAAAAAGCCACCATAGACCACCTGCTTTCTATACTATTTTGCTGTTATATTTAACTAATTAACTGGAACTATGAGAAAACATATTTAAATTAATATTTGAAACTTAACCAACGCGGATTAGTATTAAAAAAAATTACGGAACATTTTATTTAGAAGTTACATTATTGTTATAAAAATGTAAACAAAATTAATGTCAAAAAAGTCCCCATACACTTAACAATTACCAATAATAGATTGACGGGGTTTAACAGAAAATAACAACTTGGTTTAAATTAATATTTAGTGGGACCGCCGCACAGTGGGGAAAAACGAAAAATCGTGTTTCAAAATTGTCTAGAGCCTTCAATTTTGGTTCGATTTGGACGATTTTTTTTTAAATTGAAGCTTATTAAATTCCGAACAAAGTTGTCGGAGCCGATTTTTCAATTAAACTTTTGTTTCAAAATGGCGGACGTTGGTTTCTGATTATATAGCGACTGAGACACAGAAAACGCTTACAGTTTCAAACCAAGTTGTGCCACTGTTTAGCAATAGCAACCACTTTTTTGTTACAACAGCAAAGAATGTGGCTGGTGCAGCAAAATATTTAGCTGTCCCTATTTTAACAAAACGTTTTAGCTATTGTAGCCATTTTCTAGCTGTGTGAGCTGTCCTTTTCTGTGTGTATCGCTGTTTTTTGTATCTGCTAGAAAATTGTCTACGATACTTAAAATTTACAGCAGCAATATTCTAGCAATAACTGCATGAAAATTTAAATCCCGCAACTAAACTTGAATAACTTGAATGATCTGACTGCCACAGTCTAAATGCCACAGAGAAACTTTCTTGCTCGATTCAATTTTGGCATCCGCCATACTTGATTTGTCATTTTAAGTCAATTGTTGAAACATATTTATAATTAACAACCTTAAAGAAATTATTTATGCAAATGTTATGGATATAAAATAATAATGGTACATTTATTCATATTTATAATACTTTTATTGTTCATGACAGCCATTTTGGGTTCATTATTATTAATCTTGTAACTGTGATGTTAGATATATTAACTGCGACATAAAAAAACATACATACACGCATTTTAGCACAACTTGGTTTGAAACTGTAAGCGTTTTTCTGTGTCTCAGTCGCTATGTAATCAGAAACCGCCATTTTGAAGACGTCCGCCATTTTGAAACAAAAGTTTTATTGCAAAATCGGCTCCGACAACTTTGTTCGTCCCTACTCAGTATAAATCACCACTACACCAAACACTTTATTTTTGCACTCGACGCGCGTTTCGCTAACCATGTTAGCTTCATCAGGAGCGATGATTGACTCTCTGAGTGTCGAGTGCAAAAATAAAGTGTTTGGTGTAGTGGTGATTTATACTGAGTAGTGTCATTGTGCCAAAGATTCCACATTCCCAACTTAGTTTGTTCGGAATTTAATAAGCTTCAATTTTAAAAAAAAATCGTCCAAATCGAACCAAAATTGAAGGCTCTAGACAATTTTGAAACACGATTTTTCGTTTTTCTCCACTGTGCGCCGTGGGCCTTGAAAATATCCTGTAACATTTTTGTCATGCTTACAACCAGCTTTCTAGTAACTGCTGGTATGTTCTCCCATTCGTTCAATATTCTGTTTTTAAATTCTTCTTTACTTGAAACATTAAGTTTGCGAACGCGCCATTTCAGTTCCTCCCATAAATGCTCGATGGTATTAACATCGGGTGGTTGCGGAGGTGTATGAAGCTGCTGTTGCACATTATGGATCATCCATTTTCCAAGTTTGTGGTATGTTCCGAAACATTGTCCTGTTGAAAAATGTATCTTTTTTCGAGTGCTAATTTTTGGACACTTTCTCTTAAATTGTCTCTTAAAATGTTCAGATAAACTTGCTGATCCATGGTACCATTAATAAAAGGTAAATTTCCAACCCCTCCAGCGGACATGCATCCCCAAAACCACCCCCTTGTCTCACCGTGGAATAAATGTTGTTAATATCGAATGCGGTATTCTTCTTTCTCCAAGCTTTAGTTCTGCCATCAGACCCAAAAAGGTTAATTTTAGTTTCATCACTAAAGATTACGGATTCCCAAAATTCAGGAGATTTAGTAACGTAATCTCTAGCAAAACCTAACCGCTTTTTGGGATTAGCTTCCGAAATTATCAGCTTCTTCCCGGCTGCACACTCTTTATAGCCTACCCTATGTAAACAATTTCCCACTGTTTGTGAACAAACATTTTCCGAAAATCGGTCCCGTACTTTTTCTTTTAATTTTGGTGCACTTTTCTTGGGATCTATAATTATTTGTCTAACAATACTGGTCTCTTCACGTAGAGTCAGTTTCATGGGACGACCGGAGCGTGGTCAAACTTCATAGGAATTCGTTGATTTATAATGGTTTACAATGTCCTGAACAGTAGCATGTGACTTTTTAACAATTTTTCCTATATTTCTGTACGATTTTCCATCTTTCCACAAATCAGTTATGATCTTTCGAACTTGAAATGGAATTTCAAAATTTCTTTCGCTCATTTTTAATACTACTTTGAAAACCTACTGCAAAATTACTCGCAAAAAGTGACAGATTAAGTATGGCCGAGAGACATTCATTTGTTCTCAGTTTAGCGAGCAATAGATAGCTTGATAAAATGCTGCTTATAATAATGTGTTTTTTTCAATGCAGTTCTTCAGTGTATGGAGTCTTTTTTGGCATTAATTTTGTTTACATTTTTGAAACAGTGATGTAACTTCTAAATAAAATGTTCTGTAATTCTTTTTAATACTAATCCTAGTTGGTTAAGTTTCAAATATTAATTTAAACATGTTCTCTCATAGTTCTAATTAATTAGTTAAACATAACAGAAAAATAGTGTAGAAAGCAGGTGGTGTATGGAAATTTTTGGACTGACTGTATATAGGTTGCCATTTAAAAAAATGTTTGTTGACTTTGTAAACTGTAAAATGTGTGTGTGTTATCATACCTGGGTAGTTTATTGGTAAAAGAACTTTTTTGTTACCCTAAGTAGGAAAATAGTAAGTTGAGTGAGCCGCTCAAAAGTTAAAATTCAGTTCAATAACTAGAATGCCCGCTAAAAATAAATATGAAATATTATATATTTTTGTAAACAACAAAAATATTCGTACCTAGAGTTAAAAAAATCCTAGTTGGCTTTGTAATCTGTTAAATTTGGCAAGTGGCAAATTTTTTGTTGTTTTCCTCATAAAAGACTAATTTAGTACTGTAACAATTTTCTTGGCATGTAGAATAGGAAAATAGTAAATTGGGTGAGATATTTCAAAAAATTTCCCTGTAGTATATTATTCTCTATTATTTGAAGTTATTTAAATAGGTCATGGAAGACAATTTTTAAAATTTCTGAAAAAACTGAGCATCATACATATAGAAGTTGTGAGTACCGTACCCAATTATTCGGATAACAACATTCATTCAAAATTTACGAAGGTACTGAGCTCATATAATAAATATAAACCGGTCAAGTGCAAGTTGAACTTGCGCAATTAGTGTTTGGTACGTTGATTGCTTTCAGAATAAAAAATTTTATTGCGGAGGTATAAAATAATCAGTGACTTCACAAAAACACACCCCAAATGAGTTTTCAACAAAATTTGTTTCCGATCTTTACTGAAAAAATTTTTGTTTTTTTTTTATGTACCAGATAAATTATTAAAGATAATTTTTGTTCAATCTACACCCAGCGGAGAATATTCCAGAATTTTTTTCAAAATTTTTAACTCAGTACTTTTCGAGATAAGGGGAAGGACAGCAATTTTTCGCGATTTTTTAAAAATAATATAAAGGAAAGTGTGCGCAAGTATTACATTATATATATTTTTGAACTCGTGTTTTTACAAGCTTTCATTTGACACCCCACTCGACGACCTAGTAAAAAAAATTTTTTTTCACTTCTGATTTCACACCCCTAAACTAATCCCTTAAGTCAAATTTTAACTTTCAAAAGTACACAACTTTGATGAGACAATCAATTCTTATATTAGTACCAAATTTCAATTTTCTATGTCAAATAGTTTCGGAGAAAATCGGGTGTGACAGACAGACGGACGGGCGGACGGACGGACAGACACCGAAATGATCTTATAAGTGTTCTGTACGGAACACTAAAAATTACGTTAAAAAGTTAAATTCTAACTAAAGTAATGTTTACTCTAAAATAATTTAGTTAAGTAATCATGTCATGCATGAAATGAATATTCCATTCGTTGTCTCCCAAGTTCGTGAGCACAATATTATGTTTCTTGCGAATGATTGCGGTTTGGCTACAAAACAGATACTAACAAGGGTCGCTACAATTGATAACAATGGTTTTGCAGCTGTTAAGGTATTACACGGAACTGTTTGAGCTGGTAATGCTGTTGAATACAAATGAAGAGATGTCATGACACTGTAATACAGTGAGATTTAAAACAGATGTCATTGTAAGACAAATTTATTCATAAATTTCCTGTTATTCTTGCACAAGAACAAATATTTTAGGTTTTATTGTGGTGTTGAAATTGTTTCAATTACTAGACTATAAATTTTAATGTTACATTTACTGTTTAATTGTTAAATACCTTTGTTAACGCTTCAAATTGTTTAAATTACGAATCTTATGAGTACTACTTATCTTAATATTATGAAAGGATAATTTAGATCATTGAGATAGTCTAGTAGAGGGGGATGGTTCACAACAGCACCATTTTGCTAACTGATTTCAACTAGGACTCGGGAAAAACTGGATCACATTTTCCCGTTTAATACATAGAATAACCCTAGCCCATAAAAATTTAGTTCTTACACAAGTTTTCTGCAACAATTGCGCGGCCAAATTTTGGGGTTAATATAATTTCCACAGATTCAGTGAAGTCTCGAGTACTGAAATGAATAAAAGATGAGAACCTCAGACAGGATGACTAAAGACATTCAGAAATAATACAAACATTGAGTGTGTTCGAGTTTCGCGAGGTATACCTAAACGATAGATGTATATAAATAGGCTCAAAACTGCATTACACTACATTCTTTGTAAAGATCCACATCAAAAACACTAAAAGATGCATTTGACGCAAGAATAAAAGCGAAATATTATTAATTGAAGCATCAAAAACCTTAACATTTTTTTTTAAGTGACAAGTTGAATATCAATTACTGCAAGCATAATAATCAGCTTATATCTTTTTAACGATGACAAAGGCCCCAGAACAACTGCTGATTCCGACCGATAGGCGGAGGTAACTGAAAACTTATGTCTACATGCTGTAGATTACTTTAATATTAATAACAATATAAGCTGGTTTCAGCAGGATGGAACGACGTTATACGGTTTAACAACATGTTTACTGGTCCTTTCAGAAACTTTTCCAACATATAAATGTTTCTACATTTATTAAGTAATATTTAAATGAATATTCTTTTTAATATTCTTTTAACTTACAAAAATTAAAGAATAAACAGTATATGTTATGGAATCGTCTGGATTTTCTAAACTGCAAATTAACAAATGAAAGGCTTGTCATATCTCAAAAGAGATATACACGATTTTTCCTATTTTAACTCCGTGAAAACATTTTTCTTCTCTATTTAATATGTTTGTTTAACTACAGAAAATATAGCTATCGCTACAGAAAAGCGAACACATGGAATAAATCGTCGCCGCCAGACATCCACTGGCTATCGCCAATTCGTTAAAAGTGCCTAGTAAAATCTATCAGAGATGCCCCCCTTATTTTTTCCCGTTATTGTTACAATACTACTTCTTGCGCTTTATCTCTGAGAAACGCAACGAGGTACATTTTAATGATTCGAGGCTAGACAGCCGGGTTCGTTTTGCTACGACGTTCTGTTACATCTGCTTGTCTTTCTGTCTCCCTCTCTTAATTTTTCACCCCAACAAGGGTATCGGTTACACTATTTAGTGGCTGCCTCAACAATTATTCTCAAGGCATCTCGATCCTGAGCGACCTGACTTGACTCATGCATACCCATACCAAGAAGAGATCTGATTTGATCGGACCATCTTGTTGGAGACCGTTCCCTTCGTCTTCTACCTTCCTCGTTACTACAAGCTCTTCCATAGCATCCACTTTCCCCCAGAATGTGATCAAAATATTTCAGGTAGTGTATATTAATTTTATTTGGAAAACTAAGCTCTTTAAGAATAGATACATTAGCACGGTGTTCGATGGAGAATACTGTAAAGATTCTTCGATAATGCCCACATCTCAAACGCATTGATTCTTCTTTTGTCAACATGTTTCCGATGCGTAGGTAATCTTAACCTTGTGTTTTTTATGATAGCTGGATCTTTCCAGATCTTAGTGAGTTTGATCGTCGAGTTTCTAGCCATAGTCTGACATCTTCAGCCCAAATAATTGAAATAATCTACAACAGGGGTGCTCAAACTTGAACTGCTGGCGATCTACCTCAATATTGTTAGACTACGACGATCGACTCTGAGAGGCTGCAAGTAAGTGTGATGCAGGATTGTCGTCTAGGTAGGGTGTATCGTGGCATAGATATTAGTTTTCCGCACAAAATGCATTTTTTTAGTCAAGGTAAGTGTAGGTCTGCTCTAAAATGTCAATGAAAAAACTCATAATTATTCAAAATTGCGAGTTTATTGGTTCTTACAAAACAAACGAGTTCTAGTGTCTAAACTTAACTAAAGAGTGACTTTGGATGTTGAAGCGTGGCACTGCATGTCCTCAGCATACTTTTCATAAGATGGTACGTAATTACCGAGTGCTAATCGCAAGCATGATGACATATGTTCGTCAGTTAGTCGATTACGATATTTTGACTTAATTATCTTCATTTCAGAAAATGCAGACTCGCACAAGTAAGTTGACCCAAACATTGCCGTCAGTTGAAGGGCGATTTGCCTTAGATTCGGATATTTATCTTCAGATATAAAACACCAGAATTTTGTATCAGATACTGTGGCTTTGAGATGTATATCTGATATAACCTGCACTAACTCATTTTCAACACAACATGAGTCCATGTTAAACTGACTTGCTATTTCAGTAGCTAATTCCTCAATGTTTTTACACGAAAAAGGATAACTCATAAATAATGCGATATTTGCCAATTTACTGAAATCATAAAAACGTATTTCGATTTGGCCCAAAATATTTGATAATTCTGCCTCATAAATATCATAGTTCAACTGAGGAATCCTTGCTTTCAAAGACGGAAAATTTTTCAGATCCTTTCTTTTCAGTTGATCTATCATAAGTTGCGATTTACTTTTGAATGCGTTTATTGCGCTAATCATCTCAATAATAGTTTTTCCTTTACCTTGAAGCTCCAAATTAATGGTGTTTAAATGCATTGTGATGTTTGTCAAAAATGCCAAATAAGTCAGCCATTTTCCGTTTTTCAGCATCTGAGTGTCATCACCTCTTTCGTCCAGAAAAGCTGTTATTTCGGGCAATAATTCTTGAAACCTTTCTAGGATTTTTCCGCGACTCAACCACCTGACGTCCGTGTGAAGAACTAAATCAGTGTGTTTAGCTGACTCACTATCTTTCAACTGCAATTTAAAGAGCCGTCGTTGCAAGCTACATGCACGGATAGAATTCATAATTTTTATTGCAATGCCCATAATCTCCTCCATGTTTAGAACTTTTGAACACAAACCTTGTTGATGTATAATGCAATGGAAGGAGAAAAATGAAGGGAAATCATCATTAGCTCGACACAATGCCACAAAACCGTTTTTGTTTCCAGTCATTGCTGGTGCTCCATCGGTTGTAATGCACACTAGTTGATATATTGGTAGCTTGTAGTTTGTTACAAAATTGAAGAAAACGTCATATATATCTTCGACACGGGTCGTTCCTTTCAGAGGAATCATTGTCAAACACTCTTCCTTAGCCGACATGTCATTGAATACCATTCGAATAAAAATACACAGCTGGGCAGTGTCTGTCATATCGGTGGATTCGTCGAACTGTAAAGAAAAGTACGTACATTCCATATCATGTTTTAGATTTGCTGCCATGTCCTGACTCATGACTTCAACACGCCTTGTGACAGTCGGACGAGATAACTGAAGTTCTCTAATAGCAGACATAATCTCTGTTTTATTTTTAAAATCTCCAAATAAAGTCTCACCCGCTTCAATAAATGCTTCCTTCACAACCAATCCATCATCAAATGGTTTCTTGTGTTTCGCCAATATATGAGATATTTTAAATGACGCGATCGTTGCAGCTTTTGATTGTTTGGCTAGTCTTGTGAACATGGTTTGTTCTTTTTTCAAACAAGTTATCAAATCACGTACTTTTCGTTTTCTTAATTCACTCTGTGATGGAAAATCCTTTTCATAGTTTTTATGAACCGTTTTATGATGCCTCTGTAAGTTCCCACGCTTAGGTATTGCAACTGACGCACGGCAAATGAGACAAATGCACTTATCCTTTACCATAGAAAAGAAAAATTCTTCCCCCCAATCGTTATTAAAATGTTTTACTTTTCTTCGCCGCACTCATTTTGGACTATTTATTAATAAACTTTGTATCGATGTATCGCCTTCAAGTTACAACTCAGACTGACTCCTATTCCTGCAGGCGCAACATTTATATCGGCGCGAACGAAGTCCCGAATGTTCCCGTCAAAACACGCCGCCCGAAGTTTCTAGAAAAATCGGCTGGAATCAAAAAACGCGGCTTTTCTTTGACAAGTACCGCGCGTTCCTTTGATAAAGCCGCCTTTTGCCGCTAGCAGGGAGTTATTACGATAAAAGAAAGTGATGAGGGGGTTATTCTGGCCTAATTGTGGATCGAATAAATTTTAGTAGTTTATTCATTACATTTTGTTTTAGTTACCTAAAACAAAATCTGTGAATAGTTCTATATCGGAATTTTTTTCTCGAGATCGACTCAAAAAGCACTCGCAATCGACTTGTCGATCACGATCGACCGTTTGAGCACCCCTGATCTACAACAATGAAACCAGCAATTTCATTTATGTATGACAGATACGACTAACAATAATTATTTGTTTCCGATTTATCCGTTGTCAGTCCACAGTTTTTGCCAGTGATTTCAAGACGCTCCATAATTGATTTCAGGTCTTGTATTGACGTTACAAGTATAACCTTACCATCCGCTTATCTAAGGTTACTTAGCTTTTTTCTACCGATTATCACACCCCCACTCCAGCCATCCAAAAGAGTCCTCATTATATGTTCACAATATATGTTATAAAGTAAGGGTGACAAAATACAGCCTTCTGTGACGCCGGCTTCTCTGTTAAGAGATTCGGAAAAAGAACTAATCATCCTTTCTATAGCGATAGCTATATTTTCTATGGCCCAACTCTTCAAATTGGCGAGTTAGAGAGGGGGCCTACTTATAAACAATAAGTTCCTAGGATATCCGTACTTGAGCACGTTTTAGTGCATTTTTCAAACAAAAAAACAAAAAAAAAATCCGGTTATGTAAGAGAGAAAATATTAAATCATTTAAAAATTTCCATTGTGCAATATTATTCAGGACAGTTATATTTTAACCTGAAAGTACTACCTCTCTTCAGTTTGTTTTAATTTTCCGCTATGTAAACATATTAAAGCTCTTAATATTCAGAAATTATTTTAATTATATTTGAAGAGGTTGTTCTGTTCAACGGAAAAACACTGCCGAACCAATTTCTGTTTTTGACATTAACAACTTAGAAAGTGCTATTGACAAAGAGTTTTGGGTAGAACAATCACGAGATTGGAATAAATAAATATTTACAAATACAAATTAATATTTGGAATGCTTCAGGTTTTTAAGTATTATTTTTTACTTTTATTTCTCTGGCTTGAAGTATTTGTTATTATTTCAATAAATATTAAACCAGCTGAAAATCAAAATTTTATTGTTACATATGTAACGAATATTTAATTCGGCCAGATACTAAATAAATGAATGCAGTGTTAAGGTTTTACTGAATATCCGTTGGCTAAACGAATATTTCTTCCAAAGGGTATCAAATGATAAGGTGAGTTTCTTTTTATCCAATGATGAATCAGATAAATTAATGAGAGCGAACTGAACTTTTATACAATATTCTAGACGCGATAAGGCACTGACTAGGGACCAAAACTCAGTAGACCAGTGAAATCCATCATTATCTCTCCACTTTTTTTTAAAATCATTACAAAATTGACTTTTACCACGCGCACTCAACCATTTTCCACAACTGACAAAGAACCCCGCACTACTCTATAGGCTGAAAATGTAGTATTTTATTATGCTTCAAACCATTCTAATCAAAAGTCTCCATAGACACAAAGTCCAAAAATGGATAGATTAAGATTTATCGAGCGTGGAGTTAGTAAAAAAAAACATCTAAAAACGCTATTTTTGCGTTTTTTAAGGACTTATTTTGACTAGAACATAACTTTGCGAAAAAATCCAACGCGATTATATGTTTAATATAATTATATTGAATAAAATTTATGGAGTTTGGGGTCGGTTCTAGGTGAAACATCATGATATTTTTCGGTTGATTGTAGCTTCTAATTGATTGTCTATACTGGTATCGATACGTAGACGATATAATTGTTTGCTTTACAGGTACGGACAGACAATTAACTCACTTTTTATAGTACATTAATTCTTTACATAGAAATATCATACAATGGAAGAAGAAGTTGAAGGGAAAATCAACTTCCTAGATTTAACGATCAATAAAACCATGAAAAAACATTAATTTTGCAATATATTACAAATCTTGTCATACAGACACCACAATTCACAATAGTTCTCACCACCCTAACCATCATAAACTAGCGCCTTATCATAGATTTATACATAGACTAACTAATATCCTTATCAAAAGACAATTTTACTAAAGAAATAAACTACATAAAACAAGAAGCCGATAACATCGTTAGGAAAAAACTTAGAAACAAGGCTATCTCAGAAATACACCTATGTTTTAAGGACAGAAAAACCACATTTAAATGCTTATCCTATTTTGACCAACCAACAGAAAAATTGGGAAAATTTTTAAATCAAAAAAATATTAACATAGTTTACAAAACTAACAATACTATAGGGAAATATCTCAAAAACTACAACCACAAATCAATAAAGACAATAAATCAGGGGTATATCAATTAACATGTGGTTCTTGTCCTAAAACATACATAGGACAAACTGGACGTACGTTTAAACAAAGAATTACAGAACACGAAAAAAAGTTTCATCTATAGAAAGTCTAATTCAACATATCAACATCTTTTAACAGAGAATCACATATTTAATAAGAATTTCAAAATTTTACTTACCCAACAAAAGGGTTTAAAATTAAACCTTTTAGAGACAATGCAAATAAATGGATTAAGGACTACAGGTACTTTACTCAACGACCAGGTAGATTTAAACAATTCACCAATATTAAATTTTTTCTCCTAATTTCATGTCTGTGGGTTTTCCGATTCTATCAATTTAATTTAATTAGGTGTAATATTATAATTAAGCAATTATATAAAAATGTAAACATTAAACCTAACTTGACAGTGTAAAATGTAGATCTCGCTGCATCGACAGCGAAACGCGTCATCGCAATTATAAATAAACTAGTGGAAATTGACTAAAAACAATCTTTTATTATATGTCTTAATATTTACACTATTGAAATAAAATACAGTATAACTGTTTCATTGAATTTATTTAGATTATTCTGACATGTATTTCGGTCTCCCGACCATTTTCGAAAAGGTTTACAAGGAGACAGTCTCATTGTAAACCTCTTCGAAAATGGTCGCGAGACCGAAACACGTGTCAGAGTGATCTGAATAAATTCAGTGAAATAGTTATACTGTATTTTATTTCAAAAGTGTAAATTATTTTGAACCAATTTGATCCTACTCTCCAGTAGCATTTATTTTTTACCAACTTTTGGTCCTTTCCTGGATTTAATTAAACTAAAACATATAAAAGTTATACTTTATTTTCAACAACTCTAAAGAAATTGTTAAGAAAGAATGGTGAAAGTTATATGGCCAAAAATAAACGCTATTCGAATTATTATACTCGTAATTATCAACTCAAAAAACATAAAAGTCCGTTAGAACTTTTCGTAAAAATATGTTCTAGACGAACTAAATCAGAAAAAGACTCCAGATATAGCCAAAATGGCCAATATTCGAAAATAGGAGTGAATTTTTTTTTTCATTTCAGAAATTGATTACAATCATATACCACATAACTGCAACACCTACAAAAGTAAAGTTACTTGCACGTAAAGGGTGATTCATTTAGAGGTATTTTTTGTGATGGGGATTTAATTGCAGATTGCGCACGCGTCGTGTCAACTGAAGTGGCATTCCTGTTCAGTAGTGTTTGACAATTCATAATGGAAAGACTTAGCCCGGCACAGCGTCTACAAATTGTTCAACTTTATTACGAAAATGGGCGTTCTACGAGGAATGTGTATCGGGCGCTTAGAGCAACTTATGGTCCACATAATCGGCCTACCGAACGCACAATTCGCTCTACCATCAATAAGTTTGAGACCCAATTTTCATTATTGGATAATGCTCGACCGAATAGACCACATCCAGCACGTAGTGAAGAAAATATAGGGGCGGTAGCGGAGAGTGTACGCGAAGACCGTGAAGTGTCGATTAGTCGCCGTTCTCAACAGCTTGGCCTGTCATATTCAACAACTTGGCGTATTTTACGTAAGGATCTTTCTTTAAAAGCATACAAAATTCAACTAGTGCAACAACTGAAGCCGACCGACCTTCCGAATCGTTTCCGTTTTAGTCGTTGGGCTCTTGACAAGCGTGCAGAAGATCCAATTTTTGGCTTAATGGTTCGTGAATAAACAAAATGCCCGTATTTGGGGTGATGAGCAACCTGAAGAGGTTCAAGAGCTGCCATTAAATCCAGAAAAAACAACTGTTTGGTGTGGTTTATGGGCCGGTGGAATAATCGGTCCATATTTCTTCAAAACAGAGGCCGGCCGGAATGTTACTGTGAATGGTGACCGTTATCGCGCCATGATAACAGACTATTTGATGCCAGCAATTGAAGCCCGTGGTCTCGACGAAATTTGGTTCCAACAAGATGGCGCCACTTGCCATACAGCCCGTGAAAGCATGGCTTTACTGCGAGAGCAATTCGGCGAACAGATCATTTCACGCTTTGGACCAGTGAATTGGCCGGCTAGATCATGTGACATCACACCTCTTGACTTTTTCCTTTGGGGCTATGTAAAGTTCAAAGTCTACATGGATAACCCAGCTACAATTAAAGCATTGGAAGCCAATATTACTCGAGTCATTGGCCAAATACCACTCGAAATACTCACACGCGTCATTGAAAATTGGAACTTCAGAATGGACGTTGTTAACCGTAGTCGCGGACAACATTTGAAAGAAATTATCTTTAAGAAATAATTGTAAAGAATGGTTCTTTTATATGATAATAAAGATTATAAAATAAAATTGTTTTTATTCATTTTTTTTTTATTTAAAAAAAAGTACCTCTAAATGAATCACCCTTTATATAGGGCTGGAAAATGAGGACTTAAAAAAAAGTATTTTAATATCATCTAAAATTTAAAACTGCTTAATATATAATCAACAATTTTATAATACTTAAATCACCTGAGACATTAATTTAGTTACATACAATATTCTAACATAATATAATATGGGGTCATGTTAATATATCTACTTGATTTAGCAAGATCTGTTTAATCTAGTCCATTTTTTAATTTTTTTTTAAAGTTTTCCCATGACTGGTTATATTTTTCAGATTTTTGGGCAGATTATTATAAGTTTTGATGGCAATTATGTAGCTATTTTTATGTCCACATGACTTATTTATTTTAGGTAATTGCAAATTTTTGTTTTGAGTTACACTCTGAGACGTACTTCTAAGTGCACTGTAGTGATAGACAAGAGATCCCATAACAAATGATTGATTTAAACTTAGTGAATGCTTGAAAGTATCATAATTATTTTTTAACACTATTTTCAGTATTTTATTTTGCAATTTTTGTAACACAGTTATTGAGTTTCTGTAAGCACCACCCCAAGCAATTATACCATACGTAATGCAGCTTTGGAAAAGTGCATAATATATCATCAGCAATGTGTCTGTGTCCATATCTTAGATAACTTTAAAAAAATAAATAGTAGATATTTTGTTTTCTTAATTAAATATTCTATATGTATATCCCATTTCATATTATCATCAAACATAATTCCCAAATATTTATAATTTTCTACTCTTTTTATTCCTTGCTCTTTAATTCTTATATTTAAATTATTAGGAACGCTATTAGAATTATTTCCAAAAGTTATGTACACAGTCTTATCTAAATTTAAAGATAATTTATTCAGAGCAAGCCAGCTTGATACATTTTCGAGATACCTATTCATTTTCTTTTATGTATCTAACCAATTATCCTCTGATGAGATAATTGCTGTATCATCTGCATATGATAATATTGAGTCACCTGGCATTCCCTGCAACAAATCATTGACACACAATATGAACAACAATGGCCCTAAGATTGTTCCTTGGGGGACATCTGTGCCAACATAAGCCACTCCTCTTATACCATAGTTACAGAGTTTATCCAAAAGCACTTTGTGATTTACAGTATCAAAAGCTTTTGTCAAATCAAGAAATGTTATAAGTATTGGTTTATTTTTATCCATAGTATTACATATAATATTCGAAATATATTGAACAGCATCAGAGGTTCCTTTATTTTTAACAAAACCAAACTGATTTTGAGATATATAATATTTTGTAATAAAATCAAACGGTCTATTATAGATGATTCTTTAGAAGATTTTAGCAACATTTGAAATCAAAGATATTGGTCTGTAGTTGGAAGCTCTATGCCTATCACCAGCCTTAAATATTGGGACAACCTCCGTACTTTTATGAGCACCAGGCCAACATGATTGTTCCATGCATATATTGAAAATGTGGGTCAAAGGGTCTACTATATAATCAGATATTGTTTTTAGAACTTTTGTATAAATTTTATCGGCTCAACCTGTTTTATTTTTCATATTATATATTGTATTTTTTTATTTTATTACGATTAGTAAGACTAATAAAAATTGTATTTTCTTAATATTGGGAAATGTTATTGATCTATTATTAACTTTTTTATTTTTTCACTCAACTTAGAATCTATTTCACAAAAATAAGAGTTTAGAGTGTTTGCTGCTTATACATGATTATCTCTTTTCTGTTCATCATGAATAAGATATTTTATTTCATTTGCATTATGTGCCGCCATATTTATAATCCGCCAAATTACCGAAAAAGCCATAGAGTTTAATAAGATAGCCTTTATGTGTTTCATTGATCTTACCCAAGCATTCGATAGGGTACGGTTAATTGATGTCATAACCCTACTACAAAAAAGGGAAATTCGCCCGAATATAATAAAAACTACAGAAGAGTTGAACATCGACAACCACACATATGTAAGAGTGGCAAATAAATTAAACAATTAAATATCTATGACAACCGGAATCAGACAAGGAGATAGCCTAAGCCCAATCTTATTTAACATCATAATGGATGAAATTATAAACGAAATAAAGAAAACTGGGAGAAGATACCGATCGGGAGACAAAGAAATAAAAATAATATGCTACGCCGATGATGCAGTATTCATATCAGAAGACGAAGATAACCTACAGAGACTCCTACATAAGTTCCAACAAATATGCAAATATCTGTAAAGAAAACAAAATCCCTTACAATATCTCAAACTCGCGATTTATGATCAGAGTGTAGAACAAGTGATGTCCTTCAAATATCTAAGGGCAAACATAACAAGTACCAGGAACCTTAAGGAGGAAAGTAAAAACTCAAACAACAAAGGCCTCATTAGTATCAGGATACTTAAGAGATATAATTTGGAGAAACAAATATATGAGCATCAGGAGCAAAGTAAGAATATACAAATGATCATGACGTACGTGATAGAGACCAGAGCGGAGAACACACTAAGAACAGGACACACCTTATTTGACCGGAAGAGATGTGAAGAAATAAGGGAAATGTGCGAAATACAGGATGTAGTGAGATGGGCAAGGAATAAGAGAAGAGAATGGAGACCGAATGCCAAATGACCGGTTGGCTAAGGTTGCAAATGAGAAGCGACCAAACACACCTCGACCGCTTGGAAGACCACTAATAAGATGGTAGGAGAGCTGGTCTTCATCATCGCAATTGTTTCTGGGAAACCTTTGAAGTGAACACAGGACATGGTCCTAACGTAGGAAGAAGAAGAAGAAGCATTACGTGATTCTTTATTATTAATTTTAGTTTTAACATAATTCCATAAATACCTAGGATTAATACATTTCGTTCTTATTACATTTTTCTCATATTTAATTTTAGCATCGATGTATTTTGGAACAACAATTAATTTTGGTCGACCTTCACGAAATTCCTCGCTGCCAGAAGCACGACCATGACGAAAGTCTGCGAGCCAATTGTAAACAATATTTCTGTGGAGGCACTACTTTAGCTGTTTCCCTCTCTCTTAACCCTTTATAGGTTATACTATTATATAACTAGTAAGCTGAAAAATTTTTGGTCTGACACATAGATGTCGCCCCTCTTAAAAAATCCATATGATTTTTAGGAAGTACCAACCTTCAAACGATATGTGTCAAAATTTCATTACATTTCGAAGATTGGTTTAGAAGTTACAATGGTTTTAGTGACGCTATTTTTGATATTTTCAAAACAATGAAATAAATTGAATTTCGTGTGTTGATTACACACTGTTTTTTGATAGATAATATAGAAATGTTAGAAAACTTAGAGACTATATTGATGAATAAAGTCGAATTTTGAAAAAAAGATGTGTTTTAACTAGCTAAACAAAAAAAAAACCAAAAACTTTTCAGCCTACGTGTTAAATAAATAAACTTTTAGGATACTACGTACACGAAATGCAAAACGCTTTGAGATTTTGATTAATATCGTTAATTTAATGCTTGTAGTTTTACGGTTATTTACTTTAAAGTTGAAACTTTACCAATTATGTTATAATAGAAAAAGCTTCTCTAACAAACTAGAAAGTTGCATGCATGTTAAAACACGCCAACAAAGGGTTGTGCTATAGCATAAATTAATAACATCATTGCTTCGAAGTGCGGAAAAAACTAGAGAGAAAATAGGTGTTAATCATGCAATTTTCACCTAAGTAGTTTTATTGAATTCTGTGTATTTTTAACGAAACAAGACATAAAAATTTCCATGAAGCTAGTAATCGGCTAATAACAGAGGTAAAGATAAAGTCATGGACAAATAGCTGTTGAATCAATAAATTTTAAAACAAAACGAATTAATTTTCTAATTATTGATTAAAAATTTTATATATCGGTTTTTTTTACTTCCCTTGCCAAATTGCCTAGATATTTTTGCATTTCGTCACATCTCAGGGTCCGTAATCCATGGGAAACATAGTCTCCAATTTCCGGTAGTCCCTTTGCAGATCTATCGGCACTATCTTCTAGAGTTTGATTGAATAGTTTTGGGGATTTTGTGGCCCCCTATCTAACAATTTATCCCAAGGCTCGGTGTCTGCATACAGTGTGTCAAGTTGAATCCTCTCGTTGCGGTTTTATAGCCTCACGTTTGCGGCGCTATTTTGTATAGCCTCAACTTTCTTGATTTTTAATAAATATTTTATTTATTAAATAGAAGCCGTTATTTGCCCCTTATGTATATCTTAATTTTTGAGAATAAATTGAGTGGATATTAATACTGCTAGAGCTAAAATTAGATATAAGCTAGCTCGTTTTTTTTTTTACTGCTAGAGAATACGGATAAGAGATAATTTTTGTACGTCTTTTGAAAATAGTCTCTATGGTTGTTTAAAGCTTAGTTGTATAGTTTAGGCACCATTCATTTTAGAATAAAAAAGAATCTAAGTTCAGCTCAAAAAATGAAAAAATACTGAAGAATTATTTAGTTGTTGAAATAAAAGTAATTTACGTACAACCGTTGCGTCCTGAAAGAAAGAACAGGAGTTTACTGAAACGCTACACTTAAATAAAAAAGGGTATATTAGCAAAATAAAAATTCCTACTTTTATTACACTCTTAAAATTACATCTACTAAATAAATAACCTTGTTTACTATGAGAGTGAACACTATTGCATAGAGTCCCTAAATTAGAATTAGCAAATGACTTTAAAAGACACGATATGTAAAATCGACTTCGTGGATTACACATATTGAGTAGTTTTTGGAAACACACGTTGTAGACAGGAAGTGAGATATTTAAACCGGTATACTACTGACTTACTGATTGGCTTCTCCTCGTGGGTTTTCCATAAGCTGCTTGGCCTCCCCTGGTGAGATTCTCATCAAAAATATTGTCTCCTCCACTACTCTCCTATTCTCATTTGGGTAGCTAATCACTTTTTGACCCGAAATGCCTTAGAATGAACAGAATATTTTAAGATCGGAAAAAGACATCAAACTTGAGATCTAGCAACTATAACCACTTGGTGATAAAAAAAAGCCGTTACTGCACTACGGCACGACGGAAGAAAAAAAAACTTACTAGAGCCTGACGAAGAACTAAGCCATAACTGCATCATGGTGGAAAAAGCCACTACGGCATGCTGGAGGAAAAAGCCCTTAAAAATTCCAAATGGTCGTTTATATATCTTTTGCCCCTTCACTTCCAGAACACAAAATCCGACGGGAGTGTTAAACTCGCGACTTGATAGACAAAGACTGGTGATACCCGTCTTCTTTTGTAAATCAGACGCATTCAATGCGAACTAAATAAGTTAAGTTGGCAACACGCGTTACACACTGCTCAAAAATTTATACTCAATGCTTAATCAAATATAAAAATGTAATAAAATATAAATTATAGAAAGAAAAACGGTGTTGTAACATGCTCTTTTAAATCTAGGGAAAAATGAATTTTACACAATAAGAGCGTAACCGCTCGTATTCTTGAAAAAATATGTTCGAGGGCATTTTTTTTTCCATCAATGTATTCTTTGATGTGCCAACAATGGCAGTGTAGTAAGTTGTCCAGTAGCCTCCTCCGTAAATAATCGCTTGGCATCTTCGAGGCATGTTGTTGGAGAGATTTTCTGCATGCTCTGCAAATTTTTCGAATCTCGCGAGACAACTGAATCAAAGTCCTCTGAGTTTTCTCTTTACAAATGTTTTTAATAGGGTTGGCGTCCGGCGCTTGTGAGGGCCACTGTATTATCTTATCGTGGGCCCAAGCCGCTTCGCGTCGTGGTTTTCGTCCAGCAAAGGTGTCTTCGACGTGCTTCGGATTTTAAAATTATGAACACGAAGATGTTATCGAATGGTCTCATGGAATACACTCAAACCCGGTTCTTAATTTTGACCCTCCTTGACGCAGCGTCAATTTCGGGTCCCATAAAAACAAAGACACGATTCGTTTTTCGACTTTCGGAGTGACTTTACTTACCGAACCACGTTTTTGCAAATCGTCGACATTTTTCGTCACGTTAAAATGATTTACCCACTTCTTCACGAACGATACCGACTTTTTAATATATTTAGCGTCTGCGGAATATGTCACTTTTGGGCACCTTTGGATGGGAATAAAGGAAAACTATCTCGAACCGACACGCAAACAAGTGACTCATTTTGGATTTTACGTGATTTCGACGAAAGTTCAGAATTGACTGATACTTTTACTAAAATATGTCGTCGACAAAGGTTCCCTCTACCGATTTTTTGTTGAATCGCTAGAATCGCATTTACCAAACATGAATTATCGCGGACACGTTCTTACTTGACAGACTGTATATATTGATTTTTAATGTGGTTTTTTTTATATATGTTAGTTAATAGATCTGCATGACTATTCTTTACCGCTCAGTGTATGACATAATCCAATGCTTCCTCAAAATCAACGAAGCTACAAAAAGTGGTAAGTAGCATTCATTTGCTCGTTCTATCAGAATTATCCTTCTATCAGTCGGTCTCGGGCGCAAGCCTAACTATTTTTTACTTGGCTTAAACTCCATGTTCCGCGGGTAGCTTCTAGTAGAGAAAGTAAATTCAAGGAGCCGGGACGTCAGAAATGGGAAATCTAACTCACAGTCCCCTACTAATGCACCGAAGATTTATTTACGAAGCAATAAAAATATACACTATTTATAGTTACATGCACTAAAACTATCCTAATTATCTTTTACGAACTAAAACTTCCGCTAAGCTTCTCTAACGTTTACTTAGTAAATCAAAGGCGATAACGGCAATATTAAATGACGGTTCGGGCTGTGACGGCTACAATAACGCTGATAGAATGATTATCAATGAGTGCAATAGCACTGGCAACGGTAAACAAAAAGCATTACAGGGTACAGGATGATTACTTATACTAAATCATAATGCATGCTTGCAGCAGCCAGGATAACGGTAAAACAAGAAGGTATACAAAATTTAGGATGAATATTTATCCTATATCGGAATTCGTACTTTGCATCTGGTGCGATTGATAGAGAGTTCAATCCCAAGTTTCTCTATACGGCCCACATAGGGAAGAATAAGATATTTTTTGGACAAAAATCGAAACTTGACTTACGTTTTGACCAATTTATTATTATTTTTTTTTAAGTACTCGTGAACACTTCTAGTTTACTCTCTAACTGCAGAATTTTAAATAAATTGACTTATTAGGATTCTTCTTCTTCTTCTTCTTCATAGCCTTTTTAGATCCATTGTCGGACATAGGCCTCCTCTTTTGTTCTCCATTTATCTTGGTCCTGTGCTTCTCTTATCTACGCTAGGCCGGCTGTAAGTTTTAGATCGTCTTTCCACCTGGTCTGAGGTCTGCCCCTTGATCTCTTTCCCAACCAGAGTCTCCAATCCTGCATGTTCCTATTTCAACGATTGTCCGGTTGTCGCATTGTATGTCCAGCCCATCTCCATTTTAGGCTTGCAATATATTCTTTTACATCTATTAGTTTAGTTTTTTCCCTAATATATTCGTTTCGTATCCTATCCTTTATCTTTATATTCAACATCTAAAGCTCCATTGCTGTATTTTGGTCAATGTATTCATTATATTCCTAGTCAGTGTCCAAGTTTGTGCTGCGTGAGTGAGAACTGGTAAGACACACTCGTTATATACATTTCTTCTTAATCTTAGGGGAATTTTTTTGTCATTCAGGATGTATCTTTGTTTACCAAAAGCTGCCAATGCCAGTCTGATTCTTCTTTCTATTTCTGCGGTTTGATTGGGTTTACCGCATTGTATCATTTGTCCCAGTTCTTCTACATAATCAGGCCTTTCCTTGTCTATCCTTATGTCTTGCGGGTTATGGTAATTTGTCATGGCTTTTGTTTTTTTTATTTAATTTTAATCCCGCTTTTTCTGATTTTTCCTTAATATTATTTAACATCTTTTGTATATCTTCTGCATTGTTAGATATTATTACCACATCGTCGGCATATCTCAAGTGATGTAGCCTCTCTCCATTTACATTTATTCCCATCTTATCCCACTCAAGATCTCTAAAAATATCCTCCAATGCGGCATTAAACAGTTTAGGGATCATTGGGTCTCCCTGTCGCACTCTTCGTTTTATGGGTATAGGTTTTGTTTTTTTCGTGTGCTTCTATTGTCATCTTCGTATAATTATATATCGACTTATTATGATTATATCTGATCATATATCGGTTTTATGAAAAATACATATTTACTCCACATTAGAAGTAGTACAAAATTCGACTAAATTTGGTATTTTAACGTATATACTTAGATGTATTAACTTTCTTAATTCGAATTCGAAAATAATTTAAAAAAAAAATATATGATACTCTAACATTAAAAAAACCGGTCAAGTGCAAGTTGAACTTGCACAATTAGTGTTCCGTACGTTGATCGTTTTTAAAATAAAAAATTTTGTTAGGGTGGTATAAAATGATCAGTGACTTCACAAAACACACCCCAAATGAGTTTTCAACAAAGTTTGTTTCCAATCTTTACTGAAAACTGGTGACCTTGAAATTTTGGTTTTTTTTATATACCAGATAAATTATTAAAGGTAATGATAACTTTCGTTCAATCTATAACCCGTGGAGAATATTCCAGAATTTTTTCAAAATTTTTTGATCAGTACTTTTCGAGATAAGGTAGGGGACAGCGATTTTTTTTTTCACGATTTTTTAAAAGTAATACGAAGAAAAGTGTGCGCAAGTATTACATTACATATATTTTTTACTCGTGTTTTCACAAGTTTTCATTTGACACCACACTCGATGACCTAGTAAAAATATTTCTCACTTCCTATTTCACCCCTCAAAACGAATCCCTTAAGTCAAAATTTATGTTACTGTGATATAAAATGATCAGTGACTTCACAAAACATACCCCAAATAAGTTTTCAACAAAGTTTATTTCCAATCTTCATTGAAAATTGATGACCTTGAAATTTCTGTTTTTTTTTTTATATACCAGATAAATTATTACAGGTAATGCACTCGTGATAATTTTCGTTCAATCTACACCCCGTGGAGAATATTCCAGAATTTTTTCAAAATTTGTTGATAAGTACTTTCCGAGATAAGGCGGGGGTGGACAGCGATTTTTCGCGATTTTTTAAAAATAATACGAAGAAAAGTGCGCGCAAGTATTACATTATTATATATATATATATATATATATATATATATATATATATATATATATATATATATATATATATATATATATATATATATTTTACTCGTGTTTTCACAAGCTTTCATTTGACACCACACTCGATTACCTAGTAATTTTTTTTTTTTAACTTCCGATTTCACCCCCCATAACTAACCCCTTAAGTCAAAATTTAACTTTCAAAACTATATGGCTCTGATGAGGCCATCAATTCCTATATTACTACCAAATTTCAACTTTTTATGACAAATAGTTTCGGAGAAAATCGGGTGTGACAGACGGACAGACGGACAGACGAACAGACAGACAGACACCGAAGTGATCTTATAAGTGTCCCGTGCGGAACATTAAAAATAGCTTCTAGGTGCAAACATGCTTAATCGTAAGAATGGAACAGTTCTTTACTGCACAAATCTATCTGAATATAATAACTTTGTGCCTTCTGATCCAGCTGATAAAGGACTGGCATCAAAATTGTCTCTGTAAAGCTTGTGGTATATACCTTTCTGCCCTCTTATGTCTCTAACTATTAAGTTATGTTGGGTTTAAAGCTTGTGGTAGGTATGCCCTTTCTGCTATATTATATCTCTAACCATTACGTTATGTTAGACGTAAATATTATTATATATGCCTATGGCTTGATGCATTAGGTTCTGTTAGGTTCAAGCCTTGTATTACATATATGTCTTTCTGCTCACTTAAGACTTGATGCATTCGGTTATGTCAGGTTTAAAGCTTGTAGTATATGCGTTTTTGCTCGTTCATGACTCGACCTATTAGGTTATGTTAGATTCAAACTTACCTTACGTAGCTTTTTGTTCGCCTATCAGTCCATTTATATATAAAAAGCTATTGTATTTTAGATACTTTTATGAACAATATAAAAGAAACACCCTACTTATAACCAAGAATATTGATGTTTTTAAGCTTTTTTTGCGGTTAGAAAGTTATTTATAGGGACAATTTTGATATCAGTCCTTTATCAGCTGGACCAAAATGCACAAAGATTTGTGCAGTAAAGAACTGTTCCATTCTTACGATTAAAAATTTTTGCAACTGGATGCTATTTTTTGAGATTAGAGTATCACATTTTTTTGTTTTTCCGAATCCGAATTGAGAAGGTTAATATATCTGAATATATACGTTAAAAAACCAGATTTAGTCGAATTTTGTACTATTCTTAATATGGGATAACCATGTATTTTTCATATAACCGATATATAATCAGATAAAATCATAATAAGTCAATTTATTTAAAATTTTGCAGTTGGAGAGTAAACTAGAAGTGTTCACGAATGTTTAAAGAAAAAATATTCAAATTGGTTAAAACGTAAGTCACGTCTCGTGTACAAAAAATGCTTTATTTTTCCCAATATGTGGCGCAAACTCGTAACCAACAGAAATCTCTAGGTCAATAGGATGTTCTTGGATTGAGACTTCACTTTATTGTTGACTTATGTCTCCATACGTCCCAAATAGAGCAGCAACCCTTTAGCCGAAATACTGGCCTCTCATATAGGTTCCTGATTCCAAAGAATATGACCGAATCAGGAGAATTTTTTAGTCGGTGGTTTGTGTGGTGCCGGGAGCTTCTTTTAGTTGATGGTCTGTGTTCCATATGGCGTACACAGAACATCAACCCTCGAGACGCAATACTGCTCACTGAAAGACTCCCGGTATGGGCAAAGGAAAAACCACTCGCAATACTGCTCATTGGCCGGGTCTGAATATCCTTATTTGGTTAATAAACTGAGCCATATTCCATCCTTCAGCAGCAATTCTGCTCGCTGAAACGGATCCCCCAAGAACGGAAACGGAGCCAATGAGTCAGTCGGTTGGTTTCGGTAACTAAAACTACTTACAGAATACTGGAGTTCGGTCGGCGGGTATACAGTCGGATGTCGGTTACAGAATTTGGGCGGCCAGTCGGGAAAGGAAAATGTCCACTGCTGTGTGCGGCAGTCTTTTGTAATAGATTCTTGCCAACTCTTCGTATTGAGTTGAGTAGGAAGCGGTATATTACGCACTTCGCACCCCTCGAACGGTACTAGAAACGGCGGTGTACTATTGCGGCAGTAATTATTTATTTCTTCTATCTATTAATTAACGTAATTTGAAGTAACGCTTCAAATTAAATTATATATCGTAATTTGGTGTAATTAATTACCTATAACCCAAAAAGAACCGAAAGCCATAGATTCGCCGAGTTTCAATATCCACCTTATAAACCTTGGAACTTCTTTTTATTCAAACATCTGAAACCTAAGGGGACGAAAGTTTTCCTCAGACGATGAGTTGAAAGCCGCTGCGAGGCACAGACAGAAAAAAAAATAGTTTTTGCACGGATTAAAACAATTTACGAAATATGAATGAAATAACTAGGTATGGAATAAAAATAATTAATATATATATTTATTTTGGTATACTTTTAAAGTATTTGTGGATAAAAATTAATCTATAATATCTTAATGTAAGACAATTTGTCAAAATTTCCACTTTTTGTTACAATATTGCATGACGCGTTTTATTACATGGTAACTTCTTCTGATGCTTTTTGTAACGAACAAACATTTAGGTTTTATTCCACCTTACTGTCTACTTTTACAATTAATCTGAAAATAGTTAATTAGGGTATTCTTGGAATTCATACTCAGCTTTATAAGATTAATAAGAGAAATTTAATAATAATCGGTCATATTTAATTCTGTTTGTTCATTAAGAATGGATCCTGTCTTTTTCAAACGGTTTATCTCTAGGCATTCCAAAAGATTTAACTTTTTTTTTTCCTTTGTTTTCTACATGCAATATTTCAAACTGGACAAGAATCTGTTTTGTTGTTAAGAAACTTCGTTTGTGTTCTGAGATTCTAGTTTCAAATGAGCGCCTTGTCTGCCCTATGTACGCCTTGGTACACGAACCGCAATTCAATTTATATACCCCTAATTTTCCACCTTTGTTTTGTTTAACTTTCGCATTTTTTTTATGAGTTTTCCTAGTGAGTTATTGGTTTTTAAAGCAATATTTATATTATTTTGATTTAAGTAGTGTTTACTTTTTTCTGAAAGTGTGCCAAAATAGAGTAATGATTTATAATTGATATTGTTGTCTTTAGTTTTAGGGTAGACTTCAGAAATAGCTTTGTTTTTAAGGTTTTAAGTCTATTTCCATTGTAAATGTTATATTTTTGTGGATAGAATTGATGTGAATAAAAAATGTATTCAACTGTAAACTAAAATATCGTCTACATAACGGTACCGGTATAGTAGAGATTTGTACGTATCATGTTTGTGAATTATATTTTCAATGTTATTCATAAAAATTTCTGCTAAAAGTGGGCTTAAGGGGCTATTGTAGATTGAATTATTAAATATAAAATAATTTTGTTTCAGACATGCTTTTAGTAGGTTCAGAATATCTTGTTTTATAATAATATTGACGTTGTTTTTATTTAATAGACCATAACAATTGTTTCGTTTGGGAATATGCTGGGGAATAAATTGTGTACATCAAATGATACTAATGTGGCTCTTGAAAGAAGATTTATATTTGAAATTTTCTGAATTAAATCTAAAGAGTTTTTACAGAACAAGTGTGTTGAAAATTTATATTATTTTTGATCGTGTCTATAAGAAACTTTGTATGCTGGTGCTGCCATGTAGGAGACCTTTGGCCTAATCGGATAATCTTGTTTGTATAGTTTAATTAAAGAATAGAGTTGCGGTGGTTGGGGATTCATAGCTGTTAATTTGATTATTTTATGATCTGGTATTATACTGACAGCTTTCCCTATTTCTAGGCAGTTTCATTTTTAAAAATTTTTGTTGAGTCTGCTTAAAGTCTGAAAATTTCCCTATTTAATGAAATCTATTGTTTTTTCTATAGATATTATACCTTGTTGATTGCGACTATGGTATTTCCTTTGTCTGCTTTGGTGAATATAATATTTTCTTCTATTGCTTTCTTTTTAATTAGTTTTGCTGTGTTATTATCTTGATTTGCGTTATTGTGTTTTCTGTTTAAAAATTTTTGTAATCATATCTGATCACGTGTATCTCTTAGACATGTTTAAATAGCGCCATCAACTTAATGAGCAGTTTGAAATATTACATGTCAAAAACAAAGGAAAAAAGTTAAACCTTTTGAAATACCTAGAGATAAACCGTTTGAAAAACACAGGTTCTATTCTAAATGAACAAAAAGAAATAAATATGACCCTATAAAGTTCAGTATGAATTCCAAGAATACCCTAATTATTAACTATTTTCAGGCTAACTGTAAAAGTAGATAGTAAGGTGGAATAAATCCAAATGTTTGTTAGTTGCAAAAAGCATTAGAAGAAGTTATCATATAACGAAACGCGTCATACAATTTTGTAATAAAAAGTGGACATTTTGACAAATTGTCTTTCATTACGTTAGCTATGGATTTCCATCAAGTACAATCCAAAACAATTCATAAACTATAATATACTTCCCATTATTTTAGACTGCTTCTGCTCAACATTCAAATTCATTTAATATTATACTTCTGAGGTTTAGACTGAAGAAAGTAGACAAAAATATGTTTTAATGACGCGTCATTTTTCCAGTAAGAGAGTTCTATAATGAACCAATAATATTCGGAAGAGGCAATGTCAGCGGAATATGAATGATAAGGAATAATTTCCCATAACAACTGGTCAATTTTTTTTGCACCCTTTTGATTTGCCAGCACGACTCTCTTTGACCCCAAAATTTGAAAGAATTTTTTCAGGTTAGTTCAGGTCATCAGTCATCTGGTAGGTTAGTAACATCTTAACATGAATTATGACGTTTCAAATCTAAGTCTAAGTGATAAATATACATCCTTACCTTCACCTAAACACTAAAATCACCTCTTTAAGTTCACGTAGAGTAGATATTTTGCTCCTGACAAAACTTTTTATAAAATTGTGAACAGCTTTGACGTTAGAGGGTAGTACTGTAAATGATATCTGTCCCACTTTCCAAATGTTTGTATTGTCCTATGTGATGTAACTGGTTGCAAATGATTTTTTAAGTTCTACTTGGGTTGGTCTAGGGGTTTAAACCAAAAGAGCCTTCAGAGCTTTTTGAGCGATGTTGTATTCAAGGCTACGATCGTACTTACCTTGTAATGAAAAGTTTCCTTCACGAATTATTTTAAATTATATTTGACATGACAGTGTTTCTAACAACGTCAGTTTGTTCTCTCCACAAATGGAATTAACATTAATTTTTACATACAAAATATATTCAGTAAACTTCCCATTTTCCATCCATAAAAATTTTTCGAGGTTATATTATTTAGATGATAACTAATTACCTTTAAAAATTGGGGATATAAAAACGACATTAATTTTTACCAGAATTGATATTTTAAAGAAAAAAAACATTAGTTAATTTAGGTTAGTGCAAACTAGTATAAATTATACTAGGGGGAGAGTTAGGAAGATGGTTCACTGAACTTGAATAATAAAAAAAAAACTTGGCATTGAGATTCGCCTTTATTTTTCACAAAATCCACTATTTAAAGATTTTCAAAGTAATCATATAAATATTAATAATTTTCATCACAACAGTAACACGAGATCAACAAATGAAGTATTTGGTTTGATTCTTCTTACCCTACCCTATCGGGTAAAATGGTTCAAGGTATCGGGCAAGATGATTCAGGAAGATGCCAAACATTATTGATTTTGACAGTCATCACAAGAATATATTCCCCTACCATGATAAGAAGAACATGCTTCGTGAGTCCAGTCCTTGCACTCGTTGCATTATATCCTCCAGCTGGAGAATGAACATACTGTTCTTTGCATACCGTGCAATAGTAATCACGAGCGGTTTTGGAGGCATTTCGTACTGATTTTTTTTATTGATTCTGGATGTAGATGGTTTTTGTGAATTTCTACAAGTTAGTATATTTTTTTCCAAAATTTTTAACAGCACGTTATTCAGACTTAATAAATTTTTGTTTCTGGTCCACTTTGACTGGTGTCGAAGTCAGAATCTCAGCCTTTTGACTTTTCTCTTCCTTTGTGTCACTTTTTGACCTACAGTACTTGGAATTGGACTCGAGAATATGATCAACTTTAACTGGAGATCAGAAGTTGCAAGGGTCGTGGGACGAGCTGGTGTAGCCGTAGCCACAAATGCAACCGACGGTGTAGGTGGAGGTGTCTTATGACCTGACGATTGGAGACTGGTAGATGAAATAGCTCTGTGAATTGGCTGTGGATCTGTAATCTCCGATGTCACTTGGTGCGTCGACTGGAGGATACCAGTACTGGGTTGCAGCGTATTAGTGTCAGAAGTAGACTGGATTTCTATTTGCGATTGATCTGTCACTAAGACAGGGGCAAAGTCGCCGTATTAAAATAAATTTCTGTGATATGGCGATATTCCAGCAACACGGAATCCACTAATGGAATTCATTGGAGACGCACTTTTCAAATAAGCGGGGTTGAAAATAGAACCCACCTCTAAGGTGAGCTTTGTGGAATGTTGCAATTTCTTGCTCGAAGTCCTTATTGATTGGCCCATATACGGCAAGGTTTGATGGTGGTAGCTTATTGTAGTATGTGGGGGGAACGATAGAAATATTATATGATGTTTCGTTTCATATTCAAGCGCAGGATAAAATTTGTGCGATTCATGATTGTCTAACAAAAGAAGCAATTTGTTTTGTTCTAATGGGCGCGTCTTTTTCAACCAAAAATTCCAATCAAGTCAGAAATATTTGCCCAGAAATCCAGCCTGAATCGGATACAGTACCTTGTGATCTAGGTATAATCATTTCCGCTTAAATATGAAAAAGGGCGGTAGAAATGACCCTGCTGCATTACAACAGCATACTACTGTTGTTTAAACACCTCGTTGCACACTGGAGATTAGTCCAACTTGTCGCTTGCCGTATGAAGTCAGGATTTTTGATGGCTTGGTAGTGAATGTGCGGATGCCAGTCTCGTCCATGTTGTATATTTGGGTAGAATCCAACGAGTGTTCGTTGATCAATTCTTTTAGAAGATCATATAATTTGTCTGCCTGGGAACGGTTATATCCTCGGGCTCTAGCCAAAGACGTAGATTCAGGAGTCCTTAGCACAATCGAAGTATGTCTCTTTTGAAACCCTGATAACCAGTCTTTCCGTGCTTATCCTTTTGGAAACTTATCGCCTTTGTCCAGTTTCTGAGCGAATTCTCTAACAGTTTTATTTTTTAAATTACTTGGTGTTAGATCATAAAACAAATCATCCATACTTGTGAGATATTTTTTTAATGTGTTTTCTTCATCTTCAGTTAAAACTGTTCTGAACCTATCCATATATTTGGTGCTAGATTATTTTTTGTGATGTCTTAGCAAAGTGCTAAATAGTATGATATATTTCATGGCTGCTGCTCGAACTGAAATTTGGCTCGCCTCTTTCATAGCCCATTCTAAAAAATTTTCTGTCCGATCATCCTTTTTAGTATTTTTTTTATAATTTGAAATAGAATGAAGGGTACTTAATGGATAAAAAATAACCTAAAATTGTAATAATAGCGAAAAAATTTAGAATACATAATAATTTATATAAGATGAGACAACAGAAACAACCTAAATATAGGATGTAGACGATTTATCGAACAGAAAATCTTAAAACTTACCGTAATTAAATATTTTATTTTCTGGCGTCCGTTTTGTTTTTCGTCACTGACGTGCGTACTCCCTCATTAGCAGTCGGGTTCGGACTGGCTTGCGAGTTACGACCCTCATATAATATTAAAACTGCTAATGTAAGCATTAGTCATAAGTAAGATAAGGAATGTTATAAAAACCCTAAAGTAAGATGATTCAACACTATTGTTCTTTCATTTGTTGTGGAAGCTGTAAATCTGTATTTCCAAAATCTCCCAAAATTTGTTGTACGTTTCCAATAAAAGTATTTTTTATTAAACAAAAAGTGTTTTTTAAAAAAGAAAATCCATCGGTCCGACGTATAACTTGCGAACCCCCGCCTCGCCGCGAGTCCTCTTGCGCTAGAGATGTTCATGTACCGAGCGAATAGAAAAAGATCTGAGAATGATTCGTGTTGCCCCCTATATTCATCTTGCCCTCCCGTCCTCTAATTTATTTATGAGTTCAATTGTAGTTTCACTTAAAGTTACTTAAAATACCTTGGGCAAGCCTCTCGATTAATAATTAGTTATCTTTTTTTTTGGGTCTAGCACACGTGCTACAGGGAAGTCCCTAAAGCGTTAACCTAGTGATATTCCAAATTCAGCCTAGATTTATATTTTATGAGAATTTATCTTTCTAACCTTTGTTTTCAAAAATTATTCGGGACCCAGTGCAAATTTCTAAAAATGAACGAAAACTAAACTTTATTGTTATTACAAAGTTTATACCATCCAAATAACTAATTAGAGTTTTTTTATTGAACTGCGCGTTCTCGTCCAAGTTTGAACACAAGTCCTTGTTTGAAATAGAATGCAGATATGACGTACAAACCTAATTTACAATAATATATAACAACTTTACCATTCTAAAGCCTAATCCAGTTTCCAGCCTTTTATCCTTGAATGAAAATATGAACTTTCCATGTAAATTTATAGAATGGATTTATCTCATTTATTTTTATACCATGATTCTCAGTTAACTTTTTATTTAATTTGTGTGGATTAATCAAAATTGATATTTCAAGATTTGTTTTGCTTAGTAAAAAATAATTTACTTCTTCTGAGGTGTTTTCTAGAGTTTCAGTTTGAGGAGTCTCTCAAGTACAAATTAACACGTAAATAATGGTAACCTTCTTATTTTTTACAAGGCCACGGCTTCATTCCCATTGATAGTACAGTTTGTCAAGTAAGAACGTGTCCGCGATAATTATAATATAATATAGTTTAGTGAATTTACCGCATTTTTAAACGCAATCGTGGTAAATCCATTATATATATATATATATATATATATATATATATATATATATATATATATACATATATATATATATATATATATATATATATATATATATATATATATATATATATATATATTAGATTATAACTATATTCAAAAATTGGTAGGAATCCAGTATTTTCCTTGTAATCGTGTAGTTCAAAAATAAATACTGAATTTCACTTTCTTATACTAAAAGAGTAATCTCATCCAAGCACAGCATTTCTATATTTTATGCAGAAGGTACTTTATGCTGAGAAATTAATAAAATATATCAAGCCTAAAAAGGGATTCTAATAATGCTAAAAATAATGGAAATTAATACAATTTCTTTGATTCCTGGGCTCCAAGAACTGCGAAATAGACGAATATTACGATATACAAAACTTCTCCTCTACCCTTTCGCTCATTTCTTTAACCTTATATACTCTAGGTTTTAAAAATAACTGTGCTAAAATGTTCAATACCTCAACCTAGAATCTGGAACCATTGAAACTATGTAATATTTAACAACCATCACCCCACTTACCCTTTTCACCTGCTAAAATTACAAATAATGAAAAATTAATATAATATGTAGAAACCCGGACATAGGCCTATAAGCCGATAAATACGAGGACACCCGTTTAACTTCCTTGCTCACATCCTTCCTACTACCTATTTTTTTTATAAATAACAGTGCTTAACATTTGCTTATTACCTTAATTAGAAACTTGGAAAAATTTTAGACTATTAGAAATACAAAATATTTGACGATTCCCAGCTCTTTCATCCTTTTCCCCGTTAAAATTGAAAGTACTGAAAAAATAAGTTAATTACTAATTAATTTACGATATTTATTAACGCACCCTCCAACCTCCTCCCCTGTTACTTTAACCCCTTATATATTTTATCATGAATAACTGTGCCTAAAATTTGCTTATTATTTCAACAAAAAAAAGTCAGGAAGAATTCCCATAAATCTATTAAAATCATACAAAATTTATTGACCCTCACTCTTTTTACCACTTTCCTCTCATGCGATATTGTTACAAAAATATTTTATACCTATTTCAAGAATTACATGTATATCAAGTTTGAAATGAATATCTCATTTCGTTGAGAAGTTATCGCGTTAATAGTTCCACAGACCCAGAGGCAGGCAGACAGATGGCAATACGAATATATATTTTTCGTAATATGAAACGTAAATAAAAGTAAAAATCTAGATACGAAAAGACTTATAAAACAATATATACGGCGGAACCTCTCTAACTACCTCCTCTATCTCATTAACTCCTTACATGTTCGAATAATTAAAATAATGAAAAACCTTTCAAATATCTCAACTCCAAGATTTCTGAAAACGATACAAAACACGATATATTCTAAGCAACTGCTTATTTGTTTAATCATAAATATTTTAGCTTATATTTTGTATATAATACCATCTAGAAATCAAGAAAATATCTTATATTAATATTAAAACTCTACAAATTGATCCTAATTCTCCCCTCCTCCTTTAAAGTTAGACTGTTCAAAAACTGTAGGTTCCATCTCTACTACAAATATTTTATGGGTACCAAATTTGAAATTGATACTTTATTTCGTTCGGTAGTTATGGTAGGAGGGAGACTGACGAAAATAGGAAATTACGTTTTTTGTAGACGAGATAGACGCTAAACCGTAAAGAAACGAAAAAATTTCGTAGAATATTTGATTCACGAATACAATACTTCCCTTTAGCAAGGAAAGTAGAAAATTAAGCATTTCTTTATTTTAGACTTACGAACCCTTGTGTGCTAAACAGTCAATTAACTTTACAACCTTATACTGAAATGTATTCATACGCGGAGTATATTACGTTAATGAAATTAAACCCTGGGGTATTTCAAAAAAAAATGAAATATTAATGTAATTCCAACTTTTCATATTTTAATAGCCATAACCTTGCCCTAGAAAAAATAATTAAAAACATTTCCCCGCTTACGTAGTTTTAAAGCGTAGTTTTAAAGTAACAAAGCTGTATTTAATAACAGTATCAATTAAGGCACCGGATTGCAGAACTGCCTCTACGCTTGATCCCTGTTTTCTTAGTAGGCAGGAGAGAGGACAACGCTGTGAACGTGTCGATCGACAGACAAAATCAATTTTCAACGCAATAATCAACTCGTCATTTTTCTGTTAATAATTAACGAATCAAGATTTTTGCTTCTTAGGTTTGAGCGCTTCTTATGGATATACTCGTTTGATAAAGTTGTTTTTTTAGTTTGGTATTAATAATGAATAAACCTTATGCTGAAAAATTTCATTACTAATTAAATAATTGGCCAAAATGACCAATGTCGGCTTATTTTTCATACATTTGCCAATATCATATCAAAAATTCAAGTCAGTATGTTAATTTTTGCAGCAATGATGTGGATAGATAAACACAAACGTGCACGAGCTCTTAGCTCATGCCTGCCTTTTCATACAGCTAATCGCAGTGAAAATTTGTTTTCTGAATGCTTTTAGCTGCCAAAAAACATGTTGTTTTCTTATTTGATTATTCTATTAAAAAAATCTTTCCTGTTTTTTTTTTCATAATATAACACTAAAGTTGAGTGTTGAGTTGAGTTAGTTAAACGTTTTTTAAGGGTTTTTATATAAGGGCATGTAGATATAAAATTTTTCAAGTAAAAAAAATTATAAAAATATATATGCATGTAACAATTTTTCATCACAAAATTCAAATTTGGTTTTACAATTTGGTTTTTTAGAAGAGTTTAAAGGAACATGTAATGATGAATTGTTATGTATGTTTAAAAAACATATGTCTACACAAAAATTTAGATTCTGTTTTTAGTATATTTTTTTCATGACTTCCCTCTCATTACAGATCATTATTAATCCTAAAACATACATTTGTACAGCTTTTCTAAAAGAGAAAAACGTTTTAAGTCAAAACTTTTTCTTTACGTTAAAATAGTCTTGAGTCAAAACTTATTGCTCTATACTTTTTTTCCATTGAATACATGAAATCGAATGTTGAAGAAAGTTTTATAGAAAAAATTTGATACTTTCAAAAATGGTAACCATTACTGTTAACGTTATGGATACTCACTGAAATAGCGCCTATTGATTATCTGGTTCTCCAATTTGGTTTTTTAATAGTTGAACCAAATCGAAAAGCCAAATTGTAAAACCAAATGGTTTTTGATTTTTGGCGTTTAAAAATTGTTATTCTTTTTTAAAAAATTGTAAAAAAACGATTTTGAAGCGTGCTTTTTATAATTTTTACCTTGAAAATTTATATATACACAGTTACACCATTTTGTTTTCTTATTTGATTTCGCTACGACAAATTAACATTAATACTCGGTTATTTCATTTTCAAATTCTCAAATGAAATAACCAAATAAGAAAACGAAATGTCTTTTTGGCAACTGAAGGCATTCAAATAATAAACTTTCACTACGATAAGCTGCACGTAAACTGCGCTAATAACTCGAGCACGTTTGTTTGTTTATCCACATCATTGCTGCAAAAATTAACATACTGACCTCAATTTTTGATATAATACTCGCAAATGTGCATGCATGCATATTTAAAATACGGTAGAACAGAAAACTCTAGCATTGCCGAACATGCCCTTGAAGCTGATCATACTATAACATTAGATAATCTAAGATTAATTAAATGTATCTGATAGGAGATTGTTGAACGCATACGAAAGTATGGAAGTTATAAAATGTAAAAGTAGTTTAAATAAAGACAGAGGGCCTATTCCTTATAGTCCCCTCTACTGGTTACTTGATCGGAATTGATGGCCTCGCCTATGCCATTAGTTCCGCCTGAGTAATTCAGGTGTTAGACTAAGTATAAATAGAGTAGATTTGTAGTTTATGGTAGCTTTAGTAAATCATCACTCCTGAGGAAGTTAACATGGTTAGCGAAACGCGCGTCGGCTGCAGAAATAAAGTGTTTGGTGTAGTGATGATACATATATACTGAGTAGTGTCATTGTGCCAAAGATTCCACATTCCCAACAAAGTATATTTTGTGAACAAGATAGACCATTACCATACAATTTTATTTAGTTATAATCAATCAGGTACATACAGTCTGTCAAGTAAGAACGTGACCGCTCATATTAAAAAAATTTGTTTCGAGAAAACGTTTTGTCATCAATGTATTCTTTGGTGTGCTAACAAAGGCGTAATTACCTTAGTACGTTGTCCAATCGCCTCCTGCATCATTAATCGCCTGGCACCTTCGAGGCATGCTGTCGGCGAGATTTTCTGTATACTCTGCAAATTTTTCGAATCTCGCGAGTCGAAGTCCTCAGAGTCTTTTCTCTGAGCTTTCTCTTTACAAGGGACCAAACTTTTTCAATAAAGTGAGCGTACCGCGATTGTGAGGGCCAATCTAGTATTTTCGTGGGCCGAAGCCAGTCACTTTGCAACGTGATTTTCGCCCAGCAAAGGTTTATTCAACGTGCTTCGGAATTTGACATCATGAGCACGAAGATGTTGTCGAATGGTCTCCTGGGATACATTAAAACCCGATTTTCTTGATTTTGCCGCTCCTTGATGTAGCTTCAATTTCAAGTCCCGTGAAAACAAAGACACGATTTGTTTTTCGACTTTCGGAGTGACTTTCCCTACCGAGCCATGTTTTGGCAAATCGTCGATATTTTTCATCTCGTTAAAACGATTTACCTACTTCTTCACAAACGACATTGACTTTTCAATATATTAAACGGCCGCGAAATGTGTGATTTTAGGCCTCTTTGGATCGGAACAAGAAAGGACTGCCTCGAACCGACGCGCAAGCAAGTGACTCATTTTGGATTTAAGTGACTTCAACGAAAGTTCGAAATCGACTGATACTTTTACTAAAACGTATTGTAGACGAAGGTTCCCACTACCGATTTTTTATTAAATCGCTAGAATTGCATCTACCAAAAATGAATTATCACGGCTACGTTTTTTCTTAACAGACTGTACAGTCATGTGAAAATTAAATAATAAAGTGATAAGTTAATACAGTAGAACCTCGGTTTATCCGAGGTAACGTGGGGGGACACCCTCCTCGGATAACTGAAAACCCGGATAATCCGGATTTGTTTTTTATTCATTCAAAAAATAAACACCAATACTTTAAACCGATGTATTAACGTTTTTAACATATAAATAGGTACATACATTATAAAATAGTGAAATAGGTATCTATGCGCTTCTGTTTCATATCGCATCTTCTTTTTCTGGCTGCAATGTTTGTCCATCTATTAAGAAGAAGCAAATCCGCTGGGGTTGCCTCTGGTTGTTGTTCGATATACCTCAAAGCTTTTTTCCAAAGAAGCAAAACCTTCTTGATGAGAGATCTTAGTGGGAGATTGTTGATCCATCGCCGCTTCGTCATCGTCATCTGATTTTTCGGTTTCCTGAAAGGCATTCGTTATTTCTTCAATACTCATTTCTTCTTCTAAATTATCTGCTCCCATTCAACAACATGTTCTCTTGTCACATTTTCGCCACCTTTTAACTTTTGCCTTAATTCAAATAAACTTTTTTCTTTTTCTTCTATCTCGCTGTCAAAATTTGAACAGGACATTTCTCCATGGCTTCTCAATTTCAAAGCTAATTCATTTAATGGAGTATCATCTTCACTTTTGACCATTATTCAAAAGAATAGTGGTTGTACGCACAAAATCCCAAGCTTGGCTTACCCAGTAAATAACATTTTTCAGTGTAACCTTTCTCATGCTATTGATAATATCCTCCTTTTCTATGTAATCTAACAGATGTTCAAGATATAAACGCCTATAATTTTTTTTTAATGTTTTCGAGGATGCCTTGACCCATTGGTTGCATCCACATGAAGTCCTTCTCCAGGGTGAGAGGGGGCATTATCCATTAACAAAGTTGCTTTAATAGGAAGACGGTTTCTGTTCAAAAATTTAGTCACAGATGGCACGAACTCTTCTTCAAACCAGTTAGTAAATAAGGTCGCATCCATCCATGCGCTCTTCTGATTTGTAATAGACTGGTAGGGCTTTGGGTGAGATGTCTTCTAAAGCTCTTGGACATGCAGACTTGCCAATCACCATCAGTGGGATTTTGTGCTTGCCAGATGCATTGGAACATACCATTATAGTTAATCTTTCCTTACTTCGTTTGTGCCCAAGAGCTAATTTTTCCTGTCGAGATGCCAATGTTTTTGATGGAAGCATTTTATAATTCCGACCAGTTTCATCACAGTTATAAATTTGATCACATGTGTATCCACAATCTTCGATTTGCTTTTTAAAGTTCTTATTAAACTTCTCAATTGATGACCTATCAGCAGAATGTTTTTCGGGGGGGGGGGGGGGGGGGGGGGGGGGGGGGCACCACATACAGTCAGTTGTCCTACACCGTACCGTTTTTTCGAGCGGTCAACATCCAGAGCTGGCGGTAAACTGATCTATCTCTGGGAATTGCCTACTAATAATTATTGCTTTCTGCTGTAAAATTGGACCTGACAGAGGCACACCTTTTGATCTCTGTTGGTTAACCCACATGAATAAAGCTTCGTTAACATTTTCATAGTCGCCGGTTTTCATTGATTTTCTTCCTGAGGACGAGGATGCTTGATTTTTACACCAGTCTTCTATTTTTGTGCAGTTTCTTTTCCAGTCTCCAACTGTTACCTCACCTACTCCATAATCTCGTGCAACAACTTTAATTATCTTCAATTCTTCTGATTGCTTTTAATTTTTCTTCAATAAGAACGACGATTCTTGTACACTTGTTTTGCTCCATTATAATACGACAAATAAAAATTCAAACAAAACAGTTCGTATTAATTACACTTAACCACCAGAACTCCAACCAAATAAATTATGTGAGTATACTCGTACTTCTCCGTAATAAACGCTATAATGCACTGCATTCACGCAAATTTACATGCTGAAAGAATCCAAAAACATAAATAGGGGAACCCCTCACACGGGCCAGGGGGATTCCCCGAAGGCCCCGACGATTTTAAATGGAAATACGTACATACATATTTTAGAAACTCGGTTAATACGCAGCATAGACGCGCGTACCTCGGATAATCAGGTTCTTAGTTTGGCTCGGTTAATCCGGAGCTCGGTTAATCGGGTTCTACTGTATTTATATTCTAATAATCGACAATCATCAATATAGCCTCAGTGGGTTCTTGAAGACTAGAAGAATATTTTGCTATGTATACATTACAAAAACAGTAAATGGCAAGCCACCAGGGAATTCGTTAAGGAGTTTTCTTGATCCCACTACTTTCCAGCCTAATATTAGATGAGATAATCAGATAACTACGACGTTGTAAAATGGAAAATAAATAGGGAACAACAGTGTCCTGTAGTGACGAAACTATGTTAATAGTAGAGAACAAAAACAATCTTCAGAGGTTACTTTACTAATTTATTAAAACAACAAAAAAATTCGGAATAGCAATGTTTGCAGCAAAAACAAAGAACTAGGCACCATCTAAAACACCTTTAAGATGTATGCTTCTTAATAAATAAGTTACAAAGCACGAAATGAAGTTTAAATATTTCATTACAGAGATCGAGTTACCTACTTACTTACTTACTCTCACTTCAAAATACAATTTGCCGGACTAGACACGTACACATAATTATTATGTGATAGAAAGCCACTAAATAAACAACCCTAAACCTGTCAAGCTCAACTTATATTTATTTAAGGGTACGCAATAGTTAAGAGCAATTTAACCGAAAATTTAAGGGTTTTGTCCCTAAGTTTTAAGTGTATTATTTAGGGACAAGTACTATATTTTATTTGTAATAGTCGAGTGAACGGAAATTTAATTGCTGATAATAATACAATAGAAGAGGCAGTTTTAGACATATTGTTCTGTATTTCCAATTAACTCCTAAATTCCTTTTATTTTGTACCAAATTCTTAATCCTTGCAGTAGTAAAAGTAGTACTTTGTTAGGATTAGAAAGAGGCGGGTATCCAGGTGTATGCCGTAAGTAAGACAAAAATGTGCTACACGTTATTTATATTGCAGTTTAAGTTTTTTTTTTATTTTTGGTGATATTATATGTATGTAATAAACGTATCACAGCAGGAGCTCGCTGGTTTTTCCAAAACAAACAGTTGCACCGGGAGTTTGAAATATATAATAATATATCGGTTTCACAACGTTCTCCGACGTCTTCCGATACGCAGTCTCCATTCGGTGCGGTCATTCCACTGGCCTTCCTCCAGTCCCTCTTTCTTGCATTTCTTTGTCAATGCCCTCTCTCCAGCTCATTCTTGGTCTACCTCTTCTTCTTTCTTCCTGTAGGTGTTCAATCTAATATTTGTTTTGGGAGCCTCTCTGGTGTCATTCTTTGGACGTGTCCATACAATTTAAGTTGTTTCACCCTTATTTCTTCGACTATGGTCTTTTTTACACCCATAATTTCACGAATTCTCTCGTTCCTTATTCTTTCCAGCTTAGATCTTCCGGCTGCCCGTCTCCAGTAGTCCATTTCTGTGGCCTCTAGGGATTTAACAGATTTTTCTTTTAACTGCCATACCTCACTACCATATGTTACAATGCTTTTAACTATTGTGTTGTATATTCGGTGTTTGTTCTCTTTGTTTATTTTCTGGTCCCATAAAATACTGTTCAGAGACCTGATAGCTTTCCTGCCCTGAATATTCCTTTCTTTGATAGCGTCATCGAGAGTTCCGTTGTTGGTTATATTTAGACCCAAGTATTTATAGCTACTGCATGATTTAAGATTGTGTCCGTCTTCTGTCACCAAATCCTGTTGCGTACCCCCTATGCACATATATTCTGTCTTTGATAGATTTACTTGTAGACCCCATTTTTTGTATTCTTCAATAAGTTTCCTGGTCATATATTCCAAGTCTTCTTGTTCCTGGGCCACTACTATTTGGTCATCTGCAAAACTAAGAGTGTAGAGAATAGTATCGTTGAGCGGGATTCCCATATTTTTACATTTGAGTTTCCATCTAAGAAGCACCTTCTCAAGAAAAATCTTGAAAAGCGTTGGTGATAGGTAGCAGCCCTGTTTTAGACCTTTATTTGGGGAAAAACCCTTTGATATTTTATTGCCGATTTTTTTATTCAGATATGGCAATTTTGGTATAGATCTTGCACTGCTCTGATCAAATTAGTGTTTATGTTTGTTGTTTTTAATGATTCCCATAGTTTTGTAAGTGGGACGCTATCGTAAGCTTGTTTCAAGTCCACATAGAGAATATGTAACTCCTTGTTCATCGCTGTCATCTTTTCTATGAGCTGAGTTAGACAAAAAAGGTGGTCTACGGTTGATCTTCCTGCTCTGAACCCGGCTTGTTCTTCTGCCTCGCTGTCCACATATTCTCGCTCTATTCTTGCTTTTATCACTTTTCCGTAGATTCTACTTATTGTCCCCATGACTGCAATACCTCGATAGTTATCGCAGCTCTGTTTGTTGCCCTTTTTATGTAGGGGTGTCAGAAAAGATAGTTTTCCATTCCTGTGGTATTTGCTCAGTGCTGAGGCATTTTTGGAACAAATTGGTTAGATGTTCAAACAACTTTGGTGTGCCATATTTTATCAATTCTGCTGGTATATTTCCAGATCCAGGAGCTTTTCTGTTTTTGAGTTTTGTGCACACCTCTTTTACTTCTCTGACTGTAATACGGATCGGTGATGCGGTCACTTTTATGGCGTCAATTTCCTCAGGTGGATCTCTGTATAGTTCTCGGTTTTCCGTAAGTAAGGAGCTGAAGTATTTATCCCAATTTATTAAAGTGATGGGCAATATAATTTCCTTTTTGGTATTTTGGCGCAGTGATTTTATAAGTCTCCAACTTTCTGTACTTTTGGCTCCTCCTATGTACGTGTTTACTCTGTTACAGCGTCTCTCCCAAATTTCATTTTTCTTTTGTGTAATCATCCTACGTACATTAGCTTGAAGTTGTTTATACATTTCTTTGTTGTTTTCTGTTCGCGTGCTGAAGTATCTTTTATATGCTTCGTTCTTTTCTTTTATTTTTTTCTTCTATATCCGAGTCCCACCAGTAAGGTTTTAGACGGCTTTCTCCTTCTTTGAATCCTAGTGACTCTTTTGCTGCTTCGTGTAGACAGTTTTTAATGTGGTTGTAGTGCTCTGATGTGGTCGAAAAGTCTCTGGGTTGTAGTTTCTCCTCTAGTCTCCTTCTGTACAGATTTTTGGTACTTTCTTGGTCTAAGCTTTCTAGGTTGTATTTACTAAATTCTATCTCTTCATAGTCGTCACGTTTTTGAGTATGCGTGTGTGGCTTTTTACCAGTAAAGCTTATTTTTGCATTTAGGAGATGGTGGTCACTACCGCAAGTAGCTCCTCTATAAGCTCTGACGTCGTGGATTCTAAGGGTTGTTTTCTGACGGACAATCAGGTAATCAATTATGGATCGCTGGTTTCTAGATGGCTGTCCAGGTATATTTATGGATCCATTTGTGTGAGTAGAATCCATTAGTTATTCTTAACTCATTTTGTTTGCACACTGTTTTTTGGCCGTTATCATTTAGAATTTCCTCTCCATGTCTACCTACTACTTCGTCTTGAACTTTTTTTCCTATTCTAGCGTTCAGGTCTCCTAAGATTATTACTTTTCTGGTATCTCCAACGTTTACTATTTCTCTATTTAGTAGCTCAAAGAATTCGTTTTTCTGATTTACTAGGGCGTCATCATTTATTGCATATACTCCAAAGATTGTAACTTTATGTCCTTGCGCTGTTAAGTTCATTTTTATAATTCTTTCGCTGATTGGTTAACATGATGTTATGCATTTTCTGAGTTTTTTAGATATCAGGATGGACACGCCTTGCTGGGCACGCTTATCTTTCGGTACACCGCTGTAAAAGTGGTCATACCTTCCTAAATTTTCTTAGCCCTGTCCCTTTTGTTTTGTCTCTGTTAGTACCGCAAGGGAGACATCTGATTTTTGGAACTCAAAAATAACTTTATTGGTCTTATTCGTCCATCCTTGCACATTCCATGTTGCAAAATTCATTGTCCGTTTTCGTAGCGTTTGTCGTCTTCGTGTATTTTGTTCTTTATTTCCGAGGCTGTTGACTAGTTTTTTTTAACAGTAACGTTTTTCCGAGTACCGAGGAGTTAGCCCGATGCCTCAACCCCCAACCTGGAGGGCCGGTCAATTTGTGGTCAAGGTTTTCTTCCTCTAGCCTTTGGCGAGTTCAACGTCTTCCTACAAGGCAGCAGGTTCGCCTGTATCCTAGGCAGGAGCCCTGACAGGGTGCTATCATCCGAGCCAGATGAACCCTGGTTTTTTAACGAGGTTGTTACTCCTCCCCCTCCTCGCTTTCCCTTAGCGCAATGGGACCCCAGGCTTGGGACTGGCGTACTGCTGACTATAAAGGAAAGAAAAACCAGTTATATCGGTCATGCAATGAGAGGAGCAAAATATGACTTGCTGGATTGGTCATCGAGTTTGAAATGCCTACAATAAAAGAATTCACCCGAAATAACCAGCTTCACTTTCTTGAGAAAGCGATAGCTTACCCTAACCCTGAGATAGCTAACGCCTTCAGACATAACGCAAACGTCAAAAATCACTACTTACGACCCTCAGATATACTACAAACAAACTAACAAGAGACATGACTAAAACTCGACTACCAAGATGGATTATATTATGTACTTAGTATATAGGGATAAAGTCGTAGTGCAGTTGAGCTACTCCTCTCCAAAAAATAAGCTAAAACATGCAAACATCACACACCACTAACACTATTGTAACGCAACACTTCAAAAATAGCCGGAAACTTAGCTTTTAGTTTTTAATTAGACTTAATTAGATTAAGGCAACATAGACCTACACGTTAAAAAATAACCCACAAGTTTTTAAAACTCACATCTCCTATATAATCGTGACATTTTAAGAGGAGAGGTCGCAGACCCAGCTCACAAGGAGCTTTAGTGGATATGCCAACCACTCCGGCTGGAGAACCACCACATATGTGAAGCATTCCGTGGTAACCTTAACGTGACGTAGACTGCTTCCCTATCCATAAGGCGGATTTCTCCCTTTAAAAAAGAAGATGTGATAATACTAATCCTGCAAGATAATCGAATCATCAAGGTATTTTAAAGTAAGGACGGTTTCGTAAAGTTTTGCGTGGTTTTTGTAAAAGTAAACAAGTTAAAATAGTGTGCGATAATTAACTTTGTTTACTGACAACTTTACGACTTAAAGAAATGCAATGTGAAATCTCTGGCATTTACGCAGCAAATCTTCAAAAAAATCACTTTCTCTTATTGCTAAAGAAGTAAAATTTGACAGATAGACTACAAAGCGTACCACAAATAGTTTTAAAATTAACCAAACTACGAAGAAAAACCGCGTAGTAGTTGCTCAAATTGTTCAAAGAATAAAATAACGAAGAAGAATTCCAATGAAAACGGAAAATTCGAACGCTCTACTCGATAGTTCCGAGGTGGAAAGAGTTAAGAAAAGAAATAGTAAAAAAATATAGAAAGCAGACCCCAAGACGAACTTCTAAACAAGAAAATATCGCTATGAAACGAACAAAACGACTGTATGCTTTTCTTGGTGAACGTATCTGACAAGAGCTTAATAATGGATGATGACCATTTTAAATATGGTTTCCGCACCCTACTAGGGCTACAATTCCATAGTGTAGTAAGTAGTAAGAATTTTCTGGATTTTGTAAACAAATAACCGTAGAAAATTTGGATCGGTGGTAGTTATCTGAAAGATTATCTGCAAATGTGGTATATCCGTAAAAATTCACATCATTGAATATTTTCAGAAACGACTGGTCAGAAAGCATACTCAAGAAATTGTGTTTTGGCCAGATTTAGTAACGGCACATTATAATACTATGTTCTCAGAAATTTGAATCTGCCTAACACACCTGAACTCTACCCCTTTGACATATATCAGATTGTAGCAAAGAATGGGTTAAAGAAGAAATGAAAACGCCAGTAACCTTTCTCTCGAACTAAATGCGGGTACGACAAAAAATAGAAGCTTCAATTGTGCAGAAATTAATGTCAAAAAATACTGTTTTCAATAAAAAAAATACTACCAACCAAGCTGGTTGTGTTTTCAAAATCACACGTTGAAGCGAATCTTACTGGTCAGTAAATTTGGCAGGTTTTGTCTCAGGAACACTAATTAATAGCCAGTGTAATCCAAAAATAAAGATTAGGTTGAGAATCGAGCAGGCCCATAGGACCTTCATGAACATGAAAAATCTTTTCACTTGATCCGACCTTAGTCTAGAACTTCGAGTGTGTATGATTAGGTGCGATGTTTTTCGGACTCCTATGTGGATGTGAAGGCTGGGCTCTTGATTCCAGCAAAGAGAAATGGCTCGAAGCTTTCGAAATCTATGTTTATAGAAGGATTCTACGGATATCATGGGTGGATTGAGTAACAAATGTACTTAGTACTTAGGTGAATGAGCAAATTCATAGGACTACTGCTGACTATAAAGGAAAGAAAAACCAGTTATATCGGTCATGCAATGAGGGGAGCAAAATATGACTTGCTGAGACTGGTCATCGAAGGAAAAATACAAGGAAGAAGATCGGTTGGAAGACGTCAAAATTCCTGGTTAAAGGACAACCGAAGATGGTTTAATTGCTCATCAATATATTTTTAGAGCTGCAGTTTCCAGGATTATGTTAGCCAATAGGATCGCCAACCTTCGCCAGGAGACGGCGAATTAAGAAGAGTAAAAAATATTATTCAATGTGAACTAAATATCCTTAGTATATTTTTAAGTTACTTTAAATATATTAAAATATAAGTGTGTAAAATGTAGATCTGAAGAAGCTGCATCGACAGCGAAACGCATCATCGCAATTTAAATAAACCAGTGGAAATTGGCTAAAAACAGTCTTTTATTATATATAAAATATAAGTTGTTTTATATTTTCTTTATATTTCTAGTTATAAAACTCTGGGAAATTTTACGAGACACTCCTTATATATCAGTAACTTTACAAGGTAAGTTGGTATTTAAACATATGACGGCTTGTGAGTTGTCAATTGTCAAATTTAGGTAGCATTATAAGTAAATCTTTATACTTCTATATCTCGCAAGAAAATATCTATCGTCAAGTTCTAACATCTAATTGAATGTAAATGTTACTTGTGAAAATTATATTTAGCAAAATTATTTCGAATATTACCTTCATATTATTTATTTGTCACTTTCAAGAATTTCCATATTTTTAATTTCCAGTTTTAAACTCCAAAAACACAAAACTGCCGTCCAAGAACCGAATAAAATATTTGTTTTCCAAGCGGGTCTACAGACGATCAAGCAAGTGGTCCAGCCTGCCTGTCATGCAAGTTGATCAGACGGAAACACTTCCCATCAGTATGCTCCGATTGCTAGTGAAGTGTAGACAACCGTAGCACTCACATCGGCTACTCAGATGAATATCCGCAGACAGCAGAAAATCATTCAACTTAACAAAGACCTGGAAGAAATCCTATCTTGGGGTGACAGTAACCAAGTGGAATTTAACGCTACAAAAACCCAGGCGGCAGTTTTTTCTAAAAAAGTTAACGTTGCTGAACCCGACATAGTTATGTCGGGGCACTCCATTCCCCCAACATCGTCACTCAAATTGTTGGGCGTAAATTTGGGAGCAAATATGTCCTCTCATGAATATGTTGCAGGCATAGCAAGGAGAGCTTCTCAGAAGTTGGGAATATTATTTCGAACCAGAAAGCTTTACACTTCACAACAACTGTTAATTCTTTACAAAGCTCAAATTCGACCAACTATGGAATACTGCTCCCATGTTTGGGGCTCCGCTCCCAAACATACACTGCATTTTTTGGATTCTATTCAGAGAAGAGCTGTGCGTCTGATTGGAGACCCAGAACTGACAGGTGGCCTTGATCCGCTGGAACATCGAAGAACGGTTCGGGAATTGAGCCTATTCTACAAGTATTTTCATGGAAAGTGTTCGAAGGATGTGGCCCGCTTAATTTCTCCCAGAGCGGTGCATGTTAGAAGTACACGTCACGCAAATACTTCACATCCGTATGAGGTTCAGCTTGTTACTCCTCGTACAACGCTTTTCAAGCAGTCATTTATATGGAGAACATCATCTCTTTGGAATAATTTGCCCAGGACTGTGTTTCCCACCGAGTACAATTTACAGCGATTTAAGAACAACGTGAATCGCTTTCTCCGCACACGTGTCGCTCCTGTAGCGCTTTAGGGACTTCCCTGTAGCACGTGTGCTAGAACCATAAAAAAATAAAAATAAAAACTATGTTCAATTTCACGGAGCTTGCTGAGCAGTTTCTCATAAGCAATACTTTTCTTTTCACGGTTGCTATATTTCTTGGATTTTATTTTTCTCATATCTAGCAAGGATTTATAGAGTTGTACGAAGTCGTTGAAGAAATCCTTATTCTAGGTCCTTACCTCCATTGTCTCGTGATGGAACCAGGAATGAATGGATACACGAATAAAAGTAAAGCGAACGAAAAACTAGAAAAACTGAACCTCACAAATTCACGAGATAAATACTGAATGATAATAAAAATTGATAATGATAACAAATTAAAAAACTGCTCCTATTGGACAAAGCGACAACTACAAGTTGGTGAGTTGATGGTTTGAATGCTGGACAACGTCCTACACAAATTTACTTGTCAAGCCGTAAGTCTTATAAGAACTTTTCTGACAAATCCGTCTCCGTCAGCCATGTTAGACCAACATACCTGATAGTGTATAGGGGTCATAAAAGAACAATCTATAATTATGTCACAGAATTCTTTGCTTTTCGTTTCTTTTTTTTTAATTTCGATCATGTAAAATAAATCGGATGACCTGTCAATGTAAAAAAGGTTTCAACTGTTATCTTGAGTGTCGCCTACGTAAATCAGTAGGAACGTAAAAAAACAACGCGAATTAGCATTATGACGTAATTATAAACACCATTTTAAAAAACCTGTTAAATTTGTGGTTTAATATACCAACTACCAAAATAGGAGCTGCGACACCTAAAGAAAAATCATTCTAATTAAAAACCTTTGAGTAAAAAGTGAGCAGAAAGCCTTACACAAAGAGAACGATATTTTTTTATTTGAGTTAGCCCTCATTATTTTTAGTTTACTTTGATATATCTCTTAGATATAAAACAAACGAATCCAAGGATTACGTTTCAGCAAAGGAAAATCATGAAATAATCACACAATAAAAGGACATTATTTTGAGATTACGTTTCTTATTTCAGAGTTTCGTAAATTTTAATTTTCCGTTCAAGAAAACAATAAAATAGGGAATAGTTTATATAGCAACCATAGAGAAATGAATATTACTTTATCCAGTCAAGGACTATAAGATCAATTACACTGGTCTACGAAATTTTAGCTTTTATTCATCACACAGAAATTTGTAACATATTTTATAATGTTAGGTGGCCTCACATTGCATGCAATAAGAAAATTCGCTGTTGTAGAAAAATGAAATTAAAAGATATTTGTGAAGTTTCAGTTGATTTGAATCACTGGTTCACGAGGAAAAAATTATGGAAGTTGCTGAAAATACATGGATTGTAATGGAGAACTAATTTGATTAATATATAATTTATCATGTAATGATAAAAGAATTACATTTATAACAATACCTTTAGAAACTGCACACCAAACGTCATTCTCTTTCACTCGTTAGATTTCTGGCAATAAGCAATAATACTTCATCATGTGCAATAAAAATAACTAATCTGTCGTTATGGCTTATAGACGTGGCAATACAGTAATTGAGAACGCTTTGAGCGTGCGCGACTTGTGAACCGCGAGAGTCCATTTTATTTGAAAATATAATTTCTTATATACTTTGCGTATAAAGATGCAGGAATATAAGGTGATGTTTATAATTCTTTCTTCTTCTTCTTCATTAGCCCTCATCGATCGACTCTTAGATATAGACCTCTCCCATAGTGCTCTATCTATTCCTGTCCTGAGCCACCTAGCACCATTTCCCTCCAGCTGTCCTTTTTAGGTCCTCCGACCATCTTTTTTGGGACCTTCCCACACTTCTTTTTGTTGTACATGGTCGCCAATAAACAAGTTTATTTGTCCGTCTGCTGTGTTCTTGTCTTGCTATATGCCCCGCTCATCTCCTTTTTTGGGTTAAAGCTGATCTGGCGATATCAATAATTCTGTCGCCTTATGTCTTCATTCTTTATCCTAGCCCTCAAGCCTACTCCGAGCATAGTACCCTCCATTGCTCTGTGTATAATTTTGAGACGTTGAATGCTTTTGTTGGTGGCCATAGGTCGTTACCGGCATGACGTATGTTTCGTAAATTTTCCGTTTTAAATTTCTAGGGATATGTCTGTTCTTAAGAATGTATGACATTTTTCCAAAGGTAGTTCAGGCTAAGCGAATCATGTATGTAATTTCTGCAGTTTGATTATCTTTCCCATTCCTTAGCCCATATCCTAAATATATGTCTCGCTAACGTTTTCAATATCGGTCTTATTAATTTTAATTTGAATAATATCTTGGCTCTGGATTTATGTTTTTGCCATATTCATTTGCAACCCTATTGGTATCGATGCATTTGAAAACTGTACTAGCATATCCTGAAGTTCGTCTGGGCTCCTACTTATGACAACAATATCGTCATCGAATCGCTCATAAGCGAGAGGAATAAACATCGACGGTACATGCCTGAGTCATAACTCAGGCATGTACCGTCGATGATTATTCCTCTCTCCTGTCATCTTAGAGTTTTGAATATGTGCCCTACAGGTTTGCCTTGACGAGCATCATCTTCTATGGAATATTTCTCTAGTCGAAACTGCTAAGCCCATTCTTTAATCATTGAATTGGACTGGGATGATTCGACATGTACAGCATCTAAGCGCCTTTTGATTTTTACCTGGCCTTTCGTCAAAAATTTAATATTTGCACGATACTCCAGTTTAAACATTTGGAAATGTTTAGCAGCGAAACAAAATATAGAATAGGAGAATACCGGAATTGTACAGAACCAGTTTATGTATTCTGTCATAACTGAGTTAGTTACATCTATTTCTTGCCTCTGACAGAGTGCTAAAAATTAAGTACAACATTTCACAGGTCATTATTTCTGGAGAATAATCAAAAGTTTGGGGACCCGACTTGAATTCACCTTGTTTATACCGAGATTGGTGGAATTCAAAGCACCTTTGTTTTCGAAAACTTACTGAAAATAATTTGGTTTTTAATCGTCTTCAGTATTTCTTCTTACACCAGCGTAATTGCTTCTGGGGTGAGTTGTTCTACAGGTCTGCCTTGACGAGCATAATCTTCTAAAGAATATTTCTCTAGCCGAAACTGCTTAGTCTATTCTTTAATCGTCGAATCTGACTGGGATGATTCGCCATGCACAGCACCTAAGCATCTTTTAATTCTACTTGACTTTTCGTAAAAAAGTTAATAACCACACGATACTCGAGTTTAAACATTCAAAAATATTTAGTAACAGCAGCGCAACAAAATATAGAATAGGAGAATACCAAAATTAGACGCTTGTTTTAGCTTGTTTGGGTCGGAAACTTGGAGGCCTTACCACGTTTCTTTGAGCATTTCTGTGATTGTAACGTTGCAGAAAAGGTATCTAAGTGTTTTATTCGTATTTCACCATCACAAAAAATTGAAATTGTTAATTATAAGCTACTGTTTTTTTAATGTTTGTTTCGTTACTGATATCTTTGAGTTTTGTGTTGAAGATGGGCTGTTCCAAAAATAAGTTTAAATGGACAAAAATATCCAGTAGGAAATGCTCAACGTAACTCTCTTGAAAATTGGGATTTTTAGAAGGGTGTCCCTTCTGGTAGTCGAGACTATTACAAGAACAATAAATTTTCGTTTCTAGCTCAGAGAAAATCTCGGGTTTATTAACTTAACAAAGCGTTAATGAGGTGTCTAATATTTATGACATAAAAGAATGGTGCAGAAGTTTGAAAACTCAAGCAAGACCGTAAGCAAACCTAAAGAATATCCAGAACCGATACAAACCTGGAGTATATTATAGTTGGCGATAATCCCGACGTATCAATATGGAAACGATCAAGTAACGTAAATGTTTCCACGAGTTTGTCTCCTCCAAGAGACAGCTGGTGAAAAAATCGAAGCCCACTAATACTGCTCAGTATCAATTTTATTAATCACACCAGTCAAAATTGACCCATGTCAATTAATAAACAGAGTTGCCTTTATAGAATTAAAGCAACAAAAACTTTTTGTCCAGTCAAATAGGGATTCAACCTCTCTTTGATTTGACATTCTAAAAGTTAGCTTAAAAGTCTCATAGAATCACCTGTCGGCGAGTCAAGGTGATATTCAGGGTCAAACGTGGCGAAAATGTTTTTTGCAAATTTCTTATTTCCTATGCTTTGACTGATGTTTGAAGCGAAGATCATTTGGATATGAAGTCTTGAGGTATGCTTGTCCGTTACTCTGGCCACAAACTGAGGAGCATTGCAACTCTACTTTTCTATATCCACAGTTCGTGCCACAATCGTTCTTACAATTGCACAAGATCGTACTCTAGTAGTTCTTCTAGTGCCGGTGGCAATAATGTTGTTGTGGGTTCCAAGGGCTCATTTGGTAATATCCACCCCATTCCTCAGGTTCTAAATCTTTCCCTAACCAAGTTTGGATCTGATAGTAAATATCTATAGATATGCTGTTGAACTGCTACACTTGTAGGTGAAAGAGATGGTAAGTGATGAAGAAAGCGAATATCTTTCTGAGGGCCTTGAGGCTATAGAGCCACATATGACGGATAACGAGGATGATGATAACGGCCTGGAAATTCAATTTGGGCGACCAGAAGAGGAAGACGACTACTAACAAAAGGAATGCTGCTATTGACAATCATGTCTGCTATTGATAATCAAAGTAAAAAAAAAAATTACATTTTAACTTAAATAAATTGTAACAGGTTTACGATAAACTTATGATAAACAAAAATATAATTGCAACGTATCTAAACTATTTCATTTCAATATCTTATTATTTATATAAATTAACTAAATATTATCATACGGATGTCTTATTTATGAATAATGTTTATAAATATCAATTAAAAATAAATAATTCAAGTTTCTTAATAATTATTATATTTGTAAATAATTAATTTTATAAACTGCGCTATGCATTTGATTCCACAGTTAACATAGCGTTATCGTATATACGGATGGGTGCTTCCCATTCTTCGCGCTCTATCTCGAGTAATTATAATATATAATAATACACTTTAGATCAAATATGTAGAGAATCTGATACTCTACAAGTTTTGTACTTCAAACATCATTTGAAGTATAGGAAACAAGATATTTGCAAAAAATTGATTTTCGCGACGTTTGACCTTGAATATCTTGACTTGCGGACAAGAGATTCCGTGAGACTTTTTAGCTAAGTTTTAGAATGTCAAAACAAATATTTAAGTTAATTTTCAACTTTCTAACTTTCATTCCGAATTTTATATTCCCAAACAATGGGCTCTAATGTATTTCGGTAAAGGTTGCACAACTGTGGAAATGACTAAAAATGTCTTCGCAATACCTCTATGTTTATGGTTATATAGAATTTCAGCAAGACGGTGAAAACCCATATTCTTTAACTAAATTTTTGCCAAGCATACAAGAATTTTTTTCTAATAAACTAATTTTTCAAAAAAATTACTAATTTGATGCTGATTCAAACATCTCAATTTTTTTTATAGTATCACTGTCCGTTCTCTGAGACAGTCTAAAGAAAATATTCGGAAATAAGTGAACGCTAAAAAGGAAGTACCGAGCAGTGATCAAGAACTGCACCACAAAAGAGTGACCGGAAGTTAATAGTTTATATGTAGCTGAGTTTATCTTTCAGAAATAATTTTTTTATGATTATAATTTGAATTACTTGAAGTGTGAGGTACTAACTTTTCAAAATCAACCACGAAATTTTACATTTTTAATTAACAAGTGCTATCTTGACTAATTTGATTTTCTTGTTCATCAATAGAAAACATCTTCATTTCCACACGTCTGCGGTATAACGTATGTTAGACCATTGGTTTGGATAAAACCTTAATATCACGTAAATGTTGGTTACTTTTACTTAATTAATATAAAGGGTATAACTAATAAGTTGAAACACGCCACTAAATATCCAGACCTATTATCTGCAAAAAGGCCAGTCCCTCATATTGATGACTTGCCTGTGCCACCTAGGCTAACGTTTTCAATATTTATAGGAATCAAAGAATTAAGATGATAAAATTGAGCGGTCCAACTTATGAATATGTGCTTCATATACGGGAATTTTTGAAGGACAACATTTTTGAACAAATCTAAATCCTCTAAATGAAGCTGGGTCCAGCTCAAATTTAATTTTTTACGCTCTGAACGATAAAAATAAAATTTCAATATTGTACCACGTAATATTTTTGAAGTTACTGTCAAGGAAGTTCGGCCAGTACGTTACGGGGTGACGGGCAAGCTTATGCTCAAGACATGGATAGCGAAGAACATTACATATCTTGAAAAATTAAGTTATATAAATGCATTTCTTATATTAGAATGTCAAATAACCATCGTTTTTGTTGATTTTACGTTTAATTATCAGTTGAGTTATGACTCAGGCATGTACCGTCGATGTTTATTCCTCTCTCCTGTCATCTTAGAGTTTTGAACATGTGTTCTAAGACCAGAGTAAATAATTTGGGGGATTGTTGAATACTACGTTGCATTTTGATCCTGTCAGTTGTAGTATTTTCATCTATTTGTACATTTGTGAAGTTGCGTTATTACAGATGTACTTAATTAAGTTGGTATATTTGGAGTCTATACGTGATGATTGTAATATATATCACTGTAAGTGATAATTATTATATAGGAGTAAATATGTGGTTATTACAAAATAATGACTATATAAATAACTTTGGTAAAAATTGAAAAACTGAGAAAAACTTATTTCTTTAATGAAAATTTAATATTTACTAATATCTAACAAAATTGTATGATAACATTGAGCAGTAAAACATGTAATAGATTTAAGATAATAGTGATAAGCACATATATTGGGTAATGCTACGCATCCGCAGCTCCAAAAATAAGATTCATTTATTTCTTACGTTTTTCCTTACATTCTGGTAAACAAATATTTTTTGCTGTTAAGATACACCGAATTGTACCAAATATTCGTTATATTTTACCATTGTGTTCCGTAAGTACCGGAATAAGTACTAGAAATTTTGTTCCCTTGTTTGTCGATCCTAGCCCAACTGATAAGTCGTGATACGGCAAAACGCGTCTCGGGATGGATGTACGAATAAGAAAACAGTGAGTAGACTGCTGAAATATACGTTTTGTCTATTTTCCGTTATTTTAGAATAAACCAAATAAATTTTTTAAGTTTATACGTAAGTAGTTCTTCTCTTCTCACACTATTCACGACTACAATGTCAACTTTAAAACAAATAATCCGCCATTACAAAAGTTTTAAAAATTTGAATTTGCTGTATAGACAGCAATTAGGCCAACCTTAATATTTCATACGTCTATATTGCAATGTTGCTACGTTTATTATGTATAGTACATGTGCTGTAATAATTTTTTTTAATAAATAATTAATATATTAGATCTATTCCCTAACAATGATAATTAAACGTAGAATCAACAAAAACGATAGTTATTTGACATTCTAATATAAGAAATGCATTTATATAATTTAATTTTTCAAGATATGTAATGTTCTTCGCTATCCATGTGTTTAGGATAAGCTTGCCCGTCACCCCGCAACGTACTGGCCGAACCTCCTTGACAGTAACTTCAAAAATATTGTACCACGTAATATTTTTTGTTACTTGAAATTTTATTTTTATCGTTCAGAGCGTAAAAAATTAAATTTGAGATGAACCCAGCTTCATTTAGAGGATTTAGATTTTGTTCAAAAATGTTGTCCTTTAAAAATTCCGTACATGAGCACATATTCATAAGTTGGATCGCTCAATTTTATCGTCTTAATTCTTTGGTTCCTATAGATCTTGAAAACGTTAGTGTAAGTGGCACAGGCAACTCATCAATATGAGGGACTAGCCCTTTTTGCAGATAGTAGATCTGGATATTTAGTGGCGTGTTTCAACTTATTAGTTATACCCTTTATATTAATTAAGTAAAAGTAACCAACAGTTACGTGATATTAAGGTTTTATCCAAACCAATGGTCTAACATACGTTATACCGCAGACATGTGGAACTGAAGATGTGTTCTATTGATTAACAAGAAAAGCGAATTAGTTAAGATAGCACTTGTTAAATAAAGATGTAAAATTTCGTGGCTGATTTTGAAAAGTTAGTACCCCACACTTCAAGTACGAGGCTGGTTTGAAAAGTCCGTGCAAAGTCCGAGAGATGGCACCACCGGCGCGTATCGAGGTCATGTTTAGTTAGTAGCATCTCTTGAATGAACGCCCACCAAGTTTCAGCCATATTGGTCTATTTCTTTGTGTTTGGCATTCGTGTGAATCAAGGAACATTTTTAAGAAATGGACGAAAAAGAATTTGGTGTGTGGTGATTAAACATTACTTTATGAAAGGCAAAACGCCTCAGGAGACTAAAGAGAAGCTTGATAAACACTATAGTGACTCTCCACCTTCGTTTAGAACAGTTTATAAGTGGTTTAAAAATTTTCGGACTGGCCATATGGGCACAAGTGACGCTGAATGTTCTGGACGGCCTGTGGAGGTTACGACTCCAGAAATCATTGATCAAATCTATGATATGGGTGATGGATAACAGAAGAGTTAAGGTGCGTGAGATTGCTAGTGCTGTGGGCATCTCGACTGAACTGGTAGATAATATTTTGCATAAACATTTGGACATGAGAAAGCTATCCGCAAGATGGGTGCCGCGATTGCTCACGCTTGACCAAAAACGGAATCGTGTGAAGTGTTGCAAGGATGGTTTGCAGCTGTTCCAGAAGAATCCGGAGGATTTTAAGCATCGTTTCGTCACTGTGGATGAAACATGGATACATTACTATACTCCTGAGACCAAACAACAATCTAAACAATGGGTTATCAAGGGGGAATCTGCACCAAAAAAGGCGAAGACCGTTCCTTCGGCCGGAAAGGTTATGGCGACTATCTTTTGGGATTCGCAACGGGATAATCCTCATCGACTATCTGGAAAAGGGTAAAACTGTTACAGGTGAATATTATTCATCGTTATTGGACCGTTTGAAAACCGAGCTGCAAGAAAAACGCCCGCGATTGGCCCACAAGAAAGTCCTTTTCCATCACGACAACGCACCAGCACACACCTCAGCAGTTGTGGTCGCAAAATTAATGGAAATATGATTCCAACTCGTTTCACATCCCCCCTATTCTCCAGACTTGGCTCCCTCGGACTACTATTTGTTCCCCAATTTGAAGAAATGGCTGGCGGGACAAAGATTTTATTCAAACGAGGAGGTGATTGCAGACACTAATGGATATTTTGCAGACTTGGACAAATCCTATTATTCGGAAGGGATCAACAAACTAGAACATCGTTGGACGAAGTGTATAAGCCTAAAAAGGAGACTATGTCGAAAAATATAAAAAGGTTTACCCCAAACACATAAGTAGTTTTATTTTGCACGGACTTTTCAAACCAGCCTCGTAATAAGTACTCTCTGGTTAATTCAAATAGTATCGCGACGTAATTACAGAATTTTAAATTATAATCATAAAAAAATTATTTCTGAAAGATAAACTCATCTACATATAAACTATTAACTTCCGGTCACTCTTTTGTGGTGGAGTTCTTGATCACTGCTCGGTACATCCTTTTCAGCGTCCACTTATTTCAGAATATTTTCTTTAGATTGTCTCAGAGAACGGACAATGATACTATAAACAAAATTGAGATGTTTGAATCAGCATCAAATTAGTAACTTTTTGAAAAATTAGTTTATTAGGAAAAATTGCTCGTATGCTTGGCAAAAATTTAGTTAAAGAATATGGGTTTTCATCGTCTTGCTGAAATTTTATATAACCATAAACATATTGTAAAGATATTGAGAAGTCATTTTTAGTCATTTCCACAGTTGTGCAACCTTTACCGAAATATATTACAGCCCATTGTTTGGGAATATAAAATTATGCAATCATATAAAGTGAGAAAAAAGAGTAAACCTCGGAATGAAAGTTGGAAAGTTGAAAAATTTACATAAATATTTGTTTTTGACATTCTAAAATTTAGCTCAAAAGTGTCATAGAATCTCTTGTCCGCGAGTCAAGATATTCAAGGTCAAACGTCGCGAAAATCGATTTTTTGCAAATTGGTATCTTGTTTCCTATGCTTCAAATGATGTTTGAAGTTATTACAAAACTTGTAGAGCACCAGATTCTCTACAAATTTGATCTAAAGTGTATTATTATATATTATATAATTAGCTATTACTCGAGACAGAGCGCGAAGAATGAGAAGCGCCCATCGTGTATACGATAACGTTATGACAACTGTTGAATCAAATGCATAGCGCAGTTTATAAAATTAATTATTTACAAATAATATAATTATCAAAAAACTTGAATTATTTATTATTTATAATTGATATTTATAAACATTTCATAAATAAGACATCCGTATGATAAATATTTAGTTAATTTATATAAATAATAAGATATTGAAATGAAATAGTTTAGATACATTGAAATTATATTTTTATTTATCATAAGTTTATCGTAAACCTGTTACAATTTATTTAAGTTAAAATGTAATGGTTTTTTACTTTGATTATTTATCAATAGCAGACATGTACCTTAATATTCCTTTTGTTCGTTGTCGTCTTCCTCTTCTGGTCGCCTAAATTGAATTTCCAGACCGTTATCATCATTCTCGTTGTCCATCATATTTGGCTTTATAGCCTCAAGGACCTCAGATACATATTCGCTTTCTTCATAAACGTATCATCTCTTTCACCTACAAGTGCAGCAGTTCCACAGCATATCTATCATTGTTTACTACCAGATCCAAACTTAGTTAGGAAAAGATTTAGAACCTGAGGAATGGGGGTGGACATTACCATATGAACCCTTGGAACATTATTGCCACAATCAGCACTAGAAGAACTACTCAGTACGATCTTGCGCAACTCCAAGAAAGATTGTGGGGCGAACTGTGGATGAAGAAAAGAAGAGTTGCAATTCTCAGTTTGTAGCCAGTGTAACGGACCAGCATACCTCAACGCTTCATATCCAAATGATCTTTGCTTCAAACATCAGTCAAAACATAGGAAACAAGATATTTGCAAAAAACATTTTCCCGACGTTTGACCCTGAATATCGCCTTGACTCGCCGATACGAGATTCTATGAGACTTTTGAGCTAACTTTTAGAATATCAAACCAAAGATTTATGCAAATTTTCAGCGTCATTCCGAGGTTGAATCCCTATTTGACTGGACAAAAAGTGTTTGTTGCTTTACTTCTATAAAGGCAATTCTGTTTATTAATTGACATGGGTCGATTTTGAATGGTGTAATTAATAAAATTGATACTGAGCAGTATTAGTGGGCTTCGATTTTTTCACCAGCTGTCTCTTGTAGGAGACAAACTCGTGGAAACATTTACGTTACTTGACCGTTTTCCCCATATTGATATGCCGGGATTATCGCCAAGTGACAGTAGAATATGCTCCAGGTTTGCATCGGTTCTGAATATTCCTTAGGTTTGCTTACGGTCTTGCTTGAGATTTCAAATTTTTGCACCATTCTTTTAACGGCGTGATAGTGGACACCTCATTAACGCTTTATTAAGTTAATAAACCCGAGATTTTCTCTGAGCGAGAAACGAAAATTTATTGGTCTTGTAATACTCTCGACTACCAGAAGGGACACCTTTCTAAAAATCCAAATTGTCAAGAGAGTTACGCTGAGCGCCTCCTATTGGATATTTTTGTCCATTGCGTTCGTGCAATCAGCCTCGCAAATTTAAACTTATTTTTGGAACAGCTGATCTTCAACACAAAACTCAAAGAAATCAGAAATGACGCCAACATTAAAAAAAACAGTAGCTTATAATTAACAATTTCAATTTTTTGTGATGGTGAAATACGAATAAAAACACTTAGATATCTTTTCTTCAAAGGTACAATCACAGAAATGCCCAAAGAAACGTGGTAAGGCCCCCAAGTTTCCGACCCAAACAAGCTAAAACAAGCCCGAATACGTCTAATTTTGGTATTCTCCTATTCTGTATTTTGTTGCGCTGCTGTTACTAAAAACTAATTGTAAAATTAAACTCGAGTATCGTACGGTTATTAACTTCTTTACGAAAAGTCAAGTAGAAATTAAAAGACCCTTAGGTGCTGTGCATGGCGAATCATCCCAGTCAAATTCGACAATTAAAGAATG
>CM032446.1:57100090-57132590 GCA_019049505.1 Pachyrhynchus sulphureomaculatus
AGAGAAAAGGAGACGTTGGAGGTGTGGGAAAGGAAAGCTTTGAGAAGAATCTACGGAGGAAGGAAAGAAGAGGGACTGTAGAGAAGAAGAACAAATTGCGAATTAAAATGCCTATATACGGAACCCCTTATAAGCCAAATCATAAGAAGCCAGCGATTAAGATGGTTGGGACACCTGGCAAGGATGAAGGAAGAAAGACAGGCAAAGCAAGAAGTAATAAGAGGAGTGGTTGAAAGAAGAGGCAAGGGTAGACCTCGATCTACATGGATACGGGCAGTAAAGCAAGATCCGGAGTTGATGGGAATCCCGCACTAGGAAAAGCTAAAAGGAGATAAAAAGAAGTGGAGACAAGTATGCAACCAAGCCATGGGCCTCTAAGGCCCCTTGAACTATATAATAATATAAACATAACGAATAAGCAGTGACGATAAAGGCGAATCAAGTCCACGCGAGCGGAGCCGCGGACACAGCTAGTATATATATATATATATATATATATATATATATATATATATATATATATATATATATATATATATATACGAGGCTGGTTTGAAAAGTCCGTGCAAAAATAAAAACTACTTATGTGTTTGGGGTAAACCTTTTTTATTTTTCGACATAGTCTCCTTTTAGGCTTATACACTTCGTCCAACGATGTTCTAGTTTGTTGATCCCTTCCGAATAATAGGATTTGTCCAAGTCTGCAAAATATCCATTAGTGTCTGCAATCACCTCCTCGTTTGAATAAAATCTTTGTCCCGCCAGCCATTTCTTCAAATTGGGGAACAAATAGTAGTCCGAGGGAGCCAAGTCTGGAGAATAGGGGGGATGTGAAACGAGTTGGAATCCTATTTCCATTAATTTTGCGACCACAACTGCTGCGGTGTGTGCTGGTGCGTTGTCGTGATGAATAATATTCACCTGTAATAGTTTTACCCTTTTCCAGATAGTCGATGAGGATTATCCCTTGCGAATCCCAAAAGACAGTCGTCATAACCTTTCCGGCCGAAGGAACGGTCTTCGCCTTTTTTGGTGCAGATTCCCCCTTGGTAACCCATTGTTTAGATTGTTGTTTGGTCTCAGGAGTATAGTAATGTATCCATGTTTCATCCACAGTGACGAAACGATGCTTAAAATCCTCCGGATTCTTCTGGAACAGCTGCAAACCATCCTTGCAACACTTCACACGATTCCGTTTTTGGTCAAGCGTGAGCAATCGCGGCACCCATCTTGCGGATAGCTTTCTCATGTCCAAATGTTTATGCAAAATATTATGTATCCGTTCAGTCGAGATGCCCACAGCACTAGCAATCTCACGCACCTTAACTCTTCTGTCATCCATCACCATATCATGGATTTGATCAATGATTTCCGGAGTCGTAACCTCCACAGGCCGTCCAGAACGTTCAGCGTCACTTGTGCCCATATGGCCAGTCCGAAAATTTTGAAACCACTTATAAACTGTTCTAATCGAAGGTGCAGAGTCACCATAATGTTTATCAAGCTTCTCTTTAGTCTCCTGAGGCGTTTTTTACCTTTCATAAAGTAATGTTTAATCACCACACGAAATTCTTTTTCGTCCATTTCTTGAAAATGACTCGACTTCCTTGATTCACACGAATGCCATATATATATAACTTAGACAAAGGTTGCCATAAAGATTCGCAGAAGATATTATAGTCATCAGTAGCAAACCAAAGGAGTTACAAAAAATGATCAATGAGTTCAATTACCACTCAAAATCAATTGGTTCTAAGATGAATAAAAGTAAGAGACAAAAATATTATTTTTCCAGAAGAATCAGTTTGGCACGGTGCACATTCGGAAAATTAAATTATATAGTATGTTCAAAGATAAAGCCATCTTTAATAAGTTAGAGGATAAAGTTTACGATCAGTGCATCCTACCCGTGATTACATATGGCGCTGAAACTTGGACACTGAATAAAGCCCATATGGAAAAATAGCTCGGTCCTAGAGAACAGGCGAAAGACTTACAGACAGAAAAAAGAAACACGTGGATACGTGAAGAAACGAAAGTAAATAATATAGTAGAGCATGTATCAGACAGAAAGTGGCAATAACGGACCACGCGGATAATAGAATGGAGACCACAAGAATAGAAACAGATGGTAGGACGTCCTAAACCAGAGGGCGATATGATATACAGAGGGTTGCGGACATTTGATGGATGTCAACAGTTACAGCATGCAACATACTGTGTTCATACAAAAAAATTACTGGTGATAATCAGCCGGACATAGCCTTGATCTATCGGCCTAAGTAGCGTGGTAAGTTAAGGCCTACATATGAAACCAATGGTCGCTGGCTGGGTGTGGCTGTGTATTTTCAGGTAGTAAGTATTGCAGAAATACAATAACGCCTATGGTAGCACTACTGCGTTATCCTAAAAGTGCCGTGAAATACAAGTGTCTATGATATAGTCATAAAAAAGATAAAAATCCGTAAAGTGGCGGAGAGGTGGACTATAAAAACATGGCAAACAGCTGTAACTGGCTGAAGGTACTTTGATAAAACTATCAAAGTAAAAGTAGTAATTCCAGCGATTTGTGTGTCTTAGAAAACAAAGGTGTTCATTAAACTATGTTAATTCTTGGGAATTACTCCGTATTACCACAAAATTCAATTTTAAAATAGCAACATAATGACAAGGAATTAAGGTATTTCCTGGTAATCACGGAAAATCCTCTTCACTTACAGCATTTTAAGCTTTCCGTTTCCTTTAATTCCTCTTATGTTCGTTAAGTTTCTAAGAACGTCGAGTTTATTTACTCTCTAAAGGTCGTTAAAACTAAATTACACTTGAAATAATTTTTTTCTAAGGAATTTACACTGCGCTCTTGTAGTGGGAACTGTGTTAACATATGTGGAGAGTTCGTTAAATTTGTTTTAATTTTTCATTAAAAAGAATTATGCAAAATATGAAAATATTTTTACAACGTTAGTTTTTTATCGAAGTTTTTTTATGTCTCACCTAATTCACTATTTTCCTATTCTTCATACCAAGAAAATTCTTGGAGTACTAAACTTAGTTTTTTTTATATGGAAATAAAATATGGCAACAAGAAATTTGTCACTTGTCAAATTTGCCAGATTATAAAACCAACTTAGACTTTTTATACAGCACCCTCTACATATAAGCACACCATCAAATAGCATTTTTTAATCCGTTTTCAAAAATACATAACACTTAACCTTTATTTTCAGACGTTGCCGATATACAGGGCATTTAATTTATTGAATCGGATTTTAGCTTTTAAGTAGTCACCCGGTGTAGTATTTTCCTATTTGGCATATAGAAAAAAATTTTTAACTGTTAACAGATTACAAAGTAAACTAAATTTTTTAAAATGGCATCCTCAACATAGCATTTCAGAAGTGACAACTTTTTTGCTATCATATTTGGCTTCCTCACAAAAAACTAATTTTGATAGTAAAACGAATTTCTTGATGTGCCTACTAGGAAGATGGTGAATCGACTAAGCCACTTAATGGTTCAAATTCTAAATAACAACTGAACATAAGAATCGTTGTGTTACATATTTTGGTAAACGGACTTAAAAATGCTATTATGACGGGCTTCCTCGCAAAAATTAAATTTATTAGGAAAAGATTTTTTGATACTCCTTATAGGAAAAGAGTAAAATAATAAACTTAAAATTCAGTTCAATAACTTGAGTGCCTTTTATATCGGTAACGACTGCAAATATATATTAAGTATTAATATTTGTTTAAACGTCCTGAAAAATGCTATGCACCATTAAAGTGCATTCATATATAGAAGGCGCCATTTAAAATAACCGGTCAAGTGCAAGTTGAACTTGCTTTTTGCTTTCAAAATAAAAAATGTTGTTATGGTGAACTTGCACAATTACTGTTCCGTACGTTGATTGCTTTTAAAATAAAAAATGTTGTAACGGAAGCATAAAATGATCAGTGACTTCACAAAACACGCCCGAAATGAGTTTTCAACAAAGTTTCTTTCCAATCTTTAATGAAAACTGATGACCTTAAAATTTTTGTTTTTTTTATACACCAGATAAATTATTAAAGGTAATGCACTCGTGATAATTTTCATTTAATCTACACCCCGTCGAGAATAATCCAGAATTTTTTCAAAATTTTTTGATCAGTACTTTTCGAGATAAGGTGAGGGGACAGCGATTTTTTAAAAATAATGCAAAGAAAAGTGTGCGCTAGTATTAGATTATATATATATATATATATATATATATATATATATATATATATATATATATTACTCGTGTTTTCACAAGCTTTCATTTGACACCACACTCGATGACCTACTAAAAAATTTTTTTTTTCACTTCCGATTTCACCCCCTTAAGTCAAAATTTGACTTTCAAAACTACACGGCTTTGATGAGGCCATCAATTATTACAAAATTTCAACTTTCTATGACAAATAGTTTCGGAGAAAAACGGGTGTGACATACAGACAGATGGACGGACAGACAGACAAACAGCCAGACAGACACCGAAGTCATCATCAATCTTCCATACGGATTACTAAAAAGTTTCTAGTTGTCTTTGTTAAAAGTGACAAATTTAGTGTTATTGTATTTGGTTCCTCTCAAAAAACGAATCTTTTTGATAAAAGAATTTTTTGGATAAACCAAATAGAAAAATAATAAATTGGGTTACTTAAAAATTAAAATTCTGTTCAACTTGAATATTAGTAATATATATTATTATTATATATTATTATTATATATAATATATTGGTAACGAATGAAAATAAATATTAAGTGTTATGTTTTGTAGACGGACTGAGAAATGTTAGTTATTGTTGTGCTGGTACAAGTATGTAGAGGGTGCTATGTAAAACATCCTGGTAGGCTTTGTAATCTATCAAAATTGACAAGTAACAAATTTCTTTGTTATCATATTTGATTTCCTCATAAAAAATTAAGTTTAGTACTAAAAGAATTTTCGTTATATGTAGAATAAAAAAATAATGAATTAGGTGAGGTGAGACATGTATATGAAATACGAAATTGATGTTTTTAAGACAACGTTACCACCGGAAAACCATATGAAACAAAATAAAAAAGTTTATTTAAGATTTCTTTTAATCTTATTTTTCCAGGTTTATACATTTATATAGTGTTTATGCATAGTTAGATCTAAATTTTAAAAATTTGTTTAAGTTAATCTTGAGAATTGAAGAAATAGTACAAAAAATTTTTTACTTTCATTTTTGTGGCCTCTAATACTACTTAATTTCAGTGCTGCATCACATTTTTTTACATTTATTTTCTTTTTATCCAGTGTTTATCGCCGATGAATGCACATAAACCATCTTAATTTCGGTACATCACTTTCTGTCCAATGCTACGTGCAACCATTCCCTCCCAGATACATTCTTAATTTCATCATACCAACTTACTATGGGTCTTCCCAGATCTCATTTTTTTCTCTACATGTGCCCCTTTCCGTAGTTTTCCTTGTCTATATAGCCCTTACCATTTTTGCAACATGTCCTGCTAATCTCAATATTATCTTGATTATTGAAGTTTTAATGAAATATTCCATTCTGATACATTTTCTAATCAACTCTATTATTTTTTATGCCCTTTAGCGTTATATTTAGTAGTCTCCCATTTTAATGTACGAGGCTTCTTAATTTTTTATGTTTCAGATAAAAGTGAAGGGTTTTGAAGATCATTTCAAAGTAAACCTTGATTTTTTAAATGGGAACCCATATTTTTTATGATCGCATCATATTTCTTCAGCAAAAATACACAACTTTTGTCAGAAAATGTTTTCTTTATAGTACGCCGTTGTTCAATACTACTTACCTTGATAAAAGACAATACACTCTTAATTCCCAAACAATCATAAAGGCTAATGAACCTAACAGACGTCGAATGAAAATTGATAAAAGATATTACATTACAGATATACATTAAAAGAATCAGAATTTTACATAATAGAAAGTCTAACGTAACAAACTCTTAACCAATTTAACAAACACATTAATTTCAACGGACAATTTCTCCGAGAAGAATGAAAATATCTAAAAAATTCAAAATGCATTTTGAAGGGGAAGAGCAATATCTTCAGATGCAGCAACGAGTTTTGTGAAGAAAAAATAATTCGCGGTGTAATATAATCCCGAATATAGCGAAAAACCGTGTTTTTTGCATTTTTAGGTTAGGATATCTCGAAAACCTGATGTGACGGAGCAATTCTGAGGATTCATTGAATCAAAAACCTTCAAAAAAAATAGACTGGTCTCAGCGTTTGAAACATGCTGGCCTGTTTTATTATTGGCGTATACCTGAGATACACTTTCATAAATAACTTTTGGTCCATTTTCTTTCTTAGTAAGAAACTTTATTACTGCGCCATACAACAAATTACTTTACTCATTTAGTCGTAAAAACCGCAAAACGCAGCAAACTCAAATAAAATTCTGTCAAATTACTTAGACCAGCAACAGTAATTTGACATAAAGCAGATTTTTTTGTATAACGACATTTTTATAGCTTGGTAGATAACTTAAAACACCCTAATATTTTTAGTGTTCCGTACGGAACAGTTATAAGATGACTTCGGTGTCTGTCTGTCTTACTGTCTGTCCGTCTATCTGTCTGTCACACCCGATTTTCCCCCTCCGAAACTATTTGTCATAGAAAGTTGAAATTTGATAATAATATAGGAATTGATGGCCTCATCAGAGCCGTGTAGTTTTGAAAATCAAATTTTGACTTAAGGGGTTAGTTTTGGGGGGTGAAATTGGAAGTGAAAAAAAAAAAAAATACTAGGTCATCGAGTGTGGTGTCAAATGAAAGCTTGTGAAAATACGAGTAAAATATGTATATATACTTTGAATTGTTGTGGCTGTTACTTGATGGAAATTCATAACGAATGTAATGAAAGACTGATTTTGTCAAATTTCCACTTTATTTAGTTTCACTGAAACTGTTTCAGTGGAACTAAATAAAATGGAAATTTGACGAAATCAGTCTTTCATTACATATGTATATATATATATATATATATATATATATATATATATATATATATATATATATATATATATATATATATATACAAATATATATATATATATATATATATATATATATATATATATATATATACATATATATATATATATATATATATATATATATATATATATATATATAAATATATTTAAAAAAAATCGCGAAAAATCGCTGTCCCTCCACCTTATCTCGAAAAGTACTGCTCAAAAATTTTTGAAAAAATTCTGGAATATTGTAGATTGAACGAAAATTATCACGAGTGCCTTTAATAATTTATCTGGTATATAAAAAAAAAAAACAAAAATTTCCAGGTCATCAGTTTTCAGTAAAGATTGGAAGCAAACTTTGTTGAAAACTCATTTGGGGTATGTTTTGTGAAGTCACTGATCATTTCATACCACCGTAACAAAATTTTCTATTTTAAAAGCAATCGTACGGAATACTAATTGTGCACTTGACCGGTTATTTTATTTTGGTTTACTTTATGTGATAACATCAACTAATTATAAAACAAAATCATCTAGTATTTTGAAATTACTCCTGATTTCTTGTAATTGTAAATTCAACCCTTGCTTAAAATCATATTTTTCAAAAAGCCTGGGTTTCGTTCTCACCTTAAATATATATGTATCATATTTCGGGCAGACAAGCAGCAGACCGATAGACAAAAAAACGAAATTTGTTTTTTGTAAGTTAAGAGTCATAAAACCTAAAACAAGGCACAAATCTCGGAAAACGATGTTTCCCTCAACGAATGAATTAAATATTTCACTTTCCGGGAAGATTTACACAGCATTCAGGAGATTTAGAACACAAACCCAAACCCCCTTTAATTTTTTATTATTGTTATTTAAGGTTAGATTCTTGACGCTTTAGAGAGAAAACAGGGACTGAACGTCAATTGCAGATTTTGTATTAGTTAAATCAACACCGTTTTTCAAAAAAAGTGTTATTTTATAAGTTAGTATGAAAACACCCTTCCTTATTATGGTTTTCCTGCAAAAATTAATCGGTTACAGATTGTTTTGTTACCTTTATTAAAAAAGTAAGTCCCAAGACACTCTGTACACATGCTGACGAAATAGAAATCGAAATATTTATACTGAATGTTTTGATTACTCAACCGGAACCAACCAATTATAAATCTGTTTACCTTTATACAACCTTTGATGACAGAGAAATCCAACTTATAATCGAAAATAAAACGCACACTAAGTGTTATGCTGTTCAAATGACTTATTTCAATCATTACATTCCCTGTCACTTTCAATACTCAATTAATTAATTATATGTAATTTTGATTTTTATGAGTGTTGATGTTCGTGGTAACAACAGTTTGGACATTGTTAATGATGTCATATCACTTTTTCTTTATCAGCAAATGAAGGAAAAAGAAGAAAATCGACTGAGAAAGTTCTAACACAGGGATATATTGCAAGTAATCCAACACACCAACTTGGTTCTTGCTTAAAACTGGTCCTCGATGGTCAATAGATAAGACCGAAGCTTAACTTTGGAAAACAAATCACAAATTTAATTTATGAAAACCCAATCAAAATACATATAGCAAATTTCGAAAATCCTAATTTATTTTCGACCAATTTCACGGACCATTTCGGCTGCCAATTTAATAAAATCACGCTTTTGTCGAATATGAAACTCGCTGGATACGGTTTTCGGCGACTCGATTTCTTTCGCTTCGCTCAAACTTCTCACGACTCTGTAAAATCGCTTAAAACACCCTTATAGCTGAGCACGGGATAATCACTGATCACCGGATGTTTTATTGAAGCAATCAATGCTTGTTCGTTATCGTAATCACAGCTCTGTGTTTGAAACTCAATTTCCGAGAGTTTGATGAAACATACTTACCATTATAACTAGGGACGTGTGGAACCAATTTTTCTGTAGACATGGTAAACTCTGTAGAATTCAATTTTCTAAACAACATATTATTATTTGATATTCGTAAATGAATACGATTATTTTTTAACCGACTTTAAAAAAAAAGGTCTCAGTATTTGCACACACGCTTCCGAACCGATATACTAAGTTTGGCTTATCTATCTGTTTTCAAATATCTACAAAACCACACAATTGATTAAATAAAACTTTTAGTATTAATTTAGATATTGTTCAAATTAGGTTCCAGTGAAAGAATCATTAAAATTAGTTCTGTTCGTATCCTACCTTTCTTTTTTTGTAGCACCCCTTCTGAGGGATTTCCGTATTTTTAGCAACCTCACTTACCGTACTTAAGTCAAATGTACCTGAATAGTAAAAACACAAAAAAAATCTTCTTTTAAGTGGCTATACCACTACTACATGGATTTAAAAAATATTGAAAATTATAAGAATGGCGGCGTTTAGAAAAAAAAGTATAAAATTTTTGCCAAAAAAGTGTCCCGGTTTTTGCATGCCAAATTGACATTTTTGATCTAATCAAAAAATTCATAGTTCGTGGTACAACAAAACATGTCCTTAATATGCAAAAAAAAATCGATACAATAAATTGTTTTCGAGTTACAGCGGCAGCAAATTTTAAAAATGCAGTTTTGAGAAAAATGCGTTTAAAGATTGACTAATGAGTAATATATAAATAAGGATCTCTTGCCACGTACCTACCTTTGTGACTATTTTGAGTATTAGATGTTTAACTTTTACTTACATGATGACATCATGACATTAGAATTTTAATACCTGCTACGGTTCGCGTTACGCTTCGACAAAACGAGTTTATGACCCCCCGAGCAGCTCTGCCTAGCGACAGCTGTGTTTTCAAAATTAAACATACTTCGACTTTGATACTTCGACCTCTTATTTTATACATATAGAAACATGGAGATATGTAAAAAAAAATCGATTTTTGAAATTATCACACTGGTATAGCTCCTTAATCTTAAAAAGTCAATATCCACCTGTTTATAAAGAAAATATGTTTAGTAAACCCTCGCTGTTGTCAGTTTAAAAGAAAAATACAAAAAATTTAAACAATTTGTAATGTTTTCTTATTAACCAAGATATGATCCATAAATACACACAGTGAAAGAAGGTTTAGTGGTTGGTCCAAATCTTGTACTTAAGAAAAAACTTATTAAATTAAACCCAATGTTATACCGAAGTCTTTGACAATTCGCGAAAAATAACTCTCATCGTTCTATAAAGAGGGGAAATATTAACGAGAATATTCTTTACGTACCAGTTTCCGCTGTGGTGTAAGATTCCATCGTGCACAATCTTGAACATTGTTGTTTAGTATATTAAAGCTTCTTTATCAACACCGGATCTTCATTCGCCGATCTGACAGCACCAAATCTTCAACAAGCCTGACGAATTCTTTAACTTTTCACTCATTATCGAGTGTCGGCCACATTAAAACTATCCACTCCAAAATTTAACTTGAAAATAAAAGTCATTAGCATAACTTTTGGTTCATTTTCCTGTTTAGTGAAAAATTTTACCACTGTGTGATGCTCTAAATTAATTTTACTCATTTTTCAGACGAATAAATCGTAAAAACTCCATAACTCAGAGAACTCTAATTAAATAAAATGTAATATCGTAAACCTGTATTCACAAACGTACTAGGGGAGTACCTTAAATAAAATATGTTAGGTACTGTTTCAAAATTTACTTTTAGTATAAAAATAACCGATCAAGTGCAAGTTAAACTTGCACAATTAGTGTTCCGTACGTTGATTGCTTTTAAAATAAAAAATGTTGTTACGGTGGTATAAAATGATCAGTCACTTCACAAAACACACCCCAAATGAGTTTTCAACAAAGTTTATATCCGATCTTTACTGAAAACTGATGACTTTGAAATTTTTGTTTTTTTTATATACCAGATAAATTATTAAAGGTAATGCACTCGTGATAATTTTCGTTCAATCTACATCCCGTGGAAAATATTCCAGAATTTTTTCAAAATTTTTTGATCAGTACTTTTCGAGATGAGATGGGGGGACAGCGATTTTTCGAAATTTTTTAAAGATAATACAAAGAAAAGTGTGTGCAAGTATTACATTATATATATATTTTTACTCGTGTTTTCACAAGCTTTCATTTGACACCACACTCAATGAACTAGTAAAAAAAATTTCTTCACTTCCGAGTTCACTCCCTTAAGTCAAAACTATACGGCTCTGATGAGGCCATCAATTCCTATATTAGTACCAATTTCAACTTTCTATGTCAAATAGTTTCGGAGAAAATCGGGTGTAACAGACAGACAGACAAATAGACGGACAGCCAGCCAGACACCGAAGTGATCTTATAAGTGTTCCGTACGGAACACTAAAAACCTGCTTAAACCTTTACTAAAGATTTGTTACATTTATGTATGTATGGCTTAGCCATGGAGTAAACGGTCATAATTATTACTGTTTTGTTATTGTGAAATCTCGTCCACTATATTCAGGATTCAATGCATGCGGTTGAAAGGCCAGGAATCTACGGAACGTTTTCCTTTTGTACAGATGGTATAATAAAGAACCGGCCAGGTGCAAGTCAGACTTGTGCAATTAGTGTTCCGTACGTTGATTGCACCTGGAATTATCAAAAATTCCATTTTTTATACGGAATTTTATTCTCTATACTTCTAAAAAATATTTAAAAAAAAAAATTAGAAAACTTCCATTCCATTAGAAAGATATAGCATTAAATGTGACCTGGCGTCGGATTGGGACCTCTACCTGTCTCAGTGCACCGCCCGCAATATTATTCAATCAATTTTTAATATTTTTAATTTTTTTTTTTAAATCTTAATTACTTTTTCTACAAAATGTCGAGAGGTTTTTTTGTAGATTTCTCTAATAGACAATCTGTCTATAAATAATTAAACATAACTTTTTTGGTCGAAAATTGCATAGTGAAGTTTCAAACACCGTAAATTTTTTATTTTTGAAAAAAAGTCCCTTCGGCAGTTTTTAACTGCTACATTATTTTATAAGATTAATTTTTATTTTTGCAGATTGGAATATTTTTTTTTGAAGTCGTCTTGCAGACAAGGAGATGCCATAGTTATCATCAGTGGTCCATTTAACCCGATAAAAAAATAATGTTAACATATATATATAAAGTCCGTTTGTTTGGAGTTGATAGCACACAACATGGGTTATAAACATTAAAATGTCATAAACCATAAACGTCCGAAATTTCTCTACCAATTATTTGCATTTTTAATTTTAATTACCTTTATTTCCTATCTCTATACAACAGAGCGACCTTTTTCTAAAAAATATTTTATTATATACCTTCCAACTTTACAATAAGCTATATAAATAAACGCATTTCAAAGTTTATTTTCTTGAGTAAATGATGAAACTAAAATTCTTATTTGTATGATAAAGGCCTAGAAGAGTACAGTTAACAATTCTTAAGAAGTAAAAATCTACACTGTTATAAAGCTTAATGATAATAGGTAAAATAAAATTATTTCAGAATTTAGCAATTATTGGAATATAATTAACCTTACTTATCGGTAAGTAGGAACCTAAGTACCTAAGTATGCAATAAAAATATTCTGTGTAAGTATAAAAATAAAGCAAAAACCTATAATATGCTTAGTTCAATTCAGAACAGCGATGGCTTCAACTTTCAGTTTTGCCCCGGTCAAATTTCGCGGACTCTGTAAATCTGCGTTTTCCCTGCGAGAAAAAAACAATGATACTTAACGTCCACGATGCCCTAGTGCATCAACAACCAACAAGCCAAGTCCGTGAAATTGTGGAAACCTGTGCCAACATGGCGGGAGTTGGATCAGCAAATATTTATAGATTTCTAAAAGAAAGAAAACGCGGTCCTTGCAACGAACATCAGAATCACAAAGGAAAAAAAGCCCTTAGAGGTCGATGAAGAGTTTAAAAATGCAATAAGAAGAAAAGTACACCATTTTTTTATATTAAGAAAGAAATACTTAACCTACATAAAGTTTTGTAAGAAATCAGAGAAGACCAGGACTACCAGATTTAAAAAAATGGAAATTATGGAAAATCCTTCATAACCTGAACTTTTGTTGCGAAAAACAGTATAGAAAATCTAATCTTATCGATAAAACAGAAATAATTTGTTGGAGAAGAGAATATCTACGAGCAATCAGAAAATTTCTAGCCAAAGAAAGAAATATTTTTTATTTAGATGAGACTTGGGTTAATGAGGGACACACAGTGAAAAAATTCTGGATTTACAAAAATATTAAGAGTGCCAAACAAGCTAGGCTAATTATAGCACATATTGGTAGCGAAAACTGATTTCTCTTGTTGGAATTCGAATCAAAGTCAACTAAAGATTACCATGAGGGGATAACGGCCGATGTTTTTAAGGAGTACTTCCAACAAATCATTGAACGTATACCAGCAGAATCAGTTCTAGTATTAGACAATGCCCCATACCATTCTTGATTATTAGAACAACTCCCGACAAATTTATGGAAAAAAAGCGGATATTCTTCAATGGATAAGAGATAAAAATCTCAAACATAAAGATGATATGTTAGAAGCGGAATTTCTCAAAATTGTGAAACAAAATAAGGCACAGTTCAAGAAGTACCCAGGCGATGAGATGGCAAAGGAACGGAATATCACAGTGCTTAGATGACGTCCATATCATTGAAAATTGAATCCCATAGAGCTAATTTGAGCACAAATGAAAGGTTCCGTTGCAAGGGAAAACACCACGTTCAAACTTCAATATGTGGGGCAATTATTACCCGCCGGAATAGAGAAGATCAAAGGAAAATTGGAAAAATGCCATTCAACATGTTAGAGAAGAAGAAAATAAAATGTGGAAACTTCACGAATAGATCGAAGAAACTGTGGAAATAGAACCCTTAATTATCAATTTAAGAGAAGTCAACGCTTCAGATTTTGAAGATGATGATGGTTTTTGATTGTAATGAAAGTATTTATATATCGTGAATTTGTATATATACATAGATCTATAGATTAACAAATTCTTGGTGATAAATCTTATATTTCTATAACTTTATTTTCAAAATAATTTTATTTATTAAACACTAAAAGCAGGTTACGCTCGGACGGCTATACTACCGATGAACCCTCATTTACATTTTATGACTCTATTGTATAACAAAAATGATTCAAAACAGGTAGCAAAATCCAGTAAAATGCATAAAACGTACCCTTTTTCGGGAGCACCCCAACATGTATTTGTATTATTCACTTAATAACCTTTAAAATATTTTTTTTTTCATATACATATTTTTGCAGCGTCCAGGTGTATGTAACCCTTTAAAATAAAAATTTTTATTACGGAGGTATAAAATGTTTTCGACAAAGTTTTTTTCGATCTTTACTGAAAACTGATGACCTTGAATTTTTTTTTTTGTATACCAGATAAATTATTAAAGATAATGCACTCGTGATAATTTTCGTTCAATCTACACCCTGTGAATTTTTTCAAAATTTACTGATCAATACTTTTCGAGATAATGAGGGGGCAGCGACTTTTCGCAATTTTTTAAAAATAATACAAAGAACACTCGATGACCTGGTAATTTTTTTTTCTTTTACTTCCGATTTTACCCCCTAAAAGAAACTCCTTAAATTAAAATTTACCTTTCAAAATTACAGGGCTGAGGCCATCAATTCCTATATTAGTGCCAAATTTCAACATTTATTTCAAATAGTTTCGGAGAAAATCAGGTGTGACAGACGAACAGATAGTTGGACAGACAGACGGACAGATAGACACCGAAATGATCTTATAAGTGTTCCGTACGAAGATTAAAAATAAAATGTTATTTGAACAGATAACATTCCTAACATAGATATAATCTTAACTTAGATAATGAAACATTGAATTGTCAACTCCATATCAAGAATACAAATGACATTTCAGTATCTTATAAAGTTTGAGGTATACCACCGATAATATTTGACTTATCTAAGTTACATTACTTGCCTTTTGGAATGTCAATCCACAATTAAGGGTTTGTTCTCATATTAAAGCGCGGCATGTCTTATTGTTTGCTCCTAAACAATGGATTTGTATTTAATTCTACCCCAAACACGATTGATTTTCTTGTTACTTACTGTGTACTGTGACAAAGATAAACTAGATGTACCCCTGAGGAATTTTCGAAGAGGAACAGACTCTGAAATAATTTCGAAATTAACAATAGGTATCCTTTAATGAAATATTGAAATAATACGACAATTATTTTATAGACTAGTGCTGCACAATTTAAATAAAATAATTCGTAATTGTATAATTGAGGTGTTCGTTACTTTGTGACAGTACATTTTAAATTTCTAAATGAAATGAAACGAAGTACTTTGTTATTTGTCACTATTTTTTTATTTATCTGCTAATGCAATTTCGTAGGTTTTCTACATTGTCAAGCGTAATACTAGTAGTAGTATTACGCTTGACAATGTCGAAAACTTAAGAAACTGCAGTAGCAGATAAATAAAAAATAAGTGGCAAATAACAAAATAATTCGTTTCATTTCATTTAGAAATTTAAAATAATTCTTTTTAAATTTCTCTTTTTAATATGTACTATACTAAACCATAGTTAAATATATACAGCAGCTTCTTCAGATCTACATTTTACACTGTCAAGTTAGGTTTAATGTTTACAATTTTATATAATTTCGTAATTATAATATTATACCTAATTAAATTATATTGCTAGTATTGAAAAACCGACACAGACATAGAATTAGGAGAATAAATTCAATAATGGTGAATTTTTTAAATCTACCTGGTCGTTGAGTAAAGTACCTGTAGTCCTTAATCGATTTATTTGCATTGTCCCTAAAAGGTTTAGTTTTAAACCTTTTTATTGGGTATGTAAAAATTTGAAATTCTTATTAAACGTGTGAATCTCTATTAAAAGATGACTAGCATATTTTGAATTAGACTTTCTGTGGACGAAACTTTTTTGGTGTTCTGTAATTCTTTGTATAATTGTACGTCCAGTTTGTCCTAAGTATGTTTTAGGACATGGCCCACATGTTAACTGATATATTCCTGATTTATTATCTTTATTGACTGGTGGTTTGTAGTTTTTGAGATATTTCCTTATAGTATTGTTAGTCTTGTAAGCTATGTTGATATTTTTTTGATTTAAATATTTTCCCAGTTTTTCTGTTAGTTTGCCGACATAGGTTAAGCATTTAAATGTGGTTTTTCTGTCTTTATAACATGGCTATATTTCTGAGATAGCCTGGTTTCTAAGTTTTTTCCCAACGATGTTTTCGATTAAAGTAACTGAACAACCGTTGTTAACAGCTACTTATTTTATTATTTTTTATTTAGTTTAATTCTTTAGTAAAATTTTCCTCTGATAAGAGGATATTAGTTAGTCTATGTATAAGGCTATGATAAGCCGCGAGTTTATGATGGTTAGGGTGGTGAGAACTATTTTGAATTGTGGTATCTATATGACAAGGTTTGTGATATATTGCAAATTCATGGTTTTACTGATTGTTAAGTCTAGGAAGTTGAGTTTCCCTTAGACTTTTTCTTCAATTATAAAACTGATAATTCTGTCTAAAGAATTAATGTACTGTAGAAAGTGAGTTAATTGACAATTATTACTACTGTTATTATGGTTGTTAAATATGATTGTTTCAATACTGTCCATGAAAATTTCGGCAAGTAATGGGAATAATAGACTCCTCCCCATAATTAACTATTCCTTACTATTGTAGAATTTATTCTTAAATTTAAAATATTTTTGTCTTAGGCAAGTTCTTAATAAATTAATTATGTCCATTTTTATAACTTCATTTACTTTGTTTTTATTAATAGGTTCTCTATTAAAATTATTGTTTCATCTGGAGAAACACTCGGAAATAAGTTTTTGACATCGAAAGAAACTAATTTAGAATTATTTGATTTTTGATTGATTTGATACTGTATCAAAAACTCATACGAACTCGTGGATAAAGTTAAGAATATAACAATACCAGATAATTCTAAATTAGTTTCCTTCGATGTCAAAAACTTATTTCCAAGTGTTCCCCCAGACGAAACAATAATTTTAATAGAGAACCTATTAACAAAAACAAAGTAAATGAAGTTATAAAAATGGACATGATTAATTTATTAAGAACTTGCCTAAGAAAAAATTATTTTTCATTTAACAATAAATTCTACAATAGTAAGGAAAGGGTAATTATGGGGAGACCATTAAGCCCATTACTTTCCGAAATTTTCATAGACAGTATTGAAACAATGATATTTAACAACCATAATAACAGTAGTAATATATGTCTATACTGTCGATACGTAGACGATATAATTCTTTGCTTTACAGGTACAGACAGACAATTAACTCACTTTCTACAGTACATTAATTCTTTACATAGAAATATCACTTTTACAATGGAAGAAGAAGTCGGAGAGAAAATGAACTTCCTAGATTTAACAATCCGTAAAACCATGAAAAAACATGAATTTGCAATATATCACAAACCTTGTCATAGAGATACCACAATTCATAATATTTCTCACCATCATAAACTCGCGGCTTATCATAGCTTTATACATAAACTAACTAGTATCCCCTTATCGGAGGAAAATTTTACTAAAAAATTAAACTACATAAAACAACTAGCCATTAACAACGGTTATTCAGTTACTTTAATCGATAATATCGTTAGGAAAAAACTTAAGAAACAAGACTAACTCAGATATATACCCATGTTTTAAGGACAGAAAAACCACATTTAAATGCTTAACCTATTTCGGCAAACCAACAGAAAAACTGGGAAAATTTTAAATCAAAAAAATATCAACATAGCTTACAAGACTAACAATACTATAGGGAAATATCTCACCACCAATCAATAAAGATAGTAAATCAGGGGTATATCAATTAACATGTGGGTCATGTCCTAAAACATACATAGAACAAACTGGACGTATATTTATATAAAGAATTACAGAACATGAAAAAAGTTTCATCCATAGAAAGTCTAATTTAACATATGCTAATCATCTTTTAATAGAGAATCACACGTTTAATAAGAATTTCAAAATTTTACATACCCAACAAAAGGTTTACAATTAAACCTTTTAGAGAAAATGCAAATACATCGATTAAGGACTACCGGTACTTTAACCAACGACCAGGTAGATTTAAACAATTCACCATTATTAAATTTATTCTCCTAATTCTATGTCTGTGTGGGTTTTCCAATACTATCAATATAATTTAATTAGGTGTAATATTATAATTAAGAAGTTATATAAAATTGTAAACATTAAACCAAACTTGACAGTGTAAAATATAGATCTGAAAAAACTGCATCGGCAGCGAAACGCGTCTTCACAATTATACTACTAACACTACTAAAAACAGTCTTTTATTATATATTTATAATGAATTTCCATCAAGTAGAAGCTACAACCATCCGAAATTTTAAATCATAGTTGTCGTCACTACCCCAAACACTTGTACTTGTACTTGATGCACATTTTGCTAACCATGTTACCATCATCGGTAGCGACGATTAACTCAACTTAAGATTAAAAATTAGACTATTTGTATTGAGAGCTTTAATTACAAAAGCTCACTCGACCAATTACAGCCCTCGGCCTAATTCCGGTCAAGTAACTGGTACATAACATGTAGATTAACGAACAAATTAGAGAGTTGTCAACCCCGTGAACAAGCGGGATTTAGACGGGGAAACAATTAGATTACTAGTGGAAAAGGCAAATGAATATAAGGTCACCTTGTGGATAGCAATGGTGGGCAAAGAAGAAACATTTGATTTGATAGAGATATTGACAAATAATGCTTGAAGAAAAAACAAATTAAAATTAAAAGGGGAATTAGACAAGGTGACTCGATATCCCCAAATCTGTTCATGTTGACTCTAGAAGACATGGTCAGATCGTTAAAGTGGGAAAATAAAAGAATACTAATGTACGGTGAACGATTAAATCACTTAAAGTTCGCAGATGATGTCACTCTGATCGCCAACACAGAAGAAGAATTACAAGAAATGCCGATGGAATTAAATAACGGATCTTGAGAAATAGATCTAAAAATAAACTTCACCAAAACCAAATATTTGAACAACGAAAGTGAAGATAACAGCAAGGAATGACTAATAGAATGTGAAAGAATAGGAAAGGTACAAACATTCACATATTTAGGACAAAAAATCGATCGAAAAAAAACACTCGGAGCGGTATGGTCCTTATGGGGTTTTTGGGGTCGCTGATTACGATGAGCGGGTTGGTTAATCTTCATCACATCAGATTCAAGGTCATTTGAAGGTTAAATAGAGAAAAAACCGTAGGAAAATCTGAAAAATTTCATGCGTATGTTTTTGAAGTCCCTGAGTCCGAATCCGCAGTTTGTTTGACCTTACGCCTTTTCCCAGAGGTCATTTGAAGGTCAAATAGAGAAAAAATCGTGGAAAAAATTTGAAAAATTCATGCGTATGTTTTTGAGGTCTCTGAGTCCGAACCTGTAGTTTGTTTGACTCAAGCCGCCTTTCAGAGGTCATTATAGGTCATTTCATTATCAGTTTATGTTTATTTGAAAAATATGTATGGTCATTTTGCGTTGTTAAATTTAATTTTGTTTTTATCGTACACTTGCGAAGCATACCGAGGTTAATTTACGGTACATTTTTATTGATTATATCTTATACATATCATTTTACATTTACGTTAATATATCACGATCAAAAATGTCTTTTATGCTGCTCGGTCATTACAAGGGAATTAATATGTGAAATATAAGCTAAATAATGGCAGGTAGATTGATGCAAGCAAATGTTTTAATACTGTTTAAAAGTACTTATTAGTAAAACTTAAAATATTTTTCATATCAAAAATAGACTATACAAATATTTTGACTAGTTTTGTGACTGTGAAATAGACTTTTAAAATCTAAAAAAAAATTGACCTAATTTTTGTACTCTCGATGTTCGTTCCATATATCTAGTAAATTTAAAGTCCAGCCCGACTGTGTTTCTTGAGGTATAAATGAAACATTGTGTGCTATGTTATGTTTAAATTTGGTTTTATAACTCAATTCCCAATACATTTCAAATTAATAAAATGTCGAACAACCTTGTTATCAAGTAACCCTTAATCTGTATACTTCAATACTTAATCCTTGTCGACAAAGAAACTCTAATACCCAATAACTTTGAACCCAATAACTTACTTGTACAGTAATCCTTATATCTACTTATACTCTCATATTGTCTTATATAATGCCTCAATGCGTAAGTTAACTACTAAAAATGATTCGGCTCATACTTCGTAAAGAGTCTCGAGTGTCCAAGTAGATTTTCGAAATCGCGCAGTCAGTATTTAATATGAATTAAGCATAAGAGTTTGCTTCTTTTAGTATTTATCAAAGCATGTTTGAAGTACTACTCTAAACGAGAACGCTTTCGTTTCTCGTGAAATGATCTTCGACTTGCTTTTCTTTTATGAGATTTATTTGATTCTCGCTTCAGGCTCCAGCAATAATCTGCCAACATGTTTATCCCCCAAACACCTTGATACCTTTTTTCAAATTCACTCAAGTCTTGGTGCATCCTTTCTCCATGTTCTTCGCTAAAATCTCCGAGATTTTCAGGGAACCAATCAAGGTGTGAATGGAGAAAATGCAGTTTCAGACTCATTAAACACCCCATTTCTTTATAATTTTGTACTAAATTTCCAACAATATTTTTGTAATTAGGGTCTTTATGATTTCCAAGAAATTTAGTCGTCACCTCTCTAAAACTTTGCCATGCTGCTTTTTCTTTGGCATTCATTTTCCTCTCAAATGCATCATTTTTTAGGAGGTCTCTTATTTGTGGTCCAGTAAATATGCCCTCTTTTATTTTAGCTTCAGAAAGATTAGGTAGCACTTTAAAAATATGCATGAAAGCAGGACTTTCGTTTCGGCTCATGGCCTTGACAAGTTGCTTTGCAATACCTAGTTTGATATCCAAAGGTGGAAGTAGGACCTTATTGGTTGATATCAAACTTGGACCTATGATGTTTTTTTTTTCACCTGGAATTAATTCTTGTCTCAACGGCCAGTCTTTCCTCACATAATGCTCATCTCGAGCACGACTATTCCACTCACGAATAAAGCACGGATAAGAAGTGTTTCCAGATTGCTGTCCCAGTAATATTATAAATATCTTTAAGTCCCCACAAAGTTCCCACTGGTTTTGATCGTAATTCAGTTTTTTGCAATAGCAAGTCAAAATTATGGTATTCTTCATCTAATACAACAGAATGAGCGACTGGTAAAGGGGCATAAATATTTCCATTATGTAACAAGATAGCTTTTAAGCTTCTTTTTGAAGAATCTATAAACAGTCGCCAATCACTTGCTGTGTATTCTATACCGTATTCTTGCACTAACCCTTCAATATTATGGCAATAGACTAGATTATTCATTTTAGTAAAATATTTTCTGAATGGACGTTCTCTCGAACGATAGACAGAAATTTTTGTTCCTGTGGATAGACAATTTTTTTCTTTTAGCCTAGATGCTAAAAGCTCTGATCCATTTTTCGAGAGTCCCAAGTCTATGCACAGATCACTTAATTCGTTTTGATTAAATGTTTCGGCTCCCGATATATAATTTTCCTCAACATCTGATTCTTCTGTGCTGAAATTTTCTCTTTCTTCGTGTTCGAATGTTTCATCTGGCATATCTTCATCAGTTACCACTTCTTATCCCAATTCATTAATTTCCATGATATGATCAGAATTTGTTTCAATAAGAACTGGTAAAGTCACAGATGTTACACGTGCATATGAAACAGAATCCTTATTCTTTCGGTTGTACCCTTTCAAGTTTGTTAAGCAGAAGTAACAGTCGTTGGTATGGTCTGTTGGGGGTCTCCATATCATTGGCCGAGAAAATACCTGGTTGTTAATTCTATATAGAACATTGCGGCATTTATGACATATAGATTTTGGTGTGTAAGAGTTATCCAATGAGCTTGTATCAATATGATAAATTTGGTGATATTTTACTTTTAACGAATCTGAAAACATGAATTTCTTTTGTGGAATATACTCCCCACAAACAACACAAAAATTGTCGAGTTTAATGGAACATGACGAATTTCTTGTAGCATTTAACTCTACAGAGGCCAAGTTTCCCGCCAATGTAGAGCTATGATCGCATGATGACGACGCCTGCGGGCCCGCTTTCCCACCCTAACCAGCCGCCGATTCTGGGTTTCCGGGACCCTGTCTCGTAAATTTTTTAGGAGTAGTTGCCATGACGGCATAAACGCCGTAACCCAGGGACTTCGCCGGATAGTGAGACAACTCTGTTGCTCATCGTCACCACGTGGAGGTGCCCTGGGTGCAAGGATTTGAACTGAATGATCTGAAAAAATAATAGATGAATTTTTTCAGACTTTTTCCACGATTTTTTCTCTATTTGACCTTCAAATGACCTTCAAATGACCTCTGGGAAAAGGCGTAAGGTCAAACAAACTACGGATTCGGACTCAGGGACCTCAAGAACATACGCATGAAATTTTTCAGATTTCTCCTACGGTTTTTTCTCTATTTGACCTTCAAATAACCTTCAAATGACCTCTGGAAAAAGGCGTAGGGTCAAACAAACTACGGATTCGGACTCAGGGACCTCAAAAACATACGCGTAAATTTTTTCAGATTTTTCCTACGGTTTTTTCTCTATTTGACCTTCAAATGACCTTGAATCTGATGTGATGAAGGTTAACCAACCCGCTCATCGTAATCAGCGTCCCCAAGAACCCCTTAAGGACCATACCGCTCCGAGTGTTTTTTTTTAGATTAAATGTTGACCTGTGTAATTTAAGGGCTAACTTGTATAGAAGAGTCTCGTTAGCTTGATCTGCGTTCAGAAGCTTACACTCCACATAGACCACATGGGCGGACGACATAACAAGATGAGCGGGACACGATTGGATGCAAAAAGCAAACAACAGAGCTCATTGGAGACAACTTGGGGAACCTTACATCCGACTATAGATGGAATAAGTTAATGATGATGATGATAAAATATTTGTTTTGATATTTTAGTATATGTTTTTAAAAATATGTTATATGTGTACTCTCAATCTCTGAATGTATTCCCCATAATAGTCTATACAAACTTTTACCACCTGCCTGATCCCCTTAGTCAGATACACACGGGTTCATGCGACATTTTTATAATCCTAAATAAAATTTGAGACGATTGCTGAAAAAATTTTTATTCCACAATGTAAAAATATACTTTAAATATTTTACTGAAGCCTCCGTTACTTTGTGACGGTATAGGGACTTTTTTTAACCTTAAAATTGGCAAATGATTGTTTTTGCTTTTAAAAAAAAATCTTTTTTAACTAAGTCGTCTAAAACGATTATAAAATAACATTTTTATGGTTATTTGCTTTTGGAAACATATAAGAGTCAAAATTTTGAGTTGTATCTTTAGGAATACATCGCTAAGACTAAAATATTCAGAAAATCAGGTAAAAAAACTTTTTCTTTTCAAAAATTTTTATTTATTACAGTGGAAATCAACAAAACAGTTTCTAGTAGGCACAAGGCATAACCGAACAATACATTTGCTACAAGAAACAAGTGTTTGACCAGATGGACAGTTCCTACATCTTCCTTTCTCACGAAATACTGGAAAATGATCCAGCTTGTCCAGTCTGCTATCATCTTGAGGTCTCGGTTCCAGTGTATTCGTTATTCTCTTTAACGGTTGTGGAGCCTCTGAATTACTGGGGCGGCCTCTTTTCAATTTATTTGTTTTTTAAATAGACACTTTGCGACACATAATCTAAATTTTTTTAGTCGCATTGCCAGTTTCTCATCTTCTAATAATTTTTATTCTCACCTATAAAGCAGCCATGCGTTATTCAGACATCTATCAAGAACTTGCGAAAATAAACTCATATACCACCTATGAGTTTTCATTCCATTGTATACAAAGCAATGAACATATCGGCAAGATCGACCCCGCCCATGTGGCTGTTATAGTGCTTAACTACTTGTGGACATACTATAAGTACTTTACCTCCTCCTGCTTTAGAATACCTTTGAATGGTTTCAGTGGGATTAGCTGCCACATAAGAACTGGAAAAGGCGACAGCTTTGTTATCGTACCACTTTATAATCGCAATACGATTTTGGTTATCAACCTTTTGATCGAGAGATCCTCGGCCCTCTTTTCGTAGATCGGTATCCGATTTCATTTGGCACCCTCTAAGGCGGTTTAACCTAATAGTCCCCAAACTGAAAAAACCGTACTCATCACGAAAGAAGGACGTGAGTTCTAGACTTGTAAAAAAATTGTCAAAATAAACAACCGATAATGGTTTGTTCTGGATTAAGGAACAGAGAGCAATAACAACCTTTGCACCAAAACCAAGGCCTTCTTCAATATCCGAAAAAATTGTGATTCCTAAAAGTGTTTTCACCTCCATATGGGATAAAATCGTAGACCATACCGGAAATTTCACATCTTGCAAATATTTTAAAACCCCACTTTTTGGTTTGTTTTTTAAGTACTGCCTCCTCGAGCTGACTATGTTACCTTTTTAAGGCACCATCATTTCTTTAATCGAGTTTCTACGTTCTAGTTCAATTTCTAAACAGTTTTCCCTGACTTTTTCCAGAAGAGGTCTTACTTTGAAGTGACCTTGTCATTGTCAATTTCTTCGTTGTTTACGAAATCAAGATTACGTAGCAACACTTAATACCTTTTTAGGGACATAAGATCTGCAATTAGAGCGAATCGTGTTTCTTGGGCCCAGTAGTCAGTGTACGCCGGCATATGTACAACACCATCATAAGTTCTATCCCTAAATAGGTTTCAATTTCTTCGCGATTGGTATCGATGCATTTACCGAACTGCTGAGTGGAATAAAAATTGGTTTATTCCATTATTTAGATTTATTATATCATCACTAAAGAAAGTCTTAAAATATTGCAAAGGCGACTATAATTTATTTGGTTTTGAAAAATTTTCTTTGTCTATATGCACTTCATAGTGAAAATCGTCGTCAGTCCATTGAAAGTCTCTTACAGTTTTATGAAATTGTTTTTTTACTTTAGGGGCCGGTTTTAGAATATGTGGAGTTCTAACTGACTTACGTATTACAAGACGGCTGCTATGCGTTTCAGGAACATTGACAATTGAGACAGGTAATAGTGTTGCTAAAACAGCATCTTCGTCCAACTCTTCAACACTCTTAGAGAGTTGCGGTACTGCTTCAGCTTGTTCTAATGTAGCTTGTTGAGAACTTGCTTTGTCCAATAAGTCTTCAGGCTCATTATCACTCTCAGGATCACTTTCTGTCCCAACTGGCCGTAATAAGGTGAAAATACGATCAATTCTTCTCATCTAAAAATAAATAAAAGTAAATAACACACCGAACTTGTCAGTGTATCTTGAGGGATACAAAATATTAGCATTCATTTTATAGAAAAATCAGTAAGGTTTTTAATATTATTTATATATCACAACAAAGATAAAACATCATACAACTAATTACCATCTAAAGAGTTTAAAATAAGTAAAAAAAAAATAGTTAAAAACAATAAACTTACCAGCTGACGCACACGCGGAGCTCTGTCGGCAACCGTATTACACAGACGACTGAACAAAATTCACGAATAACGGCGCGAAATTCAAAATAATATCGGCAAGTATTAATGTATTCCTGGTACAACAGGTATCGTGTCGAATACAATAGCAAGATAAGATGGACAAATAAAGCGGAGAGCGGCTAGGAATTGTCAACTTAAGGGTTAAGTATCACACCTTATTTACTATTTTCCTATTCTACATAACAAGAAAATTCTTTTAATACTAAACTTATTTTTCCATTAAGAAGCTAAATATGACAACAAAAAATTTGTCACTTGTCAAATTTGACAGATTACAAAGCCTCTCTTATGAGCACTCCATTAAATAGCATTTTTTAGCTCGTTTACAAATAATATATATTTGATATTTATTTTCAGCCGTTACCGATATACAGATCAATCAAGTTATTAAACTGAATTTTAACTTTTAAGTGACTCGCTCAATTTACTTATTTCTTATTTGAGGTGTCAAAAAAAAGTATTTTACTAATAAATTTATTTTTTTGTGAGGAAGCCAAATATGTTAATACGGAATTTGTCACTTTTCTAGTTTGACAGTTTACAATGCCACCTAGGTTTGTCTTTAAATGGTACCCTCTACATATGAGCACACCATGAAATAACAAAGCCGAATATGATAACAAAAAATTTGTCACTTGTCAAATTTGGCCGATTGCAAAACAAGCTAGGACTTTTTAAAATGGCACCTTCTACATATAAGCATATCATTAAACAGCAAAGCCAAATATGATAAAAAAATCTGTCACTTGCCAAATTTAACAGAATATAAAATAAACTATGATATTGTTGTGTCTAGCTTCATTAACACACGTTTTATGATACGCTGTCTATAGATTATGTAGGGCAACCCGGACTGCACTATGAGAATATGAGTAGAATATGAAGCAAAGAGTTCAGCCAACAAGTTTGCGTACATTATCATTATAATCAAAAAACATATTTACTACTAAATAAGTCGCTATGTTAAAAACTTCTTTCAGTGTGACCACTGTTTCGTAGCCATTGCTACACTACCAAATACATTTGTGTACATACATTTTTGATTTATAATTATTATTTTATTTTTAGTTTATTTTATTGTATTATTATTTGTATAGAATTAATTCTATATTAATATGAGCAACTTATATCCAAAATTTGGAGGGTCTCCAAGCTCATAAAAGCAAACCTAGCGGCATATCTCGACGTGTAATTATATTAATTACAGATCACTTCCGTTTAAGCGTAGGCCATAGGTCATTGTTAATATTCTGTTGAATAGAGCTTAAATTAGACCTAGGGTATGCGGGCATAATTCAATAGGCTAACACATTAATTGTGTTCGAAACTATCTGGCGAAGTGTTCGTTTCATGCCTAACTATATGATATTTCCCGGAAAGTTCGTAGTTATGAAGTAGGGGATCGTATAATCTAATAATAGTTTAAGCCTATGTTATGACTTAATATGTTATTCAAGTGAACATCTATTGTAGATAAGCATTGGCCTGCGGTTTTACTCACATGTTTCCGTGGCTTTGTTTCCATAAAAGTTTAAGTCAATGCGTATTTACATCCTTTCATTGTTTAGGTATCTAGAAAATTAATTATCTCTCAGTGTAGTATAGTGGTGTTCAGAGTGCAAATTTAATCATAATTAGGTTATTTATCTATTTTACAACACTGGAACTAAAAGAGCGCGGGAAAGATGTTTATAGCAATGACAATTTGAGGGAATTTACGAAACCAGACCATATTTCTGGCTGTAGCTCGTCACTCTATTCATTAGTAATTGCAGGTCCTGCAGACTGTCAGCAAATATGACCGTTTCATCAGCAATCAAATAATATTCTCTCTCCATTCAGAAGAATCCCGTTATCAAGATCTACCAGAGCCTTTTCAAATATTTGTTGAGAGTAAATAATTAATAATAGTGAAGAGAATATGCATCCGTTTGTTGTCCTAATAATTTCACAGAAGCGGAGAGAGAGTGTACTCTGTCAAATGCTTTTTGGTAATCCACAAAGCATGCATAGATGTCAACGTTCACGTTTCCACAGCGCTGAAAAAATACTTGGACACTAAATAACGCTTCACCTGTACCAACAGCGTTTCTAAAACCAAACTGGGTTGGAGTTATCGGTTCTTTACGGAATTTGTATGTTCTTGTATAGATTATTTTAAGAAATATTTTCAAGCGGTGGTTCATCAAACTGATAGTTCTATACCCTCCACAAGATTTAGCTGCGGGTTTTTTGGTTACAGTCCCTGGCCAAATTATTAGACGCACTGTATTTTTTTTAGTAATTTTATGTTTCTTAAGAGTTTTTATGCAATAATGGTATATTTAAACTACAATATTATTGATTTTTATTTAAAAGAATTGTTGTAGACTACATATTTGTATTTATTTTTAACATATGGCAACACTGTGTTGACAAAGTGATACATGAACGTAAAGAAGTACAAACCTGTATCAGTCGCGATCGGAATCGAGTCAGGTACGGACGTGTTTCTGTGGCTTTATGGACTGTGATTGTTTGTTTAACAGTTTTATACTACTCAGTTATTAGTTTATTTTGTATGCAGTGTTTAAAAAAAGTAATTGGACTATTTTCATTATGGGTAGAAAAGGCGATCTTTCACTACGTAAAAAAGCTGAAGTGAAGGCCCTTGTGATTGCGAAAACATTTACAAACCGAGAAATATCACGAAGATTGGAGGTTTCTGAAGCTAGTGTACGACGCATAAAAAAGAAAATTGAGTCAGGGAAGGAATTAAGCCCGAAAAGAAAGAAAAGATGCGGTAGAAAACCAATTTTCACTCCACGGTCAGAGAGATGTTTGAAGAAAATTTGTGTAGAAAACAGATTTGCTACCACAAAGGTAATAAAATCACAACTCCAGGATGCTAGCGTAAATGCTTCTGAGCGCACTGTTAGAAGAAAATTGAAAGAATTAGATTTTAAGGCCTGTCGCCCCACCAGGAAGCCCAAGTTAACAGCTACAATGAAAGCAAAGCGCCTGAAGTGGGCCAAACAATGGCAAGACAAAGATGTGGACTTCTGGAGATCGGTAAGATACAGCAATTTAATCAATAATTGATACATTATTATCATTTTCAGTTAAATAAAGCAAATAAACATGGCAGTTTATATATTTTTCCTATTTTTGACAGGTCTGCTTCAGTGACGAAAGCACATTCGAAATTTTGCAGAATAAAGCTCAGTATGTGCGTCGTCGTCATGGAGAAAAGTTTCATCCTGATTATGTCGTCCCGACGGTTAAACATCCCACCAAAGTGATGATTTGGTCAGTCATCAGCGGCAAGGGCACTGGACGTCTGTACGTCGTCAAAGGAATAATGAGACAAGATCAGTACAAAGAAGTATTACAAAATCTGTTTGTTTCCATGGTTTCCAAATGGGGAACCATTCACTTTCATGCAAGATGGAGCTCCCTGCCACACTGCTCGGTCTGTTAAAAGCTTTTTTGGCAGAAAAAAAATATCCCTCTGTTGGATTGGCCCCATTAAAAATGTGTGGGAGCTGATGAAAAGAGAAGTGGCTAAAGATGTGATTACCAACAAAACCCAGCTACTAGAAAAGATTATTCATGTGTGGAATCATCATCCTCAAATGCAGGAGACAGTACAATCTTGCATTGATAGCATGCCGCACAGAATTAAAGCTTTGATAGCGGCTAAAGGTGGCTCAACTAAATATTGACTTTTACTAACATTAATTTCACTTTTCTTTAAAACTTAATAAACTTATGCTTTTCTAAATTAGTGCTGTTTTATTTATGTCAAATAAATAGGTAATTGATTGGATAATATAAAAATAAAAAACAAATCAATTTAAAATAATAAAACGGTACAATATCACTCGGTAATTAATATTTTACATGAAATCTTGCAGTGCGTCTAATAATTTGGCCAGGGACTGTATAGTTATGAATACAGCCTTTAACCATTTCGTACAATAGCACTTAATATTAGAGAGCGTAGATGTCTGTTATTTAAAACAGAGTTGAGTATACTTCTGTTAGTTGATCTGACATTATAAGATCGCCACCTGGAACGTGCAAAGTATGTTTCAAGCAGGCAAAACTACAAACATAATCCAAGAAATGGATTGACATCCTTGCTTACACAGAAGTCAGATGGCCAGGCTCTGGAGTATGCCATCTGGAAAATCACATCATATACCGGTGAAGACGGTACACACCACCGAAATGGTACAGCGATACTAATACGAAAGGAACTAGCAGATAACGTATTAGGATTCCTTCTCATATCAGACAGGGTTATATTAATAAAAATAAACGCAAAACCATTTAAACTAAACCTGATAGCCGCCTATGCACCAACAGCAGAGAAACGCGAGAATGAAGTTGAAAAATTCTATGAGGATATTAACATCGCACTAAAAAATACCAAGAGCCATGAAATGACAATAATTTTAGGCGACTTTAATCCGTAGGTGGGCCAAGGCTCTGAAGAAAATATAGTCGGTAATTATGAACTAGACACCCGTAACGAGAGATGAATGAGATTGGTGCAATTTTGCAAAGAAAAACAATTTAGTATCATGAACATCTTCTTTAAGTTGCCCGCTAGACGGATATATACATGGCGAGCACAAATTGATAAAGAAAACAACATAATCAGAAACCAGATAGATTTCATAATGACAAACGTAAAATTCCGAAATTCAGTGGTAACACCAAAAACATATCCAGGTGCTGATATCTCCTCGGACCATACTCTGTTACTTTCAAAAATAAAATGGAGGTTAAAGAGAATATCAAAGAAAAGAAGAGAATACAACAAATTAGACATGGACGAACTAAAGAATGAGGTGACCAAAGACAGAATCAAGTCAAAAATCAATACTAAGATGGCGGAAATACAAAAAGACCGATAAAGGAAAAATGGGCAACTATAAAGGACTGTGTGACATCAACAACTAACGATAATGTAACATTGAAGACCAGATTAGGCAAGAAAGAATGGATGCACGATGACATATTGGAATTGATAACAGCTAGACGAAAGGTAAAAAACCACGACGAGACAAAATACAAAGACCTAAACAAACTAATCAAAAGTAAGATTAAAGAAGCAAAAACAAGCTGGTTAAGCGGACAATGTGCCGAGATTGAGAAACTGGAACGGAAACATGACTTCTCAAATATATACAAGAAAATAAAGCAAATTACAGGCATTAGAAATAAATCCAAAAAAAAAACACTTTTAACAGATGATAATGGAAAGACAATCTGGGAAGGCCAAGCGAGACTAAAGACCTGGGAAGAATATATCCAGAGTGTCTTCTCAGATGAACGAAGAGAAGAATTGACAACCATGGACACAGCTGATGGACCATGCATTATTAAAAACGAAGTAAAGACAGAAATATGGCGCATGAAGGACGGTAAATCCCAGGCCCGGATGAGATCTATACCCAAATATTAAAGTTAATAAACGAAAAACGCCTGGATCCTATAACCGAATTATTTAACCAAATATATACTACACTGGGATTCTACAAGACTGGCTAACTTCCACCTTCATCCCTATCTCCAAAAACAACAAAGCCAAAAAATGTAAAGATCATAGACCGATAAGCTTGATGAATAAATGCTTAAAATTTTCTTGAGGATCATACATGAAAGAATATATAGAAAAATAGAGGAGCAAATCAGTAACACACAATTTGGATTTAAATGCTGACTGGGCACGAGAGATGATTCAGTATACAAGTGCTAATAGAGAGGGTTATAGACGTGAATAGTGAGGTGTATGCATGTTTTATAGACTTCGCCAGAGCATTCGATACAGTTAAACACCAAAAACTTGTAACAATACTAGAACAAATCGGCGGAGAGACGAATCACAGCAAACCTATAATGGAATCAGAATGCATCAATTAGAACAGAGAATTTAACGTCATCACAAATAAGCATACAAAAAGGAGTGAGACAGGGATGCAAATTATCAACCTTGCCATTCAATATATACTACGAGGAAATATTCAGAGAAGCCTTGGAAGAATTGTATGTAGGCTTGCGTATAAACGGAGTGACTATTAACAACATCCTTTACGCTGACGACTCCACCCTACTAGCGACAAGCCCTGAAGATCTGCAAATATTGATAAACCCCATAGTAACGGTCAGCAAAAAATACGGGCAAGAACTGAACACCAAGAAAACCAAAAGTATGATTATTAGTAAGCAAAACCCTTATGCCGACTTCTATATAGAAGAAAAAACTCTAGAAAGTTCAACTACCTTGGATGTTACCTAAATAAAAACTGGGACTGCTCAAGAGAAATAAAAAGCAGGATTGAAAGTGCAAGGAGTACTTTCTTTCGCATGAAGAACATATTATGCAGTCTCTCACTGAACATTGATATCAGATTACGATTTCTACGCTATTACGTGTTCTCAGTACTTTACTACGGAGTGGAAGCTTGAACTGTTACAGAAGGCACCACAAAACGCCTAGAAGCATTTGAATACTGGTGCTATAGGCGCATGTTAAGATTTTCATGGATCCTTCACGAGACAAACGAAAGAGTACTACAACGTCTAATTAAAGAAAAAGAAGTCCTCAAGAATGTAAAAATAAGAAAAACCGCCTACTTCAGGCACGTAATGCGTAATCACAAAAATGAGCTTCTGCAATTGATACTACAAGAAAAAATCGAAGGAAAAAGAGGACCTGTACGAAGGAGATTTTCATGGTTGAAGAATCTGCGCCCATCGACCGGACGGTTTTCAACTGGCTTATTCAGATCGGCAGTTAATAAAGTAATATGGGCCACGATGATCGCCAACATCTACTGAGG
>CM032446.1:57137590-57142590 GCA_019049505.1 Pachyrhynchus sulphureomaculatus
TATAATAAAATTATTTGTTAAATGTTAAAATTTTTTTGTAATTAAACCTTCTAAAAGCAATATTTTAAGTTAATTTAATTTTTGTTAATTTTAGTTGTAGTAAGTACCTCTGTTGGCACGCAAAATGTTGTATGGATGAAAACTGGCACCCCTTAGTTAAAAGGTTGCCGACCCCTGGTATAGACGATACAAAAAAAAAAAACGCAATTCGATACGAGCAGCCAAATGTCAATAAAAAAAACAATATATTATGTATAAATCATAAATTGTAAAAGAAATAAACAAACAACAATAACCATAAATTGTCACATTTGCTACTTGTTATAAATCCAGTAGTGAATTTGAATCATTCTAGTATGGTAAAACGAAACAGAAGTACACTAAAACTTAACCTAACTAAATCATATGTTATTGCCAGCGAGGGTTTGGATTACAATTTTATTTACAACCATAAACACACTACGTTCATCAAAAATACAAACCAGGATAAAACAAACGGTAAAATTTTAAAAAGTCATAAACTCTACACAACCCAACTAAGATAATAAAGAGTAATTTTAAATCCTGTACTTTAATATTGTCTACACGTACCATGTAGCGTTACGTAAATTAGAAATATTGTGAAAAATACACTCTATAATCTCCTACTACCTGAGATAAAGTTAATTTTACAATCAATTGTCACATCAAAAATTTCACATTTCTCCTGATGTAGTAAATAATATCTTCGTCTTTCGCTGCAATTTTAGGTTTACTGTCTTAAGCAAATAAATTATGCTGTCAAATATTTCCGTAAATCTTCTTCAGCCCCCTCTCTCCTAAAAATTAAGAATCAAATATTATGAAAAGTCGCGATGTTTAAGACTCGATCTTATCAATTTGGAGTAAGTTTCCGAATTTTCACCTAAGATTACATGAGACGTCTTTAGGAATATCTTCTTTTCGAGATTGGAAGACTGAGTAATGTCCGTTCCGTACCAAGTTGTAGTTTTTTAATAATAATTTTCAAATCGTTGAAATTATTTTAACAATATTTTGTTATAGCCACAGTTAGCATAGGTAAAATCTCAGGTACTATCGTTTGGGTTTGCTGGAAATCTGTCACAGGGGGAAAACGGTAAACCTGGCATCAAAGCACATGTTACCTAATCACTGATGCTCTTTTGAAATTAAAGCGTGGAGGAGATAGCAATAAAATAGGAAGTAGAAACTGTAATATTTTTTTTATGTGTGGCAGCTGTAGAAGTCAAAATTAGAGGTGTAAGTAGTGCGAGCAAAGAAGTGAAAACGGTGGCAGATACGTATACGTCTAGCTAAGAGTAAAACGAATATTCGCACGACAAATGATATAGCGAACGAGCGAACGATGACTTTAAAAAAAAAAAATATTGGTGAGTTAGTTACAGTAAGCGGTAACTCAAACTGACGACGGTGGACAGTAACGCTTATGAACCACAGTAAACTAAAATAATAAGTACAGTGGACAATAAGAAGTTAACGACGGTCCACAGTAACACTATCTGCCAACGGTAAAGGAACACACTTACTTATTACGGTAAACAGAAACATTAACGACGATGGTAGCCAATGACTTTAAGCAGAGACCGTTTACGGTAACGTTATACTGCTCTAACTTCGATAGAAAGTCCAAAGGACGAACAGATGACATCTGTTCCAGTTCAATGTCAATTATATATGCTTAATGATATTGGTCTTATGGGTGTGGTAACTCGGTTACGGAACAAGCAGTATGAAGTCAAGGAGAAATCTTTGCTGACTTATGTCTCTCTTGTTTTGGTCCCGGGTTTGATTTTCGATCTGGTCCCCTGGTTCAGACTTCGGCGGATCGACAATCCAATTGGAGGCGCGGTCTTGCAATATTATAAAAGTGGAGTTTAGTATCAAAATGGGGTTGGACGGTATAAGCTTGCGCCGGGTAAAAAAATGTTTTGTTAGTATGATATCAGTACGAAAAAATGTAATCTGTGAATTCACTCTCCCTTATTAAGGAAGAAAAGAAAATTTTGCGATGTAGAATAAGAAAGGGTAAAACCAGCAAACATAGAACTTAAATAAAATTATATATGTTCGTGACACTGTCAACAACTATCACGCTATGAAATATTTAATATGTGAGTATTGACAATTTTTCTATTTATGTCTTTTGTAGCATAAAAATAAAAAATAAAAGGGTGAAAATTATGCAGTTATACATTTATCAAATAACAGATAAATTATAAACTAAAAAAATTAATACTATCTTCAAGGACGTATCCTTCATAATAATGGTATATCGATTAGTTGAATTAAATTTTCAAACATAAAAAATATGGGTTTTAGTAAAAGTATCTTATTATGAGAATATAGAGGTTTTAAAGAAATATTCATTTAAGAAGTATAAAGAAAGATTTTTGTAGTTAACTCGGAGAACGATATGTTAATACTTTAACATACATAAGTGTTGAAAAATAGATTTAAAATTGTGTTTTAAAAACGTAGAAAAGTTTGAAAGTCACATTTTTGGATTATTTTTAAAAATATTTCTGTATATAATCAAAATTATATACAATAGACTCTACTAAGTATACACTTATTGAAGTCTACCTTAAAGTATATTTCATAAGTATTAAATATGGAGGATTCCACTTAGCAAAATTTTTTAAAACTGTTACCAGTAAAAAGTTTAGATACTACAGTAAGTATCTTCCTTTACAATCTTTTTGTAGAGGTTTTATAATAAAATGCATATCTGGTATTGTTGTCATATCGTCTATGGCTTAGCCAGGAGGGAGCAGGGGAGCATATGCCTCTTTTGCGATTTTTAAAAGGAGTGATAATTTTTAGAGTTCTAATCCCGGTTGACAATTACACAAGCCGACAAATTTGCCTGAAATTCCGGACCCTGAGGCAAGAGTATACTTTCTCAAAGGTTTTTTGGTGCGCTCAATCCGAATCAGAATTGCTCCATCACATCAAGAAACACGGTTTTTTCGCCATGTTTGGGATTATATGGTATTACACCGAGAATTAATTTTTCTCCAGAAAACTCGTTGCAACATATGAAAGTATATTACTCTTCCCCATCAAAATGCATTTTGAATTTTTCAAATATCTCATTTCTCATCTCATTCTATCTCATTTATTTGTTTATCATATATGGTGTCCCATTTTAATGTACCAGGCTTCTTATTTTTTTATGTCAACGTTTAGTAAAAAAAGTTTGAGGCAAAAGTTAAGGTATTTTGAAGGGGCAATAAAATGATATAATTATGATGACCTTGGAATATCATTTTGAAGTTCACTTCAAGGACATCTTTGATTTTTTAAATGGGAAGCCCATATTTTTTATGGCGACATCATATTTCTCTAGCAAAAATACGACTTTGTTCGAAAAATTTTTCTCTTCCGAATTCCGACCCGTCATATCGGATCCGCTGTTTTGAATCTCTTATGGTTAGGTACAAACCATAACTCGATAGTATTAAACCAACAACGAATTCGGGTTCAGCGTCCCAAAAATCATATAATTACACTACTCTCGCCTGCAGGATCAACTTTTTTTTGGTATGGTTGTAACGAAAACGCCAAACTAATTAATTTCAACGGACGATTTCTCCGAGAACAAATAAAATATCTGAAAAATTCAAATGCATTTTGAAGGGAAGGAGTAGTACTTTCAGATGCCGCAATGAGTTTTATGCAGAAAAATTAATTCGCTATATAATATAATCCCGAATATGGCGAAAAACCGGTTTTTTGCGTTTTTAGATTAGGATATCTCGAAAACCTGATATGATGGAGCAATTCTGAAGTCGGATTTGGATTCGGTGTACCAAAAACCTTCGAAAAAGTATATCTGGTCTCAGAGTTTGAAAAATGTTCGCCTGAGTTATTAAGTTGAGTGTAAGTCTATAAAGTCTCACTGTATAAAACGGTTCATTTTCGTGAAATATCTCGACCTTCTTAGTGTGTTGAGAGGGGGTCTAAGTTTTTAGACTTCCAGTGCAAGAAAGTCTTTTTCCATCAAGAAGTTGCCTCTTCCGGTTGTCGTTGGACATCCCCCTGTTTGTCGACTGTCGACGTTCCTTATACCTTATAAGAACTTATACATTCTTCAAACAATAGTTACTAATGATGAACGTGGCTCGTTTGGACATTATAAGACAGTTTTTGAGCAAAAACTAAGTTCCTCTCTTGGATCACTCACTCTCTAAATGCCGAAGAAAAGGAAATGACTATGACTTTCAGAAGTATCCTAAAAACTCAGTCATCTGGAGAAGAGAGAGTATTGTAGAAATAATTTTCATATTAACTAAAATAAAGTAGAAGTCCTAAAGAAACTTTTCTTTTAATTTGCTATAAATTTCCATCTGGTATAGGCTAATTCTATAAATTAAAGTTTGGTCCCTTATGTGTATATTTCACAGTATCTAATAAGATATACAAATGTGAGTCAAACTGTTTACATATTTGTTGTTGTTCTTGAAACACTAGGAAGAGCAATTTCGTGTTAAACATAGACTAATGCCTCAGCGAGATAGTTTCATGTGGATATGTTAATCTGTTCAGTTACGTTACGGTTTTCTATACAAAATTATTGCTTGATATCTATGGAAATATAGTCTAAACAATTGACTCCTCGCAATGAAACGTGACCTAGTTTGATAACTTTATGGCATACTAAGTTGTTAATACAGTTCTCCTGCTTAATAATTTATAAAACATACGTATTGCTAATTTTACAAGATGTGGAACTGTAGTGAAAAGATGAATTGGTAATGTATTTTTAGTGTTCTGTACGGAACACTTATAAGATGACTTCAGTGTCTGTCCGTCTATCTGTCTATCTGTCTGTCTGTCTGTCACACCCGATTTTCTCCGAAACTATTTGTCACAGAGAGTTGAAATTTGGTAATAATATAGGAATTAATGGCCTCATCAAAGCCGTGTAGTTTTGAAAGTCAAATTTTGACTTAAGGGGTTAGTTTTGGGGGGTGAAA
>CM032446.1:57147590-57345090 GCA_019049505.1 Pachyrhynchus sulphureomaculatus
TAGCGTTTCTAAAGATTTACAGAATTTTTTTTTTGAAAATGGTTAAAAAATGTAGCGTGCATTATAAATATAGTAGCGTATTTCGTAGCTATAAGAAGTAAGCACAAAAAAACCTTGGACTATGAAACTGTATCATATTATGAAACGTTAAAAAACTCTACAACACTTACTTAAGCCCAGGTTTGCATGTCGAATGCAATTTATCTTAGACTGTTAATGTTCTGCGATATATTGATTAAACTTCCACGCAACATATATAGCTAAGGTGTTATTTACGGTTAAATTCCTTACTATCGTTTAAGCACAATTGCGGCACTAAGCGGTACAAGTTTGAAAATTTATTGAATGAGCAAATTTTTTACTTGATACTATCCAATAATATCGTATTTTTATAATTATTAAGCGGCTCTAGTCTTTAGTACATCATTAGATTCAATTTGAACTATGTTTTTAATTTCTCACTTCTTAACTGTCCTCGTCATTGAATAAATAGCAGTAACTCTGAAAATGGAGAACTAATACAGTTATTGGATGCTGAACCCGGTAAAGAGATCCCTTTAACACTTCGCCTTCTATCGATTTAGAATTTTTTTACAAGGATCGCACTTCCGCACCCATATATATTTTCTTTTTTGAATATTTTTGCATACGATAAATACCTATTTTGTTTAGAATTGTTGGCTAAAGGTTACATGAACGGATTCGGTGGATTCGAAAGTGCAATCCTAAAAAATCGCATAATCGCGAAAATAATTCTAAAGGGATGTCTTTACCGGGGTCAAAAGTATTTTTATTTATATTGATTGATTGAGTTTCAGCTGAACATCTAATAGCCAATAGTAGAATTAGATCGCTATTTTTTGACAGAGAATGCTATTCATTCAGGTTAGTTCAGGTTGGTTGACGAGCTTCGGTATGTAAATCCTAGTTTGGTGATACATACATTGATGGTATATATATATATATATATATATATATATATATATATATATATATATATATATATATATATCAAGGATTTTCTACAGCTGCCGCTGTCTTCCTTCTCTCAGCCTTTGATTCCATCCGTTTCTATCTTCCCAGTCTCCATCTGTTAGACCCCTGTCCTCCATAGCCTCGTCCACATCGTCTCTCCACGATCGTCTGGATCTTCCTCCTTTTCTTCTCCCTATAGGGCTCCACTCCGTTATTTTCCACCTATTATCTTCGTCCCCGTCTTATGTGTCTATATAATTTTAATCGTTTTTCTTCAATGGTGTTTATTGCGTTCTCTTTGATGTTCATTCTGCTTCTTATTTCTGCATTTGTTATTCTCTCCATACGTGTCACTCTACAAAATCTTCTCCAATACTCCATCTCTACCGAGTTAATCTTAGGTTTATTTCTTTTGTTGATCGTCCATGTTTCTGAACCATATGTCATTATGCTTTGTATTATTGATTTATATATATATGCGTGTTTTGTTTCTCTTTGTCATGTGCTTGTCCCACAGGATCGAATTTAATTGTCTTATGCATGTCCGCGTTTGTCCTAATCTAGCTTTAATCTCTTTTTCTGATGTTGCGTTTTTTGAAATGATGGTTCCTAAATATTTAAATCTATCGGTTCCTTTGATTATTGTTTCATTATCGACTTCTAGATTCTCCACGTTTCCCTCCTTTGTTGTTAGATATTCCGTTTTATCAAAGTTTATTGCTAATCCTGCTTTAGTGTATTCTTCTTTCAGTTTTCTTACCATATAACTGAGGTCTTCCTCATCTTGCGCTATGATTACTTGGTCGTCTGCGAAACTTAGAGTATATAAGTAATCTTCTGGTATTGCGACTCCCATTCCACTACATTTTTGCTTCCATTTTTTTAATGTTTGTTCGAGGTATATTTTGAATAGTGTTGGGGATGTAGAGCATCCTTGTAATAGGCCTTTTGATGTTTGGAGTCTCTTCCCTATTTTATGTCCTATTTTTATGTTCACTGTGTTGTTTTCGTAGAGAGCTTTTACTGCGTATACTAGTTCTTTGTCAATGCCTATTTCTTTCATTGCGTTCCATAATCTTTGTCTTGTTACTGAGTCATAGGCCTTTCTTATGTCTATGAAGGCTAGATGAACTTCTCTATTCTTTGCCAGTTTTTTTTTCCATTGTTTGTTTTTTAGTGTATATGTGGTCTATACATGATTTTCCGACCGTAAAGCCTGCTTGGTCTTCTCCAATTTTTCCTTTTATATTTTCCTCCATGATATTTTTAATAATTTTTTTCCATACAAATGTCCCATACTCGATATTATGCTTGGGCCTCTATAGTTTGTGCATTTTCTGCGGTCTCCCTTTTTAAATATAGATACTATATAAGCTTTTGACCATTCCTCTGGTATTTTTTCTCCATTTATCGCTCTATGGAACATGTTTCTCAGCATTCGATGTAATTTATTAGACCCGTACTTAATCATTTCATTTACCACTCCCCCAGGCCCTGCAGATTTATTATTTTTGAATGTTTTTTATTGTCTTCTTTACTTCTTCATAGCTTAGAGTTCTATCTCTTTTATTTCCTTATTCTGTTCTTCTTCAGGGTTTTCTTCTTGGAATTCTTGTCTGTCTTCTGTTAGCAGCTTCTTATAATATTCTTCCCACTCGCTTTCTGGGATGTACTCTATATACGTCTTCTCTCTATTGTTGGTCCTTAATGCTTTAATTATTCTCCATGACTCTGTGCTTCTAGTTCCTCCTATATACTGTTCTACATGTTCGCACGATTTTTTTCCCATCTCTCGTTCTTTTCTTTGTTTATCATCCTCCTCGTTTCTGCATTTTTCTCTTTATATTTCTGTAGATCTTCTTCGGATTTTGTATTCAGCCATTTTTCGTATAGTCTTTTTTTCTTCTTTATAGATTCTTTGGTTTTTTCACAGATTTTATGTTTCTTATTCTCGTTGTCTTCTTTACCTAATGCTTCTAGGGCCGCCTGTTTGATGCATTCTTTTATGTGGTCATACATCTGTTGGAGGCTGCCGTAGTTAAATTCATTTAATTTTTGATCTAATCATCGTCTATATATATATATATATATATATATATATATATATATATATATATATATATATATATATATATATATATTTATATATATATATATATATATATATATATATATATATATATATATATATATATATATATATATATATATATATATATATATATATATATATATATATATATATATTTATTATATATATATATATATATATATATATATATATATATATATATATATACATACATATATACCTTTATTACATTATGAAGCGGTTTAAATAGTGTTAGCTCTGCAAATAAGTGTTATCGCAATAATAAATTAAATATAAAAGAATTTACTTCAAAATAGAGTGTGAAGTATATGATATACTTCGTATTATTTAGAGCAAATTTAAATCCACCCGCAGCTGACTTCTCTGAATAAATTGGCTTTATTGTTATGTACTTGTATCAAATAGGTTGCAGCACAAGCAATTCCTAGTTATGTCGCAATATTATATTCTGGTAACTTCTGAAGTAGCTCTGTGTAACCTCTGCAACAGTCTCTGTGTTGTTCTGCAATTTCGTTGATGCTGTTTTCTTTTTACACCAATCGAGGTACGCATTCTTAATAATAAGGAATTTATTGGCATGTTTATGTATTGTGGGTAGTATTTGCAAGGAACTATACAAACAAGTTCCAGCCACCATGTAGACCTTTCTTCTAATACATTAAGTTTGGTTGGTAGATTAATGAAGCATTTCTTCTTTAGTTCTGGTTCAATTATTTTTTCCTCTACTTGATCATGTTAATTACTTAGTCTTCAGGCAGCGATGTCTATAAAGTTTGGGGAATCTCAATACCATAAGGCTTGGAAAATTTTTTGTGGAGGATAGATATACTTTTCTTAACTACTTTATTTAAAAATATGCGAGATAGACTACTCGAATGCCTCAATTACTGTTTGTTGGCCGCACTCACGTTACTGTTGATTTTGCCCGAGAATGTGTGCTAAAGATACTACTTGAGTAATGGGAAGATATGTAATACCCAAACATTGTTATAGCTTTAAAAGAGAGAGACTAAAAAGTCCAGAGTAAGGTAATCATAACTTTAACGTTATTTTGACAGTTATGGAATATGGAACTAATGCCTTTCGTTACCAATATATTACGGTAACATTAAAAAGGCGTGGTAACACTTTACTTCTTATTATTAGCTTAATAGCTACAGTTACTAGAACCACTTGGCCGACTAACACGTTTCTACTTTAGCAAACAGTGTATTCCTGACACAGTAACATTCACAGCTCGCAGTTTCTTCACATTACAGGATCCATATATAACAAAAAACAAAGCCTCCAATTTCAGCCATACTGACGGGCTATCTGTCTGTCGGTTTCCAATTTAGAATGCATATAGTATGAGTGGTAGGAATAGAACTATAATCTTTAAGTAATATAGTATCTCTTCAGGGAAGGATGCAGTCGATCCATTTTGTATAATAGTATATGGGATTTTTTCCTCGCTTTTATTTGTGATAATGGACAACCTTAACGCCATATTATTTATAGTCAAGCATATAATGGACAAAAGTGATAGAGGAGGGTTTATTTTGAATATCTTTTATTAAACGGCTTTTTTGAGTTTTGGAAGCCGAGGAGTTTGAGGATTATGTTATTTTATCATTACTTCTAATCTGAACAAAAATAGCTCATTCAACCTATGGATCAGGGTGTACTGGAAAATTTAAAACTCAGTTACAGGCGTTTGTTATTGGAGCATATTTTAGAAAAAGTAGATGAAGGTGGCAATCTTACTGATTGTCTAAAAAAGATAAATTTGAAAAATGTTGTATATTGGATAGCTTCAGCCTAGAATCAAGTAAAGAGTAGTACTCTGGAAAAATCTTGGTCAAGATTGATTTCATAAGAGGAGAGACATTACTCAAAGACAGAAACAGAAGATAATGAAAGTTTATATCAAATTATTACAAGAATATCAGGATGTGAAAGTGTTACGGAAACCGATGTTTGTGAATGGTTAAACAGTGATAGTGTGGAAGATGAAATGACTGACCAAGAATTAATTCAAAGTGTATGCAAAAATGATTATAAAATAAACAGTGATGACGATGATGATAACAAAGTAGAAGCCACTGACAATATTCCAGTAAAAATGTCACATTCAGAAGGACTAGCGGCCCTAGAAAAAGCCTTAATTTATGTAGAACAACAAGAAAATGCAACCGCCGCGGACGTTTTGCTTATCAAACGTTGGAGAGACATTACAGCCAAAAACAGAACTCACGCAAAACGAGTGCAGTTAAAAATTACCTCATTTTTAAGACATTAAAGTTAAGAATGAAACTGTTTTATTTTCGATTTTCCGTACATATACATAAAATAAGTAAACTAATTGTTCTATTCTTTGTTTTAATAAGTACCTATATACGTAATAGCATATCGTATAAAATGCTCAATCTGCAATGTTGTAGTCTAAACCTCTATTTTATAAAAAAAAATTCGGATTAACCGAAATTTCGATTATCTGAAATCCCTTTGGTATATATTATTCCGGATAATCGAGATTCTACTATATATATATATATATATATATATATATATATATATATATATATATATATATATATATATATATATATATATATATATGTATATATATATATATATATATATATATATATATATATATATATATATACATTGTTTATTTGAATTTTGTATAAAAAACAACAAATCTAATTTTAATAAGCAAAAATTTACAGGTATGATTTCATTTCAGCCAATATGTTTTTGTTATGGTTGGCATCATGAAAAACTAGACATGTTCAAAAATCCTCTAGGTATGGAGCAAGCCGCTCTTCAACTTGTAGTGACATAACTACTCTCTATTGATTTAATTTATTTTAGTATAATTTAGTTATATTAGTTAAGAACCGCCATTTCTAAAGTTGTTAAAAGAACGGAGTATCATGGATATAGACATTGTGAATTACCAAACCCACATACCATTCTCGGTTGAGAGGGCTGCCAACTTAACAAAATTCTAAATGATGTCATTTGATGAAAATCTTTAAAAAATGGACAAGGTATATAGTACAATCAATGTATTTCGGTAAATATTAGTTTCCAAGGTGAATTTTGCGTTGAAAGTCATCATGTTTATTTTAAAAAGCAACCATTTACATGAATTCGTCTCAGTTTTTTTATATGGTTGGCAGCCTAAGAATATGACAAATTTTTAAAAATGTCTTTAAGTATGCAACAAACCGCCTTTCTTCATGGAACCTTGTAAGTATGGCCATTTTTAAAGTCATATAGAAAGGGAGATTATTTATATATATATATATATATATATATATATATATATATATATATATATATATATATATATATATAGAGGGCGTCTCAGTAATCCGTGTACATAGAGTCACTGTAGAGTTTTGGGATGAAAATATGACCATTCTACCCAACTTACCTTAGTCTAAAAACTGGTAATTTTGGAGATACAAGGTGTCAAAGTTATACTTTTCTTTTAGTTTTTCTTAAGGCGCTTTCCTAATAATTATACTATTTGCACAAGATTCGGTGCTTAGGGGTTTTCTGAAATGAGAAATCGAAATCAGCTCCTCACAGTTTTGTCGTAAATTATAGGGGGCGCCACTTATTGCACTGTGTATACTTTTAAATTGTCATAACTTTTTTGTACCAATCTGTATGATATTTTTAATTAAATATTCGTATTTTTCGCTTTCCCCCTTCTCTTAAAAAGCTCTCTTGATAAATATTGCTCCGAGTAACAGTTTCTGAAATAATGGGATATTTTTCCATTTTTTAATTCCCTTTTCAAATTCGCATATGCGTTCCTTCACACTTCATCCAGACTTAGGACAGGTCCACAAGAATAGTCTTTGGAATTTAGAGCATGCTTAAAGGCAAACAGGCTAACAACAATAATAAATTTAAAGTTCAACGGGCCAACCACAGTAAGAATGTAAAAATCAACTGGCTAGGGGCATAAAAGATTACCCACAAATCCTATTCCACAATTGTTCAATATTGTCGATTTGAACTTTCGATTCTATTGCACCCCAAAGGAAAAAATCGCATGGATTTAAATCTAGGGAACGAGGTGGCGAGTGAATAGGAGCATCTTCACCTCTTCCAATCTATTTATCTCTGTAACTTTGGTTCAAAAAAATTACGCGAAAAATAGGGTGGTGGACCATAGTGCATGAAAAACATGTAGCGACGTAAATTAATGGGTAAGTTTTCCAGTAATTCAGGAATAGTTTCACGGATGAAATTCAAGTAAATGTCACCATCGAGTCGATCTGGTAATCTAAACGGCCCGATCAAATAGTCCGCGACAAATCCCATCCAGACATTAATACTGAATTTGCGTTGAAATTGTATTTGTTGCACAGCATATGGGTTTTCTTCAGCTTAAACTTTTATTATGCATATTTGTTCTACCACGTCGAGTGAAGGGTGCTTCGTTTGTAAACCAGATTTTAGTATGAAAAGCCGCTATGCGTGTTCGAATAATTTGTGAAAATGCCAACGAGATCCAAGATCTGGAGGTAAAAGTTCCTGCACGAACTGTATATGAAAGGAGTGAATAATTTGTTGTCTAATGAGCCCGTTAGTTGTACTTTTTGATATTCCTGTTTGACGTTCAATTAAACGAGTACTGATTCCAGGATTATTGTGTACAATTTCAAGGATTTCCTCTTTAACATCGGGCGCTCTAGCTTGGGAAGACTGCCCAGCATTATTCCCAATCGGCTTAAATTGTCCAGTTTCTCGAAGTCGCCTCCCAGTATTGGAAAAAGTCTGATGGTTAGGAGTCCGACTATGGGGAAATCTTTCGTGATATACGCGAGCACTTTTGTGACCGTTGCCGTTACAAAGACCAAACACTAAAATCATACCAGGTTGCTCACCACTATTGAGCTTGAGAAGGGATTAATTCTCGTTAATACTCGTAAAACTTGTTTGATATCTGTCAAAAATTACTTTCTGTCAGTATTACTACAAGTCAGTTAGGTCATAGAACATATATCTTCATCATTGCTAAGTAACCATACTATGTAAAGAAACATGTGAAGGAACGTATTTGCGAATTTGACAATGGAATTATCTATCTCAGAAACTGTTGCTCGGAGCAACATTTACCAAGAAGGCTTTTTTAAACAGGAGAAGGCGGAAAATACGAATATAAAATTAAAAATATCATACACAGTGGTATAAAAAAGTTATGACAATTTAAAAGTATACACAGTGCAATAAGTGGCGCCCCCTACAATTTACAACAAAACTGTATGCTGATTTCGATTTCTCATGTCAGAAAATCCCTTAGTACCTAATTTTGTACAAATAGCACAATTATTAAGAAAACTACTTAAGAAAAACTAAAATAAAAGTATAACTTTGACACCCTGTATCTTAAAAATTACGAATTTTTGGACTAAGGTAAGTTCGGTTAAATGGTCATATTTTCATCCCAGACATCCACAGTAACTCTCTGTACACGGAATACTGGGACACTCTGTATATATATATATATATATATATATATATATATATATATATATATATATATATATATATATATATATATATATATATATATATATATATATACATATATATATACATATACATATACATATATATATATATATAAATATATATATATATATATATATATATATATATATATATATATATATATATATATATATATATATAAAGTTATAAATTGATATACCCACATACTCGATTAACAGGACGGGGGTTCACAACTAACCTAGAGAAATTTTAAATTATCTATCATAGTCAAAATTTGCCTTCATTGTAATACGAACAGAATTGTTGTTTATGAAGCAACTAAACAAATTCTAAAATATACAAAACTAAATATAAAAAATAATTAATCGATTGGTCCGTTATTTTGTGGCAGTACATTTTAACAATAAAATTATTTAATTACTATTGTTAACTGACACTAAACATATTTTTTGTAAAGAATTTATAAATGCGTTGTCGCGATATCGTATTACAACTACATTTTCAAACGCGTAACTAAAACTTAGGTACGAAATCGCGATAACGCAACTAAGACTTAGTTAAGCGTTCGGAAATGTATTGTACTACGAAATCGCGATAACACATTTGTAAATTCTTTACAAAAAATATATTTATTGTCAGTTAACAAAGTAGTTAATAAATTTTATAAGAAATATGAAAAAGAAACGAGTGAATCAAAAACTAAATAACTAAATTGGCTAACACACAAAATAACTAAAAGTTATTACTATAAAACTCTTCCAGACTGTAGTAAGGTTTACCCATAAACGAGTTCCATACAGTTCGTTCAAGTACTTTTAGAAAATTCGTAATATTAATTAAATAGTTATACATGTTTCGACTTTTATAAATAATGGACTTCTTTAACGCTAATGTTGGGACGGGCAAGGAGAAGTTAAAATACTAATTAATACTAATTATATTGCGGGAGGCATGGCACAATATTATTCATATTTTTCTATACTAGAGAGACAGTTGTCAATATAAATAAATAGAATAAATTCAAAAGTTTTTACTTTTAAATAAGAGTCTGCATGATGCTTTTTCTTGCATACCAGATATATCTTATATGACGATTTTGTATAATAAATATACTATTAAGCATTGATAGGCTGCACATTTCCACAGGTTATCCAATATCTAACACATGGGCTGAAAAGTCCCGGGCCTAACACATAGATGGCGCTAGTTTTATTGCAGTCACCTTTTTTTCAGTTAATACTAACCTTTAAAAGACAGCTGTTAAAATTTCATGATATTCTATTCATTAGTTTGTGAGTTATTGTGCTAAGAGTGACGCTACTTTTGTTATTTTCAAAACAATGGATCAAAAACAATTTCGTGTTTTAATTTTTTACACTGCTTCTTGATGGGAAAAAAATACCGTTCAAGCGAAGCAATGTCTTGAAAAGTGTTATGGGGACTCCGCTCCATCAGACACAACAATAAAACGTTGGTTTGCTGACTTCAAACGTGGTCGTAGAGACACCGATGATGCAGAACGCAGTGGACGTCCAAATGAGGTGGTAACACCAGAAAACATCAAAAAAATCCATAAAATCGTTTTGAATGATCGAAAAGTGAAGTTGCGTGAGTTAGCTGACATCGTAAAGATATCAAAAGAACGTGTTGGCTTTATATTGCATGAGCATTTGACTATGAGAAAGCTCTGTTCAAAGTGGGTGCCGCGTTTGCTCACTGTTGATCAAAAACAAGAACGTGTTGATGATTCTGAGCAGTGTTTGGCCATGTTTAAACGTAACAAACCGGAATTTTTGCGTCGATATGTGACAATGGATGAAACATGGATCCATCACTTCACTCCGGAATCAAAACGATCGTCATCTGAGTGGACAGCAACTGGTGAACCTCGTCCAAAGCGCCCGAAAGCACAACAATCGGCTGGAAAGGTTATGGCCTCGGTATTTTGGGATGTGCGTGGTGTAATATTCATCGACTATCTTGAGAAAGGAAATACCATCAACAGTGAATATTATATAGCGTTATTGGAGCGTTTGAAGGCCGAAATTGCAAAGAAACGACCGCATATGGCAAAGAAAAAAATTTTGTTTCATCAAGACAACGCACCGTGTCACAAGTCAATCAAAACAATGGCAAAACTACATGAATTGAACTTCGAATTGCTCCCATATCCACCGTATTCGCCAGATTTGGCTCCCAGCGACTACTGGCTGTTCGCAGACCTGAAAAAAATTGCTCGCCGGTAAGAAATTTCGCACGAATGAAGAGGTTATCGCTGAAACTGAGGCCTATTTTGAGGCAAAAGATAAATCGTTCTACAAAAGTGGTATTGAAATGTTAGAGCGGCGCTGGAATGATTGCGTTGCTCTTGATGGAGATTACGTTGATGAATAAAGCTAATTTTGAACCAAAAAAACCGTGTTTTCTTTGTTAGGGCCCGGGACTTTTCAGCCCATGTGTTAAGACGTAGTGTGAGTGACACACTATCCGGTGATCTTTACCGCAGCTCTTTTTTTTTCAAAAATTAATTATATATGGTTTCAATTTCAGCCCTCTATATATGATTAGTTCCGGAAACTTAGCATACGACTCATCAAAAGTAATTATCTAAAGCTAATTCCTCAGTAAGATATTTGAATCCAATTATAATATAATCCATTTTATGGTAGCAACTGCAGCACAGCCACATCAACTGTAAAAGTGTAAAAAGTCCCTTGATGTTCAATACCGCCAAATCATTTATAAAACTGAGGAAGAAGAGAGGTCAACGTGTTTACTATAATTAATTTATTCTTGTACATATTAGTTTTTTAGGTGAATTTTGCGTGGAATATTAACTTTGGAGGGCAAATATTTGCAGGTATAAATCGATTTCAGATAGTATATGCTTTACAACTTACTACCTTACAAACTAGAGATCTTAAAAAAAAAATTTCTTTGAGGGAACAGCGAACCACTTTTCTACTTGAAGCCTTTGTACAGAGACATTTTTTCAAGTATCTCATCTAATTCACGATTTTCCTATTCTGCATACTAAGAAAATTCTCTAAGCACTAAACTTTTTAGTTGCTTTTCTTATGAGGAAGCGAAATATGATAACAAAAAAAATTTCACTTGTCAAATTTGACAGATATAAAGCTAACTGAGATTTCTTTAAATGGCACCCTCTCCATATGAGTACACCATTAAATAGCATCTCTCAGTCCGTTTACAAAAATAAATAATAACACTTGATATTTATTTTATATTCCAGTACCCATTAAGATGCGTAATCGATCTTCCTATTTGATACAACAAAAAAGCCATTTTTAAAAATCTAGCTAACTTTATTATCTGTCATTTGAAACTGATAAATTCTTTATCATATTTGGCTTCCTCAGAAAAACTAAGTATATCAGTGAAAGAAATTTCTGGTACGTTTAATCGGAAAATAGTAAATCAGGTGAGCTTACGTAAAAGTTAAAATTCGGTTCAATAGCTTAAACGCCCTGTATATTGAAAACAACTAAAAATAGATGTAAAAAGGTATATTTTTGTAAATGGAGTAGAAAATGCAAATAGTGTTGTGCTCATATACAGTTAGACAAAAAAGCCACCATAGACCACCTGCTTTCTATACTATTTTGCTGTTATATTTAACTAATTAACTGGAACTATGAGAAAACATATTTAAATTAATATTTGAAACTTAACCAACGCGGAATAGTATTAAAAAAAATTACGGAACATTTTATTTAGAAGTTACATTACTGTTATAAAAATGTAAACAAAATTAATGTCAAAAAAGTCCCCATACACTTAACAATTACCAATAATAGATTGACGGGGTTTAACAGAAAATAACAACTTGGTTTAAATTAATATTTAGTGGGACCGCCGCACAGTGGGGAAAAACGAAAAATCGTGTTTCAAAATTGTCTAGAGCCTTCAATTTTGGTTCGATTTGGACGATTTTTTTTTTAAAATTGAAGCTTATTAAATTCCGAACAAAGTTGTCGGAGCCGATTTTTCAATTAAACTTTTGTTTCAAAATGGCGGACGTTGGTTTCTGATTATATAGCGACTGAGACACAGAAAACGCTTACAGTTTCAAACCAAGTTGTGCCACTGTTTAGCAATAGCAGCCACTTTTTTGTTACAACAGCAAAGAATGTGGCTGGTGAAGCAAAATATTTAGCTGTCCCTATTTTAACAAAACGTTTTAGCTGTTGTAGCCATTTTCTAGCTGTGTGAGCTGTCCTTTTCTGCGTGTATCGCTGTTTTTTGTATCTGCTAGAAAATTGTCTACGATACTTAAAATTTACAGCAGCAATATTCTAGCAATAACTGCATGAAAATTTAAATCCCGCAACTAAACTTGAATAACTTGAATGATCTGACTGCCACAGTCTAAATGCCACAGAGAAACTTTCTTGCTCGATTCAATTTTGGTATCCGCCATACCTGATTTGTCATTTTAAGTCAATTGTTGAAACATATTTATAATTAACAACCTTAAAGAAATTATTTATGCAAATGTTATGGATATAAAATAATAATGGTACGTTTATTCATATTTATAATACTTTTATTATTCATGGCAGCCATTTTGGGTTCATTATTATTAATCTTGTAACTGTGATATTAGATATATTATCTGCGACATAAAAAAACATACATACCCGCATTTTAGCACAACTTGGTTTGAAACTGTAAGCGTTTTCTGTGTCTCAGTCGCTATATAATCAGAAACCGCCATTATGAAGACGTCCGCCATTTTGAAACAAAAGTTTTATTGCAAAATCGGCTCCGACAACTTTGTTCGGAATTTAATAAGCTTCAATTTAAAAAAAAAATCGTCCAAATCGAACCAAAATTGAAGGCTCTAGACAATTTTGAAACACGATTTTTCGTTTTTTTTTTATTTTTTCTTCTCTTTTTTTTTTTTTTTTTTTCCCCACTGTGCGCCGTGGGCCTTGAAAATATCCTGTAACATTTTTGTCATGCTTACAACCAGCTTTCTAGTAACTGCTGGTATGTTCTCCCATTCGTTCAATATTCTGTTTTTTAATTCTTCTTTACTTGAAACATTAAGTTTGCGAACGCGCCATTTCAGTTCCTCCCATAAATGCTCGATGGGATTAACATCGGGTGGTTGCGGAGGTGTATGAAGCTGCTGTTGCACATTATGGATAATCCATTCTCCAAGTTTGCGGTATGTTCCGAAACATTGTCCTGTTGAAAAATGTATCATTTTTCGAGTGCTAATTTTTGGACACTTTCTCTTAAATTGTCTCTCAAAATGTTCAGATAAACTTGCTGATCCATGGTACCATTAATAAAATGTAAATTTCCAACCCCTCCAGCGGACATGCATCCCCAAAGCAGAACACTGCCACCCCCTTGTCTCACCGTGGAATAAATGTTGTTAATATCGAATGCGGTATTCTTCTTTCTCCAAGCTTTAGTTCTGCCATCAGACCCAAATAGGTTAATTTTAGTTTCATCACTAAAGATTACGGATTCCCAAAATTCAGGAGATTTAGTAACGTAATCTCTAGCAAAAGCTAACCGCTTTTTGGGATTAGCTTCCGAAATTATCAGCTTCTTCCCGGCTGCACACTTTTTATAGCCTACCCTATGTAAACAATTTCCCACTGTTTGTGAACAAACATTTTCCGAAAATTGGTCCCGTACTTTTTCTTTTAATTTTGGTGCACTTTTCTTGGGATCTATAATTATTTATCTAACAATACTGGTCTGTTCACGTAGAGTCAGTTTCATGGGACGACCGGAGCGTGGTCAAACTTTATAGGAATCCGTTGATTTATGCTGGTTTACAACGTCCTGAACAGTAGCATGTGACTTTTTAATAATTTTTCCTATATTTCTGTACGATTTTCCATCTTTCCACAAATCAGTTATGATCTTTCGAACTTGAAATGGAATTTCAAAATTTCCTTCGCTCATTTTTAATATTACTTTGAAAACCTACTGCAAAATTTCTAGCAAAAAGTGACAGATTAAGTATGGCCGAGAGTTATTCATTTGTTTTCAGTTTAGCAAGCAATAGATAGCTTGATAAAATGCTGCTTATAATAATGTGTTTTTTTCAATGCAGTTCTTCAGTGTATGGAGTCTTTTTTGGCATTAATTTTGTTTACATTTCTAAATAAAATGTTCTGTAATTGTTTTTAATACTAATCCTAGTTGGTTAAGTTTCAAATATTAATTTAAAGATGTTCTCTCATAGTTCTAATTAATTAGTTAAACATAACAGAAAAATAGTGTAGAAAGCTGGTGGTGTATGGAAATTTTTGGACTGACTGTATATAGGTTGCCATTTAAAAAAATGTTTGTTGACTTTGTAAACTGTAAAAATTTGTGTGTGTTATCATACCTGGGTAGTTTATTGGTAAAAGAACTTTTTTGTTACCCTAAGTAGGAAAATAGTAAGTTGAGTGAGCCGCTCAAAAGTTAAAATTCAGTTCAATAACTAGAATGCCCGCTAAAAATAAATATGAAATATTATATATTTTTGTAAACAACAAAAATATTCGTACCTAGAGTTAAAAAAATCCTAGTTGGCTTTGTAATCTGTTAAATTTGGCAAGTGGCAAATTTTTTGTTGTCTTCCTCATAAAAGACTAATTTAGTACTGTAACAATTTCTTGGCATGTAGAATAGGAAAATAGTAAATTGGGTGAGATATTTCAAAAAATTTCCCTGTAGTATATTATTCTCTATTATTTGAAGTTATTTAAATAGGTCATGGAAACAATTTTTAAAATTTCTGAAAAAACTGAGCATCATACATATAGAAGTTGTGAGTACCGTACCCAATTATTCGGATAACAACATTCATTCAAAATTTACGAAGGTACTGAGCTCATATAATAAATATAAACCGGTCAAGTGCAAGTTGAACTTGCGCAATTAGTGTTTGGTACGTTGATTGCTTTCAGAATAAAAAATTTTATTGCGGAGGTATAAAATAATCAGTGACTTCACAAAACACACCCCAAATGAGTTTTCAACAAAATTTGTTTCCGATCTTTACTGAAAAAATTTTTATTTTTTTTTATGTACCAGATAAATTATTAAAGATAATTTTTGTTCAATCTACACCCAGTGGAGAATATTCCAGAATTTTTTTTTTCAAAATTTTTAACTCAGTACTTTTCGAGATAAGGGGAAGGACAGCAATTTTTCGCGATTTTTTAAAAATAATATAAAGGAAAGTGTGCGCAAGTATTACATTATATATATTTTTGAACTCGTGTTTTTACAAGCTTTCATTTGACACCCCACTCGATGACCTAGTAAAAAAAATTTTTTTTCACTTCTGATTTCACACCTCTAAACTAATCCCTTAAGTCAAATTTTAACTTTCAAAAGTACACAACTTTGATGAGACAATCAATTCTTATATTAGTACCAAATTTCAATTTTCTATGTCAAATAGTTTCGGAGAAAATCGGGTGTGACAGACAGACGGACGGGCGGACGGACGGACAGACACCGAAATGATCTTATAAGTGTTCCGTACGGAACACTAAAAATTACGTTAAAAAGTTAAATTCTAACTAAAGTAATGTTTACTCTAAAATAATTTAGTTAAGTAATCATGTCATGCATGAAATGAATATTCCATTCGTTGTCTCCCAAGTTCGTGAGCACAATATTATGTTTCTTGCGAATGATTGCGGTTTGGCTACAAAACAGATGCTAACAAGGGTCGCTACAATTGATAACAATGGTTTTGCAGCTGTTAAGGTATTACACGGAACTGTTTGAGCTGGTAATGCTGTTGAATACAAATGAAGAGATGTCATGACACTGTAATACAGTGAGATTTAAAACAGATGTCATTGTAAGACAAATTTATTCATAAATTTCCTGTTATTCTTGCACAAGAACAAATATTTTAGGTTTTATTGTGGTGTTGAAATTGTTTCAATTACTAGACTATAAATTTTAATGTTACATTTACTGTTTAATTATTAAATACCTTTGTTAACGCTTCAAATTGTTTAAATTACAAATCTTATGAGTAATACTTATCTTAATATTATGAAAGGATAATTTAGATCATTGAGATAGTCTAGTAGAGGGGGATGGTTCACAACAGCACCATTTTGCTAACTGATTTCAACTAGGACTCGGAAAAACTGGATCACATTTTCCCGTTTAATACATAGAATAACCCTAGCCCATAAAAATTTAGTTCTAACACAAGTTTTCTGCAACAATTGCGCGGCCAAATTTTGGGGTTAATATAATTTCCACAGATTCAGTGAAGTCTCGAGTACTGAAATGAATAAAAGATGAGAACCTCAGACAGGATGACTAAAGACATTCAGAAATAATACAAACATTGAGTGTGTTCGAGTTTCGCGAGGTATACCTAAACGATAGATGTATATAAATAGGCTCAAAACTGCATTACACTACATTCTTTGTAAAGATCCACATCAAAAACACTAAAAGATGCATTTGAGGCAAGAACTAAAGCGAAATATTATTAATTGAAGCATCGAAAACCTTAACATTTTTTTCTAAAGTGACGAGTTGAATATCAATTACTGCAAGCATAATAATCAGCTTATATTTTTTGAAGATGACAAAGGCCCCAGAACAACTGCTGATTCCGACCGATAGGCGGAGGTAACTGAAAACTTATTTCTACATGCTGTAGATTATTTTAATATTAATAACAATATAAGCTGGTTTCAGCAGGATGGAACGACGTTATACGGTTTAAAAACATGTTTACTAGTCCTTTGAGGAACTTTTCCAACATATGAAATCTAAAATATAAATGTTTCTACATTTAATAAGTAATGTTTAAATGAATATTCTTTTTAATATTGTTTTAACTTACAAAAATTAAAGAATAAACAGTATATGTTATGGAATCGTCTGGATTTTCTAAACTGCAAATTAACAAATGAAAGGCTTGTCATATCTCAAAAACGATATACACGATTTTTCCTATTTTAACTCCGTGAAAACATTTTTCTTCTCTATTTAATATGTTTGTTTAACTACAGAAAATATAGCTATCGCTACAGAAAAGCGAACACATGGAATAAATCGTCGCCGCCAGACATCCACTGGCTATCGCCAATTCGTTAAAAGTGCCTAGTAAAATCTGTCTGAGATGCCCCCCTTATTTTTTCCCGTTATTGTTACAATACTACTTCTTGCGCTTTATCTCTGAGAAACGCAACGAGGTACATTTTAATGATTCGAGTCTGATTCTGTCTCCCTCTCTTAATTTTTCACCCCAACAGGGGTATCGGTTACACTATTTAGTGGCTGCCTCAACAATTATTCTCAAGGCATCTCGATCCTGAGCGACCTGACTTGACTCATGCATACCCATACCAAGAAGAGATCTAATTTGATCGGACCATCTTGTTGGAGACCGTTCCCTTCGTCTTCTACCTTCCTCGTTACTACGAGCTTTTCCATAGCATCCACTTTCCCCCAGAATGTGATCAAAATATTTCAGGCAGTGTATATTAATTTTATTTGGAAAACTAAGCTCTTTAAGAATAGATACATTAGCACGATGTTCGATGGAGAATACTGTAAAGATTCTTCGATAATGCCCACATCTCAAACGCATTGATTCTTATTTTGTCAACATGTTTCCGATGCGTAGGTAATCTTAACCTTGTGTTTTTTATGATAGCTGGATCTTTCCAGATCTTAGTGAGATTGATCGTCGAGTTTCTAGCCATAGTCTGACATCTTCAGCCCAAATAATTGAAATAATCTACAACAGGGGTGCTCAAACTTGAACTGCTGGCGATCTACCTCAATATTGTTAGACTACGATCGATCGACTCTGAGAGGCTGCAAGTAAGTGTGATGCAGGATTGTCGTCTAGGTAGGGTGTATCGTGGCATAGATATTAGTTTTCCGCACAATATGCATTTTTTTAGTCAAGGTAAGTGTAGGTCTGCTCTAAAATATCAATGAAAAAACTCATAATTATTCAAAATTGCGAGTTTATTGGTTCTTACAAAACAAACGAGTTCTAGTGTCTAAACTTAACTAAAGAGTGACTTTGGATGTTGAAGCGTGGCACTGCATGTCCCCAGCATACTTTTCATAAGATGGTACATAATTACAGAGTGCTAATCGCAAGCATGATGACATATGTTCGTCAGTTAGTCGATTACGATATTTTGACGTAATTATCTTCATTTCAGAAAATGCAGACTCGCACAAGTAAGTTGACCCAAACATTGCCGTCAGTTGAAGGGCGATTTGCCTTAGATTCGGATATTTATCTTCAGATATAAAAACACCAGAATTTTGTATCAGATACTGTGGCTTTGAGATGTATATCTGATATAATCTGCACTGACTCATTTTTAACAGAACATGAGTCCATGTTAAACTGACTTGCTATTTCAGTAGCTAATTCCTCAATGTTTTTACACGAAAAAGGATAACTCATAAATGATGCGATATTTGCCAATTTACTGAAATCATAAAAACGTATTTCGATTTGGCTGAAAATATTTGATAAATCTGCCTCATAAATATCATAATTCAACTGAGGAATCCTTGCTTTCAAAGACGGAAAATTTTTCAGATCCTTTCTTTTCAGTTGATCTATCATAAGTTGCAATTTACTTTTGAATGCGTTTATTGCGCTAATCACCTCAATAATAGTTTTTCCTTTACCTTGAAGCTCCAAATTAATGGTGTTTAAATGCATTGTGATGTCTGTCAAAAATGCCAAATCAGTCAGCCATTTTCCGTTTTTCAGCATCTGAGTGTCATCACCTCTTTCGTCCAGAAAAGCTGTTATTTCGGGTAATGATTCTTGAAACCTTTCTAGGATTTTTCCGCGACTCAACCACCTGACGTCCGTGTGAAGATCTAAATCAGTGTGTTCAGCTGACTCACTATCTTCCAACTGCAATTTAAAGAGCCGTCGTTGCAAGCTACGTGTACGGATAGAATTCATAATTTTTATTGCAATGCCCATAATCTCCTCCATGTTTAGAACTTTTGTACACAAAACTTGTTGATGTATAATGCAATGGAAGGAGAAAAATGAAGGGAAATCATCATTAGTTCGACACAATGCCACAAAACTGTTTTTGTTTCCAGTCATTGCTGGTGCTCCATCGGTTGTAATGCACACTATTTTATATATTGGTAACTTGTAGTTTGTTACAAAATTGAAGAAAACGTCATATATATCTTCGCCACGGGTCTTTCCTTTCAGAGGAATCATTGTCAAACACTCTTCCTTAGCCGACATGTCATTGAATGCCATTCGAATAAAAATACACAGCTGGGCAGTGTCTGTCATATCGATGGATTCGTCGAACTGTAAAGAAAAGTATGTACATTCCATGATATCATGTTTTAGTTTATCTGCCATGTCCTGGCTCATGACTTCAACACGCCTTGTGACAGTCGGACGAGATAACTGAAGTTCTCTAATAGCAGACATAATCTCTGTTTTATTTTTAAAATCTCCAAATAAAGTCTCACCCGCTTCAATAAATGCTTCCTTCACAACCAATCCATCATCAAATGGTTTCTTGTGTTTCGCCAATATATGAGATATTTTAAATGACGCGATCGTTGCAGCTTTTGATTGTTTGGCTGGTCTTGTGAACATGGTTTGTTTTTTCTTCAAACAAGTTATCAAATCACGTACTTTTCGTTTTCTTAATTCACTCTGTAACGGAAAATCCTTTTCATACTTTTTATGAACCGTTTTATGATGTCTCTCTTAGGTATTGCAACTGACGCACGGCAAATGAGACGAATGCACTTAACCTTTACCATACAAAAGAAAAATTCTTCCTCCCAATCGTTATTAATATGATAAGTTTTACTTTTCTTTCTTCGCCGCATTCATTTTGGACTATTTATTAATAAACTTTGTATCGATGTATCGCCTTCAAGTTACAACTGAGACTGACTCCTATTCCTGCAGGCACAACATTTATATCGGCGCGAACGAAGTCTCGAATGTTTCCGTCAAACACGCCGCCCGAAGTTTCTAGAAAAATCGGTGGGAATCAAAAACGCGGCTTTTCTTTGACAAGTACCGCGCGTTCCTTTGATAAAGCCGCCTTTTGGCCGCTAGCAGGGGGTTATTACGATAAAAGAAAGTGATGAAGGGGGTTATTCTGCCCTAATTGTGGATCGAATAAATTTTAGTAGTTTATTCATTACATTTTGTTTTAGTTACCTAAAACAAAATCTGTGAATAGTTTCTATATCGGAATTTTTTTTCTCGAGATCGACTCAAAAAGCACTCGCAATCGACTTGTCGATCACGATCGACCGTTTGAGCACCCCTGATCTACAACAATGAAACCAGCAATTTCATTTATGTATGACAGATACGACTAACAATAATTATTTGTTTCCGATTTTATCCGTTGTCAGTCCACAGTTTTTGCCAGTGATTTCAAGACGCTCCATAATTGATTTCAGGTCTTGTATTGACGTTACAAGTATAACCTTACCATCCGCTTATCTAAGGTTACTTAGCTTTTTTCTACCGATTATCACACCCCCACTCCAGCCATCCAAAAGAGTCCTCATTATATGTTCACAATATATGTTATAAAGTAAGGGTGACAAAATACAGCCTTCTGTGACGCCGGCTCCTCTGTTAAGAGATTCGGAAAAAGAACTAATCATCCTTTCTATAGCGATAGCTATATTTTCTATGGCCCAACTCTTCAAATTGGCGAGTTAGAGAGGGGGCCTACTTATAAACAATAAGTTCCTAGGATATCCGTACTTGAGCACGTTTTAGTGCATTTTTTCAAACAAAAAAAATCCGGTTATGTAAGAGAGAAAATATTAAATCATTTAAAAATTTCCATTGTGCAATATTATTCAGAACAGTTATATTTTAACCTGAAAGTACTACCTCTCTTCAGTTTGTTTTAATTTTTCCGCTATGCAAACATATTAAAGCTCTTAATATTCAGAAATTATTTTAATTATATTTGAAGAGGTTGTTCTATTCAACGGAAAAAACACTGCCGAACCAATTTCTGTTTTTGACATTAACAACTTAGAAAGTGCTATTGACAAAGAGTTTTGGGTAGAACAATCACGAGATTGGAATAAATAAATATTTACAAATACAAATTAATATTTGGAATGCTTCAGGTTTTTAAGTATTATTTTTTACTTTTATTTCTCTGGCTTGAAGTATTTGTTATTATTTCAATAAATATTAAACCAGCTGAAAACCAAAATTTTATTGTTACATATGTAACGAATATTTGATTCGGCCAGATACTAAATAAATGAATGCAGGTTTAGCTGAATATCCGTTTGCTAAACGAATATTTCTTCCAAAGGGTATCAAATGATAAGGTGAGTTTCTTTTTATCCAATGATGAATCAGATAAATTAATGAGAGCGAACTGAACTTTTATACAATATTCTAGACGCTATAAGGCACTGACTAGGGACCAAAACTCAGTAGACCAGTGAAATCCATCATTATCTCTCCACTTTTTTTTAAAATCATTACAAAATTGACTTTTACTACGCGCACTCAACCATTTTCCACAACTGACAAAGAACCCCGCACTACTCTATAGGCTGAAAATGTAGTATTTTATTATGCTTCAAACCATTCTGATCAAAAGTCTAAATAGACACAAAGTCCAAAAATGGATAGATTAAGATTTATCGAGCGTGGAGTCCTTAAAAAACGCTATTTTTTGCGTTTTTTAAGGACTTATTTTGACTAGAACATAACTTTGCGAAAAATTCCAACGCGATTATATGTTTAATCTAATTATATTGAATAAAACCTATGGAGTTTGGAGTCGGTTCTAGGTGAAACATCATAATATTTTTCGGTTGATTGTAGCTTCTAATTGATTGTCTATACTGGTATCGATACGTAGACGATATAATTGTTTGCTTTACAGGTACGGACAGACAATTAACTCACTTTTTGCAGTACATAATTCTTTACATAGAAATATCATACAATGGAAGAAGAAGTCGAAGGGAAAATCAACTTCCTAGATTTAACAATCAATAAAACCATGAAAAAACATTAATTTTGCAATATATCACAAACCTTTTTTTTCATACAGATACCACAATTCACAATAGTTCTCACCACCCTAAACCATCATAAACTAGCGCCTTATCATAGATTTGTACATAGACTAACTAATATCCCTTATCAGAAGACAATTTTACTAAAGAATTAAACTACATAAAACAAGAAGCCGATAACATCGTTAGGAAAAAACTTAGAAACAAGGCTATCTCAGAAATACACCTATGTTTTAAGGACAGAAAAACTACATTTAAATGCTTATCCTATTTTGGCAAACCAACAGAAAAATTGGGAAAATTTTTAAATCAAAAAAAATCAACATAGCTTACAAAACTAACAATACTATAGGGAAATATCTCAAAAACTACAAACCACAAATCAATAAAGACAATAAATCAGGGGTATATCAATTAACATGTGGTTCTTGTCCTAAAACATACATAGGACAAACTGGACGTACGTTTAAACAAAGAATTACAGAACACGAAAAAAGTTTCATCTATAGAAAGTCTAATTCAACATATGCTAATCATCTTTTAACAGAGAATCACACATTTAATAAGAATTTCAAAATTTTACTTACCCAACAAAAGGGTTTAAAAATAAATCTTTTAGAGACAATGCAAATAAATGGATTAAAGACTACAGGTACTTTACTCAACGACCAGGTAGATTTAAACAATTCACCAATATTAAATTTATTCTCCTAATTTCATGTCTGTGAATTTTCCGATTCTATCAATATAATTTAATTAGGTGTAATATTATAATTAAGCAATTATATAAAAATGTAAACATTAAACCTAACTTGACAGTGTAAAATGTAGATCTCGCTGCATCGACAGCGAAACGCGTCATCGCAATTATAAATAAACTAGTGGAAATCGACTAAAAACAATCTTTTATTATATGTCTTAATATTTACACTTTTGAAATAAAATACAGTATAACTGTTTCATTGAATTTATTTAGATTATTCTGACACATATTCGGTCTCGCGACCATTTTCGAAAAGGTTTACAAGGAGACAGTCTCATTGTAAACCTCTTCGAAAATGGTCGCGAGACCGAAACACGTGTCAGAGTGATCTGAATAAATTCAGTGAAATAGTTATACTGTACTTTATTTCAAAAGTGTAAATTATTTTGAACCAATTTGATCCTACTCTCCAATAGCATTTATTTTTTTACCAACTTTTGGTCCTTTCCTGGATTTAATTAAACTAAAACATATAAAAGTTATACTTTATTTTCAACTCTAAAGAAATTGTTAAGAAAGAATGGTGAAAGTTATATGGCCAAAAATAAACGCTATTCGAATTATTATACTCGTAATTATCAACTCAAAAAACGTAAAAGTCCGTTAGAACTTTTCGTAAAAATATGTTCTAGACGAACTAAATCAGAAAAAGACTCCAGATATAGCCAAAATGGCCAATATTCGAAAATAGGAGTGAATTTTTTTTTTTTCATTTCAGAAATTGATTACAATCATATACCACATAACTGCAACACCTACAAAAGTAAAGTTACTTGCACGTAAAGGGTGATTCATTTAGAGGTACTTTTTGTGATGGGGATTTAATTGCAGATTGCGCATGCGTCGTGTCAACTGAAGTGGCATTCCTGTTCAGTAGTGTTTGACAATTCATAATGGAAAGACTTAGCCCGGCACAGCGTCTACAAATTGTTCAACTTTATTACGAAAATGGGCGTTCTACGAGGAATGTGTATCGGGCGCTTAGAGCAACTTATGGTCCACATAATCGGCCTACCGAACGCACAATTCGCTCTACCATCAATAAGTTTGAGACCCAATTTTCATTATTGGATAATGCTCGACGGAATAGACCACATCCAGCACGTAGTGAAGAAAATATAGGGGCGGTAGCGGAGAGTGTACGCGAAGACCGTGAAGTGTCGATTCGTCGCCGTTCTCAACAGCTTGGCCTGTCATATTCAACAACTTGGCGTATTTTACGTAAGGATCTTTCTTCAAAAGCATACAAAATTCAACTAGTGCAACAACTGAAGCCGACCGACCTTCCGAATCGTTTCCGTTTTAGTCGTTGGGCTCTTGACAAGCGTGCAGAAGACCAATTTTTGGCTTAATGGGTTCGTGAATAAACAAAATGCCCGTATTTGGGGTGATGAGCAACCTGAAGAGGTTCAAGAGCTGCCATTAAATCCAGAAAAAACAACTGTTTGGTGTGGTTTTATGGGCCGGTGGAATAATCGGTCCATATTTCTTCAAAACAGAGGCCGGCCGGAATGTTACTGTGAATGGTGACCATTATCGCGCCATGATAACAGACTATTTGATGCCAGAAATTGAAGCCCGTGGTCTCGACGAAATTTGGTTCCAACAAGATGGCGCCACTTGCCATACAGCCTGTGAAAGCATGGCTTTACTGCGAGAGCAATTCGGCGAACAGATCATTTCACGCTTTGGACCAGTGAATTAGCCGGCTAGATCATGTGACATCACACCTCTTGACTTTTTCCTTTGGGACTATGTAAAGTTCAAAGTCTACATGGATAAGCCAGCTACAATTAAGGCATTGGAGGCCAATATTACTCGAGTCACTGGCCAAATACCACTCGAAATACTCACACGCGTCATTGAAAATTGGAACTTCAGAATGGACGTTGTTAACCGTAGTCGCGGACAACATTTGAAAGAAATTATCTTTAAGAAATAATTGTAAAGAATGGTTCTTTTATATGATAATAAAGATTATAAAATAAAATTGTTTTTATTCATTTTTTTTTTATTTAAAAAAAAGTACCTCTAAATGAATCACCCTTTATATAGGGCTGGAAAATGAGGACTTAAAAAAAAGTATTTTAATATCATCTAAAATTTAAAACTGCTTAATATATAATCAACAATTTTATAATACTTAAATCACCTGAGACATTAATTTAGTTACATACAATATTCTAACATAATATAATATGGGATCATGTTAATATATCTACTTGATTTAGCAAGATCTGTTTAATCTAGTCCATTTTTTAATTTTTTTTAAAGTTTTCCCATGACTGGTTATATTTTTCAGATTTTTGAGCAGATTATTATAAGTTTTGATGGCAATTATGTAGCTATTTTTATGTCCACATGACTTATTTATTTTAGGTAATTGCAAATTTTTGTTTTGAGTTACACTCTGAGACGTACTTCTAAGTGCACTGTAGTGATACACAAGAGATTCCATAACAAATGATTGATTCAAACTTAGTGAATGCTTGAAAGTATTATAATTATTTTTTAACACTATTTTCAGTATTTTATTTTGCAATTTTTGTAACACAGTTATTGAGTTTCTGTAAGCACCACCCCAAGCAATTATACCATATGTAATGCAGCTATGGAAAAGTGCATGATATATCATCAGCAATGTGTCTGTGTCCATATCTTAAATAACTTTGAAAAAATAAATAGTAGATATTTTGTTTTCTTAATTAAATAATTCTATATGTATATCCCATTTCATATTATCATCAAACATAATTCCCAAAAATTTATAATTTTCTACTCTTTTTATTCCTTGCTCTTTAATTCTTATATTTAAATTATTAGGAACGCTATTAGAATTATTTCCAAATGTTATGTACACAGTCTTATCTATATTTAAAGATAATTTATTCAGAGCAAGCCAGCTTGATACATTTCCTAGATACCTATTCATTTTCTTTTATGTATCTAACCAATTATCCTCTGATGAGATAATTGCTGTATCATCTGCATATGATAATATTGAGTCACCTGGCATTCCCTGCAACAAATCATTGACACACAATATGAACAACAATGGCCCTAAGATTGTTCCTTGGGAGACCTCTGTGCCAACATAAGCCACTCCTCTTATACCATAGTTACAGAGTTTATCCAAAAGCACTTTGTGATTTAAAGTGTCGAAAGCCTTTTTGCCAAATCAAGAAATGTTATAAGTATTGGTTTATTTTTATCCATAGTATTATATATAATATTCGAAATATATTGAACAGCATCAGAGGTTCCTTTATTTTTAACAAAACCAAACTGATTTTGAGATATATAATATTTTGTAATAAAATCATACGGTCTATTATAGATGATTCTTTAGAAGATTTTAGCAACATTTGAAATCAAAGATATTGGTCTGTAGTTGGAAGCTCTATGCCTATCACCAGCCTTAAATATTAGGACAACCTCCGCACTTTTAAGAGCACCAGGCCAACATGATTGTTCCATGCATATATTGAAAATGCGGGTCAAAGGGTCTACTATATAATCAGATATTGTTTTTAGAACTTTTGTATAAATTTTATCGACTCAACCTGTTTTATTTTTCATATTATATATTGTATTTTTTTATTTTATTACGATTAGTAGACTAATAAAAATTGTATTTTCTTAATATTGGGAAATGTTATTGATCTATTATTAACTTTTTTATTTTTTCACTCAACTTAGAATCTATTTCACAAAAAATAAGAGTTTAGAGTGTTTGCTGCTTATACATGATTATCTCTTTTCTGTTCATCATGAATAAGATATTTTATTTCATTTGCATTATGTGCCGCCATATTTATAATCCGCCAAATTACCGAAAAAGCCATAGAGTTTAATAAGATAGCCTTTATGTGTTTCATTGATCTTACCCAAGCATTCGATAGGGTACGGTTAATTGATGTCATAACCCTACTACAAAAAAGGGAAATTCGCCCGAATATAATAAAAACTACAGAAGAGTTGAACATCGACAACCACACATATGTAAGAGTGGCAAATAAATTAAGCAATTAAATATCTATGACAAACCGGAATCAGACAAGGAGATAGCCTAAGCCCAATCTTATTTAACATCATAATGGATGAAATTATAAACGAAATAAAGAAAACTGGGAGAAGATACCGATCGGGAGACAAAGAAATAAAAATAATATGCTACGCCGATGATGCAGTATTCATATCAGAAGACGAAGATAACCTACAGAGACTCCTACATAAGTTCCAACAAATATGCAAATATCTGTAAAGAAAACAAAATCCCTTACAATATCTCAAACTCGCGATTTATGATCAGAGTGTAGAACAAGTGATGTCCTTCAAATATCTAAGGGCAAACATAACAAGTACCAGGAACCTTAAGGAGGAAAGTAAAAACTCAAACAACAAAGGCCTCATTAGTATCAGGATACTTAAGAGATATAATTTGGAGAAACAAATATATGAGCATCAGGAGCAAAGTAAGAATATACAAATGATCATGACGTACGTGATAGAGACCAGAGCGGAGAACACACTAAGAACAGGACACACCTTATTTGACCGGAAGAGATGTGAAGAAATAAGGGAAATGTGCGAAATACAGGATGTAGTGAGATGGGCAAGGAATAAGAGAAGAGAATGGAGACCGAATGCCAAATGACCGGTTGGCTAAGGTTGCAAATGAGAAGCGACCAAACACACCTCGACCGCTTGGAAGACCACTAATAAGATGGTAGGAGAGCTGGTCTTCATCATCGCAATTGTTTCTGGGAAACCTTTGAAGTGAACACAGGACATGGTCCTAACGTAGGAAGAAGAAGAAGAAGCATTACGTGATTCTTTATTATTAATTTTAGTTTTAACATAATTCCATAAATACCTAGGATTAATACATTTCGTTCTTATTACATTTTTCTCATATTTAATTTTAGCATCGATGTATTTTGGAACAACAACTAATTTTGGTCGACCTTCACGAAATTCCTCGCTGCCAGAAGCACGACCATGACGAAAGTCTGCGAGCCAATTGTAAACAATATTTCTGTGGAGGCACTACTTTAGCTGTTTCCCTCTCTCTTAACCCTTTATAGGTTATACTATTATATAACTAGTAAGCTGAAAACACATAGATGTCGCACCTCTTAAAAAGTCCATATGATTTTTAGGAAGTACCAACCTTCAAACGATATGTGTCAAAATTTCATTACATTTCGAAGATTGGTTTAGAAGTTACAATGGTTTTAGTGACGCTATTTTTGATATTTTCAAAACAATGAAATAAATTGAATTTCGTGTGTTGATTACACACTGTTTTTTGATAGATAATATAGAAATGTTAGAAAACTTAGAGACTATATTGATGAATTAAAGTCGAATTTTGAAAAAAAAATGTGTTTTAACTAGCTAAACCACAAACTTTTCAGCCTACGTGTTAAATAAATAAACTTTTAGGATACTACGTACACGAAATGCAAAACGCTTTGAGATTTTGATTAATATCGTTAATTTAATGCTTGTAGTTTTACGGTTATTTACTTTAAAGTTGAAACTTTACCAATTATGTTATAATAGAAAAAGCTTCTCTAACAAACTAGAAAGTTGCATGCATGTTAAAACACGCCAACAAAGGGTTGTGCTATAGCATAAATTAATAACATCATTGCTTCGAAGTGCGGAAAAACTAGAGAGAAAATAGGTGTTAATCATGCAATTTTCACCTAAGTAGTTTTATTGAATTCTGTGTATTTTTAACGAAACAAGACATGAAAATTTCCATGAAGCTAGTAATCGGCTAATAACAGAGGTAAAGATAAAGTCATGGACAAATAGCTGTTGAATCAATAATTTTAAAACAAAACGAATTAATTTTCTAATTATTGATTAAAAATTTTATATATCGGTTTTTTTTACTTCCCTTGCCAAATTGCCTAGATATTTTTGCATTTCGTCACATCTCAGGGTCCGTAATCCATGGGAAACATAGTCTCCAATTTCCGGTAGTCTCTTTGCAGATCTATCGGCACTATCTTCTAGAATTTGATTGAATAGTTTTGGCGATTTTGTGATCCCCTATCTAACAATTTATCCCAAGGCTCGGTGTATGCATACAGTGTGTCAAGTTGTATCCTCTCGTTGCGGTTCTGTTCTATAGCCTCACGTTTGCGGCGCTATTTTGTATAGCCTCAACTTTCTTGATTTTTAATAAATATTTTATTTATTAAATAGAAGCCGTTATTTTCCCCTTATGTATATCTTAATTTTTAAGAATAAATTGAGTGGATATTAATACTGCTAGAGCTAAAATTAGATATAAGCTAGCTCGTTTTTTTTTTTACTGGTAGAGAATACGGATAAGAGATAATTTTTGTACGTCTTTTGAAAATAATCTCTATGGTTGTTTAAAGCTTAGTTGTATAGTTTGGGCACCATTTCATTTTAGAATAAAAAGAATCTAAGTTCAGCTCAAAAAATGAAAAAATACTGAAAAAATTATTTAGTTGTTGAAATAAAAGTAATTTACGTACAACCGTTGCGTCCTGAAAGAAAGAGCAGGAGTTTACTGAAACGCTACACTTAAATAAAAAAGGGTATATTAGCAAAATAAAAATTCCTACTTTTATTACACTCTTAAAATTACATCTACTAAATAAATAACCTTGTTTACTATGAGAGTGAACACTATTGCTTAGAGTCCCTAAATTAGAATTAGTAAATGGCTTTAAAAGACACGATATGTAAAATCGACTTCACGGATTACACGTGTTGAGTAATTTTTGGAAACACACGTTGTAGACAGGAAGTGAGATATTTAAACCGGTATACTACTGACTTACTGATTGGCTTCTCCTCGTGGGTTTTTCCATAAGCTGCTTGGCCTCCCCTGGTGAGATTCTCATCAAAAATATTGTCTCCTCCACTACTCTCCTATTCTCATTTGGGTAGCTAATTACTTTTTGACCCGAAATGCCTTAGAATGAACAGAATATTTTAAGATCGGAAAAAGACATCAAACTTGAGATCTAGAAACTATACCCACTTGGTGATAAAAAAAAAGCCGTTTACTGCACTACGGCACGACGCACAGTGTGTCGACTAGTACAAGTTAGCTGGACAAAATTTTTTTTTCACTTATTTCAATTGTTTATGTATATTCTAGGCATATTAAGTTATTTTAAGAAAAAATTCATCGAGTTAGTTTTTTTTATGGGCGTGGCCAATTTTTTCCCCTAAATTAGTCAGCTACGCAGACATATTTAACGATAACTCGGGAACAACTTGTCAGATTTTTATAAATAAAACATTAAAAAATGCGTAACAAAATTTTATTAAGGTTGATTGAATATTATTTTATTCTATCTTTTATCGTTTTGGAGTTATTTAGAAATTAATGGAGAGAAAAAAAAATTTTTCGTGTAAAATTCATTATTTTTTTTTCGCTAAAAAAGCGCAATAAGAAAAGAAAAACAAAATATATTTTTGTTTATGTTTTATGTTTATGTTTTATTTAATAAGGCTTGCAAATTTATTTCAGCACGAGTTTCTGTTATAGCAATGTGCTCCTCTGCAGGGTAACAGGCCTGTTTGGACTTTTTTTAAACTAAAATATGACGGAAACACATTATGCCCCGCCTTCATGGACTACTTCCTAGTTTGTTTGTAAGAATGCGTTGTTGACTTAGAATCTATATAGTAAGCTAAGGCTTCGTCACTACTTAATTGCCTAGGATTAACGGAACTGGTATTTTTAGACTTAATAATATTATCTGGGCTCTCACTAATGTCTCTAATCACATTGGCAATTTTCCTTTGCCCTGCTGAACGCACAGCAATTTCGGCAGCAGTCACCAACTCACTGACACTTCGGGATTCTACGAGATCCACGACGCGACGTTTTCTTCGTCTTAAACGACGATTCCTCCAAATCTTTGCGAGGTCTTCCTGCAGGAGTCACATTCTCACTTGATGTTAAAGGTTGTGGCGCAAAAGAACTCGCAGTAAACTGTATGTCTGCTTCATCCAACCAATTCTTATTTTTAATTAAAAAACGCTCCTTCGACTTTCCTGAAGCCAACCATTTGGCACCAAACTTATGAGACAAGTTGGATATCTTTAACTTTATTTCTTTTTGGCTGCTTTCAGTAATGTCACCAAAGTAAAATTTTGAAGAAAGAAAGTCATATACACGCGAGTTTTTTTCATTCTTCGTGTGTTTCAACCACTCCTCAAAAAAGGCTACCCTTGAAATAGAGTAAACGTGTTCTGGAAAAAAAGAAAAAAAAAACATGTTGTACTGAAGTGTGCTAAACAATATGTGTATTTTTACGAAGAATAAAGTTATTTCTGTGTAATATCTAAAAACTAGCCCGGATAGAGGTGAACGTCTGTATATTCTGAACTTTCAAATTTTTTTTTTTTAAAAAAACACGCTAAAATATATAAGCTATTTAAAAAAAATACTAAAAATTCAAATTAATAGATTCTGATTAAAAAAAATACATTAAAAAATAGTACTTACCCTCAGTATTAATATTCATCACAAAAACTTTCACAATATTACAATATGTCACCATAAGATGTGCACGAAAGTGTCGCTAAATTGCAACTGATTGATTGAAAGAGCTGCATTAAACTCATTACCTGACTTCTAACGCTTATGACTCGCCACTTGCAAATTTGATAAACAACCTTTTCTCGAAATTCGGGGTTTGGTGGTGTTGTTTACGTTTTGCAAATAAGATTTCCTGGAAATCATAACATGAATTTTGTCCACCTAGCATGTTCTACGCGACACACTGTGCGACGGAAGAAAAAAAAAAAAAACTTACTACAGCCTGACGAAGAACTAAGCCATTACTGCATCATGGTGGAAAAAGCCACTACGGCATGCTGGAGGAAAAAGCCCTTAAAAATTCCAAATGGTCGTTTATATATCTTTTGCCCCTTCACTTCCAGAACACAAAATCCGACGGGAGTGTTAAACTCGCGACTTGATAGACAAAGACTGGTGATACCCGTCTTCTTTTGTAAATTAGACGCATTCAATGCGAACTAAATAAGTTAAGTTGGCAACACGCGTTACACACTGCTCAAAAATTTATACTCAATGCTTAATCAAATATAAAAATGTAATAAAATATAAATTATAGAAAGAAAAACGGTGTTGCAACATGGTCTTTAAATCTAGGAAAAAAATGAATTTTACACAATAAGAGCGTAACCGCTCGTATTCTTGAAAAAATATGTTCGAGAGCATTTTTTTTTTTTTTTTCCATCAATGTATTCTTTGATGTGCCAACAATGGCACAATTGCCTTAGTAAGTTGTCCAGTAGCCTCCTGCGTAAATAATCGCTTGGCATCTTCGAGGCATGTTGTCGGAGAGATTTTCTGCATACTCTGCAAATTTTTCGAATCTCGCGAGACAACTGAATCAAAGTGCTCTGAGTTTTCTCTTTACAAGCGTTTTTAGTAGGATTGGCGTCCGGCGTTTGTGAGGGCCACTCTATTATCATATCGTGGGCCCAAGCTGCTTCGCGTCGTGGTTTTCGTCCAGCAAAGGTTTCTTCGACGTGCTTCGGATTTTAAAATTATGAGCACGAAGATGTTATCGAATGGTCTCATGGAATACACTCAAACCCGATTCTTAATTTTGACCCTCGTTGACGCAGCGTCAATTTCAGGTCCCATAAAAACAAAGACACGATTCGTTTTTCGACTTTCGGAGTGACTTTACTTACCGAACCACGTTTTTTGCAAATCGTCGACATTTTTCGTCTCGTTAAAATGATTTACCCACTTCTTCACGAACGATACCGACTTTTTAATATATTTAGCGTCTGCGGAATATGTCACTTTTGGGCGCCTTTGGATGGGAACAAAGAAAGACTATCACGAACCGGCACGCAAACAAGTGACTCATTTTGGATTTTACGCGATTTCGACGAAAGTTCAGAATCAACAGATACTTTTACTAAAATATGTTGTAGACAAAGATTCCTTCTACCGATTTTTTGTTGAATCGCTAGAATCTCATTTACCAAACATGAATTATCGCGGACACGTTCTTACTTGACAGACTGTATATATTGATTCCTAATGTGGTTTTTTTTATATATGTTAGTTAATAGATCTGCATGACTATTCTTTATCGCTCAGTATATGACATAATCCAATGCTTCCTCAAAATCAACGAAGCTACAAAAAGTGGTAAGTACCATTCATTTGCTCGTTCTATCAGAATTATCCTTCTATCAGTCGGTCTCGGGCGCAAGCCTAAGTATTTTTTACTTGGCTTAAACTCCATGTTCCGCGGGTAGCTTCTAGGAGAGAAAGTAATTTCAAGGAGCCGGGACGTTAGAAATGGGGAATCAAACTCACAGTCCCCTACTAATGCACCGAAGATTTATTTACGAAGCAATAAAAATATATACTATTTATAGTTATTTACATGCACTAAAAATATCCTACTTTTACGAACTAAAACTTCCGCTAAGCTGCTCTAACGTTTACTTAGTAAAGCAAAGGCGATAACGGTAATATTAAATGACGGTTCGGGCTGTGACGGCTACAATAACGCTGATAGAATGATTATCAATGAGTGCAATAGCACTGGCAACGGTAAACAAAAAGCATTACAGGGTACAGGATAATTACTTATACTAAATCATAATGCATGCTTACAGCAGCCAGGATAACGGTGAAACAAGAAGGTATACAAAATTTAGGATGAATATTTATCCTATATCGAAATTCGTACTTTGCATCCGGGTGCGATTGATAGAGAGTTCAATCCCAAGTTTCTCTATACGGCCCACATAGGGAAGAATAAGATATTTTTTGGACAAAAATCGAAACTTGGCTTACGTTTTGACCAATTTAATTTTTTTTTTTAAATACTCGTGAATACTTCTAGTTTACTCTCTAACTGCAGAATTTTAAATAAATTGACTTATTAGGATTCTTCTTCTTCTTCTTCATAGACTTTTTACATCCATTGTCGGACATAGGCCTCCTCTTTTGTTCTCCATTTATCTTGGTCCTGTGCTTTTCTTATCCACGCTAGGCCGGCTGTAAGCTTTAGATCGTCTTTCCACCTGGTCTGAGGTCTGCCCCTTGATCTCTTTCCCAACCAGAGTCTCCAATCCTGCATGTTCCTATTCCAACGATTGTCCGGTTGTCGCATTGTATGTCCAGCCCATCTCCATTTTAGGCTTGCTATATATTCTTTTACATCTATTAGTTTAGTTTTTTCCCTAATATATTCGTTTCGTATCCTATCCTTTATCTTTATATTCAACATCTAGCGCTCCATTGCTGTATTTTGGCCAATGTATCCATTATATTCCTAGTCAGTGTCCAAGTTTGTGCTGCGTGAGTGAGAACTGGTAAGACACACTCGTTATATACATTTCTTCTTAATCTTAGAGGAATTTTTTTGTTATTCAGGATGTATCTTTTTGTTTACCAAAAGCTGCCAATGCCAGTCTGATTCTTCTTTCTATTTCTGCGGTTTGATTGGGTTTACCGCATTGTATCATTTGTCCCAGTTCTTCTACATAATCACGCCTTTCCTTGTCTATCCTTATGTCCTGCGGGTTATGGTAATTTATCATGGCTTTTGTTTTTGTAATTTAATTTTAATCCCGCTTTTTCTGATTTTTCCTTATATCATTTAACATCTTTTGTATATCTTCTGCATTGTTAGATATTATTACCACATCGTCGGCATATCTCAAGTGATGTAGCCTCTCTCCATTTACATTTATTCCCATCTTATCCCACTCAAGATCTCTAAAAATATCCTCCAATGCGGCATTAAACAGTTTAGGGCTCATTGGGTCTCCCTGTCGCACTCTTCGTTTTATGGGTATAGGTTTTGTTTTTTCGTGTGCTTCTATTGTCATCTTCGTATAATTATATATCGACTTACTATGATTATATCTGATCATATATCGGTTTTATGAAAAATATATATTTACTCGACATTAGAAGTAGTACAAAATTCGACTAAATTTGGTATTTTAACGTATATACTTAGATGTATTAACTTTCTTAATTCGAATTCGAAAATAATTTTAAAAAAAATATATGATACTCTAACATTAAAAAACCGGTCAAGTGCAAGTTGAACTTGCACAATTAGTGTTCCGTACGTTGATCGTTTTTAAAATAAAAAATTTTGTTAGGGTGGTATAAAATGATCAGTGACTTCACAAAACACACCCCAAATGAGTTTTCAACAAAGTTTGTTTCCAATCTTTACTGAAAACTGTTGACCTTGAAATTTTGGTTTTTTTATATACCAGATAAATTATTAAAGGTAATGATAACTTTCGTTCAATCTATACCCCGTGGAGAATATTCCAGAATTTTTTCAATATGTTTTGATCAGTACTTTTCGAGATAAGGTAGGGGACAGCGATTTTTTCACGATTTTTTAAAAGTAATACGAAGAAAAGTGTGCGCAAGTATTACATTTATATATATATTTTTTACTCGTGTTTTCACAAGTTTTCATTTGACACCACACTCGATGACCTAGTAAAAAAATTTTTTTTTCACTTCCTATTTCACCCCTCAAAACGAATCCCTTAAGTCAAAATTTATGTTACGGTGATATAAAATGATCAGTGACTTCACAAAACACACCCCAAATAAGTTTTCAACAAAGTTTATTTCCAATCTTTATTGAAAATTGATGACCTTGAAATTTCTGTTTTTTTTTTTATATACCAGATAAATTATTACAGGTAATGCACTCGTGATAATTTTCGTTCAATCTACACCCCGTGGAGAATATTCCAGAATTTTTTCAAAATTTTTTGATAAGGTCTTTCCGAGATAAGGCGGGTGGACAGCGCTTTTTTTTCGCGATTTTTTAAAAATAATACGAAGAAAAGTGCGCGCAAGTATTACATTATATATATATTTTTTACTCGTGTTTTCACAAGCTTTCATTTGACACCACACTCGATTACCTAGTAAAATTTTTTTTTTTTTAACTTCCGATTTCACCCCCCCATAACTAACCCCTTAAGTCTAAATTTAACTTTCAAAACTATATGGCTCTGATGAGGCCATCAATTCCTATATTACTACCAAATTTCAACTTTTTATGACAAATAGTTTCGGAGAAAATCGGGTGTGACAGACGGGACAGACGGACAGACGAACAGACAGACAGACACCGAAGTGATCTTATAAGTGTTCCGTACGGAACACTAAAAATAGCTTCTAGGTGCAAACATGCTTAATCGTAAGAATGGAACAGTTCTTTACTGCACAAATCTATCTGAATATAATAACTTTGTGCCTTCTGATCCAGCTGATAAAGGACTGGCATCAAAATTGTCTCTGTAAAGCTTGTGGTATATACCTTTCTGCCCTCTTATGTCTCTAACTATTAAGTTATGTTAGGTTTAAAGCTTGTGTTAGGTATGCCCTTTCTGCTATATTATATCTCTAACCATTACGTTATGTTAGACGTAAATCTTATTATATATGCCTATGGCTTGATGCATTAGGTTCTGTTAGGTTCAAGCCTTGTATTACATATATGTCTTTCTGCTCACTTAAGACTTGATGCATTCGGTTATGTCAGGTTTAAAGCTTGTAGTATATGCGTTTCTGCTCGTTCATGACTCGACCTTTTAGGTTATGTTAGATTCAAACTTACCTTACGTAGCTTTTTGTTCGCCTATCAGTCCATTTATATATAAAAAGCTATTGTATTTTAGATACTTTTATGAACAATATAAAAGAAACACCCTACTTATAACCAAGAATATTGATGTTTTTAAGCTTTTTTGCGGTTAGAAAGTTATTTATAGGGACAATTTTGATATCAGTCCTTTATCAGCTGGACCAAAATGCACAAAGATTTGTGCAGTAAAGAACTGTTCCATTCTTACGATTAAAAATTTTTGCAACTGGATGCTATTTTTTGAGATTAGAGTATCACATTTTTTTGTTTTTCCGAATCCGAATTGAGAAGGTTAATATATCTGAATATATACGTTAAAAAAACCAGATTTAGTCGAATTTTGTACTATTCTTAATATGGGATAACCATGTATTTTTCATATAACCGATATATAATCAAATAAAATCATAATAAGTCAATTTATTTAAAATTCTGCAGTTGGAGAGTAAACTAGAAGTGTTCACGAATGTTTAAAGAAAAAATATTCAAATTGGTTAAAACGTAAGTCACCTCTCGATTATTGTCCAAAAAATGCTTTATTTTTCCCAATGTGTGGCGCAAACTCGTAACCAACAGAAATCTCTAGGTCAATAGGATGTTCTTGGATTGAGACTTCACTTTATTGTTGACTTATGTCTCCATACGGCCCAAATAGAGCAGCAACCCTTTAGCCGAAATACTGGCCTCTCATATAGGTTCCTGATGCCAAAGAATATGACCGAATCAGGAGAATTTTTTAGTCGGTGGTCTGTGTGGTGCCGGGAGCTTCTTTTAGTTGATGGTCTGTGTTCCATATGGCGTACACAGAACATCAACCCTCGAGACGCAATACTGCTCACTGAAAGACTCCCGGTATGGGCAAAGGAAAAACCACTCGCAATACTGCTCACTGGCCGGGTCTGAATATCCTTATTTGGTTAATAAACTGAGCCACATTCCATCCTTCAGCAGCAATTCTGCTCGCTAAAACGGATCCCCCAAGAACGGAAACGGAGCCAATGAGTCAGTCGGTTGGTTTCGGTAACTAAAACTACTTACAGAATACTGGAGTTCGGTCGGCGGGTATACAGTCGGATGTCGGTTACAGAATTTGGGCGGCCAGTCGGGAAAGGAAAATGTCCACTGCTGTGTGCGGCAGTCTTTTGTAATAGATTCTTGCCAACTCTTCGCATTGAGTTGAGTAGGAAGCGGTATATTACGCACTTCGCACCCTCGAACGGTACTAGAAACGGCGGTGTACTATTGCGGCAGTAATTATTTATTTCTTCTATCTATTAATTAACGTAATTTGAAGTAACGCTTTAAATTAAATTATATATCGGAATTTGGTGTAATTAATTACCTATAATCCAAAAAGAACCGAAAGCCATAGATTCGCCGAGTTTCAACATCCACCTTATAAACCTTGGAACTTCTTTTTATTCAAACATCTGAAACCTAAGGGGACGAAAGTTTTCCTCAGACGATGAGTTGAAAGCCGCTGCGAGGCACAGACAGAAAAAAATAGTTTTTGCACGGATTAAAACAATTTACGAAATATGAATGAAATAACTAGGTATGGAATAAAAAATAATTAATATATATATATATATATATATATATATATATATATATATATATATATATATATATATATATATATATATATATATATTTATTTTGGTATACTTTTAAAGTATTTGTGGATAAAAATTAATCTATAATATCTAAATGTAAGACAATTTGTCAAAATTTCTACTTTTTATTACAATATTGCATGACGCGTTTTATTACATGGTAACTTCTTCTGATGCTTTTTGTAACGAACAAACATTTAGGTTTTATTCCACCTTACTGTCTACTTTTACAATTAATCTGAAAATAGTTAATTAGGGTATTCTTGGAATTCATACTCAGCTTTATAAGATTAATAAGAGAAATTTAATAATAATCGGTCATATTTAATTCTGTTTGTTCATTAAGAATGGATCCTGTGTTTTTCAAACGGTTTATCTCTAGGCATTCCAAAAGATTTAACTTTTTTCCTTTGTTTTCTACATGCAATATTTAAAACTGGACAAGAATCTGTTTTGTTGTTAAGAAACTTCGTTTGTGTTCTGAGATTCTAATTTCAAATGAGCGCCTTGTCTGCCCTATGTACGCCTTGGTACACGAACCGCAATTCAATTTATATACCCCTAATTTTCCACCTTTGTTTTGTTTAACTTTCGCATTTTTTATGAGTTTCCTAGTGAGTTATTGGTTTTTAAAGCAATATTTATATTATTTTGATTTAAGTAGTGTTTACTTTTTTCTGAAAGTGTGCCAAAATAGGGTAATGATTTATAATTGATATTGTTGTCTTTAGTTTTAGGGTAGACTTCAGAAATAGCTTTGTTTTTTTTAAGGTTTTAAGTCTATTTCCATTGTAAATGTTATATTTTTGTGGATGGAATTGATGTGAATAAAAAATGTATTCAACTGTAAACTAAAATGTCGTCTACATAACAGTACCGGTATAGTAGAGATTTGTACGTATCATGTTTGTGAATTATATTTTCAATGTTATTCATAAAAATTTCTGCTAAAAGTGGGCTTAAGGGGCTATTGTAGATTGAATTATTAAATATAAAATAATTTTGTTTCAGACATGCTTTTAGTAGGTTGAGAAAATCTTGTTTTATAATAATATTGACGTTGTTTTTATTTAATAGATGTTCGGCCATAACAATTGTTTCGTTTGGGAATATGCTGGGGAATAAATTGTGTACATCAAATGATACTAATGTGGCTCTTGAAAGAAGATTTATATTTGAAAATTTCTGAATTAAATCTAAAGAGTTTTTACAGAACAAGTGTGTTGAAAATTTATATTATTTTTGATCGTGTCTATAAGAAACTTTGGGAGTTTGTATGCTGGTGCTGCCATGTAGGAGACCTTTGGCCTAATCGGATAATCTTGTTTGTATAGTTTAATTAAATAATAGAGTTGCGGTGGTTGGGGATTCATAGCTGTTAATTTGATTATTTTATAATCTGGTATTATACTGCTTTCCCTATTTCTAGGCAGTTTCATTTTTAAAAATTTTTGTTGAGTCTGCTTAAAGTCTGAAAATTTCCCTATTTAATGAAATCTACTGTTTTTTCTATAGATATTATACCTTGTTGATTGCGACTATGGTATTTCCTTTGTCTGCTTTGGAGAATATAATATTTTCTTCTATTGCTTTCTTTTTAATAAGTTTTGCTGTGTTATTATCTTGATTTGCGTTATTGTGTTTTCTGTTTAAAAATTTTTGTAATCATATCTGATCACGTGTATCTCTTAGACATGTTTAAACAGCGCCATCAACTTAATGAGCAGTTTGAAATATTACATGTCGAAAACAAAGGAAAAAAGTTAAACCTTTTGAAATACCTAGAGATAAACCGTTTGAAAAACACAGGTTCTATTCTAAATGAACAAAAAGAAATAAATATGACCCTATAAAGTTCAGTATGAATTCCAAGAATACCCTAATTAACTATTTTCAGACTAACTGTAAAAGTAGATAGTAAGGTGAAATAAACCCAAATGTTTGTTAGTTGCAAAAAGCATTAGAAGAAGTTATCATGTAACGAAACGCGTCATGCAATTTTGTAATAAAAAGTGGACATTTTGACAAATTGTCTTTCATTACGTTAGCTATGGATTTCCATGAAGTACAAGCCAAAACAATTCATAAACTATAATATACTTCCCATTATTTTACACTGCTTCTGCTCAACATTCAAATTCATTTAGTATAATACTTCTGAGGTTTAGACTGAAGAAAGTAGACAAAAATATGTTTTAATGACGCGTCATTTTTCCAGTAAGAGAGTTCTGAACCAATAATATTCGGAAGAGGCAATGTCAGCGGAATATGAATGATAAGGAATAATTTCCCATAACAACTGGTCAATTTTTTTTGCACCCTTTTGATTTGCCAGCACGAGTCTCTTTGACCCCAAAATTTTAAAGAATTTTTTCAGAAATTTAGTTGCTCACAATAAATCTCTTTGATCATCATCTGGTAGGTTAGTAACATCTTAAAATGAATTATGACGTTTCAAATCTAAGTCTAAGTGATAAATATACATCCTTACCTTTACCTAAACACTAAAATCACCTCTTTAAGTTCACGTAGAGTAGGTATTTTGCTCCTGACAAAACTTTTTATAAAATTGTGAACAGCTTTGACGTTAGAGGGTAGTACTGTAAATGATATCTCTCCCACTTTCCAAATGTTTGTATTGTCCTATGTGATCGTAACTGGTTGCAAATGATTTTTTAAGTTCTACTTGGGTTGGTCTAGGGGTTTAAACCAAAAGAGCCTTCAGAGCTTTTTGAGCGATGTTGTATTCAAGGCTACGATCGTACTTACCTTGTAATGAAAAGTTTCCTTCACAAATTATTTTAAATTATATTTGACATGACAGTGTTTCTAACAACGTCAGTTTATTCTCTCCACAAATGGAATTAACATTAATTTTTACATACAAAATAAATTCAGTAAACTTCCCATTTTCCATCCATAAAAATTTTTCGAGGTTATATTATTTAGATGATAACTAATTACCTTTAAAAATTGGGGATATAAAAACGACATTAATTTTTACCAGAATTGATATTTTAAAGAAAAAAAACATTAGTTAATTTAGGTTAGTGCAAACTAGTATAAATTATATTAGGGGAAGAGATAGGAAGATGGTTCACTGAACTTGAATAATAAAAAAAAAACTTGGCATTGAGACTCGCCTTTATTTTTCACAAAATCCACTATTTATAGATTTTCAAAGTAATCATAAAAATATTAATAATTTTCATCACAACAGTAACACGAGATCAACAAATGAAGTATTTGGTTTGATTCTTCTTACCCTACCCTATCGGGTATCGGGCAAGATGATTCAGGAAGATGCCAAACATTATTGATTTTGACAGTCATCACAAGAATATATTCCCCTACCATGATAAGAAAAACATGCTTCGTGAGTCTAGTCCTTGCACGCGTTGCATTATATCCTCCAGCTGGAGAATGAACATACTGTTCTTTGCATACCGTGCAATAGTAATCACGAGCGGTTTTGGAGGCATTTCGCACTGATTTTTTTTATTAATTCTGGATGTAGATGGTTTTTGTGAATTTCTACAAGTTAGTATATTTTTTTCCAAAATTTTTAACAGCACGCTATTCAGACCTAATAAATTTTTGTTTCTGGTCCACTTTGACTGGTGTCGAAGTCAGAATCTCAGCCTTTTGACTTTTCTCTTCCTTTGTGTCACTTTTTGACCTACAGCACTTGGAATTGGACTCGAGAATATGATCAACTTTAACTGGAGATCAGAAGTTGCAAGGGTCGTGGGAACGAGCTGGTGTAGCCGTAGCCACAAATCCAACCGACGGTGTAGGTGGAGGTGTCTTATGACCTGACGATTGGAGACTGGTAGATGAAATAGCTGTGTGAATTGGCTGTGGATCTGTAATCTCCGATGTCACTTGGTGCGTCGACTGGAGGATACCAGTACTGGGTTGCAGCGTATTAGTGTCAGAAGTAGACTGGATTTCTATTTGCGATTGATCTGTCACTAAGGCAGGGGCAAAGTCGCAGTATTGAAATAAATTTCTGTGATATGGCGATATTCCAGCAACATGGAATCCACTAATGGAATTCATTTTAGACGCACTTTTCAAATAAGCGGGGTTGAAAATAGAACCCACGTCTAACTATGTGAGCTTTGTGGAATGTTGCAATTTCTTGCTCGAAGTCCTTATTCATTGGCCCATATATGGCAAGGTTCGATGGTGGTAGCTTATTGTAGTATGTGGGGGGAACGATAGAAATATTATATGATGTTTCGTTTCATATTCAAGCGCAGGATAAAATTTGTGCGATTCATGATTGTCTAACAAAAGAAGCAATTTGTTTTGTTCTAATGGGCGCGTCTTTTCAACCAAAAATTCCATCAAGTCAGAAATATTTGCCCAGAAATCCAGCCTGAATCGGATACAGTACCTTGTGATCTAGGTATAATCGTTTCCGCTTAAATATGAAAAAGGGCGGTAGAAATGACCCTGCTGCATTACAACAGCATACTACTGTTGTTTAAACACCTCGTTGCACACTGGAGATTAGTCCAACTTGTCGCTTGCCGTATGAAGTCAGGATTTTTGATGGCTTGGTAGTGAATGTACGGATGCCAGTCTCGTCCATGTTGTATATTTGGGTAGAATCCAACGAGTGGTCGTTGATCAATTCTTTTAGAAGATCATATAATCTGTCTACCTGGGAACGGTTATATCCTCGGGCTCTAGCCAAAGACGTAGGTTCAGGAGTCCTTAGCACAATCGAAGTATGTCTCTTCCCTGCGTATCCTTTTGGAAACTTATCGCCTTTGCCCAGTTTCTGAGCAAATTCTCTAACAGTTTTATTTTTTAAATTACTTAGTGTTAGACCATAAAACAAATCATCAGTTAAAACTGTTCTGAACCTATCCATATATTTGGTGCTAGATTGTTTTTTGTGATGTCTTAGCAAAGTGCTAAATGGTATGATATATTTCATGGCTGCTGCTCGAACTGAAATTTGGCTCGCCTCTTTCATAGCCCATTCTAAAAAATTTTCTGTCCGATCATCCTTTTTAGTATTTTTTTTTATAATTTGAAACCATCAGAAATAGAATGAAGGGTACTTAATGGATAAAAAATAACCTAAAATTGTAATAATAAAATTTATAATACGAAATAATTTATATAAGATGAGACAACAGAAACAACCTGAATATAGGATGTAGACGATTTATCGAACAGAAAATCTTAAAACTTACCGTAATTAAATATTTTATTTTCTGGCGTCCGTTTTGTTTTTCGTCACTGACGTGCGTACTCCCTCATTAGCAGTCGGGTTCGGACTGGCTTGCGAGTTACGACCCTCATATAATATTAAAACTGCTAATGTAAGCATTAGTCATAAATAAGATAAGGAATGTTATAAAAACCCTAAAGTAAGATGATTCAACACTATTGTTCTTTCATTTGTTGTGGAAGCTGTAAATCTGTATTTCCAAAATCTCCCAAAATTTGTAGTACGTTTTCAATAAAAGTATTTTTTTAAACAAAAAGTGTTTTTTTATAAAAGAAAATCCATCGGTCCGACGTATAACTTGCGAACCCCCGCCTCGCCGCGAGTCCTCTTGCGCTAGAGATGTTCATGTACCGAGCGAATAGAAAAAGATATGAGAATGATTCGATATTCATCTTGCCCTCCCGTCCCCTAATTTATTTATGAGTTCAATTGTAGTTTCACTTAAAGTTACTTAAAATACCTTGAGCAAGCCTCTCGATTAATAATTAGTTATTTTTTTTTTTTTGAGTCTAACACACGTGCTACAGGGAAGTCCCTAAAGCGTTAACCTAGTGATATTTCAAATTCAGCCTAAATTTATATTTTATGAGAATTTATCTTTCTAACCTTTGTTTTCAAAAATTATTCGGGACCCAGTGCAAATTTCTAAAAATGAACGAAAACTAAACTTTATTGTTATTAAAAAGTTTATACCATCCAAATAACTAATTAGAGTTTTTTTATTGAACTGCACGTTCTCGTCCAAGTTTGAACACAAGTCCTTGTTTGAAATTGAACAATAATATATAACAACTTTACCATTCTAAAGCCTAATCCAGTTTCCAGCCTTTTATCCTTGAATGAAAATATGAACTTTCCATGTAAATTTATAGAATGGATTTATCTCATTTATTTTTATACCATGATTCTCAGTTAACTTTTTATTTAATTTGTGTGGATTATTCAAAATTGATATTTCAAGATTTGCTTTGCTTAGTAAAAAATAATTTACTTCTTCTGAGGTGTTGTCTAGAGTTTCAGTTTGAGGAGTCTCTCAAGTACAAATTAACACGTAAATAATGGTAACCTTCGTATTTTTTACAAGGCCACGGCTTCATTCCCAATGATAGTACAGTTTGTCAAGTAAGAAACGTGTTCGCGATAATTATAATATAATATAGTTTAGTGAATTTACCGCATTTTTAAACGCAATCGTGGAAAATCCATTAGACTGCGTAGAAATTAAATAATAAAGTGATAAATTAATAAAGTAAATTTTTCATATTTGATATTTATAATATTCTATCACGAAGCAACCGACAAATTTATTAATATTAGATTATAGCTATATTCAAAAATTGGTAGGAATCCAGTATTTTCCTTGTAATCGTGTAGTTCAAAAATAAATACTGAATTTCACTTTCTTATACTAAAGAGTAACCTCATCCAAGCACAGCATTTCTATATTTTATGCAGAAGGTACTTTATGCTGAGAAATTAATAAAATATATCAAGCCTAAAAAGGGTTCTAATAATGCTAGAAATAATGGAAATTAATACAATTCTTTGATTCCTGGGCGCCAAGAACTGCGAAATAGACGAATATTACGATATACAAAACTTCTCCTCTACCCTTTCGCTCATTTCTTTAACCTTATATACTCTAGGTTAAAAATAACTGTGCTAAAATGTTCAATACCTCAACCTAGAATCTGGAACCATTGAAACTATGTAATATTTAACAACCATCACCCCACTTAAACTTTTCACCTGCTAAAATTACAAATAATGAAAAATTAATATAATATGTAGAAACCCGGACATAGGTCTATAAGCCGATAAATACGAGGACACCCGTTTAACTTCCTTGCTCACATCCCTCCTACTACCTATTTTTTTCTATAAATAACAGTGCTTAACATTTGCTTATTATCTTAATTAGAAACCTGGAAAAAATTTTATAATACTATTAGAAATACAAAATATTTGACGATTCCAACCTCTTTCATCCTTTTCCCCGTTAAAATTGAAAGTACTGAAAAAATAAGTTAATTATTAATTAATTTACGATATTTATTAACTCACCCTCCAACCTCCTCCCCTGTTACTTTAACCCCTTATATATTTTATCATGAATAACTGTGCCTAAAATTTGCTTATTATTTCAACAAAAAAAAGACAGGAAAAATTCCCATAAATCTATTAAAATCATACAAAATTTATTGACCCTCACTCTTTTTACCACTTTCCTCTCATGCGAAATTGTTAAAAAATATTTTATACCTATTTCAAGAATTATATGTATATCAAGTTTGAAATGGATATCTCATTTCGTTGAGAAGTTATCGCGTCAATAGTTCCACAGACCCAGAGGCAGGCAGACAGATGGCAATACAAATATATATTTTTCGTAGTATAAAACGTAAATAAAAGTAAAAATCTAGATACTAAAAGACTTATAAAACAATATATATGGCGGAACCTCTCTAACTGCCTCCTCTATCTCATTAACTCCTTACATGTTCGAATAATTAAAATAATGAAAAACCTTTCAAATATCTCGACTCCAAGATTCCAGAAAACGATATGAAACACAATATATTCTAAGCAACTGCTTATTTGTTTAATCATAAATATTTTAGCTTATATGTTGTATATAATACCATCTAGAAATCAAGAAAATGTCTTATATTAATATTAAAACTCTACAAATTGATCCTAATTCTCCCCTCTTCCTCTAAAGTTAAACTGTTCAAAAACTGTAGGTTCCATCTCTACTACAAGTATTTTATGGGTACCAAATTTGAAATTGATACTTTATTTCGTTCGGTAGTTATGTTAGGAGGGAGACTGACGAAAATAGGAAATAACGTTTTTTGTAGACGAGATAGACGCTAAACCGTAAAGAAATGAAAAAATTTCGTAGAATAATTGATTCACGAATACAATACTTCCCTTTAGCAAGGAAAGTAGAAAATTAAGCATTTCTTTATTTTAGACTTACGAACCCTTGTGTGGTAAAAAATCAATTAACCTTACAACCTTATACTGAAATGTATTCATACGCGGAGTATATTACGTTAATGAAATTAAACCCTCGAGTATTTAAAAAAAATGATATATTAATGTAATTCCAACTTTTCATATTTTAATAGCCATAACCTTGCCCTAGAAAAAATAATTAAAAACATTTCCCCGCTTACGTAGTTGTAAAGCGTAGTTTTAAAGTAATAAAGCTGTATTTAATAACAGTATCAATTAAGGCACCGGATTGCAGAACTGCCTCTACGCTTGACCCCTGTTTCCTTAGTAGGCAGGAGAGAGGATAACGCTGTGAACGTGTCGATCGACGGACAAAATCAATTTTCAACGCAATCATCAACTCGTCGTTTTTCTGTTAATAATTAACGAATCAAGATTTTTGCTTTTTAGGTTTGAGCGCTTCTTATGGATATAGTCGTTTGATAAAGTTGTTTTTACTGTTCCGTACGGAACACTTATAAGATCACTTCGGTGTCTGTCTGTCTGTCTGTCTGTCTGTCCGTCTGTCACACCCGATTTTCTCCGAAACTATTTGTCATAGAAAGTTGAAATTTGGTAGTAATATAGGAATTGATGGTCTCATCAGAGCCATGTAGTTTTGAAAATTAAATTTTGACTTAAGGGGTTAGTTTTGGGGGGTGAAATCGGAAGTGAAAAAAAAAATTTTTTACTAGGTAATCGAGTGTGGTGTCAAATAAAAGCTTGTGAAAACACGAGTAAAAAATATATATATAATGTAATACTTGCGCGCACTTTTCTTTGTATTATTTTAAAAAAATCGCGAAAAATCGCTGTCCACCCGCCTTATCTCGGAAAGTACTTATCAAAAAATTTTGAAAAAATTCTGGAATATTCTCCACGGGGTGTAAATTGAACGAAAATTATTACGAGTGCATTACCTGTAATAATTTATCTGGTATATAAAAAAACAGAAATTTCAAGGTCATCAATTTTCAGTAAGGATTGGAAATAAACTTTGTTGAAAACTTATTTGGAGTGTGTTTTGTGAAGTCACTGATCATTTTATATCACCGTAACATAAATTTTCACTTAAGGGATTCGTTTTGAGGGGTGAAACCGAAAGTCAAAAAAAAACTTTTTTACTAGGTCATCGAGTGTGGTGTCAAATGAAAGCTTGTGAAAACACGAGTAAAAAATATATATATAATGTAATACTTGCGCAAACTTTTTTTCGTATTACTTTTAAAAAATCGTGAAAAATCGCTGTCCCCTACCTTATCTCGAAAAGTACTGATCAAACAATTTTGAAAAAATCCTGGAATATTCTCCACGGGGTATAGATTGAACGAAAATTATCATTACCTTTAATAATCTATCTGGTATATAAAAAAACCAAAATTTCAAGGTCACCAGTTTTCAGTAAAGATTGGAAACAAACTTTGTTGAAAACTCATTTGGGGTGTGTTTTGTAAAGTCACTGATCATTTTATACCACCCTAACAAAATTTTTTATTTTAAAAACAATCAACGTACGGAACACTAATTGTGCAAGTTCAACTTGCACTTGACCGGTTATTTTAATTTGGTATTAACAATGAATAAACCTTATGCTGAACAATTTCATTATTAATTAAATAATTGGCCAAAATGACCAATGTCGGCTTATTTTTCATACATTTGCCAATATCATATCAAAAATTCAAGTCAGTATGTTAATTTTTGCAGCAATGATGTGGATAGATAAACAAACGTGCACGAGCTCTTAGCTCATGCCTGCGTTTTCATACAGCTAATCGCAGTGAAAATTTGTTTTCTGCATGCTTTTAGCTACCAAAAAACATGTTGTCTTCTTATTTGATTATTCTATTAAAAAAATCTTTCCTGTTTTTTTTTTTTCATAATATAACACTAAAGTTGAGTGTTGAGTTGAGTTAGTTAGACGTTTTTTAAGGGTTTTTATGTAAGGGCATGTAGATATAAAATTTTTCAAGTAAAAATTATAAAAATATATACGCATGTAACAATTTTTCATCACAAAATTCAAATTTGGTTTTACAATTTGGTTTTTAGAAGAGTTTAAAGGAACATGTAATGATGAATTGTTATGTATGTTTAAAAAACATATGTCTACACAAAAATTTAGATTCTGTTTTTAATATATTTTTTCATGACTTCCCTCTCATTACAAATCATTATTAATCCTAAAACATACATTTGTACAGCTTTTCTAAAAAGAGAAAAACGTTTTAAGTGAAAACTTTTTCTTTACTTTAAAATAGTCTCGAGTCCAAACTTATTGCTCGATACTTTTTTTCCATTGAATACATGAAATCGAATATTGAAGAAAGTTTTATAGAAAAAATTTGATACTTTCAAAAATGGTAACCATTACTGTTAACGTTATGGATACTCATTGAAATAGCGCCTATTGATTATCTGGTTCTCCATTTGGTTTTTTTAATAATTGAACCAAATGGAAAAGCCAAATTGTAATACCAAATGGTTTTTGATTTTTGGCGTTAAAAATTGTAAAAACAATTTTGAAGCGTGCTTTTTATAATTTTTACTTTGAAAATTTATATATACACAGTTACACCATTTTGTTTTCTTATTTGATTTTGCTACGACAAATTAACATTAATATTCGGTTATTTCATTTTCAAATGAAATAACCAAATAAGAAAACGAAATGTCTTTTTGGCAACTGAAGGCATTCAAAAAACAAACTTTCACTACGATAAGCTGCACGAAAACTGCGCTAATAACTCGTGCACGTGTGTTTGTTTATCCACATCATTGCTGTAAAAATTAACATACTGACCTTAATTTTTGATATAATACTCGCAAATGTGCATGCATGCATATTTAAAATACGGTAGAACAGAAAACTCTAGCATTGCCGAACATGCCCTTGAAGCTGATCATAATCTAAGATTAATTAAATGTATCTGATAGGAGATTGTTGAACGCATACGAAAGTATGGAAATCATAAAATGTAAAAGTAGTTTAAATAAAGACAGAGGGCCTATTCCTTATAGTCCCCTCTACTGGTTACTTGAACAGAACTGATGGTCTCGCCTATGCCATTAGTTCCGCCTGAGTAATTCAGGTGTTAGACTAAGTGTAAATAGGGTAGATTTGTAGTTTATGGTAGCTTTAGTAAATCATCACTCCTGAGGAAGCTAACATGGTTAGCGAAACGCGCGTCGACTGCAAAAATAAAGTGTTTGGTGTAGTGATGATACATATATACTGAGTAGTGTCATTGTGCCAAAGATTCCACATTCCCAACAAAGTATATTTTGTGAACAAGATAGACCATTACCATACAATTTTATTTAGTTGTAATCAATCAGGTACATACAGTCTGTCAAGTAAGAACGTGACCACTCATATTCTTGAAAAAATGTGTTTCGAGAAAACGTTTTGTCATCAGTGTATTCTTTGGTGTGCTAACAAAGGCGTAATTACCTTAGTAAGTTGTCCAATCGCCTCCTGCATCAATAATCGCCTGGCATCTTCCAGGCATGCTGTCGGCGAGATTTTCTGTATACTCTGCAAATTTTTCGAATCTCGCGAGTCAGTCCTCAGAGTCTTTCCTCTGAGCTTTCTCTTTACAAGGGACCGAACTTTTTCAATAATGTGAGCGTACCGCGATTGTGAGGGCCAATCTAGTATTTTCGAGGGCCGAAGCGAGTCACTTTGCAACGTGATTTTCGCCCAGCAAAGGTTTCTTCAACGTGCTTCGGAATTTGACATCATGAGCACGAAGATGTTGTCGAATGGTCTCCTGGGACACATTAAAACCTGATTTTCTTGATTTTGCCGCTCCTTGATGCAGCTTAAATTTCAAGTTCCGTGAAAACAAAGACACGATTTTTGTTTTTCGACTTTCGGAGTTACTTTCCCTACCGAGCCACGTTTTGGCAAATCGTCGATATTTTTCGTCTCGTTAAAACGATTTACCTACTTCTTCACAAACGACATTGACTTTTTCATATATTAAGCGGCAGCGGAATGTGTGATTTTAGGCCTCTTTGGATCGGAACAAGAAAAGACTGCCTCGAAACCGACGCGCAAGCAAGTGAGTCATTTTGGATTTTACGTGACTTCGACGAAAGTTCGAAAACGACTGATACTTTTACTAAAACGTCCCACTATCGATTTTTTGTTGCATCTACCAAAAATGAATTATCACGGGCACGTTCTTACTTAACAGACTGTACAGTCATGTGTAAATTAAATAAATAAGAGATAAGATAATATTTATATTCTAATAATCAACAATCATCAATATAGCTCCAGTGGGTTCCTAAAGACTAGAAGAATATTATCCTATGTATACATTACAAAAACAGTAAATGGCAAGTCACCAGGGATTTCGTTAAGGAGTTTTCTTGATCCCACTACTTTGCAGCCTAATATTAGATGAGATAATCAGATAACTACGACTTCGTATAACGGAAAATGAAAAGAAAACAACAGTGTCCTGTAGTGACGAAACTGTGTTAATAGTAGAGAACAAAAACAGTCTTCAGAGGTTACTTTACTAATTAACACAACAAAAAAATTCGGAATAGCAATGTTTGCAGCGAGAATAAAGAGCTTGGCACCATCTAAAACACCTTTAAGATGAATGCTTCTTGTTAAATAAATTACACAACACGAAATGAAGTTTAAATATTTTATTACAGAGATCGAGTTACCTACTTACTTACTTACTCTCACTTCAAAATACAATTTGCCGGACTAGACACGTACACATAATTATTATGTGATAGAAAGCCACTAAATAAACAACCCTAAACCTGTCAAGCTCAACTTATATTTATTTAAGGGTACCCAATAGTTAAGAGCAATTTAACCGAAAATTTAAGGGTTTTGTCCCTAAGTTTTAAGTGTATTATTTAGGGACAAGTACTATATTTTATTTGTAATAGTCGAGTGAACGGAAATTTAATTGCTGATAATAATACAATAGAAGAGGCAGTTTTAGTCATATTGTTCTGTATTTCCAATTAACTCCTAAATCCCTTTTATTTTGCACCAAATTCTAAATCCTTGCTGTAGTAAAAGTAGTACTTTGTTAAGATTAGAAAGAGGCGGGTATCCAGGTGTATACCGTAAGTAAAACAAAAATGTGCTACACGTTATTTATATTGCAGTTTAAGTTTTTTTTTATTTTTGGTGATATTATATGGATGTAATAAACGTATCATAGCAGGAGCTCGCTGGTTTTTCCACAACAAACAGTTGCACCGGGAGTTTGAAATGCCTACAATAAAAGAATTCACCCGAAATAACCAGCTTCACTTTCTTGAGAAAGCGATAGCTTACCCTAACCCTGAGATAGCTAACGCCTTCAGACAAAACGCAAACGTCGAAAATCACTACTTACGACCCTCAGATATACTACAAATAGACTAACAAGAGACTTGACTAAAACTCGACTACCAACATGGACTATATTATGTACTTAGTATATAGGGATAAAGTCGTAGTGCAATTGAGCTACTCCTCTCCAAAAAATAAGCTAAACATGTAAACATCACACACCACTAACACTATTGTAACGCAACACTCCAAAAATAGCCGGAAACTTAGCTTTTAGTTTTTAATTAGACTTAATTAGATTAAGGCAACATAGACCTACACGTTAAAAAATAACCCACAAGTTTTTAAAACTCACATCTCCTATATAATCGTGACATTTTAAAAGGAGAGGTCGCAGACCCAGCTCACAAGGAGCTTTAGTGGATATGCCAACCACTCCGGCTGGAGAACCACCACATATGTGAAGCATTCCGGGTAACTTAACGTGACGCAGACTGCTTCCCTATCCATAAGGCGGATGTCTCCCTTTAAAAAAGAAGATGTGATAATACTAATCCTGCAAGATAATCGAATCATCAAGGTATTTTGAAGTAAGGACGGTTTCGTAAAGTTTTGCGTGGTTTTTGTAAAAGTAAACAAGTTAAAATAGTGTGCGATAATTAACTTTGTTTACTGACAACTTTACGACTTAAAGAAATGCAATGTGAAATCTCTGGCATTTACGCAGCAAATCTTCAAAAAATCACTTTCTCTTATTGCTAAAGAAGTAAAATTTGACAGATAGACTACAAAGCGTACCACAAATAGTTTTAAAATTAACCAAACTACGAAGAAAAACCGCGTAGTAGTTGCTCAAATTGTTCAAAGAATGAAATAACGAAGAAGAATACCAATGAAAACGGAAAATTCGAACGCTCTACTCGATAGTTCCGAGGTGGAAAGAGTTAAGAAAAGAAATAGTAAAAAAATATAGAAAGCAGACCCCAAGACGAACTTCTAAACAAGAAAATATCGCTATGAAACGAACAAAACGACTGTATGCTTTTCTTGGTGAACGTATCTGACAGGAACTTAATAATGGATTATGACCATTTTAAATATGGTTTCCGCGCCCTACTAGGGCTAGAATTCTACAGTGTAGTAAGTAGTAAGAATTTTCTGGATTTTGTAAACAAATAACCGTAGAAAATTTGGAAAGGCGGTAGTTATCTGAAAGATTATCTGCAAATGTGGTATATCCCGTAAAAATTCACATCATTGAATATTTTCAGAAACGGCTGGTCAGAAAGCATACTCAAGAAATTGTGTTTTGGCCAGATTTAGTAACGGCACCATATAATACTATGTTCTCAGAAATATGAATCTGCCTAACACACCTGAACTCTACCCCTTTGACATATATCAGATTGTAGCAAAGAATGGGTTAAAGAAGAAATGAAAACGCCAGTAACCTTTTTCTCGAACTAATGTCGGGACGACAAAAATAGAAGCTTCAATTGTGCAGAAATTAATGTCAAAAATACTGTTTTTAATAAAAAAAATACTACCAACCAAGCTGGTTGTGTTTTCAAAATCACACGTTGAAGTGAATCTTATTGGTCAGTAAGTTTGGCAGGTTTTGTCTCAGGAACACTAATTAATAGCCAGTGTAATCCAAAAATAAAGATTAGGTTGAGAATCATGGGACCTTCATGAACAAGAAAAATCTTTTCACTTGATCCGACCTTAGTCTAGAACGTCGAGTGGGTATGATTAGGTGCGATGTTTTTCGGACTCCTATGTGGATGTGAAGGCTGGGCTCTTGATTGCAGTAAAGAGAAATGGCTCGAAGCTTTCGAAATCTATGTTTATAGAAGGATTCTACGGATATCATGGGTGGATTGAGTAACAAATGTACTTAGTACTTAGGGGAATGAGCAAATTCATAGGACTACCGCTGACTGTAAAGGAAAGAAAAACCAGTTATATCGGTCATGCAATGAGGGGAGGAAAATATGACTTGCTGAGGCTGGTCATCGAAGGAAAAATACAAGGAAGAAGATCGGTTGGAAGACGTCAAAATTCCTGGTTAAAGGACAACCGAAGATGGTTTAATTGCTCATCAATATATTTTTAGAGCTGCAGTTTCCAGGATTATGTTAGCCAATAGGATCGCCAACATTCGCCAGGAGACGGCGAATTAAGAAGAGTAAAAAATATTATTCAATGTGAACTAAATATCCTTAGTATATTTTTAAGTTACTTTAAATATATTAAAATATAAGTGTGTAAAATGTAGATCTGAAGAAGCTGCATCGACAGCGAAACGCGTCATCGCAATTTAAATAAACCAGTGGAAATTGACTAAAAACAGTCTTTTATTATATATAAAATATAAGTTGTTAGGATTTATATTTTCTTTATGTTTCTAGTTATAAAACTCTGGGAAATTTTACGAGACACTCCTTATATATCAGTAACTTTACAAGGTAAGTTGGTATTTAAACATATGACGGCTTGTGAGTTGTCAATTGTCAAATTTAGGTAGCATTATAAGTAAATCTTTATACTTCTATATCTCGCAAGAGGATAAATAAGAAAATATCTATCGTCAAGTTCTAACATCTAATTGAGTGTAACTGTTACTTGTGAAAATTATATTAGCAAAATTATTTCGAATATTACCTTCATATTATTTATTTTTCACTTTCAAGCATTTCCATATTTATAATTTCCAGTTTTAAACTCCAAAAGCACAAAACTGCCGTCCAAGAACCGAATAAAATATTTGTTTTCCAAGCGGGTCTACAGACGATCAAGTAAGTTGGTCCAGCCTGCCTGTCATGCAAGTTGATCAGACGGAAACACTTCTCATCAGTATGCTCCGATTGCTAGTGAAGTGTAGACAACCGAAGCACTATGTTCAATTTCACGGAGCTTGCTGAGCAGTTTCTCATAAGCAATATTTTTCTTTTCACTGTTGCTATATTTCTTGGATTTTATTTTTCACATATCTAGCAAGAATTTATAGAGTTGTACGAAGTCGTTGAAGAAATCCTTATTCCAGTCCTTACCTCCATTGTCTCGTGATGGAACCAGGAATGAATGGATACACGAATGAAAGTAAAGCGAACGAAAAACTAGAAAAACTGAACCTCACAAATTCACGAGATAAATACTGAATGATAATAAAAATTGATAATGATAACAAATTAAAAAGCTGCTCCTATTGGACAAAGCGACAACTACAAGTCGGTGAGTTGATGGTTTGAATGCTGGACAACGTCCCACACAAATTTACTTGTCAAGCCGTAAGTCTTATAAGAACTTTTCTGGCAAATCCGTCTAACTCGTCAGCCATGTTAGACCAACATACTTGATAGTGTATAGCGGCCATAAAAGAACAATATATAATTATGTCACGGAACTCTTTGCTTTTTGTTTCTTTTTTTCTTTAATTTCGATCATGTAAAATAAATCGGATGACCTTGTAATGTAAAAAACGGTTTCAACTGTTATCTTGAGTATCGCCTACGTAAATCAGTAGGAACGTAAAAACAACGCGAATTAGCATTATGACGTAATTATAAACACCATTTTAAAAAAACCTGTTAAATTTGTGGTTTAATATACCAACTACCAAAATAGGAGATGCGACACCTAAAGAAAAATCATTCTAATTAAAACCTTTGAGTAAAAAGTGAGCAGAAAGTCTTACACAAAGAGAACGATATTTTTTTATTTGAGTTAGCCCTCATTATTTTTAGTTTACTTTGATATATCTCTTAGATATAAAACAAACGAATCCAAGGATTACGGAAAGGAAAATCATGAAATAATCACACAACAAAAGGACATTATTTTGAGATTACGTTTCTTATTTCAGAGTTTCGTAAATTTTAATTTTCCGTTCAAGAAAACAATAAAATAGGGAATAGTTTATATAGCAACCATAGAGAAATGAATATTACTTTATCCAGTCAAGGACTATAAGATCAATTACACTGGTCTACGAAATTTTGGCTTTTATTCATCACACAGAAATTTGTAACATATTTTATAATGTTAGGTGGCCTTACATGGCATGCAATAAGAAAATTCGCTGTTGTAGAAAAATGAAATTAAAAGATATTTGTGAAGTTTCAGTTGATTCGAATCACTGGTTCACGAGGAAAAAATTATGAAAGTTGCTGAAAATACATGGATTGTAATGGAGAACTAATTTGATTAATATGTAATTTATCAGGTAATGATAAAAGAATTACATATATAACAATGTCTTTAGAAACTGCACACCAAACGTCATTCTCTTTCACTCTTTAAATTTCTGGCAATAAGCAATAATACTTCATCATGTGCAATGAAAATAACTAATCTGTCGTTATGGCTTATAGACGTGGCAATACAGTAATTGAGAACGCTTTGAGCGTGCGCGACTCGTGTACCGCGAGAGTCTATTTTATTTGAAAATATAATTTCTTATATACTTTGCGTATAAAGATGCAGGAATATAAGGTGATGTTTATAATCCTTTCTTCTTCTTCTTCTTCTTCATTAGCCCTCATCGATCGACTCTTAGATATAGACCTCTCCCATAGTGCTCCATCTATTCCTGTCCTGAGCCACCTAGCACCATTTCCCTCCACCTGTCCTTTTTAGGTCCTCCGACCATCTTTTTTGGGATCTTACCACACTTCTTTTTGTTGTACATGGTCGCCAATAAACAAATTTATTTGTCCATCTGCTGTGTTCTTGTCTTGCTATATGCCCCGCTCATCTCCTTTTTTGGGTTAAAGCTGATCTGGCGATATCAATAAGTCTGTGGTCTTATGTCTTCATTCCTTATCCTATTCCTCAAGCCTACTCCGAGCATCGTACCCTCCATTGCTCTGTGTATAATTTTGAGACGTTGCATGCTTTTGTTGGTGGCCATAGGTCGTTACCGGCATGACGTATGTTTCGTAAACTTTCCGTTTTAAATTTCTAGGGATATGTCTGTTCTTAAGAATGTATGACATTTTTCCAGAGGTAGTTCAGGCTAAGCGAATCATGTGTGTAATTTCTGCTGTTTGATTATCTTTCCCATTCCTTAGCCCATATCCTAAATATATGTCTCGCTAACGTTTTCAATATCGGTCTTATTAATTTTAATTTGAATAATATCTTCGCTCTGGATTTTTTGTTTTTGCCATATTCATTTGGTATCGATGCATTTGAAAACTGTACTAGCATATCATGAAGTTCGTCTGGGCTCCTACTTACGACAACAATATCGTCATCGAATCGCTCATAAGCGAGAGGAATAAACATCGACGGTACATGCCTGAGTCATAACTCAGGCATATACCGTCGATGTTTATTCCTCTTTCTTGTCATCTTAGAGTTTTGAACATGTGTTCTAAGACCAGAGTAAATAATTTGGGGGATTGTTGAATACTACGTTGCATTTTGATACTGCCAATTGTAGTATTTTCATCTATTAGTACATTTGTGAAGTTGCGTTGTTACAGATGTACTTAATTAAGTTGGTATATTTGGAGTCTATACGTGATGATTGTAATATATATCACTGTAGTTGTTGATGATTATTGTATAGAAGTAAATATGTGGTTATTACAAAATAATGACAATATAAATAACTTTGGTAAAAATTGAAAAACTGAGAAAAACTTATTTCTTTAATGAAAATTTAATATTTACTAATATCTAATAAAACTGTATGATAACAATGAGCAGTAAAATATTTAATAGATTTAAGATAATAGTGTAATAAGTACATATATTGGGTAATGCTGCGCATAAGCAGCTCCAAAAATAAGATTCATTTATTTCTTACGTTTTTCCTTACATTCTGCTAAACAAAATTTTTTTGATGTTAAGATACACCGAATTGAACCAAATATTCGTTATATCTTACCATTGTGTTCCGTAAGTACCGGAATAAGTACTAGAAATTCTGTTCCCTTGTTTGTCGATCCTAGCCCAACTGATAAGTCGTGATACGGCAAAATGCGTCTCGGGATGGATGTACGAATAAGAAAACAGTGAGTAGACTGCTGAAATATGCGTTTTTGTCTATTTTCCGTTATTTTACAATAAACCACATAAATTTTTTAAGTTTATATATAAATAGTTCTTCTCTTCTCACACTATTCATGACTACAATGTCAACTTTAAAAAAATAATCTGCCATCACAAAAGTTTTAAAAATTTGAATTTGCTGTATAGACAGCAATTAGGCCAACCTTAATATTTCATACGTCTATATTGCAATGTTGCTACGTTTATTATGTATAGTACATGTGCTGTAATAATTTTTTTTAATAAATAATTAATATATTAGATGTATTCCCTAACAATGATAATTAAACGTAGAATCAACAAAAACGATGGTTATTTGACATTCTAATATAAGAAATGCATTTATATAATTTAACTTTTCAAGATATGTAATGTTCTTCGCTATCCATGTGTTGAGCATAAGCTTGCCCGTCACCCCGCAACGTACTGGCCGAACCTCCTTGACAGTAACTTCAAAAATATTGTACCACGTAATATTTTTTGTTAATTGAAATTTTATTTTTATCGTTTAGAGCGTAAAAAATTAAATTTGAGCTGGACCCAGCTTCATTTAGAGCAGGGGTGCTCAAACGGTCGATCGCGAACGACAAGTCGATCGCGAGTGCTTTCTGAGTCGATCTCGAGAGAAAAATTCCGATATAGAACAACTCACAGATTTTGTTTTAGGTAACTAAAACAAAATGTAATGAATAAACTACCAAAATTTATTCGATCCACAATTATGCCAGAATAACCCCCTCATCACTTTCTTTTATTGTAATAACCCCCTGCTAGCGGCAAAATGCGGCTTTATCAAAGGAACGCGCGGTACTTGTCAAAGAAAAGCCGCGTTTTTGATTCCCGCCGATTTTTCTAGAAACTTCGAGCGGCGTGTTTGACGGGAACATTCAAGACTTCGTTAGCGCCGATATAAATGTTGCGCCTGCAGGAATAGGAGTCAGTCTGAGTTGTAACTTGAAGGCGATACATCGATACAAAGTTTATTAATAAATAGTCCAAAATGAGTGCGCCGAAGAAAAGTAAAACTTATCGTTTTAATAACGATTGGGAGGAAGAATTTTTCTTTTGTATGGTAAAGGATAAGTGCATTTGTCTCATTTGCCGTGCGTCAGTTGCAATACCTAAGCGTGGGAACTTAGAGAGGCATCATAAAACGGTTCATAAAAACTATGAAAAGGATTTTCCGTCACAGAGTGAATTAAGAAAACGAAAAGTACGTGATTTGATAACTTGTTTGAAAAAAGAACAAACCATGTTCACAAGACCAGCCAAACAATCAAAAGCTGCAACCATCGCGTCATTTAAAATATCTCATATATTGGCGAAACACAAGAAACCATTTGATGATGGATTGGTTGTGAAGGAAGCATTTATTGAAGCGGGTGAGACTTTATTTGGAGATTTTAAAAATAAAACAGAGATTATGTCTGCTATTAGAGAATTTCAGTTATCTCGTCCGACTGTCACAAGGCGTGTTGAAGTCATGAGTCAGGACATGGCAGATAAACTAAAACATGATATCATGGAATGTACATAACTTCTTTACAGTTCGACAAATCCACCGATATGACAGACACTGCCCAGCTGTGTATTTTTATTCGAATGGTATTCAATGACATGTCGGTTAAGGAAGAGTTTTTGACAATGATTCCTCTGAAAGGAAAGACCCGTGGCGAAGATATATATGACGTTTTCTTCAATTTTGTAACAAACTACAAGCTACCAATATATAAACTAGTGTGCATTACAACCGATGGAGCACCAGCAATGACTGGAAACAAAAACGGTTTTGTGGCATTGTGTCGAGCTAATGATGATTTCCCTTCATTTTTCTCCTTCCATTGCATTATACATCAACAAGTTTTGTGTTCAAAAGTTCTGAACATGGAGGAAATTATGGGCATTGCAATAAAAATTGTGAATTCTATCCGTGCACGTAGCTTGCAACGACGGCTCTTTAAATTGCAGTTGGAAGATAGTGAGTCAGCTGAACACACTGATTTAGTTCTTCACACGGACTTCAGGTGGTTGAGTCGCGGAAAATTCCTAGAAAGGTTTCAAGAATTATTGCCCGAAATAACAGCTTTTCTGGACGAAAGAGGTGATGACACTCAGATGCTGAAAAACGGAAAATGGCTGACTGATTTGGCATTTTTGACAGACATCACAATGCATTTAAACACCATTAATTTGGAGCTTCAAGGTGAAGGAAAAACTATTATTGTGATGATTAGCGCAATAAACGCATACAAAAGTAAATTGCAACTTATGATAGATCAACTGAAAAGAAAGGATCTGAAAATTTTTCCGTCTTTGAAAGCAAGGATTCCTCAGTTGAATTATGATATTTATGAGGCAGAATTATCAAATATTTTAGGCCAATTCGAAATACGTTTTTATGATTTCAGTAAATTGGCAAATATTGCATCATTTATGAGTTATCCTTTTTCATGTAAAAACATTGACTCATGTTCTGTTGAAAATGAGTTAGTGCAGATTATATCAGATATACACCTCAAAGCCGCAGCATCTGATACAAAATTCTGTTGTTTTATATCTGAAGATAAATATCCGAATCTAAGGCAAATCGCCTTTCAACTGACGGCAATGTTTGGGTCAACTTACTTGTGCGAGTCTGCATTTTCTGAAATGAAGATAATTAAGTCAAAATATCGCAATCGACTAACTGACGAACATATGTCATCATGCTTGCGATTAGCACTCGGTAATTACGTACCATCTTATGAAAAGTATGCTGAGGACATGCAGTGCCACGCTTCAACATCCAAAGTCACTGTTCAGTTTAGACACTAGAACTCGTTTGTTTTGTAAGAACCAATAAACTCGCAATTTTGAATAATTATGAGTTTTTTCATTGACATTTTAGAGCAGACCTACACTTACCTTGACTAAAAAAATGCATATTGTGCGGAAAACTAATATCTATGCCACGATACACCCTACCTAGACGACAATCCTGCATCACACTTACTTGCAGCCTCTCAGAGTCGATCGATCGTAGTCTAACAATATTGAGGTAGATCGCCAGCAGTTCAAGTTTGAGCACCCCTGATTTAGAGGATTTAGATTTTGTTAAAAAATGTTGTCCTTCAAAAATTCCCGTATATGAGCACATATTCATAAGTTGGACCGCTCAATTTTATCATCTTAATTCTTTGATTCCTATAAATATTGAAAACGTTAGTCTAAGTGGCACAGGCAAGTCATCAATATGAGGGACTGGCCTTTTTGCAGATAGTAGGTCTGGATATTTAGTGGCGTGTTTCAACTTATTAGTTATACCCTTTATATTAATTAAGTAAAAGTAACCAACATTTACGTGATATTAACGTTTTATCCAAACCAATGGTCTAACATACGTTACACCGCAGACGTGTGGAACTGACGATGTGTTCTATTGACTAACAAGGAAATCGAATTAGTCAAGATAGCACTTGTTAAATAAAGATGTAAAATTTCGTGGTTGATTTTGAAAAGTTAGTACCCCACACTTCAAGTAATAAGTACTATCTGGTTAATTCAAATAGTTTCGCGACGTAATTACAGAGTTTTAAATTATAATCATAAAAAAAAATATTTCTGAAAGATAAACTCATCTACATATAAACTATTAATTTCCGATCACTCTTTTGTGGTGGAGTTCTTGATCACTGTTCGGTGCATCCTTTTCAGCGTCCACTTATTTCAGAATATTTTCTTTAGATTGTCTCAGAGAACGGACAATGATACTATAAAAAAATTTGAGATGTTTGAATCAGCATCAAATTAGTAACTTTTTGAAAAATTAGTTTATTAGGAAAAATTTCTCGCATGCTTGGCAAAAATTTAGTTAAAGAATATGGGTTTTCACCGTCTTGCTGAAATTTTATACGAGGCATGTTTTTTAAGTAAGTACCGTTTTGCGATTCCGCCACCGCAGCGATACGGTCGGCGTTCCGCGCATGCGCGCTGGTAACCTACATCTCATGTCTACGCACTGACGCCATTACAGTCTGATTCTTCATTGTATACGTTGTTTACTGAGTGTTTAAGATGCCTCCGACAATCGTGAGTCCCGCCGATTGTGAAGTACGGGCTGTTATACGATTTCTTAGTGCTAAAGGCGTAACCGATCGATATTCATCGTGAGATCTGTGAAGTTTACGGGACAAAACATTATGAGTGATGGAATGGTAAGGAAATGGGTGAGAGCATTTAAAGATGGCCGCACAAATGTGCATGATGAAGAACGGAGTGGGCGTCCTTCGGTCGTTAATGAAGATTTGGTGCAGAAAGTGGACGAAAAGGTGAGAGAAAACAGACGCTTTACAATTTCATCATTGTGCGACTGCTTTCCTCAATATTCTCGTAGTGTTTTGTATCGCATTGTGACCGAGAACTTGAATTACCGGAAATTGTGTTCACGTTGGATTCCAAAAATGTTGACGGATTTGCACAAAACCCAACGTTTAGGCAGTGCATTGACTTTCCTTGAGCGGTACCACAATGAAGGTGAACATTTTTTAGACCAAATTGTTACTGGTGACGAAACATGGGTGGCCTACGTCACACCAGAATCGAAACAACAATCCATGGAATGGCGACATTCATCATCACCCAAAAAAGTGAAGTTTAAGCAAACAATTTCTGCCCGCAAAATCATGTGCACAGTTTTTTGGGACAGAAAAGGAGTATTGCTAGTGGAGTTTCTGCCTCGTAATGAGACAATCAATGCAGCGTCTTATTGTGAGACATTGAACAATCTGCGTCGTGCAATCCAGAACAAAAGACGTGGCAAGTTGAGTAAGGGTATCGTTTTGCTGCATGACAATGCCCGTCCACATGTGGCTAATCGGACCAAAGATCTCATCAAATCTTTTAAATGGGAAACTCTAGATCATCCTCCATACAGCCCTGATCTGGCGCCCAGCGACTACCATTTGTTCCTGCACTTGAAGAAGCACCTGGGTGGTCAGCGTCTTCAAGACGATAACGAAGTCAAAACATTTGTGATACGGTGACAAGTCAGGCGGCAGAATTTTATGAGGAGGGTATTCAAAAAACTGGTGCCACGTTATATGGTATCTTGTTTCCTATGCTTCAAATGATGTTTGAAGTTAATACAAAACTTGTAGAGCATCAGATTCTCTACAAATTTGATCTAAAGTGTATTATTATATATTATATAATTAACTATTACTCGAGATAGAGAGCGAAGAATGAGAAGCGCCCATCCGTATATACGATAACGCTATATCAACTGTGGAATCAAATGCATAGCGCAGTTTATAAAATTAATTATTTACAAATATTATAATTATTAAGAAACTTGAATTATTTATTTATTTATAATTGATATTTATAAATATTATTCATAAATAAGACATCCGTATGATAATATTTAGTTAATTTATAAAAATAATAAGATATTGAAATGAAATAGTTTAGATACATTGAAATTATATTTTTATTTATCATAAGTTTATCGTAAACCTGTTACAATTTATTTAAGTTAAAACGTAATGTTTTTTTTACTTTGATTATCAATAGCAGGCATGAAGCTTAATATTCCTTTTGTTCGTCGTCGTCTTCCTCTTCTGGTCGCCCAAATTGAATTTCCAGACTGTTATCATCATCCTCGTTGTCCGTCATATTTGGCTCTATAGCCTCAAGGACCTCAGATACATATTCGCTTTCTTCATAACTTATCATCTCTTTCACCTACAAGTGCAGCAGTTCCACAGCATATCTACTGTGTTTACTACCAGATCCAAACTTGGTAAGGGAAAGATTTAGAACCCGAGGAATGGGGGTGGATATTACCATATGAACCCTTGGAACATTATGGCCACCAGCACTAGAAGAACTACTCAGTACGATCTTGTGCAACTCCAAGAAAGATTGTGGGGCGAACTGTGGATGAAGAAAAGAAGAGTTACAATTCTCAGTTCGTGGCCAGTGTAACGGACCAGCATACCTCAACGCTTCATATCCAAATGATCTTCGCTTCAAACATCAGTCAAAGCATAGGAAACCAGATATTTGCAAATAACATTTTCGCTACGTTTGACCCTGAATATCGCCTTGACTCACCGGCAGGAGATTCTATGAGACTTTTGAGTTAACTTTTAGAATGTCAAATCAAAGATTTATGCAAATTTTCAGCGTCATTCCGAGGTTGAATCCCTATTTGACTGGACAAAAAGTGTTTGTTGCTTTACTTCTATAAAGGCAATTCTGCTTATTAATTGACATGGGTCAATTTTGAATGGTGTGATTAATAAAATTGATACTGAGCAGTATTAGTGGGCTTCGATTTTTTCACCAGCTGTCTCTTGTAGGAGACAAACTCGTGGAAACATTTACGTTACTTGATCGTTTCCATATTGATACGTCGGGATTATCGCCAACTAGAATATACTCCAGGTTTATATCGGTTCTGGATATTCTTTAGGTTTGCTTACGGTCTTGCTTGAGTTTTCAAACTTCTGCACCATTCTTTTAATGACATAAATATTAGACACCTCATTAACGCTTTGTTAAGTTAATAAACCCGAGATTTTCTCTGAGCGAGAAACGAAAATTTATTGTTCTTGTAATAGTCTCGACTACCAGAAGGGACACCTTTCTAAAAATCCAAATTCTCAAGAGTGTTACGTTGAGCGCTTCCTATTGGATATTTTTGTCCATTGCGTTCGTACAATCAGCCTCGCAAATTTAAAATTATTTTTGGAACAGTCCATCTTCAACACAAAACTCAAAGAAATCAGTAACGAAACCAACATTAAAAAAACAGTAGCTTATAATTAACAATTTAAATTTTTGTGATGGTGAAATACGAATAAAAGACCTAGATACCTTTTCTGCAACGTTACAATCACAGAAATGCTCAAAGAAACGTGGTAAGGCCTCCAAGTTTCCGACCCAAACAAGCTAAAACAAGCCCAAATACATCTAATTTTGGTATTCTCCTATTCTATATTTTGTTGCGCTGCTGTTACTGAATATTTTTGAATGTTTAAACTCGAGTATCGTGTGGTTATTAACTTTTTTACGAAAAGTCAAGTAGAATAAAAAGACGCTTAGGTGCTGTGCATAGCGAATCATCCCAGTCAAATTCGACAATTAAAGAATGGACTAAGCAGTTTCGGCTAGAGAAATATTCTTTAGAAGATTATACTCGACAAGGCAGATCTGTAGAACAACTCACACCCAGAAGCAATTACGCTGGTGTAAGAAGAAATACTGAAGACGATTAAAAACTAAATTATTTTCAGCAAGTTTTCGAAAACAAAGGTGCTTTGAATTCCACCAATCTCGGCATAAACAAGGTGAATTCAAGTCGGGTCCCCAAACTTTTGATTATTCTCCAGAAATAATGACCTGTGAAATGTTGTACTTAATTTTTAGCACTCTGTCAGAGGCAAGAAAAAGATGTAACTAACTCAGTTATGACAGAAGAAGTAAACTGGTTCTGTACAATTCCGGTATTCTCCTGTTCTATATTTTGTTGCGCTGCTAAACATTTTCAAATGTTTAAACTGGAATATCGTGCAAATATTAAATTTTTGACGAAAGGCCAAGTAAAAATCAAAAGGCGCTTAGATGCTGTACATGTCGAATCATCCCAGTCAAATTCAATGATTAAAGAATGGGCTTAGCAGTTTCGACTAGAGAAATCTTCCATAGAAGATGATGCTCGTCAAGACAAACCTGTAGGACAACTTACCCCTGAAATAATTACGCTGGTTGAAGAAGAAATGCTGAAGACGATTAAAAACTAAATTATTTTCAACAATTTTTCGAAAACCAAGGAACTTCAAATTCCACTAATCTCGCTGTAAATAAAGTGAATCCAAATCGGGTCCCCAAACTTTTGATTGTTCTCTAAAAATAATGACCTGTGGAATATTGTACTAAATTTTTAGCATTCTGTCATAGGCAAGAAAAAGTTGTAACTGACTCAGTTGTGACAGGAGAAGCCACCTGATTCTATACCATGATCCTCCGTCTGAACGGGAATCTATAGAGTAGTGTCGTCCTGAGTCCCCACGGCAAATAAACGAAAAAGTGACGAAATCACTAAAAGAGATGATGGCCACCATCTCTTTGATTCTCATCTTTGGCGTTGAAAACCCAATACTACAGATACTGGTGCGCAAATTGAGGGTTGCCATACTGTATGTAATACGTCACAAAAAGCTGTCCAGAGAAATGAGATAATTACACGACAATAAGCCAATGCAGTTCATTTGACGACTGCTACTAGTTTCCAGGAATTAAATCACACAGCTCACAGCCTCGAAGTAGCCCTAACAATCATTTTTATTCTCTAAATTAAAGTGATATCTTAGTAGGAAAAAATCTACAAGTGATGAAGAGGTTATTAGGGTAGAGTAGTTATTGATTTTTTTAAATATAATATAATAAAGATTCAAATTATTATTTTGTTGATACTCTCCTCCTTTCACCCTCGAGAGGGTGTGGTGACTCTGTGCTCAATAAATGGATTGAATTATCATCTGTCACTGTTCTCGATTCTGTGCGTGCTCTGATAATTCATGCAGTGACTTCCCGTTAACTGTTTCATCTGATCCACCCAACGTGATGGTGATCTACCCCTTCAGAGCTTGCCTTCAACCTTTCCCTGTATGATCAGTGATTCCAGTCTTCTGCTGAGGTGACCGAAATACTTTAAGTATGTCTGGATTATAAGCAAGTTTAGTCTTTTAGTAACTTTTAGTTCTTGTAAAATATACTAGTTAGTTCGATGTTCCATCTACGATATCCTGAGAATTCGACGATATACTCGCATCTCAAATGCAGCAATTTTCTATCAGCTTTCTTTATCGTCCATGTTTTCGATGTATATGTTTCAATCGGAAATATAAGCGTTCTTGCGAGCCTTAACTTATTCGATCGCGAGATGCTTGAATCTTTCCATATTCTGACTAATTTTATGGTTGCAGAGCGAGCATTTGAGAGTCTCTTACATACTTGTGTGACACTGGCCGGTATTGGTACCTAGAGGTCCAAGGCATTGATAAGAATCTACGATTTCATACCTCAGTAGATGTTAAGTTTGATTATCATTCGTTCTACTAATGATCATTATTTTTGTTTTTTGTTGTTTATTTCCAGTCCGTAGTTTTTACTGATCCTTTTCAGTCTTTCAATAATGACCTCTAATTCACTTCCATTTGCCGCTATAATCAAGGTGTCATCTGCATAGCGCAAGTTCTATATGCATTTTACGGCAACACCATCATTCCAGTTATTAAAAACTTCGCGCATTATGTACTCCTTATAAATGTTGAAGAGTAGTGGAGAAAGAATGCGTCCTTGTCGGACACCAGTTTTCGTGGTGAAGCTTGATAAGTGTAGCGGAATTCCCATTTCTTTCAAAATCGACCATAGTTTGGGCCATCTCACCTTGTCAAACGCTTTCTGATGTCGATGAAGCACAGACAAATTTTGACGTTATATTCTCTTCCTTTTTTTATCAATTGACGCACCTTCAAAATTTGCTCCCGTGTTCACTTTCCTGGTATAAATCCCCTTTGTTCTTCTGATATTTGTGGCAATAAATAAGACTTGAGAAGCTGATTTATTTATTGGTATAGAAATGTTAATTAAAAAAATTATCGTTCCATTTTTATTCCAGAAACTCTTAAACCTTACTACGTATGTAGATATCTGGACGAATTTACCAATAGTATAAAATAAAATTTACGTTATTCATATATAAATTCTGGAATCGGTCCTGTATTGTCAAAGCTATCAAACTGATATTTTTTTTAATCTTAAGAAATTGTTTAGAATACTGCCAATAATTATACAAGGTTAAAGAAAATCCAGTAGATTACGTCTTGAATATTAACTTTTGAAGGAGATAAAATATTTAAGAATAAGGTATTTAATCTACCTGAAATTAGATGTGTAACTTAGTGCAATTTAGCCATTAATTAAATGTAAATACGGTTAATCGCTTGTACCGACAAAATTCGGTTTTATTTGGCAGCTGGCATGGCTTTCGGTTAATTATATTTACATTTCTCCTGTAAACATTTCATTTCTGCAGTTATTGATTGACTAAATTCGAAGTTTGGTTAAAATCTACATGAGTAATTGAAACATTAAAATGACTTATCCAAATAATGAATATTTTGTTAAATAGTAAGCGCACAATTTATTAATTAGTCAAATAGTAATTATCCGATTCACTATTTGTTATGTAAAAGATTTATTTATGTCTGATGAGTAATTATAAAAAAAGTTGCTGCGTTACTTAGTTAACTACAAAAAATTAAAAACCCTGCAGTTTTCTAAATCCAATAACATTAGTGTACTGATTAGTAATGTCCGACTGAAGCTTCGGCTTCGACCACCTACGGCCAAAAAAAAGCACGTTCGGCCACACATTCGGCTTGCGCCAAAAACCAGCCGTCAAAAAGACGAAAACTAACGAACTATTACAAATGACATCAGCGCAGCGCGCCCGAGAGTCGCGCGCTAGAAATGGTGGCTGAGAAGTTGGATCGGCCGGCGCGAGCGACACAAACAAAACAAAGAAGTTTGTGCACGCACTTATAAATTTCTATACAGTGTTTTGGTGATTATTGTTGTGTAAGAAAGAGTAAGAGTTTGACATTAAAACGTAAGTATGTTTTTCAATAATATTTAAATTACCACAAAAGTTATTTTCTTCAAAGAATTTAGGTTACTTTACTATGGTAACATAATGTAATAAAATAGATATTTTTCATTGATTCTAGGTATTAGACATTAGAAAATGCCACCTTTGGGACCAAAACCTTTTTGGGAATATTTTAAAAAGAATGACGCCATAGCAACTCTCAAAATATACCGGAAATCGTTGTCCCTCGACAGTTCTCTGCCAAAAAATCAGACGATAAAAAATATTGGCAAAAATTCATAAAAATGAATGGTAAGTCTATTGTGAAGCCAGTGTTAAAAACTACAGTTCGATAAAATTTTAAAAAATCAGAGATCGTGAATGCCAAGATATGAAAAAGGAATGTAAACAATCTACTTTATCAGATATAATTAAAAAAAAAAAGTAGCTCCACCATGACCCGAAAAATGGACCTTATCTTCGTAGACATGCTTCCGTACAACCTCGTTCAAGGGGAATCATCTCGCAGATTTAATTTTACTGCTCCTCAAGCTCCACCAAGGTAAAAACAAAAATCCGAGTAATATTTTAAAATGTCTTTATTGCCAACTATGTACGAGAAAGTAAAAAAAAAGTTACACAACTTTTAGAAAATGCTGAATGGATCAGTTTTACCACGGACATAAAGAGTCAAAAATGAGAACATTTCGTTGTAGGTTCTAAAAGGGAAAAAGTTATACTAGCAGCTAGTGTCATGGAAGAAGATCATACAGGACAATATATTATACAAAAAATCGCAGAAACTGAACTGAATACAATATAAAAGAAAAGATACATATAGCTATTCGTGATAATTATTATATGAACGAAGCCATGCGTTGTGGACACTTCGTTTCTATTGGTTGGATGACTCAGGCCGTGATTCACAATGTAATTTTCAAAGGTACTGCTATAATGACGATAGTGAAAAAGTGTCGCAAAATTATAAAACATTTCAAGAAGAGTGAATAAGCTACTCGACATCTTAATTTTCAAGAAATATGTGACTTACCTAACACCTGCGATCAAATAAACCTCATCTCTATGTGAAACCAAGGTCAGTCCATGGACCAGCACAGTCATCTATCTTTATCCTGGGTACGACTTCTATTCCCGATTTAGGCGTAACTTTGAAATCTGGCTTTTTGTCAGAAATGACCTCTCTTGCCAACGAGAAGAGGCTCTGGAGTTCCCAAACTTTGATGATATGTGGTTAAAAATAACGACTCAACAAACCACGAGGTTCATCTATATCCTGTATCGACCACCAAGTGATACCAATTTTCGAACACTTTTCGCTTCTCTTGCAGACACCATCGATCATTTACAAATTAACTATCCAAGTGCCGAAATTTCCATCCTGGGCGACTTTAATATCCACAATATCAACTGGCTTAAATACCGACGAACAAGGTCGTGAAGCTGAATCATTTTCAATCAGTTGTAGCTTCACTCAGCTTATTAACGAACCAACACGGTTTCCTGATCGAGATGGGGAGTTCGTCAGTCTTCTTGATCTGTTTTTAACCACCAATCCGGAGGTTTACACGGTCACCGTAATTCCGCCGTTAGGCCTAAGCCGCGTAAGATTTGGCACTAAAAATCTGCTAAATGGGAAGATCTTATGGAATATTTTCGAACTTTCCCCTGGATGGACGTTTGTTTTAGATCCGACAATCCATCTGACTGCGTCAGGGAGGTCTCCGATGTTATTTTGGCTAGTATGGAAGCTTACATTCCTTTTTCGAAGAAATGCCCCTCCAACGGCAAGCCTTGGTTTCACCGAAAATGCAAAGAAGCTGTTGCTTCTAAATATATTGCCAGACGATATTACGCTTATCTCTTCATTCACTTTGAACGCTCGGACATCGGCTGCTCAGGCGAATATCTGCAGACAGCAGGAGGTCGTTCAACTTAACAAAGACCTGGAAGAAATTCTATTTTGGGGTGACAGTAACCAAATTGAATTTAACTCTACAAAAACCCAGGCGGCAGTTTTTTCTAAAAAAGTTAACGTTGCTGAACCCGACATAGTTATGTCGGAGCACTCCGTTCCCCTAACATTGGCGCTCAATTAGTTTGGGAGCAAATATGTCCTGGCATGAACATGTGGCAGGCATAGCAAGGAGAGCTTCTCAAAAGTTAGGAATATTATTACGAACCAGAAAGCTTTACACTCCACAACAACTGTTAATTCTTTACAAAGCTCAAATTCGACCAGCTATGGAATAGTGCTCCCATATTTGGGGCTCCGCTCCCAAACATACACAGCATTTGTTGAATTCTGTTCAGAGAAGAGCTGTTCGTCTGATTGGAGACCCGGAACGGACCGGCGGCCTTGATTCGCTGGAACATCGAAGAACGGTTGGCGACTTGAGTCTGTTCTACAAGTATTTTCTGTTCTACAAGTGTTTTCATGGAAAGTGTTCGAAGGATGTAGCCCGCTTAATTCCTCCCAAAGCGGTACATGTTAGAAATACACGTCGCGCTGGTGCTTCACATCCGTATGAGGTTCAGCTTGTTACTCCGCGTACAACGTCTTTTATATGGAGAACATCATCCCTTTGGAATAATTTGCCCAGCGCTGTGTTTCCCACCGAATACAATTTACAACCATTCAAGAACAACGTGAATTGCTTTTTCCGCACATATACCGCTCCTGGAGCGCTTTAGGGACTTCCCTGCCACACGTGTGCTAAACCCATAAAAAAAAATAAAATAAAAAATAAATACTCTTTAATACGAGAAGTCGAAACTCGTTGGAATAGCACCTACTTGATGTTCGAGAGACTAGTAGAATAGAAAATTGCAGTCAATCTGAATATGGCAGAACGTGGTGGAAGTGAAGTACCAACTGCAGAAGGATGGGCACAAATACGTGATTGTATAACCGTACTGAAATGTTTTTATCAAGCCACAATTGATATTTCTAGTGATTTGTCATCAGTATCTTTAACTATACCATTAATTGCCATGTTAAATTCAAAACTTGCTCATAAGGATCAAAACTCGGAGGTATAAAGTTGCTGAAAAGCCACATATTTGACTAGCGACGAAACTGCAAATTCAAAGACTGAAATGTTGACGTTTCTGCATCAAAATTGTGCACTAACATATCGAACAGATCATATAAATGTGGATGTTGAAGAACCTGGACCACAACATCAGATCCCGCTCGGAGAAATAAATCCCTAAAAACGATTTGTGGGATTCCCATGATCAAATGCCTTCAACTGTGAGTGAATTAGAAGATTTAGACAACTATAATCTGCCGTATGAAGAACTTTTGCTGCGGAGAATCGCTGACAGTTTTCAGTCCATATATCTATTTATGACCGATAGTAACCAAATATTTTTCATTTCCTCCCATCAGTGTTTCTAGTGTGCTGCAGGTCAACTCTATGACTATAGAAGAACTTTTTTTTTATTTCCCCAGCGAAAATGTCGATAATCTTAAATTTAAAGTGTATGACATTAGGCTGTTTGACCCTGATTATTAGGTCTAATTTTTTTTAAGTACTTGTTGTTTATGGTTAATTTCATAATGTTTCTTATGTAATAATCATTTTTTCCTAGATTTTAAGATCATGTTACGACACTGTTTTTCTCCCTATAATTTATATTTTTTTTCCCATTTTTATATTTATTGCAGTGATTTCAACTTTTGAGCAGTGTAGCTTAAAACAGTGTTTTAAATTTTTGAGCAGTTTAGTTTAAATTTTACAGTGTGCATTGCGAGTTGACTATCGGACTCTTTAATTTGCATTGAAGTGTCTGATTGGCTATAGATTTGTATCCGGGAAAGAAGCCATTTTAAAGACGTTACTTCAGGGAAGGGAGAAAAATATTTAAGCGTGCGGATGGCTTGTTTATGGCATTTTTCTAGCCGAGTTGTAGTAACGGTTTTTTCCATCATATAGCCGCAGTGGGCTTTTTAGATCATCAAGCCGCAGTAGGCGTTGCCGTAGTAGTTTATTAGTGATGTGGTAGTGCAGAGACGGTTTTTAGTTTTGAAGTTCAAGGCCTTTTCCTTGAAATATCCTGCTCATTCCCAGACATTTCGGGTCAAGAAGTGTTTAGCAGCCTAAAATGAACTGGGGTAGCAAAGGTTGAGACAATATGGTTATGAAGATCTCACCGGGACAAGCCTCAAAACTAATAGAAAAACCGTAAGTCATAAGCACATCGATCCATAGATCTTGCTTCCTGCTGACGAGTGCGTTTACATCGTCTATTCACCACGTGTAACTCGTGAAATTAATTCCACGAACTTTTAACATCGTGTTTAGCTAAACCTTTAATTAGAATCATGATTTAAAGACTCTATATAATCGTACCATCTACTAGATTAAGGAATTTTATTTAGTAGTAGTAATTTAAAAGTGTAGCGAAGTTAGGACTTTTAATTTTGTCATTAATAAATCCTTTTCTTTATTTAAATCTAGCGTTTCACTAAATCACCTGTTTTATCTTTCAAGACGCAACGGTTGTACCATATTAAAAAATTTTTTTCAACTACTATATAGCCCTTCAATATTTTTTAATTTTTTTAAAGTAAAGTTGAATGGTGCCCAATTCTGTACAACCAAAATTTTAAACAACTATAGAGACTATTTTCAAAAGACTTACAAAAATTATCCCTTATCCATATTTATCTACCAAAAGACTGAACTAGTTTATGTGTAATTTCTTTAGTTCTTTCAGTACTCAATCCATTCTCAGAAAATATGATATACATAAGGGGCAAATAACGACTTATATTTAATAAATATAATATTTATTAAAAGCAAAGAAGTTAAGACGTTTCAAAATTGCGGGCGTTATTAAAAGGTTACAAAATTGCACCCAACGGGAAGGCATATCTATTAAGACCCAACACTTATGTTTAGGATATTTTTGTTTATCTAGGTACAAAATTGTTTATCTATATCTTCAAAAACTAGGGCTAAATAAAAAATAATGTGTTGTTAATTGACTATAGCTTTAAATTAAATGACTAATAATTTCATATGTAAGACTAAGTTAAACTGCAAGATATATTATTTAAAAGACTGTAGAATATTTTATGTTAAATAAGATGTTTGAAGTTTGTTTTTATTATGTTAAATAAAAATGACAGTATTATTATTATATATAAGCTGACGTAACACAAAAATAGTGTGTGATTGACCAAAGCTATAACTCTAAATACTGTTAAATTTTCTTATAATTTTTTTTTATTGTTACTAAATAATATCATTTACTTTAGCTAAATTGCATTGTTCAAAACTTGGTTTAGTACTATGGTACTGTTATTTTTCATTTCAATAAATAAGTATAAATAAAATTGAGTTTTTTTTAAAAAAAAGCGTGATTTATTTATTTACACGACCTATAAATTCACATTTATTATCAACACTACATAAAACACATAAAACAAAATAAGAGTATAGATTTTGCATTGTTATGTATACCTTTATGTCATTGTTCTAAGTATGACTGAATCTTCGGCCAAAGGTCATGCCAGAAGCCGAACCACAAACTGACCTTCGGTCGGACACTACTGATTAGGTACATTTGGTTTAAATTTTTAAGTTTTAGGTATTTAATTTTGATCACAATTTAAAATAGTCTATAACTGCTGCACCTAACTAGAACTATAGATTCAAATATACCTTGATTCCCCAACTGCTTAAAAACTGTATATGGATTTAAATGGACTTGATATTTAGTAGGTAGTTTAGACACGCAATTGCTTTGTTTGTTTCGTTACTTCTTTCTTCCTAATGAATTTATTATTTATTGTCCAGTAAAGTTTGTTCGTTTTTTCAATAGTTTCATTAATTTCTTTGTCTTGTTTTCCAGTTTCATCCATTATCACTCCCAAATAGTTATACTGTTCCACTTGTTGTATTTTATTCCCTTCTATGTAAATGTTCGTTTGTTGGTTTTTCATTGTCATTATTTTTGTTCTATCGTAAACACATTTTATAAATTATTTCTCCCAGTTATCAAAAAAACAAAAGAATATTTCTAGTTATGATCAAAGCAAAATAAATTTACCTCAGTTAAGCTACCTAGAGAAAAAAAATTAAACGTGTTCAGGGAGATAAATAAAATATTTAAACAAAATGTATATATATATATACATATATATATATATATATATATATATATATATATATATATATATATATATATATATATATATATATATATATATATATATATATATATATATATATATATATATATATATATATATATATATATATATATATATGTATATATAATTCTTAATCATTTTTTGCAGAACCAACAAGTACCCAAAGTAATAGTAATGGGCTCAAGTACTGCTTCCGAAAATACCATCAATACTTCTACAGATAGCTCAAATACAATCGTCACAACTGTCACGGCAACAGATGGTGAACTTACCGAAGATAGTATAGATACAGCAGAACAGATGGATATATTTTCATCTGAAAATATTGTAGATCTCAAATGCAATCCAATCTTACAGCCAGTGCCTGCGTCGCCTAAAACACCTGCAACTGCAAAACAGACACCACCAACATGCAAGCACGAAACTAGGTTTACTTTTGATGATGTAGAGTCTTCCAAAGGTAAGTTATATGAAATTTATTATTGTACTTAGTCATATACATAAATAATTTCAAAAGTAGGATTGAAAAAGAATAAGGATGGAAAGGATTATAAATGGTCAAATAATTTTTGTAATACTACTGTATTGTAATACTAATCAAATTTAATTATACTGACATGCGTTCAAAATGCGACATATCAGACATTAAATTGAAAAAAACTAAATTTTGCTACGACCGAGGCTAGGTAAGAAGTTTTGTTCTCTTTAAGGTACAGGCACTTAATAATACAAATACAGATTTCGATGAAATCTTTGCTAAAGGAAATTAAACCACTAAACAGCTTTAAATTACTTGGAGAAGGCTAAATACAAGAAGAAGCTCGATGTTCAAGTTTCTCGCAACCTAACAACTGGATGATCGTGGTCAAAGTATTATGAAGTTGGACGAACGGTGGGAAAGTCAGGATTAACGCCAAGGGAGATGACGCTGTTTTGTGTATGATGAAGTACTATAATCAACCTAAACGACTAATTTTGATATCTACAATCAACAACTTATTAGTTTCGTTGCTTTTCATCATGACTACACATATTTTTAACAGCCTGGTAAAAATTAAGAGAACTTGGCTTGGAAGTTCTGATTCATCCACCATAGACCTTGCACCAGCCACACTCCTATTTATTTTAGTTTTTAGAGAACTATTTTAATGGTCTATACTCGACTTCAAGAGTCTTGTGAAAATCATTTAGTTCAACTCTTCACCCAAAGATCCTTAATCTTTTCAGCCGAACTGTTTGCAATCAGAGAGGCCCTCCAGATAATTATAGAATCCAACGTCAATAAAAATAACCTTATCATCTCGGACCCTCTAAGCTCAATCCAAGCAATCAACTCTAATATTAAACCTTCTCCATACATCATAGACATCAAAAATTTGTTTTGCATCTGACGCCATAGATCCATCAATGTAACCTTTCTTTGGGTTCCCAGTCATAAGGGTATTGAAGGAAATGAGGTAGCGGAGAATCTCGCTAATCTGGCGAGCACTAAGGGAGGAAAGATATTGACTCCAAGCTCCTCAAATGATCTAGACGGAACAATAAACAATCTCTTTTGGCTGGAGTGGGATATTTTCATGACAGATAATAAATTATGGCATACAAAACCTCTAGTATTCCAACCATTGCATCTAAATTCTTCACCTAGAAGAGAGAACACCATCTGGAGAAGGCTATCAGTGGGTCATACTCATCTGTCCCACTCCTATCTTCTTAAAAGATAAACCCCACCTCCAATATGTCGTTTCTGCCAAGTTCCCTTCATCATAGTTCATATTTTTAATTGCACTAATTTACCTTTTCTAATACAAAAAAATGACTTAAAGAAATCAATTCACTTTCGTCTGAAACCTAATCCTTCAATTTTAAAAAACATAATGAAATTCCTTAATGAATCAAACTACCTGAATTTAATTTAAATATTTCATTGTGGCGTTAAATGATCCTAGATATCGATGTGCCCTACCTCAAGCTTCCCTCTCTCGATTTAACACACCTCATTACAAAAAAATTGTTTTTGAATTTTGACTTAAAAATGTAGGATAATTTTTCGTAACTATATATATATATATATATATATATATATATATATATATATATATATATATATATATATATATATATATATGGTTAATCAATTCACCGAATGATTTTATCGGTTTTTGGGATATTGTTTAGTGTATTGGTCACTTCTGCGAAAAAATTTTCAATGGAATCTTATTACTTCCTTATTTAGGTAAATCAAGTGAATACTATCAATGGTTCAACTCAACCATTTTTGCTCAAGAATTGTCTCACAATAATAAAACAGTAGAAAAAAAAATATATTATGAAGATTATCCTACTCAGGATATATCACCACAACACCAAATACTTTATTCTTGAACAGACGCGCGTTTCGCTAACCATGTTAGCTTTATCAGGAGCTAACCTCAACTAACCTGATGAAGCTAACATTGTTAACGAAACGCGTTCCCTTCATCATAGTTCATATTTTTAATTGCACTAATTTACCTTTTCTAATACAAAAAAATGACTTAAAGAAATCAATTCACTTTCGTCTGAAACCTAATCCTTCAATTTTAAAAAACATAATGAAATTCCTTAATGAATCAAACTACCTGAATTTAATTTAAATATTTCATTGTGGCGTTAAATGATCCTAGATATCGATGTGCCCTACCTCAAGCTTCCCTCTCTCGATTTAACACACCTCATTACAAAAAAATTGTTTTTGAATTTTGACTTAAAAATGTAGGATAATTTTTCGTAACTATATATATATATATATATATATATATATATATATATATATATATATATATATATATATATATATATATATATATATATATGGTTAATCAATTCACCGAATGATTTTATCGGTTTTTGGGATATTGTTTAGTGTATTGGTCACTTCTGCGAAAAAATTTTCAATGGAATCTTATTACTTCCTTATTTAGGTAAATCAAGTGAATACTATCAATGGTTCAACTCAACCATTTTTGCTCAAGAATTGTCTCACAATAATAAAACAGTAGAAAAAAAAATATATTATGAAGATTATCCTACTCAGGATATATCACCACAACACCAAATACTTTATTCTTGAACAGACGCGCGTTTCGCTAACCATGTTAGCTTTATCAGGAGCTAACCTCAACTAACCTGATGAAGCTAACATTGTTAACGAAACGCGCATCCAGTGCAAAAATAAAGTGTTTGTTGTAGTGGTGATATATACTGAGTAGTGTCATTGCGCCAAAGATTCCACATTCCCTACATAATGAAGATTATCGATCAAAATAATGCCCGTATTTTTTTGGAATCCATAAATCATCTTCAATCAAACATCGACGGTTCTGAGTTTTCTTCATTTAATCTCACACTTTGTAGATGGCCCGACTTCTTATCATCGAGGGCATTACGAGTACTTCAATCAATCATACACCTGAGTAGAGGATAAACTTTCATACTAAATGTTTCTACTTTAGTTACAATTCTTCTTATTAGCCTATTGTCTAGAGTAGAGATTTGTGTTAATATTTTTTTGTTTATGTACATAACTTACGTACTTCAAGAAAATCTCTAAAGCGCTACAGAAGTGACGCATGTACACCAGGCGTCGCCCCTATGTGATACCATCGCATCGGCTTAATTTGTGTGAAGTTGCTTAACGTTTCGTGGCTGTGCTGATGTCCCTGGACTGTGGGAACAAATAGCATGATGAGGCACCTGGATACAAAAAATTTCGAAAGTAAAATGGAGAACTTCATCCCTTTGGGGAGAACCTCATCCCTTCGGAATAAATTGCTTAAGGCTGTGTTTCCCTTCGAGTAAAACCTACAGCGATTCAAGATCAACGTGAATCGTTTTTGTCGCACACGTTTGGCTCCTGTAGCGTTTTAGGGATTTCCCTGCAGCACATGTGGTATACCAATAAAAAAAACAATTGTTGTTGAATATTATCATTATTATTTATTTTACTCTTCAGCTAACTAGATTCTCCGAATGTCACTTCAAAAATTGATTATTTCGAAAATTTTAAAATAATTTATCAAAACTTCTTCTTTGTGGATTTAATTACAATAATTCAGGCAGGTCGTTTCATTAATTAATTATTTGCTTTGCACCAGACACTTGTGATTAGAGTCATGACATTTGTCAAATAAATGTGTTTCTAGAAATTTAACCAAAAGCATGTAGGTTAGTTAACAACAAACCAAATAGTCTCGTTTATGTTTGGGAGTTATATAAGCTACCATTAAGAGACCATCGAGTTAACTACTTTCTCTAATAGTGCTAGGTTGAACTTACGAACTGTATTAAATTGGAAACTAGAGAGCAATATACCGGCTGACTACACGAAATTGTAGCAAGTTTGATGAAATACTTATAAAAACGTGTACAAGACAATTATATGAAAAATAAAATGATCAAAAATTATTACCGTAGTTAGTCTAGATTAGCTTATTATTAACAATATAGCACCATTGATATAGCTTGTGTAAACATCAACAGCATATCTCCCAACCTATATCATACAATGTACGAACAACGTAACCGAACACTATAGAAAATCTCGATTAGGCTAATACATATAGTATATCCACAAGTTTTTGTTTCCAACGCTCCAGCTATAGTTGATTATTTTATTTCTGACTTTTTCCTACTATTTTGGTTCTTTACGGCGACACTCTGCTGGAAAAGATCAAAATTCCAATTTAGTAGGTTTGCTGATTGAAAAGTGGCAAGACTTGAGGAAGGCTTTCGTCCAGCAGTGGACAGTATAAGCTGATGATGATGATGTTGGGAAGGGTTTAAGCTTTTAGAGCTACCGTGCACGAGAGGTTTTTTTTTTCTCGAGGGGCTCAGCCCTTGGCTTTAGAATAGCTCCTCTACCTTTAAAAGCAGCTTCACATTTAGTGTTCTATGTATTAGTCTACGTGCTGCACCACTTGACCGTGTCTGTGTCACTGCTGCTTCCATATTTGGGCTTCTTCTCGCAAACATATACTGTATTTGTTAGTTTTTACCCCAAACAGAGCAGTTTGCCTCATTAGGGATCAGGATCTCACAAAAAACATAGCTAAAAACTTTGAATCTTTCGATTAACTAAAAAAAATTAGCGACTTATTTCTATAAATAATAGCCTCGAAAGGGTTCGATAGACGTAACCTGTTTAAGTTCTCCAATATAATGCTAGAAATGTACGACGCTCCAATACATGTCAGTACTCGTATGACATTCTTCAAGAAATTATTTATATGTAAAATGTCACGTCTTCGAAATGAACTACGCAGGACTATATATATCCCACCGAGTACAGTTTGCAACAAGTTAAGATGAATATAGGTAGCTACTTCCGCTTACCCAATGGTCTAGTCGCGATTTAAGGATTTCCTTCCACGTTAAAAGTGCATAAATCAGTGACGGACCCTTTACTTTCGCCTTTAAGATTTGGGGTGGCTCTCTCTATATCAAATTTCCCCTTCACATCTTCTGCCATCTTAAATGGCAAAACCTTATTTTTTCTGTAGCCAAACAAGCACATAAAAAACAGCCTGAAATTCATCATCATTTCAGCCATGTAGTCCATTATCGGACATAAGCTTCCCCAAGGTACGTCCATCTTCTTTGATCTTATTTATCCAGTAGAAGGGGAGCTAGAGGTTTGTTGTAACGGGGGTAAGTAGTAACACGAAATTTTTACTAGAGATCTGAACTCTAAAAACCCATATTTTTTGCTCAATTTAATTCTTATGTCATTTGACACCACGTCATCACAGTCAGTGTCCCGCCCGGCGGCGCAGTGAGTAGATGTGTGCACGTGCTTCATTTTGGCTAGGTAACGTAAAATATTGATTCGTAAAATTTGGCTTTTCGTGTCCATAATTAATTAATTTAAAACTTTTAGTTTTGCATATAGTTCCAAAATCTACTTAGTTTTAATATTCGTTAAAAAGTTTCACGTTTAGCGACACAATTTTATGAAATTTTTGTTAAATATAGAAAATTATGGTATGAGGCTTATTGTAACAATATCTTGGGGTATATTGTAACATGTTATCCGGCATATGGCCTTTCAATGCCGATATCTTTCAAGACAGTGACTTTGTACCATCCTATGTCACTGATCGTCCAAATCCTACTAAAAAGACAGAAAAATTTAACGTCGAACCTTGAAAATCCAGAATTATTACAATCTGCTCCCAAATTTGATATAAGCACTTCTGAAATTATACGTGACATTGAAATTGCAGAAGAACCAACTCTAAGTTGCTCAGGTTTGCAAAAACATTTTTCACCTCCGAAAGTTAGACCTCCTCAAAAGGCTCCATCGCAGAAACAAACAACGCATAGCAGACGCAAAAAAAATCCACTGTTTTAAATAATACACCTGAAAAGGAAGATTTAAGAAAGGAATATGAAGAAAAAATGACAAAGAGGCAGAAAAGAGATGGTAAGGATGGATCAAAAGGAAAAGGAGAGGGGAAAAGAAAAGGCAAGGGCAAATCAACAAAAAAGAAAGATTATAAAGAAAAAGTTGAAAAAAGAATTTTGAGGTCTGATTCAGAACCTGAATCTGAGGAATGGCTTTGCCTAATTTGCGGTGAAGCCTATAGCAATTCTGATAAAGAGGAAGGGTAGAATTTATATCATGTAAAATGTGGGCACATGTGAAATGTGTGACAGGAGATACTATATCATTTATTTGTATAAATTGTTATTTTGATGAACACTGAATTTAGTCATTATGTAGCGTCTATTTTTCGAAGGCCGATTATTTTTTAGATACTTGTAGTATATTAAGTAAATGAATGTTACTCAAAGTGCTATGTTGATTATAAATATTGTTTATCTAACTAAGAAATTAGTTAAACTCTTAAATCTTTAATGCTGGTTGTTTTTGTAGAAGTATGTTTTAGTTTCTCTGATGATAAATATTACAAATAATGTAAAATGTTATGTTGATTGAGAAAATAACAAAATTAAAACTCAAATATGTATCAAGATTTACTTTATTTTTACTGTTACTACCTGCCCCATGGCTGTTACATCTAGCTCGAAAGACGGGGCAAGTTGTACCAACGGTCTTTTTTAAGAAAATATCTGCTGTGAATTGTATATTAATAATTTCGATCTTATTCCTTTTCGGGATAATAGAGAAACTGTTGGGCTATCGTCTGACGCTCTTTTAATTGTTACAAGCTCCTCGCTACCCTATATGTAAAATCTAACGTCTTTGAAATGAACTACTCAGGACTACATATCCCACCGAGTAGAGTTTGCAATAGGTCAAGATGAATCTAGGTAGCTACTTCCGCGCACCAAATGGTCTAGTCGCAATTTAAGGATTTCCTTCCACGTTAAAAGTGAATAAATCAGTAATAGACAGACAGTCAGATTTAGTATGACTCTATATTAAATTTCCCCTTCACTTCTTCTGCCATCCTAGATTGGCAAAACCTTATTTTTCCTGCAGCAAAACGAGTACATAAAAAACGGCCTGGAATTCATCAGCACTTCAGCCATGTCGTCCATTGTCGTCCATTGTCGGACATAAGCCTCCCCTAGGTACGTCCATCTTCTTCAATCTTATTTATCCAGTTGTATCCCGTTAGTCTTTTGATGTCGTCAGTTCATCGATTTTGTGGGCGTCCTCTACTTCTTTTTTCATTCCACAGACTTCAATTGATTATTTTATGGGTCCATCGATTATCAGAGAGTCTAGCGATGTGGCCTGTCCAGCTCCACTTCAATCTGCTCACCTTCTCAGCTGCATTGGTTATCTTAGAGCTTCTTCGAATTTCTTCATTGGCCAGCTTATCCCTAAATCCTCCTTTCATTGCTCCTTGAGCTACTTATAGACGATTTAAAAATTCTCGATTCAGAGCACACGTTATCGTTCCGTATGTCAATATTGGCAATATGCATTGATCAAATGTGTTCGCTATTAGTGTGTTTGAAACATTAGAAAGGAAGATGTTCTGCAGCTTGCCAAACACTGACCAAGCTAATGATATTCTTCTTGATAGGTCCGCTTTCAAGTTTTGTTTGAATATTATTATTTTTTGTCCCAGATATATGTATGAATCCGTTCTTGTAATTTTCGCATTTTCAATGTTCAGTATTGCTTTTTTGATAGAGTTAATGTCATTTGTTATGAACATGCTTTTGGCGATGTCTATCTTCAGACCAGTCTCTCTGGATTTGCTGTTAAGTTCGTTCAGCATTTCTTCCAACTCTTCCTTGCTGTCAGATATAAGCACAATATCATCCGCGAATTGCAAATGATTTAGTTGCTCTCGTTCTATATTTATACCCTTATTTATCCATGGTAGTTGTTTGCACAAAACTTCTAGAGCCAACGTAAACAAATTCGTCGATATGGTGTCTTCGTCACGTACACCTCTTTTCATGTCTATCTGTTTTCTTTCAATATAACCTGAAATGTTTCATTTTTATATATATTTTGAATAATCTGCGAATATTTGCTGTCAGTTCTACAGTCAGTACTGGTTATTCAATGTTGCCCAGATTCCAAGGGAGTCAAATGCTATCTGATAATCCACACACACCACCCAAATCTTGAAGTTATATTGAACATTGACTTTTTTCTATTAAAGTTCTTAATACTTGGTGGTCCAATGTGCAAAAGCCGTTTCTAGATCTGGCTTGTTTTCTGGGTTGGTAATGGTGTGGAATAAGACCATGCAAAATTACAGCGATTTTCCTACATGTTACCTACCATTACACAAATTTTTATACTCTCAGGTTTTTTTATCGTCTACCTAGTATAGATTCTTGGAGATATCATAGTAGATGTTATGATAATAGTCAACGTTGTCCAGGTACCAAAATATACATTTCAAGGTACAACCGGGAAGTTTATCAGAATCTACAGTTTGTAAAGGGATTGGGTCTTCTGGTGGCCTCAGTCATTCCCCAGCTTTCTTAGAACTGTTGAAAATTGTGTTTGTGTAGTTCCGTGTATATAGAGTAAAAAGGCCAATCTATTAATGGATTCTTATTACCATCTTATCTGAAAGTTGAGTCGGCCCCATATTTACGACAAACTTTTGAGTTATGATTAGCTGATTATGAAAGTTGTAACTAATCGCTCAGTGAATCAAAAATATATACTTGGCCGCTTCTCCCCCTACACTAACTAGCCACCGTTTCTCCTAATATATCAAGTAGTTCCCAATATTCGAAATTCCATTCAGTCCCTTATTTGGCTAAAAGTTAGACAGCTTCGTTTTCCTGCATGTGAAGTTCGTAAATTTTGATAATCTTAGGGTCTAATTTTATAATAATTATTTTATAAGGTTTATGCTTTTGCTTCCAGGTTGATCACAACACAGTAAAAATGCATAATTCCAAAGACTAAATCAGTAAACATTTTGAGACATAGATGTTATTCTTGACAAAAAAGTATTTAATTAGAAATGTTTCCAATATAATTCACATGTAAATTTAATTTATATTGTAAATTACTAATATTACGTCAACCCTGCTTCAAATGTAGCCCTGTTTTGTTAAAATTAGGAAGATTTTTGTTGTCTAGAAATTTATAAAACATTAAAATATACTATTGCCTTTAAGATCCCTTATAATAACTTAATGATTATGACCTCAAGGACGGCAATAATGTATCCGACTAACCCCGTCGACATGGGGTAGGCTTAGTCAGAAAATTATCAGAGAACGCCACAAATTACCATAAGTCCGTAAGCAAACTGGATGCCGTTCAAATGCCAATCATTCAATTTGTATATACTATTGTTTCAGAAAAAATAATTCCTCAAAGAAACATCTAACGGCTGCTTTAGTTAATGATGGGATAAAGTCAAACAACTAGGCAAATTTTAATACTATCAATACTTCCAATTTTCCTGAAGCCTCCCTAAAACCCCGCAAAATCCTAGAAAGAAAACAACTATAATATTCATTTACGCATACGCATTCTGCTTCTTGACAATTCGGTGAATGACAATGTAGAAAATTTAAAATATACCGAAGCAGTTATAAATAAAAACCATTAAAATAGTAGAAAATGTCGTCACATAGCCTTTGTAAAATCTTCAAATAAATATTACCTCCATTATCTCTACATAAATTGGTCATCTTCTATGTGGTACCAAAAAAAGTGCCTGCAAGTATCGTAACGAAAGTTTGATCAGGTAAAATAATAAGTGTATTTACAGCGACGTAAATTCTCTTAGAAGGTAGGTGTGAAACCAACTAAAAGTGGATAAAGATGCTTTTAGAACGTTTATGTTAATCAGCCACCAATTTATAAAGCCAGCAATACACTACTACGGCGAAATCTATAGGGTAAAAAGTTAATCATGAGTTGACTTTTTGTCTTGATACAACTTTACAAAATTTTAAGAGATTAGCTCATTTTCTAAAAAAATGTCAACTTTTGCAAATATAATAATCACGTTACTACCTTCGAATGGGATATTTTTTATTTCTATCAACGCGGTGACACCGTTAAGATTTCTCATATTATATGAAATCTTTGGAGTATATGGTATTAAGAGTAATAAGCACATTAAAAAAATAAAATAAGAATTTAAAACGTATAAATATTTCTGAACCTTAATTGTATAAGTTCTCCTTCGGAAGATTCAATTTTTCGCCGTTCTGCATGCTTAAAAATAACAATTAGTGTTGACTGATATGTCCACATTAAACAACCCATGCTATGGCTGTCACTACCTCGATATTTAGGAAAAAGCCGGATATAGTCTGAAGCCATACTTATTGGATAATTTCTTTTCAGTAATGACCATATTTAGCTTCCACTATATATCTATATGTGGACAACAAAAACGTTGAAAACATAAAATTTATTCAATCGTGTTGTGCATTTTGAGTGTTGATGTAGTTGTGTATGTTGTGTTTATTCTGATTTACATAGTTCGCAGAATCTAAGCAAATAGAGTCATGATGAGCTCATCGATTAAAGAGAATAAAAAATTATTGATAAGTTAGTAAATACTGTAAACTTAAGGACCTTATTTACGGCTAGTCACGTTTGTAGGCTTAATTTAACAATAATTTGTTGAGTCCTTCAAGTCAGTGCTTCTTAGCAATTTTAAAATCATTTGTAATAACCAAGAAGTAAATTTAATAAAAATTTAATAAATTAAAATGCATCTGGGTCTTATTAGTGTTCCGTACGGAACACTTATAAGATCACTTCGGTGTCTGTCTGTCCGTCTGTCTGTCTGTCTGTCTGTCCGTCTGTCACACCCGATTTTCTCCGAAACTATTTGTCATAGAAAGTTGAAATTTGGTAATAATATAGGAATTGATGGCTTCATCAGAGCCATGTAGTTTTGAAAGTTAAATTTTGACTTAAGGGGGGTGAAATCGGAAGTGAAAAAAAAAATTTTTTACTGGGTAATCGAGTGTAGTGTCAAATGAAAGCTTGTGAAAACACGAGTAAAAAATATATATAATGTAATACTTGCGCGCACTTTTCTTTGTATTATTTTTAAAAAATCGCGAAAAATCGCTGTTCACCCGCCTTATCTCGAAAAGTACTTATCAAAAAATTTTTAAAAAGTTCTGGAATATTTTCCACGGGATGTAGATTGAATGAAAATTATCACGAGTGCATTACCTGTAATAATTTATCTGGTATATAAAAAAACAGAAATTTCAAGGTCATCAATTTTCAGTAAAGATTGGAAATAAACTTTGTTAAAACTCATTTCGGGTGTGTTTTGTGAAGTCACTGATCATTTTATGCTTCCGTTACAACATTTTTTATTTTAAAAGCAATCAACGTACGGAACAGTAATTGCGTAAGTTCAACTTGCACTTGACCGGTTATTTTTAAAATACATCTGTTTACGAAACGATCTTTATTTCAGGGGAAAGTACACCAAAAGCTGTTGTCCTCAACCAAAGAAGACAATTTAACTTTATGGATCCTCCAATACCAATGGAAACTGAACCTATTTTACCCCCTGAGGAAAAACCAGTGAAAAAAATGGAGCAGAAAACAGTGGATAAATTTATGGACGAACAAATCGAACAATTAAAAATCGAAGCAAGAAGAAGAAACAGCTACAAACAAGCCGCACAAAATTACGATCAGCTTGATATTGAAAGCGACAGTAAACTCTACAACCAATCGAAAATTAATGGTGATGTGGGGGGCGTCATGAGCGACAGTAAACTGCACAATCAAAGACAGAGGGAGCACAGGAGAAGTTTTAGGAGAAAACTAGATGTTAAAGATGAAAAACCTGAACGCACATCGCCTAAAAGGCGAGCTGAGAGAGGTCCAAGTTCGTCACCGGAAAACGAAAGTGAATCTCCAAGACCAAAACAAAGGTAAATGACTAATTTTTTGTATCGTATATTTTTCATTTTTATTAGGTATACATAACTCAAAGCAAGTTATATTTACAACAGTACAAGCATAGACTAGAGAACTGTGTTATGCTATATACCAGGTGTACAAGTATGAAATGCGGATTTTGTTTTCTAAAAAAACATGTTAAATTCGGAAGAATGATAAAAAGTGCTTTATTCAAAGTATGCTCCATCGCTTGTTATACATTTTTCCCATCTTGAACACAACAACACAACACTATGCACACACTTTTCCAATCATCACTCGTGCGCGTCTGACACTTGTTGATGACACAACAAAATGGCGCAGTATCAAATCTTTATAGCATAAACTGCATTGATGCACCATCTGTTGTCTGAAATCCGCATTTCATACTTGTACACCTGGTATATTTGAAGTTCAAAAGACCTCTACTCAGCAGGAAATAAAACTTTCTGAAAGGTGTAGGAACTTTAAAGGCACCTATTTTGTTAGTACATCTTTTATCGACTCATGTGTGCTATATATCACATCATATCTCGCCACCTCTTGTTGCTGTTTAGTCACGGATGATTCTGCTGCCGGCAGCTATCCACTATTCGGTTGTCTACAATTTACGTGCAGTTTCAGAGTGTTATAACATAATTCTTTAGTCTGTGATAGAAGTCTTGGACTTGGACTAATTTTCTAACATTATATTACACTTTATCTTCCAGTAAAATTGTTTTCACATTAATTTTAATCAGTAACGTTATATTTTTAAATGGAACACCCTGTATATTATTTTCTAGTTTTATAGAATTCTTAATCATAGAAGCTCCAGTATTGGTGTATGTTAAGAATTTTGAGAGTAGTAAGTTAATATTAAGTGTATAAAATATTCTTTTTTTTTGGAGGTTCAAAACTGTATATCTACGAAATATGTATAAAAAGTAGTTATGACAAAGCACAGCAGGAATATACAAGACTTTATGAAGACGAAAAAGGGTCCCTAGCTTAAATACATTTCAAAAAATACATAATTTTAACTGAAACAACATTTAAACGAAATAAATAATAATACAATGAGGTGAAAACAACGAAAACTGGAGAACAATTAACATAAAAAAGTTATTCATTTGATTCTAAAAATGGTATTATTACTATTAAAAATAAGCCAAAATTATTTGTGTTAAATGCTCAAAATGTCCCCAATTCTGTTCAGTACATTTCCTATAAATTTGGTTTTGTGCTTCTGTTGCTGTCTTAATGATTCCCTGGTCTTGCTCATTTCATCTCCAGTACAGGAACAATAGCAAGGGATTGGCTTAAGTCTGTGTTCATATCATTACTTAAAAGGCCAAATGCGAACAGATGTAAAAAGTACCGTTTTATAAGCCTAATGAGCCACTCTTTGAAAGTAATACTTAAGATCATTCACCATAGAATACGCAATAAATGCGAACAAGATGTTAGCGAAGAGCAATTCGGATTTAGACAAGGATTTGGAACTCAAGAAGCACTTTTCGAGCTGAATGTATTTTTACAGAAATATAAATATCAAGGGAAGGACGTTTACTTGTGTTTTATCGACTACGAAAAAGCATTTGACCGAGTCAAGCTTCAGCAATTAATACAAATGCTTCAAAATATGGGCCTTGACGAAAATGACATCAGATTCAGTACTCACCTATATTGGGATCAGTTGGCGACAATACGAGTAAATAGCAGAGAGACTGAGGAAATAGGAATAAAAAGAGGTGTTCGTCAGAGATGTGTTCTTTCCCCGCTCCTGTTTAATCTATACTCTGAGCACATATTCCAGAAGGCCTTAGAGAATGCCACAGATGGTATTAAAGTTAACGGCAAAATCATTAACAATCTAAGGTACGCTGATGACACCGTTATTATAGCAGATACAGCGGATGGACTTCAGCGCCTTATGAACAATATATCTAGGGAATGCGATGTTTTAGGCATGAAAGTAAACGTTAATAAAAGGAAAGTAATGTTCATTTCAAGAACACCGGGGTTGCAAACAGATATTCGTGTTTACGATCAGTTGAGAAAACAAGTAAATAAATTTAAATACTTAGGGTGTTGGGTAACTAATGATTTGAATCCTGAAGTTGAGGTATGAGTTCACATTGAAATGGCTAGAGCGGCTTTTCTTAAAATGAGACACCTCCTCACAGACTCAACCCTTTCTTTGGAGTCTCGTTATCGTTTTGTAAAGGTCTATATATATCCAGTGCTTTTATATGGAGTTGAGGCCTGGACCTTGAGAGTACGATCAATGAATCGTTTGGAGTCTTTCGAATTATGAGTCATGTGCAGACTATTGAAGATCTCTTGGACAGAGCGTGTTACTAATGAAGATGTATTTCGTCGAATGGGTAGAGAAAGAGAACTATTGTCATTTATTAAAAGACAAAAAAAAATGGTTACTTTCAACATATTTATAGGAGTCCACGTTACTCACTGCTCCTTGATGAAAGGGAAAATTGAAGGGAAAAGAGGAGAATTCGCTTTGATTACAGCCCAACTTCAATAATGAAGATGGTACTATAAGAAGAAGAAGGTCTTGCTCATTTAAAATCATTATCCAGTTTCTTTCCCCTTTTAATTTATCTTCTAAATAATCCTATGAAAAGGTGTTCAACATAATTACAACTAGACTATTTTTCAACTTCATTTTTCAAATCTGCTAATCCAGGAAGAAACCGTTTCATTTAAAAAAATCGGTTACATATTATGTGTTCTCAGATTTTCAACAATTTCATTATTGATTCAGTATATGCTGCTCGTTTTAAATTTCCACAACAATATTAGACCTATTGTTCTATTATTCAATAACCCACACCCAACCTGAACAGACTAATTAGACAAGGCGAAATCGGCGCCATCGTTGGAAAAAATTTTCTAATTGAATTTTTTTTCATAACCTTCGCCAGGAGATGCCCCTGAAAGAGGATCAACATGTTGCCGGGCGGTAACCTGGTCCGAATTTGTTTAAACAAATTTTTTTTAAACAAAGTCCAAAAATTGAAATTTTCGCCCCGCCCGTAAATTGGACCATTTTGAACAAAAAATGTCTCTTGTGAATTTTCTCTAAAATACGCCGTTTTCGAGATATCGGCGATTTTAGGTGCGAGAAAACGCGAAAATGGCCACTTTCACCTCCCAATATTGGGGTCAAAAATTAAAATTTTCAATGTTGCCAAGTGTCCAAATTAAAGTTTGAGATCTCTTCTACAAATTACCGTAGGAAATATTGCAATATCTTTATTTTTAAACATTGTTTTTTAACAGTTAACAAATTGCGTTCGAGCGCCTGCGGCCGCATCGAAACTGTATACATAGATATATACGCAACGCCCGTACGTAGGCGCGCGGAACTGTATACGCGCTGCAACTCGCTGTAACGTGAAGTATCATGCAAAAGTTCAAACATGCTATTGCTTAAATAAGAGTCGGACACTTTAATAGTTTATTCATTTCTTTTCCGCCCTTACAAGTATGTACATGTGTAATTATGTCTTTTTCTATTAAACGAATTAAATGTGATCATAAGTGCATTTTCTGTGGTAAGTGTGATGATGTTGTACAACAACCAAATTTTGAATCATTTCAAAAAATTCAATTTTTATATTAGCAATTCATTATTGGAGCTTTTTCAAATTAATTGGTTGTACAGGATTGTATTTTAGAGTAGTTGGTCAGAAGCCAAGATTATTGTCTTGTAATGTAGCTGCTGAATATTTAACTAGTCAAGTTTGTCAAGTTTTGCCTGCTTTACATGCGTTTACAGGCTGTGATACTACTAGTAAAGTAGGTACTAAAAATAAAGCTTTAGATTTAGTCTTTGATTTAGATACTCAAAATGCATTAACCCCACTTAGTACTGGCTTACAATTAAATGCCATGGAATTCAATGCATTAGAAAAATTGTATTTGAAAATTTTGAATAAAGCTGGGAGAAACAGCAGATAATGCTAGAGAAATAATTTTAGAACGTTCTTGTGGGATGGGTATTAATTTTGGAAAAATTCCATGTACATCCGATGCTTTAAAATTGCACATTTCACGAGCTTCACTACAAACGTACATATGGAAAATGTCATTGTATTCTCGGTATCGACATTTAGATGCAACAGAATTTGGTTACACTATAGAAACAGGTGAATTGTTACCCAAATTCATGTTAAAAAATTCGATACCAGATTCGTTAATTAGGCAATGTAAATGTACAAAAAATTGTAAAACTAATGCATGTAATTGCAAAAGCAACAACGTAAGTTGTATACTCATGTGTGGGTGTAATTTAAATATTTGCGAAAATTCTATTAAATATATATAAGTTATATTTCATAAAATTGTTTTAATTCTTCTACCATCCTAATCGAATATTGAATTTTTATTTATATTCATTTGTTATAATAATTAAATTTGATATAACAATTACTCTTTAATAAATAAATATTTTTTACATACTTTTCAAATATATTAATTTTAATAAGAAATCAAGAAACAAAGCTTTATAGAGCATCGCAGTGCGTATACAGTTCCGTGCGCCTACGTACGGGCGTTGCGTATATATCTATGTATACAGTTTCGATGCAGCCGCGGGCGCTCGAACGCAATTTGTTAACTGTTAAAAAACAATATTTAAAAATGAAGATATTGCAATATTTCCTACGGTAATTTGTAGAGGAGATCTCAAATTTTAATTTGGACACTTGGCAACATTGAAAATTTTAATTTTTGACCCCGATATTGGGAGGTGAAAGTGGCCATTTTCGCGTTTTCTCGCACCTAAAATCGCCGATATCTCGAAAACGTTTTAGAGAAAATTCACAAGAGACATTTTTTGTTCAAAATGGTCCAATTTACCCAAAAAAACTTGTTCCGGGGCGAAAATTTCAATTTTTGGACTTTGTTTAAAAAAAATTTGTTTAAACAAATTCGGACCAGGTTACCGCCCGGCAACATGTTGATCCTCTTTCAGGGGCATCTCCTGGAGAAGGTTATGAAAAAAAATTCAATTAGAAAATTTTTTCCAACGATGGCGCCGATTTCGCCTTGTCTAAATAGCCAGAATGTTTTATTTAAAAGTCAAAATATTTTCCATTGAGAACTTTGGCTCTTGATAAAAACTGACTCATCAATCCAAACAATTTTATTAAATAGCAGCGCACCTCGCTTCATACCAATTCTCTGTCAAAAAATCAATCGTAATTCTTTGAACTGCTGCACAGATGAAAAATTTTGTTGGTGGTTCTGTAAAGTAATCCTATAATAAGTTTTGCTAAGATCGTGAACAGCATATAGAACCCTTACAAAAATTCTCTGAATTTTCTAAAATCACTAAAGATAGTAAATAATCTTTACCGTCAATAAAATCTTGTATATTTCCGTTATTCCCAAATTAAGAGTTTCACAAACCTGAAAAATAGTATACATAGTGTTCCATTTACAAAATATAAAGTTTGTATCATGTATTATAATTAATATTTTCCCCTAACTATTTAAATAAGCAAGTTAAAGTTCGTGTTTAATCAATAATCCTGTACATGTTTTCTTCGGCGTTAGTAAATTTCACACCAAGACTACCTGCACCCTTAATACAACAGGTAAATTCCACACTAACCATATAAGGGTGCTTAAATCTTACACGTAATTTCCACACCAAGCAAATATAATTATGCTTTATTCATCTAAATAAAATTGGACGGATTTCTTTTAAATCAGTTTTTATTGAAAATTTTAGATATTTGCAAAAATATATGTCTTTATTTCATAGTAAAATAATATTGATAAAACATGAAGTTTTTGCTAAATACATAAAATACAATTGGACAAATTTCCTTACATATACTAGATAATGCTACAAACCTATACATATCTATTTATATATATTTACAAAACAGGTTGAGAAAAATAGGAGACAAATTTTAAAAAATGGAAACGATTAATATTTCCTAATTTGCTTTGTTCATAAAGATTTCTTAAATGTTTTAATTTTTGATTATTATGATTATTACTTATTTTAGACTCGTCGACATTTTGTATTTTTATATATACGTTAATCTGAAATTCTTTCAGCCTATCGATAGAAGTATACAGAGACGGATGTGTAAAATAAAAAGAATTATTTAGATGGGAATGGAAGGACTCACAACAGTTAGTCGTTCGAATTAAAGATGGGCTCGATTCTGCCCATATTTTAACTGGAAAATCGGCTCCTTCCTCTATATACGTTTCTAGTAGGTAATCACAAAATTTATTTAAACGTTCATCCTCAGGTTTTATAGAATATAAATCGTATGCACCTAATTCTTCGGGTGCTAAATAGGACAAGCCGAAACAATACTTTAACCAACGACCAATTTCAGAATTTTTGTCGCAATATTCTTTAGCTAGACCTAGATTCTGTATCTTGCGAAACCAAGATTGGTGTAAATGAAATCTACATCCTAACACTTTAGCATTTGGCCAAACTTCAGATACTGCCTTATGAATAGATTTTGCGAAGTCAATAGTAATTTTCTCTGGATTGAAATACAGTGTATCTGTTGAATAAATCTTACATTTTAATAATATGAAGAGATTTTTTTATGTTTCAGCTCTCTTATCACGCAATAAGCAAAATAATAATGGAATATAATGACCGTTTGCAAAACCATGCACTGTAAATAACTGTGTAAAATATTTAGTGCAGTATGAAAAGGTGCCGTCCATATATATATTGGATATTTTACACAACATATTGACATTTGTAGTGCAAGAAAAAACAATAATGCCACTTTCGAGTTCATTGATATATAAAAATTCTCACCCTTGCTTGTTTTGATTTTAAATGTCTCTAAAACACTACGCACCTCCTCAGCACTTCTTGGATTACGTCCTGGCAAAAATTTTCGTCTATGGTTATAAATGTTTTTTCTAATATATTCGACATCTTTTTCTGTTACTGTTTCAGGCAGCGTGTTTTGTAGTTCTTGTCGGATAATTTTAGATGGCCTTTCACTCATATGCTCTCCGGCTTTTCTTTTGCAGGAATTACTAATTATTTGCCGATTCAGCTTCTTGGTGTCGGCTTCGTGTGTATGGAGTCCTTCATTTCTGGTAACTAAATTCTCGGGCCCAACGGTGAAGACTTTTGATTTGCATTCTTTTTTTGAACATCTCCAAAATGTTTCTCCACATCTTAGCATCTTTTGTCGAAACTAGGTGTAGTAATTCACACATAACATGTCCTTTCCTCGATTACTTTTTATTAACTTTGCTTCCATATTAGCAACACTTTAAAAAATATACGCACAACCAAGTAATAATTACAAATTAATAATATGCTAAACTGATATGTAGAAGGGTTTAATAATGATTTAACAGAACAGGCCGGTGCGTACCACCACCCATTTATCAACCCTCATCCTCTACTTAAAAGTACTCGGTGTGGAATTTACTTCTGCAATTACAATCCCTTAAATATGTCTAGGACATAAACGGATTAGTGGTGTGGAAATTACCTGCGCCCTTTTTCTTCGTGGCGCCTAATACGAATTTATAACGATATACCTTGGGAATACAATACGCTATTAAAATGGTAACTTACATCCGTTTTTAGGAAACTAGTATTGAATTCATTACACAGTTTTTGTCAAGTATTTTATTAACTGATATCAAATATTATATATATTCTTAATGAATCTCATTGATCAAGCTTTGTTTTAAAATTTAATTACTTCAACGGCTTTAAGAAACATTTTATATAATTTGTATATTAAAATTCGTACCACAAATTACGTAATAAACGCTCCAGGGGGTATTCGAGTAAACTTTCAAAAGTTTTGTTGAAGGCAGCAGTTGAACGAAAACTTTCTTTTGGGAAATTTTATTTTATTTTCTTTTAAATTGGCTGAAGTAGCAAGATAAAAGTTATTTTAATTACATTTTAACCTTTTTTTAAGTTTTACACTATCATTAATACTAGCTGATGAGTTGAATTAATATAAAACAAGGCGTTACAATGTTAATTACCAATAATAACTAACTTTATTCAAGAGTAGACAATATATGAATGAAATTTTTAGACAGAAGTTTTGGCAGCATAATATATTTTTTATGCATATTTTTGCAAATAGCTTATTCTGATGTCAGAGAGAGTGGATTCCCACGATTTTGAACACTGCTTTTTAGTGTTCCGTACGGAATACTTATGGAATTACTTCGGTGTCCGTCTGTCCTTCTATCTGTTTGTCTGTCTGTCACACGCAATTTTCTCCGAAACTATTTGACATAGAAACTTAAAAGTTGACACAAATATAAGAATTGATAGCCCAATCAGGGCCCCGTAGTTTTAAAAGTTAAATTTTGACTTAAGGGATTAGTTTGGGGGGTATAATCGGAAGTAAAAAAAAAATACCAGGTCATCGAGTGCGGTGTCAAATGAAAGTCTGTGAAAACATGTGTTCAAAAATATATATGACTAGCCGTGCCCGCGGCTCCGCTCGCGTGGACTTGATTCACTAGTATCGTCACTGCTTATTCCTTATGTTACCTAACGTAATAAAATATATGCCATTATTTCCCCTTATCTCCCATTATTTCTCCTTATCTCTCATTATTTCTCCTTATCTCCCATTATTTCTCCTTATCTCCCATTATCTCTACATAAGTTCCATTATCTAGGCTTATCTCTGCTCATCTCCCATTATTTCTCCTTATCTCCCATTATTTCTCCTTATCTCCCATTATCTCACCTTATCTCCCATTATCTAGGCTTATCTCGACTTATCTCGCATTATTTCTCCTTATCTCCCATTATTTCTCCTTATTTCCCATTATCTCACCATAACTTCCATTATCTACACTTATCTCTGCCTTTCTCCCATTATTTCTCCTTATCTCTCATTATCTCACCTTATCTCCCATTATATAGACTTATATCGAATTATAGAGAACATATGTATAAATTTATAAAAACACGTAAATCGGATAAGTGGTTCTCAAGTACTAAGCGCACTAACGGACAGAAAAACAGACAGAGAGACGTTGCATTTTTTATATATATTATATGCTTTGCAACATGATATTGTTCCATATTTAATGGTTTAGGCAGTGTATTGTAAGAGAACGCACTAACGGTAACCTTTTTTCCGACTTGATTCACTATTATCGTCACTGGTTATTCTTTATGTTACCTAACGCAATAAAATATATCCTATAACCTGGCAAGAGAACATATGTATGTTTTTTAAAAAAACACGTAAATCGGATAAGTAATTCTCCAGTGATAAGCGCACTAACGAACAGACAGAAAGACAGACAGGCAGAGATACGTTACATTTTATATATATTATACATGTAATAAAATATATATCTATAAACCGGTCAGAGAACATATGTATGAATTTAAAAAATCACGTAAATCGGATAAGTGGTTCTCGAGGGATAAGCGCACTAATGAACAGACGTACAGACAGAGAGACGTTGCATTTTATATATATTATAGATATGGATTATTATTATTATTACATAACCTGGTCAAAGAATATACGTATGAATTTAAAAAAAGATACGTAAATCGGATAAGTGGTTCTCGCACGCACTAATGGACAGACAGACAGACAGAGAGACATTACATTTTATATATATTATTGATTATAGATATTCTCTGCTACATAATATTGTTCCATATTTAATGGTTTAGGCTGTGTATTGCAAGGAAACGCGCTAGCGGCCAACTTTTTTCCGACTTCATTCACTATTATCGTCACTGCTATATAACCTGGCCAGAGAACATATGTATGTTTTTAAAAAAATAGTACGTAAATCGGATAAGTGGTTCTCCAGTGATAAGCGCACTAACGGACAGACAGACATACAGACAGATAGACGTTGCATTTTATATATATTATAGATATAGATGTAATATTTGCGTACACTTTTCTTTGTATTATTTTTCAAAAAATAGTCAAAAATCGCTGTTCCCCACCCTATCTCTAAGAGTAATGATCAAAAAAATTTTAAAAAATTCTAGAATATTCTCCATAAAGTGTAGATTAAGCGAAAATTATCACGCGCGCATTACGTTTAATAATTTATCTGGTATAAAAGAAACTATTTGACCGCCAAAATGGTGAAGGTTAACTTTGTTTTAATTATTTTATTAAAAACTCATTTGGGGTATGTTTTGTGAAGTCACTGATCATTGTATAGTTCCGTAACAAAAATTTTTAATATAAAAGCAATCACAGTACAGAACACGAATTGCGCAATTCCAACTTACACTTGATCGATTTTTTTTAAAGTTAGGCAACCACCTATTTAACGTCTAATAATTGATCCTGCCAATTGTTGAACTAGAAAGAAATGGTATCTAAGCAACTACACAATAAAACAAAAAAGTTGTAGTTAAAATAAACAGTAGTTTCTTTAAATTTTCCACATTTTATAAAACAACTCCTTTGCGGGACCATGGGAGGAGTAGGTAATGAAATTTACTATGAATCCGGTGGTCGGCGATTCGATTCCACCAGTCTGCTTGGGTGTTTGTCTTCGTCCATTAGATTTGCATTCTTATAAAGTGACAAGCTGGTTATTTGGTATCCACCAACGCCATAGAACATAAAAAAACTCCTTGTGGTAAAAAAATTATGTACAAGAGATTATTCTTGCATTCAAAAATATAATGTATTTAACTTGAAAAATATAATGTATTGCCACATGATTTGTATACAGAACTTTCAATGAACTGAAAGAACAAGTTCTTTCCTTGCTAGATACTTAAATGTTAAACCTTTTATACTATAATTTCGGATTCCTTGAAAAATTATTTATTTTCATGATCATCGTAAAAATAAATTAAGTAATTAGTACCAAGACAATTCCCCAATTAAACGTTGAAGACTGAAAAAACCTATTTTACTTCATAACTACTATGGTTAAAAATAAAAAAATAACTAATGGCTTTATTAGTTTTGTGTTGATGACTTCAATAGAATATTTCTTAGGAAATCAAATAGCATTCCTGCATGAAGCCTCCTAATATTCACAATATTTACAGTTTAGCACATTACAATTCTTCCAATAGATCTAATGGAGAGACAAAGAATTAAAAATCGTGGAAGTATGAACGTGAAACAAAGTCCTATGAAAAATTTGAAAAGAAAATTGGTAAAAATAACTAGATCCTACACTGGAAACAAACCTAGACATAAAAAACTTGTAGAAAAAATTGTAGTCAAATTGGCGTCGAAAGGTAGTTTCTTAAATCGACAATAAAAAAAACTTTCAGTAAAACCCAGAAAGAAAGCATTCTACCACTTAAATGGGTTTTATTATTTCTAAATAATTTTACCTTATCGACAGATGTCACAACGTGCTTTTCAAGAAATAGCTGAGCCTTTTGCAAAAAAATACGAGAATTTTGAGGATGACTCGAAAAAAAAATGTGCAGTGCAGTAAACAAGAAAATCCGGGATTTACCCAAAGAAATGAGTTTCCTATCCAAAACTGTAAGACCCAATTAACTTTGATCTTAGCGTAATAAAAAAAAACTGCTGCATAAAAAGCAGGACCTCACGCTGCTGCTCCACAGCTAGTTTATGAGATACTAGCCCGTTTATCGTGAAAAACCGAATGTAAGAGAAAAAAGGCTGTGAGCATTAATTTGAATAATGTAAGTATATGGTAATTGAAAATTATTCCAGACAAAAAGTGTACGTTCAAAACTATTGTTGAAGCGAAGAAATATTCATAGCTAGAACCTGCAATTCAATTTACTAGTATTGTGCCAATTTAAATAAGGGTTTAGTTTAAAGTCCACAACAAGTAACCTAGAGTTCATTAATCTATGACTTGTAAAACTAAATTTTAAGTCATGTTGATATTAAAATTGCTTTCTAACCAAGTTTATGAAATACCTACCACCTATTTTCCCTTTTAAAAAAATGATGGATCGGACTCTTAATAGTGTTCTTGTTCTTCTTCTTCCTGTCTAATGTATTCACATAGGTCGGGGTCTCTGTACCATTTCTTCAGTTTATATTGAGGTTGTTATTCTCTGCTAGTTGAAAAATGAACACCCCAGTCCCTGAGATTCCGAAGCCACGAATGCTTTCTACCAGGTCCTCGCTGACTCTCCACTTTTCCCTGAAGAATAGTATATTAGTATATGTCCCAAACAAGATACCTTTCTTTGTTTTACGATATTAAGTAGTTGCCTCTTCACCCCGGCCCATTATAGCACTTCTTCATTGGTTAGGTGTTCTGTCCAAGAAACTTGTAGCAAACGTCGTAGTATCCATAGCTCGAGAGCTTTGAGACGATACAATGATCTCACTTTTAGCGACCAAGTCTCTACACCATATAAGAGGACCGGCCAGATATAGCATTATATTACTCGTAAGCCCAGGGCAAGTGGCTACTGTCTTTGAAGCAGCATATTTTTCAACTTAAGAAAGATATTCTTTGCCATGCCAATCCGTAGTTTAATCTTCCCATCACAATCCCATCGTTCGTTACGACAGAGCCAAGATATTTGAATTTAGTAATCCTTTTAATCTCTTGATCCTTTATAAAGAGAGATGCATCCTCTTGGTGGTGTCTACTAATCACCATCATTCTCGTTTTAATATATTAATATATAGATACTCCTCGCCAATATCATTCAGCTTATTGATTAAAATTTGCAGATCTTTCATGATAAAAGTGTTAAAGCTTTACATAATAGAAGATGTAACAGGTTTTAAGCAGTTGACTGATCAATGCATATTTAAATCTACGGTTAAATTTAAATAAAAATAAACAAACAGACAAGGCAAAATATCGATATGAAAACGAATTTGCCAACCTTGCTGTTCTAAAGCGATAAATTATGAAATCATTTACTTTTATCCAAAGAAGAAAGTGAAGAAAAATTCTGAAAACAATATATACTCCAGGTAATATTAAGGTCAGGTAATAATACCGTGCCGGAAATCAAGTGAGAGGTAAACACTTAATTACAAAATTTTATTACACATAACATTATGCAAAGTACGTATATTGTAAACAATGAGCGCTACAAAGTAATAGTATCAATTCTCCATCGCTACTGCTTAAGGGGTTACACCAGTTTGAGATTTTTGCAAAAATCGATTTTTTTTTTGCTAGATCAATTGTTTATAATTTTAAGAATATTTTAAACGTTTAACTATTTCAAAATTCAAATTGTTTCCGAAGTTATAGCAATTAGAAGTGAGCGTGGCATAGAGTCGGCCCGAAAAATGCGATATGGGCAACTTATTACCATAAAATATCCACTGATGAAAAGCCACAGCATGACAAGTGCCCATCCGGCGAAAATACCTGGTGTTCGTATCAGAAAGCGAAGGCCCCTAGAACTTATAAGCATAAAAATTCTATTCATGTAGTTGTCCAAAAAGTAATTGAACCGGTATACGATAGATTAACTGCTACCGATTTGTTAGAAAGCTGTTTAGAAGGATACACCCATAATAACAACAAAAGTCTAAACGCTGTCATTTGGTCTATGGCTCCAAAAGTGCATTACAGTGGCACATTTCATTTTGTATTGCAGCTAGTATATTTAGTGATGGATATACTAGTGTATTACAAATGATGAAATTATTAAACCTTGTAATTGGCCCAAGCATGTTGCGATTTACCGAGAAATTGGATTCTCAACGAATATCTATAGCTAACATGAGAACCCAAGAGGAGACTAAAGAGGCCAGGAAATTGAAAGGAGCTGCGCAAAAGGAGGCGGAGAACATCGCGGCAACAATGGAAGACCTCATGTATGGTCCAGGAATCGCAGATTGAAGGTAATTTAAAAAAATATTTGGTTTTAAGACGCTGAAGCCGTACTGTTTTTTTCTTTTGCGTTTCTTTCGAAACTACTTTTGTCAAACTGGTGTACAAGATATCTTTATAATATTATCTGAGATGTAGCATAGGATTTTTTGATTGGGGGCCACGTTCATATGTTATAAATTTTTTAAACTCAAAATTTCGATAAAATCAGAGTTTTTTTCAAACGGCTGTTATTTCTACAAAAAAATTTTAAAAAATTTTCTCCTATGCTACATCTTAGCTATTACCTTTTTAAAGAAGAAAAAAAAAATTATTTTTCAGACGATGCCTGAAAATAAGTACACCATCAGCAAGAATTTTCAAAAGAGGCTTGATAGCTCACATCTCCATCATTTTTAGTGTTCCGTACGGAACACTTATAAGATCACTTCGGTGTCTGTCCGTCTGTCTGTCCGTCTGTCACACCCGATTTTCTCCGAAACTATTTGTCATAGAAAGTTGAAATTTGGTAGTAATATAGGAATTGATGGCCTCATCAGAGCCATGTAGTTTTGAAAGTTAAATTTTGACTTAAGGGGTTAGTTTTGGGGGGTGAAATCGGAAGTTAGAAAAAATTTTTTTTACTAGGTAATCGAGTGTAGTGTCTAATGAAAGCTTGTGAAAACACGAGTAAAAAATATATATATAATGTAATACTTGCGCGCATTTTTCTTTGTATTATTTTTAAAAAATCGCGAAAAATCGCTGTCCACCCGCCTTATCTTGGAAAGTACTTATCAAAAAATTTTGAAAAAATTCTGGAATATTCTCCACGGGGTGTAGATTGAACGAAAATTATCATGAGTGTATTACCTGTAATAATTTATCTGGTATATAAAAAAAACATAAATTTCAAGGTCATCAATTTTTAGTAAAGATTGGAAATAAGCTTTGTTGAAACTTATTTGGGGTGTATCTTGTGAAGTCACTGATCATTTTATATCACCGTAACATAAATTTTGACTTAAGGGATTCGTTTTGAGGGGTGAAATCGGAAGTGAAAAAAAAATTTTTTTACTAGATCATCGAGTGTGGTGTCAAATGAAAGCTTGTGAAAACACGAGTAAAAAATATATATATAATGTAATACTTGCGCACACTTTTCTTCGTATTACTTTTAAAAAATCGTGAAAAATCGCTATCCCCTACCTTATCTCGAAAAGTACTGATCAAAAAATTTTGAAAAAATCCTGGAATGTTCTCCACGGGGTATAGATTGAACGAAAATTATCATTACCTTTAATAATTTATCTGGAATAGAAAAAAACCAAAATTTCATGGTCACCAGTTCTCAGTAAAGATTGGAAATAAACTTTGTTGAAAACTTATTTGGGGTGTGTTTTGTGAAGTCACTGATCATTTTATATTACTGTAACATAAATTTTGACTTAAGGGATTCGTTTTGAGGAGTGAAATCGGAAGTGAAAAAAAAATTTTTTTACTGATCATTTTATACCACCCTAACAAAATTTTTTATTTTAAAAACAATCCACGTACGGAACACTAATTGTGCAAGTTCAACTTGCACTTGACCGGTTTTTTAATTTTATTTATTCGTTATTATTTAAAATTATTCATAAAACTACTATGTATATGTGTAAAAGGAAAATTATTTTATATATTTAATAGCTCCGTCAAAAAATGTTTTTGATATTTATACCTATTTTTCCGAGCGCCATGGTGATGTAATCCCTTAAACTTACCACGAAATTTGATGAATTTAAATAGTTCATACAGTGTACCTTAAAGCTGTTTTCGTGGGTTTGTTGCATTAACGAAACTTTATTATTTTAAGTATGAAAGAGAATTGATTTTACACAAATTTAGCCTTAATGTTACTATATATAAAAAGTAGTTGGAAGTGAAAATAGAAAATGGCTTCTCCCACATTAATCCTTCTTGCTCATTAAACAATTATAACTTGCTTTGTACAAGATTCAAGCTTAGAATTTCATATTATTTTAGTCTCTAATTATTTATGCCACAAGATTCTCAAAGCTGAATACGGCAGAGTGTAATTAATGACAGTTGCAAATTTACATATTCTAGAAACATTTTTATTATTTTTGGGTTTTTACTTTTCTTACTCCTTAGATTTTTGGGTTTTATCGCATTTCAGGGTCCTCTGATTACGCGAAATATAGTTTAAAATTTTCATTAGTGTCTTCATCGGTGGATTTGTCAGTCTGTTGACGCGATCACCTCCTGACAACATGAGATGTCTTTTTTAGAGAAGAGGAAAAAAAGGGCGAAGGTCAATAAACTTCAAATAATTCTTCTGATATTAAAGAATATTTTCTTGCTATTTTGTTAAAAAAAAAATAAACAACTTTTGAGCAAGATATTTTTCTTAACACAAATAGTATGTAGAGTATAGCGCGCAATTATGTGATAACTAGAGTGACTAACCAATTTTTTAAATAAAAGCCGTACCTTAAATATTTTAAAAAAATGTTTCTTCAGCTTCTCCATAACTATTTTTTATATACTTTTGTGGTACTTGTTATATTATGTATTTATTGTTTTAATATCAAATCATTCAGATAAGGTGTAACATAAGACAATAAATTTCTCCGTTGATTTGTGTTGTGCCATTCATGGTGCTTATGATCGATTTTACGCCCGTTCGATATCCAACTATTAGCCATAATGCATATATCGCCATACCGAAATGTGGAGGAATAATAATAGGACAAAGCTAACTAACTAAACGCCTATTTAATGTTGTATTATTATAGTTTCAACGTTTTCTGTACACGTCTTTCCATTTAAAAGTAACCATTTGAAATAATTAAAAAAGTCATCAGACACCTGATGAAATTACAATAAGTCCTATTGGCAGTTCTTAGAATTTTTATTTTTATCAGTTTCTGACGACACACGTGTCTTATTATCGTTGTATTATCCGATCCACAAAAGAGTTGTTACTTACTCATAGATGAGTTTAAGTAATAGCTTCATAACTAGTAAGATATTAGCAATAATCAAAAACATGCATTGTTATTTCTGAATTTAATGTACTTCAATGTGTTTATGCGGTTGTTTGACACGAAATTCTGTTTCTAATATGGATTTCTGTTCAACTTTTGAAACAACAATAGATGTACAATACTAATGGTCCCTAATAGTTAGTATATTATTATCTCATGTTGAATAAAATAGTTCAGAGTCTTAATACTCAGCGTTTATAAATTAAATTAACCTCGTCAAAGTTCTAGTGATTAGAGGGAGAGAGAGGATTATTAATAACCAGTCACTATTTCTTGAGCTCATATAATCTCAACCAGTATTAATAAAGCTAAGTAGATCAAGTAACGTGAGAAATAAATGAGAACTTATAAAGAAGGGTTATTACAAGGGGTTTAGGAGTAGCGACGTAGGGTACCAACATAATGGAGCAAAATAATTTAATATATTACAGAGCAGTGTAATGCATAACAGTGTAGTAATGTATAGTATAGTGTGCTGTAGTACCGTGTTGCCATTTAGAAGTATAAAAAGTAAGGTTTTTCTTACCATAGGCAATTTTAGAAGAAAACCTTACAGAAATAACATGTAAAATCTTGTAAAACTACTGTAACATATTTAAAACATCTGGCCATAGATAAGAAATAAATATTAGTTAAGACTCTTATAACGAATCTCATAACTGACGTGACAGTAAACGAGGCCTTAGTACAAATTCATCAAATAATTCATAATTGCAATAATATGCTTTATTATTGTTTTTTACTCATGTGATCTATATGATTGCCCAACCACAGTAAACATAAAACACAGTAGCGAAACCCAAGAAAATTTTTAGGTCTTGTTTTTTATCACGTATACGTCCCCTAGCAACATGGCTTCCAGCACGATCGCAGGTTGTGTTTACATCTGGATTTCAAGGAGAATCTTTGTATAATGTGCTTCGCAATTCATTATTAATAATTTTCAAATAAGTAAATGTCTTATTTCACATTAAAATTGAAAATAATAATAAAAAAGATGTCGAGAAGAAGTTTTTGTTGTGCGGTTAGTGCTTGTAAAAATATGTGTGGTATCTCCAAAGAAGTTAGTTTTTTAGATTTCTCAAAGATCCCAAAAGGTAATTTATTCATAGTTCTTTATTTCTATCATGATTTATATTACATAAAGATTATCTTTCATATTAAAATTGTTTGCTAGAGTTAAGTTATATTATCTGCTAAAATTCGCTAACCAAACTTTCAAAATTCAATCTGAGCATGCAAAGGTAGTAATTCTCCAGCACGAATGAGTTTGAATAAATCAGTGCGTGGATTTATTTTTTTATATTAGCAGTATATAGGCACGAAAAGTCATTAGTTGTATGAAAATTATTGTATTAGATTTAACTAATGATAAAATGGAGCAAAAAGTATGTTCACTTCATTTTTAAGTTCAGCAGAAAGACGATCTCATCTTAAAATAATAATTATAATTATTTTCAATATCTCCAGATTACTGAGATTTATTGAAATATAAGGGGCATAATTGTTATCATTATACGCGCGAAGCTGAAGGTGTGCAGAGATATATTCTTCGGACAATATCTTTAATAGCTGAGAAATATAAATTGAACAATGAGATATTCAAACGAATAACGTGCAAAAAGCGTTTTGCCTTTTTTCCTGTTTTTTTTTGTATATTGATAAGAACTTTAAAAAAAAAACTTTTCTCTTTTTTCTGTTCCTTTCAATCAACGCAATTCATTTTTATTCTACAGAATAGGATTTTTCTTGAAAGAAGGAATTTTAATATTTCAAAGACCCGCAGGCATCATGCCAACAACATGGCGACAGGTCGTGTAATCATTACAAACTCGAACCCCTGGAGTTCAAAGGTACCGATTCGGACTATCGCTATTGTGTTTTATGTTTACTGTGACCCAACCTCAAATCACTCTTTAACATTGTTCTCACAAACCTACTTGCTTTACTATTTGATTATTTTCATCATTGAAGAATTTTTTTATGCCATAAATTTACCGCGTTTAATCGAATCCAGTAACTCATTATTTTTAAGCAATTTTGCAGATGCGCACTGTTACTATGTGTGAATTTTTGATCAATGTACACCTACAAAATAGTAAAGGTTCTATTCGTTGCTATAGTAACATTAGACATAAGAAGATTGTTTCATTGTTTTAGGGGTAATTTATGAGAATCTAGACGTAAATAAAGAAAGTGGCTCCTGATTGCAGTAAGTAATTGCGACAAGTTGCATTAATGTCCGAAGATCTATAAACTGATTATCGGTCTCTCTCTCTATTATAAAAAAATAATTGACTGTTTAATTATGGATTAGAATCCGGTGTTTGTGTTAATCATCAAAAATCTCTGAAGCTTTATTAATACTCTACTTTAGTTCATAAAATACATACAATAGAAGTATCATTATAAAATTGAGTATGGCAAGTCATTGATATATACAGTTGATAGCCCTTTGGAACCTCTAGATTAATGCAATGTTTCAACATATATAATTTAGTTCTATGTAACTGGTCTTTATATATTACAAGCAGCCAAGTTTATACAAGTTTTAAATGGATCATATAAAAATACTAGCTGTGCCCGCGGCTTCGTTCGCGTGAACTTGATTCACTATTATCGTCACTGCTTATTCCTTGTGTTACCTAACGTAATAAAATATATCCTATAACCTGGCCAGAGGATATAAGTATGTTATAAAAAAACACGCAAATAGGATAAGTGGTTCTTGAGTGCTAAGCGCATTAACGGATAGATAGACAGATAGACGGACAGAGAGACGTTTCGTTTTATATATATTATAGATTTTTTTGATAAATATTAAGTTAAGAATTAAAAAAAAACACGTAAATCGGATAAGTTATTATCGAATGATAAGCACACTAACGGACAGACAGACAGACAGAGAGACGTTGCGTTTTATATACATTATATAGATTGTTATTATTATTAACCTCGCCAGAGAACATATGTATGAATTAAAAAAAAAACACGCAAGTTGAATAAGTGGTTCTCGAGTGATAAGCGCACAAACGGACAGACAGAGAGACAGAGAGACGTTGCATTTTTATATATATTGTATTCTTTGTTACATGATATGGTTCCAGATTGAACGGTTTAGGCAGGATATTGCAACAGGGTACGCTAGCGTCAAACTTTTTTCCAACTTGATTCATTTTTATCGTCACCACTTATTTCTTATATTACCAAACGTAATAAAATATATCATATAACCTGGCCAGAGAACATATGTATAGATGTAAAAAAGAACACGTAAATCGGATAAGTGGTTCTCGAGGGGATAGACAGAGAGACGTTACATTTTATATATATTATATATTATAGATTATTATTATTATTATTATATAACCTGGAAGAAGAACACATGTATGAATAAAAAAAAAACACGTAAATCGGATAGGTCGTTTTCGAGTGATAAGCGAACTAACGAACAAACAGACAGACCGTGAGATGTTGCATTTTAAATATATTATATTCTTTGCTACATGATATTGTTCCATATCTAATGGTTTAGGTAGTGTATTGCAAGAGAGCGCGCTAGCGGTAAACTTTTTTCCGACTTGATTCACTATTATCGTCACTACTTATTTCTTATGTTACCTAACGTAATGAAGTATATATCTATAACCTGGTCAGAGAACATATGTATGAATTTTAAAAAAAATTTTGTAAATCGGATAAGTCGTTCTCGAGTGATAAGCGCACTAACGGACAGACAGACAGACAGACAGATAAACAGAGAGACAGTTTTATATATTATAGATGATACTATCCTACTATCATAAACTTGAATATGCCTTAATTCATAAACTACTAAAAAAGTGTGTCTCTTTCTCATACAACCTCATCTATGGATAACGTGTACAGTTTTAAGAGCCTATACTATAATTGTAATAATGTATAGATAAAGATATTTAATAGGTAGTTGAGAAACTTGGTTAGACAACAATTTTAATTACAATATGATTTAAAACTGAGTTTTACAAGTAGCAATAGATCGATAAGCTCTTAGCTTAACTTTTTTGCGTTAAGTGTGCTTAAACAGAGATTGACCCTTTTGAGACTCATTTAAAATATGTGGCCCCCATTTATTATCGAGGATGTTAAACCACTATTTGCCACAATAACAGTAAGTAGAACTATAGCTTCTAGATATGAATATTTCTTTGTCAATACCTTAGATTTGCATGGCCAATAATTTTCGACGTACATATCACTGCAGGCGAGGTTATGGTTACAAGCTAATTAATAAATATATGGTTTCTAATCATCAAAACATCATTCAAAATTATCGTATTTTGCTTTACCGGAACTTTAAAAGCTTCTAATTGAATACTATTTAGTAACTATTAATCGAATACTGACAGCGACAGTAAATTTTCCACAAGATAATATCAAAGGGCAATAGGGAAGGGAGTAATCAACGACATTAGGTTACAAAATTGGATATTCTAGAAGCACAATAGATGTTTAAATAGCAAATTAGACTTCAAAGGGGAAATATCTAAACGGTAAAGACTTTAAAAGCTTAGAGGGTTACTGAAACTGATTACAAAATCGTGATCATTAATACTGAAATCATACAAAAAAAAAAATTCATGATATTGCCTAATATATTTGTAGATTTAAAATCCATAAATTGTTTAAAAAAATCGCCCTAAGGAACTTTACAGTTTTCCATTAAATTGTAGAGATACCTTGCAATTATATTTACTACTAAACTATACTTATATAATAAATTGTTTTACATTAAGTTTTGATAAAAAAAAGATCTAGCCCGATAGGCTGGTATACCTTTAAAACAAGTTACGCCATAATATTAAAGAACAGTTTAAACCGCTGACAATAGTTTGTTCTTGAAATATGTAATAAGAAAACGTATGAAGACACAACTTTGTTTTTCTTAAGAACTATTGCTCTAGATCAGAGGTTTCTAACCTTTTCTGGACCACCGCCTGCTTGACAAGAAAAAAATCCAACATAATAGTTAATTATAACAAATATTAAAATATTGTTGCAAATTATCTATACCTATTTTATCTGTCTGTTTATCTATTAAGAATCACAAAGTAGAACTTAATTAAAACAACCATCAAATAGAGTAAAAAATTGTTTATTAAAAATTTAAAAATATTAACAATATCAATAAGAAATACAAAAAAAATAATGAGATGGTTGAGGCTTTTAGACTTTTAACAATTTGTTAATGTCGGGTTTCAATTTCATTATCATCAGTCGCAAATTGCCACGTTCAGTGATATGCAGTCTGTTCCTTTTCTTAGACAGTAAATTAGCTACTGCATTGAACCCACGCTCAGCCAAATACAATGAAGGAAAAGCAATTAAAAATTTCTAGATTCTTGCCCCCAATCCAGGGTAGTGAGCTGGTATTGATTTTTGAAGCCAAAACTCTTTGTATCCATTTCTGAATTTTACTTTTAGTTCTTCGTTAGTTGTGAGTTCTACGAGTTCCTCTTCTAAATTTGATGATTCTGCTGTATCTACATTTGCGAAAGGATCTAAAACCCAACTCGGTATATTCATGTTTAAAATATCCTAGAATCGCTCCGAAAAAACAACATGAAGAACGTCCAAGTGTTGGCAGTAAGTAAGTAATTCTTCCTGTTTTGCAGAGACCGCTAATAATGTGGAAAAGTGGCTGTATTCACCTCTACCTAGATTTCGTTTGAACAGGAGAAGTTTTCCCACAAAAGCAGATGAGACATTTTTTGTTTTAATTAAATTCAACTCATAACCTTGCAATTGTAAATTAACTTCATTAAATATTTTAAACAGATTTGTCAAATAAGCGATGTCATTTTTGGATGTAATCAGGTTTTCGCATAGTTTTTGGTCTCTGTTTTCAAGGAAGTCCAGTACTCAGTCAAGTAGATTGAAAAAAAAAACGATTCAGACAAATACCTTTTGAGAGCCAACGAACTGTGTGCTGCAGTAAGCGATTGTAAGCCTTATCATTTTCACTACAAAATTTGCCAAATAATCTGTCATGTAATGAATTGCTTCTAATCTTATTGACTGCTCTAATAATGCAATAAAGCGACGTACATAGGACGTTTATTCAGTTTTTTTTGCAACCAAATGCTGATGATGAATAACATAATGTACAGGGTGAGTCAACGATAGAGTAAAGTGCATTATCCCATTTGTTTCGGGAATGACGAAAAAAAATGTTAAATATAATAGTTTTAGAGAATATTAGGCTGCACAGTTTTTAAAATTATTTTTGAATATACAGGGTACTTCAAAAAAGTGTGGCCGATATTTTTTTTTTTAAATGGCACATCCTATTTTATAATTTATTTTTAAATTATGCGTAAAATTTTATAACGTTTTTATTAATAATGTCCTATACAAAAACCTAGTAGTTTTTCTAATATTTCAATTTTTTTTTAAAAAATAGTGGTTTTTAGTTTTGTAAAAAATTGCCAGTAGCGCCATTGTTTCTGAAGGTGGAATACTCATAATTGGTACGAACATTCTATAGAGATGAAGAAAAAAGATATATGTAAAGAAATTTAGGTTAGATGCTACAAGCTGTTCAAAATAAATTTATGCATTTCGACTATTTTAAATTGAAAAATCTCAAATTTTTTAAAGGGTACATCCTGTATATTATTATTTTTTCTGATAGATTTTACCAAATTCTCCAACTTTTATTAAGTATGTCATATACCTATTTCTAATAGTTTTCGACTTATTTTGAATTTTTTAATTTTTACCCTTGTTTTTAATACACTGACGCTATTGTGAAAACATAAACAAATGGTTAATAGCAATTTTATTATAGTTTAACTGTTCTAATAATTAATTATTAGGACGTAATAAATGTTCAAAAATTTGCCCGTCTACTTGGATACACATGGTTAGTCGTTTTATTATATTTTGCTTCACTTTCCTTAGCATAAAGGGCGTTATTGTCCTGCACACATCCCGTAACCTATTTTCCACATCTACTGGTGTTGTAGGGGGATTCACAAAAAAACACGATCTTTAATGTAGCCCCACAAAAAGAAGTCTAAAGGTGTTAACTCACATAATCGAGGAGGCCACTGAATGAATCCATCCCTACCGATCCATTTTTGTGGGTAACGATCGTTTAAAAATTCCCGAATTTCCCGGTGGTAATGAGTAGGAGCTCCGTCTTGTTGAATCCACATTTGTTCCCTTTAAAAATTATCAACTTCTTCAAGAAGCTGAGGTAATTCTTTTACAAAAAATTTAGATATCTAGGCCCGTTAAGCGGTTCGCGGAAAAAATATGGACTAATGATTCGAAAATTTAATATTCCACACCATACATGAAGCGACCAATTATTTTGGTTTTGAACCTCCCGGACCCAAAATGGATGATTAACTGTTGAATAATAATGCATGTTATGGCTGTTAACTGCTCCATTACTGCTAAAAGTAGCTTCATGAGAAAACATTAATTTGGATAAAATATTTGAATCGCCTCTATTACTTCATTCATGATGGTACAAAAGTTTACTCGTCGTTCAAAATCACGGTCTTGAAGTTCTTGGTGTAGTTCAATATGAAAGTAATGATACTTGTATTTTCTCGTGGTGTGACTAGCCGTAGATCGGGATGTGTCAGATAAGTCAGCTAGTTGATAGCTGCTGACCTGGGGATTATCTTCAACATGAAGTTAAATCTCCATTTTTGCTTCCTCACTGGTAGCATTCTGGTTTACTACTTTCCGTTTCGTATACTCAACGCTACCCCTACCATCAAACCGTTCCATTAAGTACTGAAAAGATTTTCTAGATGGTATACGTCTATTAGGGTACTTCGCTCCGTAAAGCCTTACTGCCAGTATATAAACCATATCAATTAATTTATTTTAGGAAAAACCATAACTATAACCTTTATACGTCACTTACTACAACAAATTGAACTATTTTGACTTGCTTAGCAGACATGTTAAAATTAGACAATGCCTATATTTTTGTTTTGTCTTGACAACTATGATGTTATAGCGTAAGTGTATTAGAAGACGATGCAACAAGGTTTGATATAGTTGGCTATTTTAAATATTTCTTTTGCCTTAGAAATAGGATAAATCCTTGTCCTTTTTATCAGCAGGTATTTTATTCAAACGCTCTTGTAGTCTTTTGGCAAATTAAACACATAGGTAATGAATGGTTTGTAGGAGAGCGCGTAAATCCATATTTCAAGTACTCAATACTGTCCTGCCGGTATTTCTTCTTAGATTCAGACATTTTAAAATATAAAATTTGCCACCGTTTACATAAATTAACTTTTCAACACATTTATAGATATTTATAAAAATAATGCCTATAATGACTTTTGTCACTCTCACTCACGAATATGGATTATTAGCGAAGCACACAAAAATAATAAGACATTCCTAGAGCGTTGTTATAGCGTAAGTGTATTAAAAACAAGGGTAAATATTGAAAAACTCAAAATAAATCGAAAACTATTAGAAATAGGTATATGACATACCTATTAAAAGTTGGAGGGTTTTGTAAAATCTATTAGAAAAAATAATAATATACAGGTTATGCCATTTAAAAAATTTGAGATTTTTCAATTTAAAATAGTCAAAATGCATAAATTTAATTTGAGCACCCTGTACCACCTGACTCAAATTTCTTTACATATATATTTTTTTTAATCTCTATAGAACGTTCGTATTAATTATGAGTATTACACTTTCAGAAACAATGGCGCTACTGGTAATTTTTTACAAAACTGAAAACTAGTATTTTTTTTTTAAATTGAAATTTAAAAAAAATTACTAGGTTTAGGTACATAACATTACCAATAAAAAAGTTATATAATTTTACGCAGAATTTAAAAATAAATTATAAAATAGGATATTCCATTAAAAAAAACATGTTATATCGGCCACACTTTTTTAAAGTACCCTGTATACTCCAAAATAATTTTAAATTGTGCACCTTAACACTCCCTAAAACTATTGTATTTAACATTTTTTCGTCTTTCCCGAAACAAATGAGATAATGAACTTTACTCTATCGTTGACTCAGCCTGTACAAGTACATTTAGTACTGCTTATTTCAAATACGCTATGAAACCCTTATGACGCTTCGTCATTGCTGGAGCACCATCAGCAGCAGCTGATAAAATATTACGAATAGGAATTTCTTTCTCTTGAAAAAACTTGTTCGTGGTATTAAATATCGATTCTCCTTTTATATCAGTTTCCAAATTTTTAGCAAATAATAATTCTTGACAAAATTTTTCCTCTTTAATGAATCGAACGTATGATAATAGTAGTGCTTCGTTATTTAGTGGAGTTGATTCATCAAGTTGAACGTAAAATTTGCGTGTCTTTAAGTAATAGCATAATGCTATTTCAACGTCTTTAGTCATTTCATCTATTCTTCTTTGCATCGAATTATTACTTAGAGGAATTTTTCTGATGATATCTGAAGATATCCTATGATGAAGAACAGTTTTTATTACCTCGTTGACTGCCAGCAAGATTAATTCCTCGCCAATTGTGTGTGATTTTCCCGCTTTTGCGATTAATAATGAAATATTATATTAAGCTCAAGTCCATCCTCTTTAGAAGACGATGCAACAAGGTTTGATATAGTTGGCTATTAAATATTTCTTTTGCCTTGGAAATAGGATAAATCCTTGTCCTTTTTATCAGCAGGTATTTTATTCAAATGCTCTTGTAGTCTTTTGGCAAATTAAACACATAGGTAATGATTGGTTTGTAGGAGAGTGCGTAAATCCATATTTCAAGTACTCAATACTGTCCTGCCGGCATTTCTTCTTAGATTCAGACATTTTAAAATATAAAATTTGCCACCGTTTACATAAATTAACTTTTCAACACATTTATAGATATTTATAAAAATAATGCCTATAATGACTTCTGTCACTCTCACTCACGAATATGGATTATTAGCGAAGCACACAAAAATAATAAGACATTCCTAGAGCAATCGCTGCCTTTCATAGATTTCGTTTCGTGCAAGCATCAACTTGTATGCCTTTGCCTGTTTGAGATGCCGGTGCACTTGTTCTGTAAACAAGTCATTACAGGCTCCCATAATTTTGTCGAAACATACTTGATTGCATGAATCGCGTCTTTGCTTACCAATTTGCAAAGACTTGTCACCGACAATACTAAACTGAATTAGGCATACGTATACCTAATGCTAATTTAAATTTTTTATTGCTTATTTACGCTATAACAATCAGATAAAAATTTTCGACAGCTAGATAAAATATTTATTTATGAAAAGTATTTTTTATATTAATTTCCTAAAGAGGTAGATACGCCACAGCCGCCTCCTGGGGTGCGGTACCGCCCCCGTCGGAAACCTATGCTCTAGATTATATATTTTCCATAGATTTATTAAAAACCTGTAATTATTTAAAAAGTAAAATAAAAATTTACAATGCAGCTCGTCGTTTTTCTGTTACTAATTAACGAATCAAGTTGATTTTTGCATAGAAACACTCTTTACGCTTGTACGATTCTTACGGATATAGTCGTTTGATAAAATTGTTTATTTAATTTGTTATTAACAATGAATAAATTTAACGCTGAAAAATTTCAATATTAATTAAATAATTGACCAAAATGACCAATATCGGCGTATTTTTTATACATTTGCGATTATCATATCAAAAATTTAGGTCAGTATGTTAATTTTTTGTAGCAATGATATGGATAAATAAACAAAGCCACACAAGCTCTTAGCGCACGCACTCATTTTCATGCATCTAATCGCAGTGAGAATTTGTTCTTTGAATGCTTTCAGCTGCCAGGCACCGGATTGCAGAACTGCCTCTACGCGTGACCCCTGTTTCCCTAGTAAGCAGGACGCTATGAACGCGTCGATCGACGGACAAAATCAATTTACAATGCAGCTCGTCGTTTTTCTGTTACTAATTAACGAATCAAGTTGATTTTTGCATAGAAACACTCTTTACGCTTGTGCGCTTCTTACGGATATAGTCGTTTGATAAAATTGTTTGTTTAATTTGTTATTAACAATGAATAAACTTTACGCTGAAAAATTTCAATATTAATTAAATAATTGGCCAAAATAACCAATATCGGAGTATTTTTCATACATTTGCGATTATCATATCAAAAATTTAGGTCAGTATGTTAATTTTTTGTAGCAATGATATAGATAAATAAACAAGGCCACACAAGCTCTTAGCGCACGCGCTCATTTTCATGCAGCTAATCGCAGTGAAAATTTGTTCTTTGAATGCTTTCAGCTGCTAGGCACCGGATTGCAGAACTACCTCTACGCGTGACCCCTGTTTCCCTAGTAGGCAGGACGCTATGAACGCGTCGATCGACAGACAAAATCAATTTACAATGCAGCTCGTCGTTTTTCTGTTAATAATTAACGAATCAAGTTGATTTTTGCATAGAAACACTCTTTACGCTTGTGCGCTTCTTACGGATATAGTCGTTTGATAAAATTGTTTGTTTAATTTGTTATTAACAATGAACAAACTTTACGCTGAAAAATTTCAATATGAATTAGATAATTGGCCAAAATGACCAATATCGGAGTATTTTTCATACATTTGCAATTATCATATCAAAAATTTAGGTCAGTATGTTAATTTTTTGTACCAATGATATGGATAAATAAACAAGGCCACACAAGCTCTTAGCGCACGCGCTCATTTTCATGCAGCTAATCGCAGTGAAAATTTGTTCTTTGAATGCTTTCAGCTGCCAGGCACCGGATTGCAGAACTGTCTCTACGCGTGACCCCTGTTTCCCTAGTAGGCAGGACGCTATGAACGCGTCGATCGACGGACAAAATCAATTTACAATGCAGCTCGTCGTTTTTCTGTTAATAATTAACGAATCAAGTTGATTTGTGCATAGAAACAGTCTTTACGCTTGTACGCTTCTTACGGATATAGTCGTTTGATAAAATTGTTTGTTTAATTTGTTATTAACGATGAATAAACTTTACGCTGAAAAATTTCAATATTAATTAAATAATTAGCCAAAATGACCAATACCGGAGTATTTTTCATACATTTGCGATTATCATATCAAAAATTTAGGTCAGTATGTTAATTTTTTGTAGCAATGATATGGATAAATAAACAAGGCCACACAAGCTCTTAGCGCACGCGCTCATTTTCATGCAGCCAATCGCAGTAAAAATTTGTTCTGTTTGAATGCTTTCAGCTGCCAAAATAACATATTGTTTTCTTATTTGGTGATTCTAATAAAAAAATCTTTATCGTTTTTCTTTCCATAACATAACACTGAAATTGAGTGTTTTCAGTAAGGAAAAATACTTAGCTCAAAATATGCTCAATTAGTTGAAAATTGAAAATAATTATCTATATTTCGAAAATACGTTAGACACTGCGTTACAAAAAAAAAAAGTATGTACCCACTTAAATTTTTCCTGTTTATTTATTCATACACACCACTTATTAAGAATACATATGTACTTTTTGTCTATCACGTACTGTTTTTTAGGTACGATAGTTAACAATTTTAAGTAAAATAATTAAGGAGGAAAGTACAGTGTACACGTAGCTTTATTAAATTTTCCAATAATTCGAATAAAACTGCTAAAAAAACTTATTATTAATACATTTGGACACAACTAAATATAAAATATATGGTAAAAAGTTTATATTGTACATTAAAAGTTAAAAATATTTAACTTTTTCTCTTATGTTGGGAAATATCTTCTCGTTTTAAAAGCCAGCAATAATCTCCCAACATAGTTACGTCCCAACAACCTTGAAACCGTTCCTCAAGCCTTTTCACATCCTAATGAAATCGTTGCCCTTGTTCATCACTCACTGCTCCAAGATTTGATGGAAAAAAAGAGAAATGGGAATGGCGGAAATGAATTTTTAATGATATTCGGCAACCCATCTTTTTGTAAGCTCTTAACAAATCGTTCACTAAGAGTTCTGCATTCTCGGCTCTATGATTTCCTAAAAAACCTTTTATCACGGCTTTTAATGATGCCCATGCGCATAGTTCTTCGTCATTTAGTGTTTGATCAAATTTGTTGTTTTTCATTAATAGGCGTATTTGTGGACCAATAAAAATACCTTCTTTCAACTTTGCGTCACTTAATCTTGGAAAAATAGATTTTAAATATAAAAATCCTTCGCCATTTTTATCCATCGCTTTTACAAAATTTTTCATTAAGCCGAGTTTTATATGTAGAGGAGGTAAAATGACGTCTTCGGGGTTGATTAAAGGCAAGTATTTTACATTTGACTTCCCACACACAAATTCCGTTCGTTTTGGCCAGTCTTTGATCAAATAGTGCTTATCAGTAGCTCTACTGTCCCACATGCAAAGAAAGCAGCAGTACTTAGTAATTCCACCTTGCAAACCAAGTAACATAGCTATTACTTTGAGGTCAGCTCACACTTTCCACTTAAAATTTTTGTATTTAATTAAATCCAATATTGATTTCATATTTTGTATGTCTCTTTTAAAACAGTTGAATAAGCCACTGGTATTGACGGATATTTATTAACATTATGAAGTAAAAATGCCTTCAGACTTGTTTTCGAACCATCAATAAAAAGACGGCATTCATTTGTATCACAGGGAATTTCTAACTCACCCATCAAAGATACAATGTCATTACAAAAACATATGTTTTCTGAACTAGAGTAAAAAGTTGCCATTTCTTTACTTTGTTTTCGTTGTACAGATATTTTTGTATCTGGTGCCAACAAGTGCCATTCCTGTAATCTTGATCCAAGTAATTCGGCTTGTCTAACAGACAAATTCAAGTCCCGTATCAAATCATTTAATTCCCGTTGTTGAATTAAATGCGGTTGGCATAGATCACTTGAAGAGGGTAAAAAGTCTAGATCTTGGTTGTCAACTTCCATGTCTTGTCCATCGTTATTTTCATCGCTTGGTATATCTAACTCTTCAGTTTGACTTTTCTTAGGAGGCAAAGGAGGAGTCATGTCTTCACTATATGGTATTGGTTTTGATACAGAATTCCCAGAAGGGTACTCGATATTATGCTTAATTTTCTTTGAAAATCCTCGTACATTAGTCATGCAGAAGTAGCAATCGTTAAAATGATTACTAGGTTCGCGCCACACAGTCGGTACTGCAAATGGCATAGATGTTTTGTTTCCGTTCAACCACGACAGGAGGGTAGCATAACATGATACACAAAACAGTTGCGGAATCCAGGGTTTATCTTGATGTACAGTACGTCCAAAATATAGAAAATACGCAGTACATACTTTTTCAGATTTTTTTTTCCTTGAGACTTGAGAATGTACTGTCCTCACACGTAACAAAACTTGTTTGGCGAAGTTTTGCACTGACGGTGACTACTTTTTTCAGTATTCATCTTTAAAACTGTATTATTACACTCTTAATCAGGTAATCTCAAAGAAACTAACAAGAAATGAACATATCCTCTCAATAGATTATCTAGCGATTACATTTATTAATATGAACAATATGAGGGTAGGTTAAGAAAAGGTTATCGGTGTGTACCTTAAAAACAAGACGTGATAGAAATAAAAGACATTCACTGCTTACATACTATAACTAATAGGAAACTATAATAGCAATCAGTTTTTCGGGTACCAAAATCGTGTCACGCAGTGTTATACTTACTGTTACCACCAAAAGTTACATTAAAAAGAAATAAGTATAACATTTCCCAAAGGAAAAAGTCGGTATATAATCGTTCATATTATTTCTTTTATTTTTCCGTAAATAAATGGATATCAGTACAAATTGATATATTCGTTTATGGCTGATTAAATGTTCCGCGAGTATATAAGATCCACATGACTTACTGACATGAGCTATTTTTATTTTAATATGATTTGATGAAATTCTTTTTTAAGTCCTCTTAGAATTCGAAATATAATGTTTTAACTACCAAATAGATTTAAATAATTTTTTTAATGTTACCTAAGTTGACAAACATCTAACTGAATAGAAAACGCTTGATTAAAATAAGTCAAGCAGATTTGCAGATTTTTTTTTATGGGTCTAGCACACGTGCTGCCAGGAAGTCCCTAAAGTGCTACCGGAGCGAGATGTGTGGAAAACGCGATTCACGTTGTTCTTGAATCGCTGTAAATTGTACTCGGTGGGAAACACAGTCCTGGGCAAATTATTCCAAAGGGATGATGTTCTCCATATAAAAGACTGCTTGAAAAGCGTTGTACGAGGAGTGACAAGCTGAATTTAATACGGATGTGAAGTATTAGCGCGACGTGTATTTTTAACATGCACCATTCTGGGAGGAATTAAGCGGGCTACATCCTTCGAACACTTTCCATGAAAATACTTGTAGGATAGACTCAAGTCGCCAACCGTTCTTCGCTGCTCCAGCGAATCAAGGCCGCTGGTCAGTTCCGGGTCTCCAATCAGATGAACAGCTCTTCTCTGAACACAATCCAACAAATGCAGTGTATGTTTGGGAGTGGAGCACCAAACATGGGAGCAGTATTCCATAGTTGGTCGAATTTGAGCTTTGTAATGAATTAACAGTGGTTGTGAAGTGTAAAGATTTCTGGTTCGAAATAATATTCTCAACTTTTGAGAAGCTCTCCTTGCTATGCCTGCAACATGTTCATGCCAGGACATATTTGCTCCCAAATTAACGCCCAACAAATTGAGTGACGATGTTAGAGGAATGGAGTGCCCCGACATAACTATGTCGGGTTCAGCAACGTTAACTTTTTTAGAAAAAACTGCTGCCTGAGTTTTTGTAGCGTTAAATTCCACTTGGTTACTGTCACTCCAAGATAGAATTTCTTCTAGATCTTTGTTAAGTTAAGAATGACTTCCTGCCGTCTGCGGATATTCGTCTGAGTAGCCGATGTCCGAGCGTTCAAAGTGAATGAAGAGATAATCGTACTGTCATCTGCAAAGCTGTAGATTGGATTCCCGGTCTTTTCCAGAAAATCGTTAATGTAAATGAGAAAGAGAGTAGGAGACAGTATGGAGCCTTGGGGCATACCGGCGTTGATAGTAAAGGTGTTGGAAAGAAATCCGTCGACTGCCACTCGTAAAGAACGCTCTCTGAGGAAACATGAGAGCCACAAACAGAACTTTTCAGACATACCATAAGAGCCTAGCTTAGCCAACAGTCCATCATGCCAAACATGGTCGAATGCCTTGGATATATTAAGAACAACCGCTCGAGATTCTCCAAAGTGTTCAATTGCGTTGTTTCAAACATGTGTTATATAAGTTAGAAGAACTCCTGTTGATCTATATTTACGAAAGTCATATTAGTGATCGCTAATAATGTTAGATCCTTCAAGATATTTTAGAAGATGCTGATTGATAGCCTTTTTGATGACTGTCGATATTATTGAAAGCAGTGCGACTAGTCGGTAGTTATTTGGCAAGGTCTTCTTGCCTTTTTTAAGTATCGGCTGAACTGTGGCACATTTCCAGCAGGAAGGAAATATTCCCTTTCTGTAGGATAGGTTAAAAAGTCCACAAAAAACTGGTGTTAGTTCCCTCGCACAGGTTTTGAGAACTATGGCAGGTATTCCGTCAGCGCCAGAAGCTTTTTTGGTGCTTAGCTTCATTAAAATACGTTTTATGAAGACAATATCGGGTATCCTTGACTACACTATGGGAATAGTAGGTGGTGTTTTTTCTTAGAAATCGGCAGTAAAATGTGAAGCAAACAGTTCAGCCAACAAGTTTGCTTTCTCAACAGGTATTGTTGTAAAAGAATTATCTGGCCGTGTGAGTGGTGGTATGGTGGATTTAGTGAAATTTTGACTAACTGCCTTAGCGACTGACCAAAAGGACCTGGAATTGTTGGGACAAGCGAGAAGTTTGTTTTTAATTCGTTGATTGTATGCTTCCTTGGTTTCGTCGATAATTTCTTTGCATCTGTTCCGGACACGGACAAAGATGTTACGATTCATGGTGTTAGGATTCTCACGCCATTGTCGGTAGGCAAGATGTTTAGAAGCAACAACTTCTTTGCATTTTCGGTCAAACCAAGGCTTGCCGTTGGAAGGGCATTTCTTCGAAAAAAGGATGTAAGCTTCCATACCAGCCAAAATAACATCTGAAACCTCCCTGGCGTAGTCAGATGGGTCGTCGGATCGAAAACAAACGTCTAACCAAGGGAAAGTTCGAAAGTATTCCATGAGATCTTCCCATTTAGCAGATTTGTAGTGCCAAATCTTGCGCGGTTTAGGCGCCTCTCTGACACTGATTTGTAGGATACTCGGTGTCGAAAGCAGTTTATGGTCGGAAGAACCTAACGGCGGATTTACAGTGACCGTGTAAATCGTCGGATTGGTGGTTAAAAACAGAACAAGAAGACTGGCGAACTCCCCGTCTCGATCAGGGATCCGTGTTGGTTCGTCAATAAGCTGAGTTAAGCCACAACTGATTTGTGGTGGTATGTAATCGACTTGATCGTTACTTGATGATAATCCATCCTATTCAAATCTGATGTTGGAAATGAAAAGTTTTTCAAGTGAATCTGAAAACTTTTTATTTCCTCTATCAGCGTTTTGTAGATGTTTGAGGATAAACATGCATACATACAGATATACTTACATTAAAACATTCACGAACTGCGCTATATATTTTTGAACGCGTATATGGAATAACATCCATAAATATGCCGAGATTTAAAATTTTCCTTTTTAAAGTCACTTAAAAAAGTATTTATATTACCTTATCGTTAAGTTTCCTTTCGGAATAAATTTTACCTATAACTTACTGATATAAAATCGGACGCCAAGTGACTTGAGAAATTTAATATACTCAAACGTGCTTTGAAATGTATACTGTCGGATCACATATTATCCATTTCAAAGGAAGTGCAAGTTGGCTTCAAATAAAAATTTAGTTTAAGGAGTTTCTACATAGTATATGTCATATCCTTACGCTAGATCGGAACGAAATAAAAATTCATATGGCTCAAATCACAGAACTTCTTCCTTTACTGCTTCTACACTTTTGTTAAACAATTATGTTATGTATATATACAGGGTGCTCCATATGTATGGAATAATGATTCCACAGCATTTATTAATCAATGTGTCAAGAAAAGGTTTAAATAAAAGTTTTAGGGTGTTACAAGGCCCACGTGCTGACGTTAACAATAAAATGTTTGGAACTGTCACTTTGAAGAAATTACGCCATCTTAATTTTTTTTTAAATGTAAAGCACTGTATATTATTTTATTTTTAAGTCCTACTAAAAATTCTAGATATTATTTGTCTAACACACCATATATCTAAATTGAACTGTTTTGGAATTATTGATATTTGAAATTAAGGAGATCAAACTAAATTTTTTTTAAGCTGGCTTGTGTCAAACATTTACTGTCAGGTAACGCCTTAACGCACCAAAAAATGACTCACTGACGAAAACGTTTATTGCTGCATTTTGTGAAACTGCAATTTGAGCGTAATATCATAATGTACATTTAATAGAAACTGAAAGTCACTTTGTTAATGATGGTTGGTTACGGAGATCGTAGGAGAACACAACAGGAGGTGTGTGTTCTTTTTAACGCAGAATATCCAATTCAAAAACCTACTACCCAATCCGTAGTTAGCAAAACATCAAAACGATTTAGACAATCGGGTCATGTTAAGGAGCATTCTAAATCTCGACCTCCAAAAGTTAAAACAAGCGATGATAAAAAGTTAGTCGTTTTATTGGAAATTACAGAAAATCCCCATACAACCACTCGTCAGCTTTGCCTAGACCACAACGTAAGTAAAGGTACCTTAAGTTGTATACCGAATGAAGAAAAATTACCCCGGATTCTCTGCAAAACTCTGTTCAGGCTATTTATGACAGATTGGATCATTGCCTCGCTGTTAACGGTAGGCATTTTGAGCAATTGCTACCTTAAAAGTAAGCCTAGAGTATTTATTAAAAGTTTTTTTTGTCTTCTCTTTGTTTTAAATTTCAAATGACAATTATTCGAAAACAGTTCAATTTAGATATTTTATATGTTAGACAAATAATATCTAGAACTTTTAGTACGACTCAAAAATAAAATAATATATAGGGCTTTCCAGTCAAAAAAAAAATAAGATGACGTAATTTTTTCGAACTGACAGTTCAAAACATTTTATTGTCAAACATATGCGCCGTATATAATTTTTATTTAAACATTTTTTTAATACACTCATTAATACGAGTAAATGCTGTGGAATCATTATTCCATACATATGGAGCTCCCTTTATATATATATATATATATATATATATATATATATATATATATATATATATATATATATATATATATATATATATATATAAATTCATATCAAATTATAATAGCTACCAAAAATAAACGAAGTCCATCAGTCAGCGGCCTCATCTGCCAATTCATCTCGGGAACCTTTTTGGTCATGGCTCATCAGCCGACCTAGGCTCGATTCTACCTCGTCTGATGAGTTGTGATATGCCTAAATGTACCTTCAGACGTACTGACCGGTGAGAGAACAGTAGTCAGTCTTGAAATATGAACTTTTCATTTTTATTAATCTTTCTAAATATCCGTAAAATGATCATTTTATGGGCACTAGTACATGATGATTTATTAAATGGCGTTTAAAATCAAGATTGTTCCTAAAATAAATACAATTATACATTGTACATATTGGTGTGATTTTGATTAACTATGAACACTTTTATTACTACAGTGGTATTTTCTATATTATCAGACACCAAGAAAAAATTTATTTAAAATATTAATTCACTGTTCTCTGAAGAGCAAATACTGCATCATTTTTACGAACCCCTTAAATTTTTCAAAAATATGCACAACTGTCTATTTAGAAAAATCCCGAAGAGAAAAATCTTATCTTGAGCTAATGAATATGCAAAGCACAGTTTACATCGTGGATAGGTTTGAAAAATTTCTTTATATTTTAGAGAATTGAAAAAAAATCTAAATTAAAAAACGTGCCACCAAAAATAAAATAGAAAATCACTTAAATTATTTTTTTAAATATAGGAATTATTCGTATACGTAAATCAATTGTCTAGTCGCTTTTACTTGGTTTGTTAAGGATAGTTTAGCCTCCTCTCGAGTTCCGACCTAATGAGAAAAACTGTAAAAAATATAAAATATACCGGAGTATTCTTTAATCTCTCGTATCATCTTTTAATTAAAATAAATAAAACTTACAAAACAAATTTCATTTTCGTCATTACAGAAAAAATACTGAACCTGTACAATTTTTAAATCAGTTCCGACGCATTCAGAAAGTAAATATTTTGCGACCATATTTTTTAGTTAAAAGCAGCATACTTTCTTTATAAAATATGTAATAAAGAGATAAATATCAGCGAAAAAATTTAACTGGTTGTCAGTTTTGACATAAAAGTATATTTTTTTGTAATGTAATCGATATTAAGCGGAAGTCGATATTTTCCAACTTTTCCCTGCTTTAATTAAAAGCCTATTTCCATTTCCTTTATGTTACCAATTTTACAAACAAACCGTGTAGTCTGCATAGTCCAAATTATTGTTCTTACTTCGAAAAATGGGGTTAGGCGATTTGTTCGAGACAAAAAATGCTTTTTGTTCAACCAATTAATAATACATTGAGTATGTATTTTGTTATTTATTTACTATTGCTCTCATACAAGTTAGTAAAATGTATTTATAATTAAAAACATCTCCTGAAACCTTAAGAAAAAAAAATAAAACTAAGAAATAATAATACAATAGATTTGATTTACCCATATTATCCAAACGCTACCAGGTAACACATGCACACATACACACACATTATATATATATATATATGTATATATAATTGGAAGTAGTCGTGACTGGCTTGTGAGAGGAAAAAAGTAATTGATTGAGGATGCAGTCAAAAACAAAACTATAAGAAAGTTAGACTTACAAACGTGACATTATCCTGTGGAAGCTGACATGATTATACGAAAATGGATCATGAAATTTTATAAAGAATTTCGACGAAGTAAATACATTTTCCGGTTATGTTTTTCCGGAACAACAGAGCAAGTGGTTTTAATTTTTAGGTTAGTAAAGATAAGGAATTGGCAGTTTTATAAGAGTAACAGTGAATAAAGCCGTATTGTACAATTGGTAGACATGAACAAAATTTTTAGTAAATTATATATAGTGTGATCTGTTATGGTGTAAAAACTTTTAACATATCATTTATTAAAAAACTAAAGTAAAAGATATTTATGAATTAGTATTATTGTATAATGTCCTAATTTTGTGATAAATCATTGGAAAGTTTAAGAATGTGAGAATAGATGATGCTAGATCTTCCACATCGGTCCCTCTATTCATCGCGCCATCGCAGGCATTAATGGCAACCATCTCCAAAAATTTTCTTTTAAAATAGTTTTGCTGTCCAATGTAACAAGATGTGCATGGTATCAACATATCTTTTGATGAAAGGAGGTTGGAAATGAAGTTGACTGATACTACATTAAAATTCAGAGTTTCAATCCGTTCGTCTAACGATGAATTTGCACGACGTTTCGCCAAAATCTCATTTCGCATTTTCAAGTGTTCCCGCTGTTACTGCTACTTGATACTGTGATCGTACTGCTGCTGTCGCTCGAAGCTAACTTCAGTTGCCAAATGAAATGCGAAACGTCGTGCAAATTCATCATCAGACGAACGGATTGAAACCCGGAATTTTAATGTGTTACATTCCACCATCCGTGAAAACCTCTATATATATATATATATATATATATATATATATATATATATATATATATAGATATATATATATATATATATATATATATATATATATATATATATATATATAAAGAAAGAAAGCAAAAGTTGCCGTATCTAACAAAATTCTTAAATATAAAATTTGTTGGGAAACTCGGCAAGGGCGTGGTAAATGTTCACCAAATGTTCATATTTCGGTCCTTGGTTGAGACCTTCTTCAGGTCAAAAACTGAAAAGGAGAATGAGTCTACTAACTGAGAAAACTTGGGCAAAAATTAAATTATTCAAATTATTATTATTAATACACTTATGTAGAAAATACAATAAAATATAAGATGTAAAATAAGACAAAAAACACTGACATGAAAAGTGAGAAGTTGAGTCAACATGAATGGCCATAATTAGCTTATAACATATCAACGACTAACAATCCATTAAAGTAAACACTATAAACTAATACATAAAGTTAAAAAGATCAAATTTATAACGGGGATGTGTGTGAAAACCCTGGATGCTGAAAAACATTTTTAATTATTAATTAATTCACCGGAAACAACCACCTGTGGCCGGCCCCATGCACGAAATGATTGATATACAGCTGACAAAGGACAGCTACCTGGCAGAGACAAGGGACATTTTTGAAAAACCTAAAACCGAAATTCTAAACAACCGGAAGGAAAACTGGTCCAATGAAAAATGTATAAATGGTCAAATAAAGAAAAGAAGAAATTACCAATTGAACGACCTTAAAACCGATATGGAAATTCGGATCAAAAACAACCGTGAATTTTGGGTAAAAAGGGGAAGCGAGAGATCTAGCAAAAGAGAAAAAGAGAAGGGAGGATAGTATATTATATTGACTTATTAATTAATTTATTTAATTTATTTATTTAATTTGTTGATTTAATTTATTGAAAAATTAATTTAGAAAGGAGATATATGTATATATTATAGCTTTTCTTTGCGGCACTATCTTTATAGCCTCACGTTGGAGCGCTATTTTGTAACGTCTCGTTGCGGCGTTATTTTGTATAGCCCCAACTTTCTTTATTTTTAATAAATATTTTATTTATTGAATAGAAGCCGTTATTTGCCCCTTATGTATATCTTAATTTTTGAGAATGGATTGGGTAGATATTAATACTGATAGATCAAAAACTAGAAATATGCTAGCTCGTTTTTTACTGGTAGAGTACATGGAGAACGAGGTAATTTTTGTACGACTTTTAAAAATAGTCTCTATAGTTGTTTAAAATTTGGTTGTACTGTTTTTGGGCACCATTCATTTTAGAATAAAAAGAATCTAACTTCAGCTCAAAAATGAAAAACTACTGAAGAGTTATTTAGTTGTTGAAATAAAATTAATTTACATACAACCTATACGTCCTGAAAGAAATAGCAGGAGTTTAGTGAGACACTACACATTTAAATAAAGAAAGGTTTATTAACAAAATAAAAATTCTTCCAGATATTACACTCTTAAAATTTTATTAACTAAATAAAAACCCCTTAGGCTATGAGAGTGTACACACTTAAACTAGAGTTCTATGAATTACTGATCCTAAGTGTAAAAAACAAAAGGCTTTTAAAAAAACACGATCTAAAAGTTTGTAAAATTAACTGTTAATGTTCATGACGGAGAGCTGATAGTAGGGAACGAACAGCAATTTGTAAATAAACTTTTTGTTGCCAAAACTATCCGCAATAAGAATAATTTTTGAAATTACTTGAGTCTTATCTACATAGGAGAAAGCATTGCGTGAAAATATAAACTAAATATTTTAGTTTCTGTGTTTATCATGTAGGGGTGCCCAAGGATCCAGGTTTGAACTTGGCTAATTTTCATTTCTGTTGATGAAATGCGAGATTTGTAGGAATATACGAGGCTGGTTTGAAAAGTCCGTGCAAAAATAAAAACTACTTATGGGTTTGGGCTAAACCTTTTTTTTATTTTTCGACATAGTCTCCTTTTAGGCTTATACACTTCGTCCAACGATGTTCTAGTTTGTTGATCCCTTCCAAATAATAGGATTTGTCCAAGTCTGCAAAATATGCATTAGTGTCTGGAATCACCTCCTCGTTGAAATAAAATCTTTGTCCCGCCAGCCATTTCTTCAAATTGGGGAACAAATAGTAGTCCGAGGGAGCCAAGTCTGGAGAATAGGGGGGATGTGAAACGAGTTGGAATCCTATTTCCATTAATTTTGCGACCACAACTGCTGAGGTGTGTGCTGGTGCGTTGTCGTGATGGAAAAGGACTTTCTTGTGGGCCAATCGCGGGCGTTTTTCTTGCAGCTCGGTTTTCAAACGGTCCAATAACGATGAATAATATTCACCTGTAATAGTTTTACCCTTTTCCAGATAGTCGATGAGGATTATCCCTTGCGAATCCCAAAGACAGTCGCCATATACTTTCCGGCCGAAGGAACGGTCTTCGCCTTTTTTGGTGCAGATTCCCCCTTGGTAACCCATTGTTTAGATTGTTGTTTGGTCTCAGGAGTATACTAACGTATCCATGTTTCATCCACAGTGACGAAACGACGCTTAAAGTCCTCCGGATTCTTCTGGAACAGTTGCAAACCATCCTTGCAACACTTCACACGATTCCGTTTTTGGTCAAGCGTGAGCAATCGCGGCACCCATCTTGCGGATAGCTTTCTCATGTCCAAATGTTTATGCAAATATATATGTACCCGTTCAGTCGAGATGCCCACAGCACTAGCAATCTCACGCACCTTAACTCTTCTGTCACCCATCACCATATCATGGATTTGATCAATGATTTCTGGAGTCGTAACCTCCACAGGCCGTCCAGAACGTTCAGCGTCACTTGTGCCCATATGGCCAGTCCGAAAATTTTGAAACCACTTATAAACTGTTCTAATCGAAGGTGCAGAGTCACCATAATGTTTATCAAGCTTCTCTTTAGTCTCCTAAGGCGTTTTGCCTTTCATAAAGTAATGTTTAATCACCACACGAAATTCTTTTTCGTCCATTTCTTGAAAATCACTCGACTTTCTTGATTCACACGAATGCCAAACACAAAGAAATAGACCAATATGCTGAAACTTGGTGTGCGTTCATTCAAGAGATGCTACTAACTAAACATGACCTCGATACGCGCCGGTGGTGCCATCTCTCGGACTTTGCACGGACTTTTCAAACCAGCCTCGTATAAGTAATGGAAAAACCCTCATCTTTACCGACGAGGCTTCAGTTATAGTCTTAACATGAACACCGGAGAAGCTTCAAAACAGAATAAATAGTATACTTGAAGGTACGTGGTGCTGTAAGTATAATTTAATTTTAAATGTATAAAAGACAGTGTAAATAAGTAAATTTTACATTGCGTATAAGAAGACCTGTTATTGTGGCGGAGTTTAATCACTCTGAATCTACTTACTTCCTTGGATTATTTATTAAAGATTTCTCATCATGGTAAGTTAATTTGGACTTGGGAACAAAAAAAACCAGCTCAACCCATTTAGTATCTGACTGTCTAACTTAAGGTATCGTCTGATGTATATTATGTCTTGGTGTACCTTTCATGTAACATAATTCTGTAAGAAAATTGTAATGACAGTGCAATATATCAAAAGCAAATTGGTTTTTAATGTCAATAACAGAGAAACCTGTATGTTAGAAATAAAAGTTTTCATACAGTCTGTCAAGTAAGAACGTGACCGCTGGTATTCTTGAAAAAATGTGTTTCGAGAAAAATTTTTGCCATCAATGTGTTCTTTGGTGTGCTAATAACGATGCAATTACCTTAGTCCAATCGCTTCCTGTATCAATAATCACCTGGCATCTTCGAGGCATGCTATAGACCAGATTTTCTGCATACTCTGAAAATTTTTCGAAACTCTCGAGACAACTGAGTCAATGTCGTCAGAGTCTTTCCTCTGAGCTTTCTCTTCACAAAGGACCAAACGTTTTTAACAGGGTTGGCGTCCGGCGAATGTGAGGGTCAATTATCGTAGGCTCAACCGAGCCGCTTCGCGACGTGATTTTTGCCCAGCAAAGGTTCCTCCAACGTGCTTCGGAATCTGACATCATGAGCACGAAAAGGTTGTCGAATTGTCTCATGGGGCACATTTCAACCCGATTTTCTTAATTTTGCCGGTCCTTGATGCCTCGTCAATTTCGGGTCCCGTGAAAAGAAAGATTCGATTCGTTTTTCGATTTTCGGAATACCTTTACCTACTGAGCCACATTTTGATAAGTCGTCGAGATTTTTTGTCTCACGATTTACTCACTTCTTCACAAACGATATCCACTTTTTAATATATTTAGCGGTTCCATCTACCGGTTTTTTGTTGAATCGCTAGAATCGCATCTACCAAAAATGTACAATCGCGGACACGTTATTACTTGACAGACTGTATATATTTCTTTATAAGTTACTGTTGTATAATAAAAAACAAATGTACATTTCGTAAAAATGTATCTTACCATTCATATAATACTAGGAATACAACCAAGCTAGTACTGAATATTCATAATCTTGGGAAGTTTAAAAAATTCGCAGATTATCTTAGAAAGAAAGTTTTTAACAGATTACTGCCACACATTAGGGATTCTGGATTAAACAAATTTAAAAAAGATTTTGACTATTTATCAGCAGGGCCTACTACAATATTAAAGAATATCAGAATAGCATATTTTAGGACTGCGTTATTAAAAAAAGAATGTATAAATGAATAACATATTTTAAACAAAAATGAGAAAAAAGGCAATTTTACAACACTGGAAACAAAAGAGCGCACGGAAGATGTTTACAGCAACGGTATTTGGCGGGACCAACAATACCAATCAAAGCAAGCAATAGAATTTAGTAGGAATAATTTCGTATTTAGATTAGTTTTGTTAATCCCGCCAAATTCTCGTTGCTATAAACATCTTCCCAGCGCTCCCATGTTTACAGTGTTGTAAAATGATGTTTTTTCTGATTTACAAACGCCCATATATTGGGGTTTTACAAAGTTACAGTATTTTAGGTGCAATTATTTGTATATTGATGTGTGTATTTATCTTCCATGTGACGTGTACATGTGTTTTTATTTCCATTACTAGAGGTAAGTGTTGTATTGGTGGAAAAAATCCACGTTTCAGGATACCTAGATCACGAAAAACATTCTCGTATTTCCATCAATCTGCTAGGCTGTCTGTCTGTGTATTTATTAGCATGATATGAGATATCGATTTTAAGTTTGGTGCAATTATAATGCGTAACATAGGAATAGGGCCTATAATTTTTGACCCATATCACTTTAGCTGAAGGAGATGAAAGGGGAGGGGATCCATAATTTTGTAAATTTTCAAATTTTTCTTGGTTTCTGGCTAATTTTTAAGCTCAATAAGTATAGACAAATACGTAAAAAGTTAATGGAGTGGGGTAGGGTGTTAGAGGGGTTGTATCTTATATATCGTATTATATATCATTTTTAGTGTTGTTTTAATAGAGAAACCTAAAAATTGTTTTATTTTTTATTACTTATAAGAGCAGATATTTTGTATATATCATAATATATGTTCGTTTAAGGGTTCTTGAAGTTGAAGAACCTGAAAACTTTATTATTTTTTCATTATTTTAAATTCATTACGGTCAAACATCAAAAGGTTAATAAGGTAAGACTGGGGATTAGAGAGGATGCTACTTATATATAGTATTATATGTTCCCTTTAATTATCTTGAAGTTGGGGAATCTAAAAGTTGTATGTATTTTGTCATTATTTCTGATTTTTACAGAAATAATATGTAGAGAAAAATACCAGGTTTCAGTAAATATCTCTGAAGCCAGCCCTCTAAAGAACCTCTTTAATAATTAATATCTTACCATTTTTAAATGTGAACTTCTAGTAGGTACCAAATTTTTTAAATTCTTTTTACTTCTATAGCTAACGGATATAATCATGAGATTTTTTAGATCCTTAAAAAATATATTTCACATTTTGGTCGGTTTTCTTTTTGACTTCTTATGTTCCCACGATAATTACCGAACATTCAAAATACTATTAAGATGTAAGCTTATAATTAACGAAAAAATTTTACAAGAAATGAGATATTTAAGCATAGATATTTTTTTTTTTTTTTTTTTTTTTTTTTTTTATTGGTCTAGCACACGTGCTGCAGGGAAGTCCCTAAAGCGCTCCAGGAGCGGTACGAGTGCGGAAAAAGCGATTCACGTTGTTCTTGAATCGCTGTAAATTGTACTCGGTGGGAAACACAGCGCTGGGCAAATTATTCCAAAGGGATGACGTTCTCCATATAAAAGATTGCTTGAAAAGCGTCGTACGCGGAGTAACAAGCTGAACCTCATACGGATGCGAAGCACCAGCGCGACGTGTATTTCTAACATGCACCGCTTTGGGAGGAATTAAGCGGGCTACATCCTTCGAACACTTTCCATGAAAATACTTGTAGAACAGACTCAAGTCGCCAACCGTTCTTCGATGTTCCAGCGAATCAAGGCCGCCGGTCAATTCCGGGTCCCCAATCAGACGGACCGCTCTTCTCTGAACAGAATCCAACAGATGCAGTGTATATTTGGGAGCGGAGCCCCAAACGTGGGAGCAGTATTCCATAGTTGGTCGAATTTGGGCTTTGTAAAGAATTAACAGTTGCTGTGGGGTGTAAAGCTTTCTGGTTCTAAATAATATTCCCAACTTTTGAGAAGCTCTCCTTGCTATGCCTGCAACATGTTCATGCCAAGACATATTTGCTCCCAAACTAACGCCCAACAAATTGAGCGACGATGCTAGGGGAATGAAGTGCCCCGACATAACTATGTCGGGTTCAGCAACGTTAACTTTTTTAGAAAAAACTGCCGCTTGGGTTTTTGTAGCGTTAAATTCCACTTGGTTACTGTCACCCCCAAGATAGAATTTCTTCCAGGTCTTTGTTAAGTTGAACGACCTCCTGCTGTCTGCGGATATTCGCCTGAGCAGCCGATGTCCGAGCGTTCAAGGTGAATGAAGAGACAAGCGTACTGTCATCTGCAAAGCTATAGATTGGATTCCCGGTCTTTTCCAGCAGATCGTTAATGTAAATGAGAAAGAGAGTAGGAGACAGTATGGAGCCCTGAGGCACACCGGCGTTGATAGTGAGGGTGTTAGAAAGAAATCCGTCGACCGCTACTCGTAAAGAACGCTCTCTGAGGAAACATGAGAGCCACAAACAGAACCTTTCAGACATACCATAAGAGCGCAACTTAGCCAACAGTCCATCGTGCCAAACACGGTCGAATGCCTTGGATATGTCAAGAGCAACCGCTCGAGATTCTCCAAACTGTTCAATTGCGTTGTTCCAAACATGTGTTACATAAGTCAGAAGATCTCCTGTTGATCTATGTTTACGAAAACCATATTGGTGATCGCTAATAATATTGAATCGTTCAAGATATTTTAGAAGATGCTCATTGATAACCTTTTCCATGACTTTCGATATTATTGAAAGCAGTGCAACTGGTCGGTAGTTATTTGGCAAGGTCTTCTTACCTTTTTTAGGTATCGGCTGAACCGTGGCACATTTCCAGCAGGACGGAAATATTCCCTTTCTGTAGGATAGGTTAAAAAGTCTACAGAAAACTGGTGTTAGTTCCCTTGCACAGTTTTTGAGAACTATGGCAGGTATTCCGTCAGCGCCAGAAGCCTTCTTGGTGTCTAGCTTTATTAAAATACGCTTTATGATGCGCTGTCTGAAGACAACATCGGGCATCCTTGACTGCAATATGGGAATAGTAGGTGGTGTTTTTTCCTTGAAAATCGACAGTGGAATGTGAAGCAAAGAGTTCAGCCAACAAGTTCGCTCTCTCAACAGGTGTGGTTGCAATGGAATTATCTGGCCGTGTGAGTGGTGGTATGGTGGATTTGGTAAAGTTTTGACTAACTGCCTTAGCGACTGCCCAAAAGGACCTAGAATTGTTGGGACAAGCGAGAAGTTTGTTTCTAATTCGTTGATTGTGTGCCTCCTTGGTTTCGTCGATAATTCCCTTGCATCTGTTCCGGGCATGAACAAAGATATTTCGATTTAAGGTGTTAGGATTTTCACGCCATTGTCGGTAGGCAATATGTTTAGAAGCAACAGCTTCTTTGCATTTTCGGTCGAACCAAGGTTTGCCGTTGGAGGAGCATTTCTTCGAAAAAGGGATGTAAGCTTCCATACCAGCCAAAATAACATCGGAGACCTCCCTGGCGCAGTCAGATGGGTTATCGGATCGAAAACAAACGTCCATCCAAGGGAAAGTTCGAAAGTATTCCATGAGATCTTCCCATTTAGCAGATTTGTAGTGCCAAATCTTGCGCGGCCTAGGCGCCTCTCTGTCACTGATTGGCAGGATACTCGATGTCGAAAGCAGTTTATGGTCGGAAGAACCTAACGGCGGATTTACGGTGACCGTGTAAATCTCCGGATTGGTGGTTAAAAACAGATCAAGAAGACTGGCGAACTCCCCGTCTCGATCAGGGATCCGTGTTGGTTCGTCAATAAGCTGAGTTAAGCCATAACTGATTGAGAATGATTCAGCTTCACGACCTTGTTCGTCGGTAGTATTTGAATATTTGAGCCAGTTGATATTGGGGACATTAAAGTCGCCCAGGATGGCAATTTCTGCACTTGGATAGTTACTTTGTAAATAATCGATGGTGTCTGCAAGAGAAGCGAAAAGTGTTCGAAAATTGGTATCACTTGGTGGTCGATACAGGATACAGATGAACCTTGTGGTTTGTTGAGTCGTTATTTTTAACCACATAACATCAAAGTTTGGGGCTCCAGAGCTTCTTTTCGTTGACAAGAGAGGTCGCTTCTGACAAAAAGACAGATTCCAAAGTTACGCCTAAATCGGGAATAGAAGTCGTACCCAGGATAAAGATAGTTGACCGTGCTGGTCGATGGACTGACCTTGGTTTCACATAGAGCGAGTACATGAGGTTTATCTGATTGCAGGTGTTGATGCACTGAATTTATATTCGAGTTTATACCTCGTATGTTGCAAAAATCTATCTTAAAATTATGATGTCTGCAAGTCGACGCCTCCGAACCAGCCCCTACCCGGGGATCCGAACGGGGGGCCATTCTACCTCCGGAACTTCCTGCATCCAGGCGCCTCATCATGCTCTTTGGTCCCACAGTAGTTAATGTGGAATTTTCCTGTTCTGTCACATGTTTATCTTTGCCTTCTTTGGCTTTGATCCAGGGGGTGTTATTATTGGGTAGTTTGGGTTCTGACCAGATACTTTTCCAATGATCTGTGAGTTCTTGTTTGTTTGATGGTTTGGTCACTGCTGTCTGTTTTGCTGTGCATAGTTTTTCGGTAGAACCGTGTTTGGCTTCTTCGGAAGAGGTTGTTGGTATCTTTCCTCTCGTTTGGTTCTTTGTATCTACGAAGTCTTGCGGCATATACGGATAATTTTTGTTTCAGAGTATCCAGGATTTCTGGCAGTGTTCTGTTGGGAGACCCGGACTTGATCTTGTTTATACTCTGCGTGACTCGTTTGGACACGTTCCCGTTGATAAACTGGGTAAGGTATCCTAGATATCTCCTGATGCTGTTGATTTGGTTTTCTATTCTTATTTGCCGTTTGAATTTTGGTTTTGTGCTGTTAGGATTTCTTTGTCGTTGCGGGAGTTTTTGATTAAATACTTCGTCGGTTGCGTTTGGGATTGATGGTGGTGGATCTAGGCGGCGAGTGATTTCCTTCTCAGTGGTTTCTTTGTCAGGACTTGTGCTTTTACCAAAGCAACGCATGGTGTGTTCGTTTGTTCCTGTAGTATAACTCATGCGTTGCCTTGACTTTCCCGCCTTGGTGGGTGTCGGTTTACTCGCCGGCACAACACTTTTGGCAGGTCCATTGTCAGTTGCCCGGTCTTCATCGTTTTGGTCGAGCTGCCATTTCCCGCGACGTCCTCGACCGTTACGTCGCTCGCCCGATGCTTCTTTTATTGGTCTACTGTTGTTTGGGATGTTTTTAGTGTTTTGTGGTGTCAGAAGCTCAAAGTGTCCCGACATTGGGTTGCCTGTTAGTAGAAGGTAAATAGTTTCGGTGTGTTTTCTTGTGCTTATTATTGTTGGCTTGTCCCTAAAAGTTATTTTTGTATCTCTTGTTCTTCGTTGTTTTGAGAAGATATGAAAGTTGCTATTCTGGATTTCCGAGAGGGCAAGTATCTCTAGGCTCGTTCCATAGGTGCCATTTTTCCTCATATAGTTATAGTAGTTATTGAAATCTTTCATATCGTCGTCCCCAATTAATGAAAATGTGTTAAGTTCCGACCAGTTTTGTTGTATATATCTTAGAGCAGCCTCTCGGAGTCTTTCATGATGGTTTTGGTGGCCATATAAGTGTAAGCTAACTGCACGGAAAAGGCAATTTCCATCACCTACAATGTCGGATCTGGTAAAACTATCGGGAGTAGTTTCAGCTGAGGCGGTTGGTTGGATCGTTTGTCGTTGTTGTTGTTGTGGGGGTGCTGTAGCTGTTTGTACGACAGGGGTCCGCCTCCTCAGCACCCTGCCATTATCACTAGTATAATTATTATTTTGTGACATAGTGTTCCCACGAGTATCCTAGGAAAGAATGGTCGACTGCGGCAGAGCCTGGACGCCACAGCAAGGCTACTTACTCCCGGAGGGCGCCCGGTATCCGGGGGAACCGTTTGCGACTCATAAACGCTGAGCCATTCATCTTCTCGGCACGGTAAACACCTTAAGATTGCGTTTTTGTTACATATAATCTGGACAACACAAGACAGCACAACATGACTCAGGTACCTCGGGATCGTCAATGCCCGTACTAGGAGAATCCTGGGATTCCCCTAGCCCCTGAGGGGAAAGATATATTGACTTTCGGCGACAAAAACAGGTTCAAACTTAAATTAGAACATAGAACAAAACATACACCTAAGAACTGACTCAAAATCTTCACTTTACAGTATTTACGTATCTAGCGACACCCCGGTCCGACAAATAAATACTGGGAACCATACATATAAAAATACTCCACAGAGTAGCAAGGAAGAGTGTAACGGATAGAATAAATTTTAAATAAATATTTAAAAGAAATATTCTTAATGACTGGGGTTAAACAGAAAGATACAACGGAACAAACATATCTTGAGTCTACCAATAAGAATGATCTACTTTTTAAATGTAAATAAAACAAAGACGGTTTGACATTTTATTCAACGTGTGGCTTTATCTTGAAGACCAATCGATGATATTATGTTTTGAATAAACCACCATGGCTCAGTTTACAGTGGCGAATTCTCGATGTTTAGTGACTGTGGCCAATGTATTCTGGGATATTTCACGACGTTTACTTCCAAATCGTCGGCAGTTTGCAGTTTATTAGCATAAACCTGTGCTTTAACAAAGCATCAAATAAAAAATTTAAATAAATCGCATGATCCTGACAGTCAGTTGACAGATCCGTTTCGTGAAATATTCGATTCATCGAACTTTTTTGCGAATAAGTTGATGGGTAGCCAGTGCAGTGTGGTTTGTGACACCGTTTTGATGAAACTATATCTCATCCAAGTCCATGATTCTCAATTCACGCTCATGCTGCCAAGCTTCCCATACGTGAAAAAAGTACAACTTTACCGACATGTAACACAAACTACTACGTTAATTCTTATCTATTTATCCAATCGATATTCCGAAATAAAATTTCGGAATATGGTTTATTACTTGATTGGTCACTACAACAGAATGTCGAGAATTCGACATTCTTATCTATTTAATTTTTTTAAATACTTGATTCTTTAATATTTTTGTCATATAACATTTTTTCAATATGTTATTGTCTCTAACATTGCAACAAGTTCATCATCAGTTTGGGACACATAGTGTGCATTTGTAGGTAGCAACGAAATTGATCCGAAAGTAAAAGTACATTACTAACGTTGATATTTAATAATACGATTAGAAAATTTTTTTATTTCACTACTTAGTAAATTTTATTATAAGACATAAAAAAAGTGACTCAAAATTTATTATATAAAAATGCTATAAAAGACAGCGATATAACGAGCAGCAAAGAAGCGCTTAGCCTTATAGCAAACGATAATTTAATTTTAAATTTTTTTTTCCGTAAATTTTTTCCACTTTTCTTTTATGATACAGCGACTGATATGATTAATAAAATTATGTTATTAAAAAAATTAATTTTCATATTTTATCATTCTAATCAGCTCCAATTTTTAGATTTCTGTCATATTCCCTTTGCCTTTTTGTTATTCCGTCTCTCCATCGCGTCACGAGCGTAAAGGTTATGGATTTTAGAAGGTTTAAGATTCCTGCTTTTTATTAATTTTATAAATATTTGAGTAGAAATAAATATGGTTTGTTTTTTTTTATAGAGATCGTTTTTAGTGTTCCGTACTTACATACTTATAAGATCATTTCGGTGTCCGTCTGTCTGTCACACCCGATATCCTCCGAAACTATTTGACATAGAAAGTTGAAATTTGGCACTAGTATAGGAATTGATAGTTTTATAAGAGCTGTGTTTTGAAGGGGTAAAATCGGAAGTGAATTTTTTTTTTACCAGGTCATCGAGTGGGGTGCCAAATGAAAGCTTGTAAAAAGCGCACAATTCTCTTTGTATTATTTTTAAAGAAGTGCGAAAAATCGCTGTCTCCCCACCTTATCTCGAAAAGTACTGATCAAATTTTGAAAAAACGCTGGAATATTCTCTGCAGGGTGTGGATTGAACGAAATTTATGATAAGTGTATTAACTTTAATAACTTATCTGGTATATTAAAAAAAAAAAAAATTCAAGGTCATCAGTTTTCACTAAAGATCGGAGAAAAACTTTGTTGGAAATTCATATGGGATATGTTTTGTGAAGTCACTGATCATTTTATACTCCCGTAACAAAAAATTTTATTTTAAAAGCAATCAACGTACGGAACACTAATTCCGCAAGTTCAACTTGCACTTGACCGGTTTTTCTTATTTTTTAAATAATACTCTTTTGGGCGATGAACTGTCTAAATTAAAATCTCGATAATTTGCTTATGGTAATACATATTTATGAGGTCGCTGATTCCTCTAAAAATAGGGATATTTGCAAAAATTTTAATGATTTTAAGTTATTAGCCAATTTTGATTATTTTCCACTGTTTTTTATAGTTCTTTTTCAGTCGATAACGAACGGGGAATTTCTGGTTCAACAATATTGTTACATATATATATATATATATATATATATATATATATAATATATATATATATATATATAAATATATACATTGTTGAACCGAAAATTCCTCGTTCTTTCGTGATTAGCTGAAAAAACTATAAAAAAAGCTAAAAATAACTGAAATTGACGAATAACTTAATATCCTCAAAATTTTCGTTGAAATGATTATTTTTGCAGTAATCAGCGACCTCAAAAACATATATTACCATGAGCAAATTATCGAGATTTCAATTGGAGATAATGCAGAAAAATGACAGAAAATGCAATATATAACACTTTATAATATGGGAAAGTTGGAGATCCTGGGAGATAAGGAGAGATATTTAGAGAATGGCTAGAATAATGATAGATAAAGAGATATAAGCCCCTGTATTACGGGAGAATTCGAGATTATGGGAGATAATGCGGAAAAATGACAGAAAATGCAATATATAAGCATTTATAATATGGAAAAGTTGGAGATTCTGGGAGATAAGGAGAAATATTTGGAGAATTGCTTGAATAATGATAGATAAAGAGATATAAGCACCTATATTACGGGAGAATTCGAGATTATGGGAGATAAGGCGAAATAATTGGAGACAATGCGGAAAAATGACAGAAAATGCAATATATAAGACTTTATAATATAGGAAAGTTGGAATAAAAAGTTCATCGCCCAAAAGAGTATTATTTAAAATAACCGGTCAAGTGCAAGTTGAACTTGCGCAATTAATGTTCCGTACGTTGATTGCTTTTAAAAAAAATAAAAAAAATGTTACAGAGGTATAAAATGATCAGTGACTTCACCAAACACAACCCAAATGAGTTTTCAACAAAGTTTGTTTCCAATCTTTATTGAAATCTGATCAAATTTTTGTTTTTTTTTAGATACCAGATAAAATATTAAAGGTAATGCACTCGTGAAAATTTTCGTTCAATCTACACCCCGTGGCGAATATTTCAGAATTTTTTCAAAATTTTTTGATTAGTACTTTTCGAGGTAAGGCGGGGAGACAACGATTTTTCGCGATTTTTTAAAAATAATACAAAGAAAAGTGCGCGCAAGTATTACATTACATATGTATTTTTTACTCGTGTTTCCACACGCTTTCATTTGACATCACACTCGATGACCTAGTAAAAATTTTTTTTTACTTCCGATTTCACCCCCCAATCCCTATGTTATTACCAAATTTCAATTTTCTATGTCAAATAGTTTCGGAGAAAATCGGGTGTGACAGACAGACAGACATCGAAGTGATCTTATAAGTGTTCCGTACGGAATAGACCTTCTTTCTCTTCACCCAAATTTATAAAAAAAAAAATAACAAAAACGTTGCAGGTAGAAGCGCCATATCCGACGAGTATTAGAAAAATTTAAAAAATTAATATCTTAAAAATTGAAAAGCAGCCAGAATTGTGAGTTGCACAGAGGGACTTCGGCCCATATAATGGTTTGTGTGTTACATTGTCGCGTGATCTGATTTGCGTCAAGTTGATGCGTAAATTTTATGTTTATAAAATTTGTCATCTGTTTCGTCTAAGAATTATCTTATTGTTGGCATGTTTGTCATATGATGCAAGTCGTTAATTCTTACGTATCTAGAAGTTTTGTAAGAAGTGAACCACAATTTAGTGAAAATTTAAGTAGTGCAAAACTTCTAGTTATGGAGTATCGGCTGAATCAGTTCAAGACGTATGTATCTGTCAGTTGATGGACACATCTTAGTATTTTTCATTCATTGTAGACTGTATGTTTGTGTATCTGATATGCCCGACCATACTGGTGCTACATACACCAGTAATGGTCTTATTATTTTTTTATAGATAACTAATTTATTTCTAGGCTTCATATGTGAGCCCGGTGCGAGTAAGGTGTACAAATTCTGCATTGTAACAAATGCCTTCCTAAGCACATGCGACTTAAAACAAATCTACTTTAACATCACTTGCAGTGTAGAAATTTGAAGTATTACCTTTATTAGTATTCTCTATTTTATATAACCATCACATTCAAGGACAGCTCTAAGACGTTAGTATTGTGTGCACTTGTTTTGAAGCCCTAAATCTCGAATTAAGCCTCGGAGTCACGAACTTCACATTGTCACGTTTGAAGAAGGAATATTGTTGACATTATTATCGTTCTTTTTCATGAAAATAAGATAAACTTTGAAAAACTAGTCCATAATATTTATTCGCAGCACAAAGTGTTACTTGGTATTTTTGTCACTTCGTAACAATTTATAAAATGGGCTCTGTGTCCACAATAATGAGTGTTGAGCGTAAAAGAGAAAAAATGTATACTTTTATATTACGCACTTGATTTCCAATGTATAAATGTACACAAAGCAGTAGCGTACGTAAGAATATTTAGTGACGATGAGCAGTGAAACAGTAAAACTTATTCAATTCAATGTTTATGTAGTCTAATAATAAAAAAAATATAAATAGTTTGAAAGGAAATTCTTGAGGAAGAGATGCACTAAGCAGTTATATCTTAAAAATTTTAGTCATCATCATCATCATCATTAGCTTATTCTATCCATAGTCGGATATAAGCCTCCCCAAGTTGTCTCGAGTGAGCTGCTTTTTGCATCCAAACGTGTCCCGCTAGTCTTTTTATATCGTCCGTCCATCTTGTCTGGGGTCTAGTTCTGCATCTCCTATGTTCTCTAGGCCTCCATTCAACGGCAAGGCGTGTCCTTCTGTTATCATTCATCCTTGCGATATGTCCCGCCCAAATCCACCTTATTGTATATATTAGTTGTATTATATCTCTCACTTTTGATCTTCCTCGTATCTCGATGTTAGGAAATCTAATATTTAGCATTTTTCTCTCCATTGCTCTTTGGGTTACCTGGAGTTTATAGATTATACTTTTATTTAAAGTTCACATTCTAGTGTCATATTATAATACCGACAGTACATATTAATAGAACACTCTGGCTTTTATTGTATTTGGGATGTTCAATTTAAATGCAGATTGTAATATTCCGAACTCCGATGAAGCTAACGAGACTCTTCTATCCAGGTCAGCTTTTAAATTATTTTCTGATATTTCGATTTTTTGTCCTAAATATATGAATTATTGTACCTTTAATATTCTTTCACCTTCTATTAATAGTTCCTGGCTGTTATCTTTAGTATCGTTGTTCAAATATTTGGTTTTGCTCAAGTTTATTTTTAGACCTATTTCTTGACACTTGTTATTCGATTCCATCAACATTTCTTGTAATTCTTCTCCTGTCGTGGCAATCAGATTGACATTATCTGGGAAGCTTAAGTGATTTAATTGTTCACCGTCCATTCTATTCCTTTATTTTCCCATTTTAATGATTTGAACATGTCTTTTAGAGTTAACGTTAACAGCTTTGGAGATATTGAGTCGTCTTGTCTAATTCCTCTATTAATTTTGTTCGTTTCTTCTTGAAGCATTATTTATGATTTGGCATTTTTATATACTTGTTCAAGAAGAGTTGTATATCTTTCGTCGCCTCTGTTGTTACTTAAGGTGTTAAGGACTGACCATATCACTACCGAATCAAATGCATTTTCGTAGTCAACCAAAAGGTAATCTTATATTCATTTGCTTTTTCCACTAGTAAATTGTTTGAAGATGGTCCAAGGTGCTGTATCCCCGTCTAAATCCCGCTTGTACACGTGGTTGATAAATGTCCAATTTGTTCGTTAATCTATATGTTATGATTTTAGTAAGTATTTTGTATAGTACCGATAACAGGCAGATCTGTAATTCTTCCTTTTCAAAAACAAGCACAATCAACGCGTTTACCCAAGGTGGTGGTATTTTACTTTCTATAAGGCACCTGTCAAATAAAGCTTGAAGAGATTGTATTATCGATACCCTTCCATACCTTATCAATTCTATAATTATTTCATCGTCCACTGGTTTTTTGTTATTGTGCATATGTCATATGGCGTTCATTATTTCATCCGTTGTTATTTCGGAAATTTAGATCCCACATTTCTTACTATCATTCTATTTCCGTCTTCTTTCCCGGACGGTAGCGATTATTTCGTTTCATATAGTGTTTGAAAATATTTTCTGTAGCTTCCTTTATCTCTTGGATTTGTGCGATCTCTTGATTATCGTTATTTATAAGTTTTATTATTTCTGTCTGATGTTGTTGTTTAGGTGTTTCAAACTTCCTCTATCTTTCAGAGTTTCTTCTATTTTCGACTTTCTGTATTGTCTAGCGTCTGCTCTAATCTTTTCTTCATTTTTTTATCTGCCATTTGTAGGATCATTTTTTAATAGTCTTCTCTTTTTCATTAGATTTTTGCGTCTCTTACTTAATTTTTGTGTCATAAATAGGCTGTTGGTTATTCGTGTGTTAAGTTCATCAAGTTCTGTTTGGTAGTTTATGAATTCTATATAATTTTCCAGTACTTGTCGATATTCGTCTATATTTTGTTTTATTATTTCTCTTGGTGTCTTTATCTTTGTATGCATTATTAATCTACGTCTCTCTTGCTTTAGATTTATTCTTATTTATGCTCATTCGATGAACATCCAATGGGCACGGCCAATGTTTATCGTATTGAGGACTATCGTGTCGATTACAAAATTCTTTTCATTTGATGGAACATAATCAATTTCGTTTCTTGTTATCCCATCTGAGCTTTGCCATGTCCATCGTCTATGTTCTGGCATTTTCAAAGTACTATAACCCCTATTTTTGATCCGGTGACATTTTTGGATTACAGGAATTATACACAAAGAGGAAAGGTGAGAAAGAAGGAGAATATATTCTAGGAGTGACCGGTGGACGAAGGGTCGGACAGGCAAAAGCAAGAGAGACTTCTCATGTGCGAAAAATTCTTCTTCTTCTTCGTCCTTATTATAAGTTTGTTTAACTTCCAGGGCCTTATGAGCTCTCTTGGAAGCTAGAATGCCAGCTATCCATCCACCTTTTGAGAGGTCTCCCCGGTGGGCGTCCTCCGGGCGGTTATACTTCATTCTCTTGACATGGTCACACCAGAATCGTCGCCTCTGTCTGCTCCATCTCACCCCGTCATATACGGGATGTTTTACTTCGCAAATTTAGGAACAGATGCATACCGAACGGACATGAGTGGAGAGTGAAATAAAAAGTAATGGAAGGAAACGCGCTTGCGATGACCGACATCCAATAAAAAATTTTTTTTTGCACGCTTACATTAATTCATTCGAATATTATAAATGAATTCGATTTTTAGGCACAAAAAGTCAGGAAGAAGACACCCATCATCAGGGAGTGGAAAATCACGCAGTGGTGATAAATTCATATATGACGAAACGCATTTAGCCAAATACAGAACCAATGCAGGGACCAGTCAAGCTCGTATGACACCACCTTTGCCTGACTTACGGATAGATTTCTTTAGGTAAGTGTAATTAAAAATAGAAAGACTCAGTCCAGATTTACTTTTCGTAAGGTAATTCTTTTAATTTCATCGGTCGTTTAATCTCCAATATTTTTATAAAATCGGCATTTTTATTTTTCAGCATTTGAGAATCTTTATAGTTGCAAATTTATAAAACTGAGTGAAAGATTATTCTGGTGGTAGAATATATACATATTCTGTTTATTGAAGTTTAGTTGATCAATGTAGAGTTAGCACTAACTCAAAGATAATCGCCATGGCAACACCAATCCGTCGTCTTTATTTTGAGATTGACAACAGTCACAATTTGGAGTTAGGCTTTAACACAACATTAACGAATCCATGCTTACTCGCTAACATGTGTTGGAATCGAAGATGCTGCAAGGATATTTCTAAAGTGCGTATGTAGAAAACGCGATTCACTTTGACCCTGAATTGTTGCACGTTGGACTCGGTAGAAAACATAGCTCTTGGCAAGTCATTCCAAAGGGATGAAGTCCTCTTTATAAAATTATTTGCTAGCGTGACGTTTATTCCTAGCATGCACCATCTAGAAACAAATTAAGTCGGTAACATCCATCGAACACTTATAGAACAGGCTCAAGACGCCGACCGTTCTTCAATGTTCCATGTTACTGGTGGGTGCTGGGGCTCTAATCTTGGGAATAGCTCTCTTCTGAATAGAACCTTTGGGAGCAGAGCCCTAAATATGGGAGCAGTATTCCATCATTTATCAAATTTGAGGTTGGTACAAGATCAAAAGTTGTTGTGGAGTATAAAGCTTTCTATTATGAAAGAATATTTCCAGCTTTTGAGACGTTTTTTTTTTGTGATGTTCGCAACATGTTCGTGCCAGGATATATTTGATCCTAAGTCAACGCCCAGCCAGTCGAGTGACGATAAAAAAGGAATCCCAACATAAATACGGATTCTGCAATGTTAGCAGTCTACAAGTAGCTCAGAAAACAGAATTTCTGCAAATTGAATTTCTTTTGCTGGTATTTAAGCAATCGTTCTTGTCAATGTCAATCTTATTTCATAGGCTGATTTTTTTAAAAAGGTTGATTGCATTCCTATCTAACCAAATTCTTTCGAAATATAGATTTCTTTTATATAAAAAAATATGTTATAGATATTAAGAAATAAAATTTATTACAGATTGAGGAATTTATGACAAGCAATTAAAAATATAACATATCATTATATTATATATATATATATATATATATATATATATATATATATATATATATATATATATATATATATATATATTTATGTATATATATATATATATATATATATATATATATATATATATATATATATATATATATATATTAAATACAATATTCTTCATTCTTCGAGAAAGTATACAGTTGACGAACTCCTTCAGTGATAGTCGAAACATGAAGAGTAACTAAATATTACTTGAAAATTCATCCTTTCCCATATCAGAAGTTCAGAATATTCAGCGTCTTTTTGTCCATCTAAGGCTACCAACCACTTGCACTTTTTGAATAGAAGATGCAGACTCACCATAATGCTTATAAAGCTTAGTTTTCATTGCTTGAGACATTTTACATCACATTAAATAATATTTTATCCCAACACAAAATTCCTCTTTATTCATTTTCCTCAAATCACAGTACTCTGTGAATCCAGACAAATACCAAACACAAAATAATAGATCTACTGAACAGAAGTTAATGTGCGCACCTGTTGAAAATTAAAAATAATCCTAATACTTACTAGTAGTGCCACATCTTGGACTTTGCACGAAATTTGCGAACAACTCACATAAAGGAACCGAATAAATTCGCTACTGAAAAATGCATTCTAAAGACATTTTAAATGTTTAAGGAAACTGCTTTTAAACACCAATCCAGAGATCGACACTGTCACCGTAAATTGAACGTTAGGTACTTCTGACCATAAACTGCTTTCGACGTCGAGTATCCCACTGATCAGTGGCAGAGAGAGACAGACGCCTAAACCGGGACAAGATTTGGCACTATATATGCGGTAAATGATAAGAGTTCATGGAATATTTTCGAATTTTCCCTTGGTTAGACGTTTATTTTAGGTCCTATGGCCCATCTGACCCCGCTAAGGAGGTTTTCGATATCATTTTGGCTGGTATGGAAACTTACATCACTTTTTTAAAGAAAGACCTTTCTAACGGCAAGCTTTAATTCAACCGAAAATGCAAAGAAGCTATTGCTTCTGAACATCTTGCCTGCCGACGGTGGCGTGAATTCTAACATCATAAATCGTAATATGTTTGTTCCTACCCAGAACAGATACCAAGAAATTATCGACAAAATCAAGGACGCAAATAACACAGGTATACAAAAAAAATTCTCTGCTTTTTAAGTGAGACACGTGTTTCCTTAAGTATTTTTTTATGCTGAATTCAAAAAATCTTAAAAAAGGACATCCACCCTGAGGTTTTTTTTCAGACAACCCACTTAAAGATGCCAGAAAGTAATTAAGCTGAAAAAAATACATTTTAATGAATAATGTAAAACTGTATAATCATTAAAAAGAAACTTTACAATTCAGCATAAAAAAAGAATTAAGAAAACACGTGTCTCACTTAAAAGACTTTTTTTTGTATACCTGTGCAATTAAGTAAAAAAATTAAAAAGGAACTTCTTGCCAGCCCTTTTGGCCAGTTGTTAAGGACATTAGTCGAAATTTCGTTAAGCTAGACACCAAAAAGCAGTCAATAATATCTAAAGTTATGAAAAGGGCTATCATCCTTCATCCCTTTGGAATAATTTGCCCAGTACTGTGTTTCCCACCGGGTACAATTTACAGGGAGTCAAGAATAACGTGAATCGCTTTTTCCGCACACATGTCGCTCCTGTAGCGCTTTAGGGACCTCCCTGCAGCACGTGTGCTACACCCATAAAAAATAAATAAATCAGCGTCTTGAAATATATCTAGAAGGATTTAATATTACCGACTATCAATATAGCTTTCATAAGCAAAGATCAACAGAAGATCGTTAGCAGATCTCCTGTTGATCTTTGCTTACGAAAGCTATATTGATAGTCGGTAATATTAAATCCTTCTGGATATATTAGAAGACGCTGATTGATAGCCTTTTTCATAACTTTCGATATTATTGACTGCTTTTTGGTGTTTAGCTTCATTAAAATATGTTTTATGATACGCTGCCTGAAGACAATTTCGGACATCTTTGACTGCACTATGTAACACATATTTGGAAAAATGCAATTGAACATTTTGGAGAATCTCGAACGGTTGCGCTTGATATATCCATGGCATTCGACCGTGTTTGGCATAATGGATTGTTGGCCAAGCTTCGTTCTTATAATATGTCTGAAAGGTTTTATTTATGGGTCTCATGTTTCACCAGAAGAGAGCATTCTTTACGAGTCGTAGACGACTCGATACCGATGTGACCCTAGGTTTCATACTGTGACCTACTTCCTTTCTCGTTTACATTAACGATCTGCTGAAAAGGATCAGGAGTCCAATATTCACTTTTGTAGATGATATGTCTTGGCATGAACATGTCGCATGAATAGCAAAGAGAGCTTCTAAAAAACTGGGAATATTATTTCAAATACTCCACAACAACTGGTAATTCTGTATAAAGCTTAAATTCGATCAATGATGGAATAGTGTTCCCATGTTTGGGGACCTATTCCCAAACATTGGCTGCTTTTATTGGAATTTATTTAGAAGAGAGCTCTTCGTTTGAATGGAGATCCATAACTCACCAGAAAACTCGATCGAAGGACGGTTGAGTCTATTCTACAAGTATTTCATGAAAAGTGTTCGACAGATGTAGCTCGCTTAATTCTTCCCAGAGCGGTGCATGCTAGAAATACACATCGCATTAATATATCGCATCCGTATTAGGTTCAGTTTGGGACTTCTCGTACAACCCTTTTCAAGTCGTCTTTTATACGGAAAATGTCATCCCTTTGGAATGATTTTGCCAGGACGTTTTTTCCTGCGAGTATAATTTATTGTGGTTCACGATCAACGTGATTCGCTCTTTCCCCACCCGCGTCTCACTTGTAGCGCTTTAGGGATTTCCCGGCGGCATGTATGCTATCCCCATAAGAAAAAAGTTTTTGAGAAGAAATTATTATGCACGACATGGCTGATACTCTTAAATACGGAAAACCACCGTGTCAGGTATCAATCTCTAGTATAGTTAAATTTCCTCTTTGGCAAAGCATATTGGTTCTTGAAATTAATTTAATTATTGCTCGCCCCACATCAACATCCTGACCCTATTTACCCCCTTTTACAGTACACTCGGTAACACCTATATTACATTCCTATTTAGTTCGAAAGTGTTGGGATGAAAAGTGTGTCAATTCTAAACGTAACTAAGCATTAGTAACTACCCAATCTTATAAGTACATACCCAACTAAAGGAAACAACGCAAGGGTTGTGGAATTTGCCTACGGGTAAAGTTTGCAGTAATCATTTAATCCCTTTTTAGTCAGGACTAGGCATCTTCACTGAATTTGCATTGCAAATTTTAACAGTATTCCTTAGTGAAAGCGATACATTTCTTAGTCAATGAAAATTACAAACAGGAAATTTTAGACTGTCTTGTTTGTTTTTCTTTTACCTCAATTTTTTTTAGGGGTCTAGCACACGTGCTGCAGGGAGGTCCCTAAAGCGCTACAGGAGCGAGACGTGTGCGGAAAAAGCGATTCATGTTGTTCTTGAATCGCTGTAAATTGTACTCGGTGGGCCACAGTCCTGGGCAAATTATTCCAAAAGGATGATGTTCTCCATATAAAAGCGTGTGGTACGAGGAGTAACATGCTGAACCTCATACGGATTTGAAGTATCAGCGCGCCGTGTATTTCTAACATGCACCGCTCTGGGAGGAATTAAACAAGCCACATCCTCCGAACACTTTTCATGAAAATACCTTTAGAATAGGCTCAAGTCGCCAACAGCTCTTCTCTGAATAGAATCCAACAAATGCAGTGTATGTTTGGGAGCGAAGCCCCAAACATGGAAGCAGTATTCCATAGTTTGGTGAAGTTGAGCTTTGTAAAGAATTAACAGTTGTGGAGTATAAAGCTTTCTGGTTTGAAATAATATTCCCAACTTTTGAGAAGCTCTCCTTGCTATGCCTGCAACATGCTCATGCCAGGACATATTTGCTCCCAAATTAACGCCCAACAAATTGAATGACGATGTTAGAGGAATGGAGTGCCTCGCCATAACTTGTCGGGTTCAGCAACGTTAACTTTTTTAGAAAAAACTGCCGCCTGGGTTTTTGTAGCGTTAAATTCCACTTTGTTTCTGTCACCCCAAGATAGAATTTCTTCTAGGTCTTTGTTAAGTTGAACAACTTCCCGCTGTCTGCAGACACTCGTCTGAGCAGCCGATGTCCGAGCGTTCAAAGTGAATGAAAAGATAAGCGTACTGTCATCTGCAAAGCTGTAGATTGGATTTCCGGTCTTTTTCAGCAGATCGTTAATGTAAATGAGAAAGAGAGTAGGAGACAGTATGGAGCCTTGGGACACACCGGCGTTGATAGTGAAGGTGTTAGAAAGAAACTCGTAAAGAACGCTCACTGAGGAAGCATGAAAGTCACAAACCGAACTTTTCAGACATACCAAAAGAACGTAGCTTAGCCCATCGTGCCAGCACAGTCGAATGCCTTGGATATGTCAAGAGCAACCGCTTGAGATTCTCCAAAGTGTTCAGTTGCGTTGTTCCAAACATGTGTTACATAAGTCAGAAGATCTCCTGTTGATCTATCTTTACGAAAGCCATATTGGTGATCGCTAATAATGTTGAATTATTCAAGATATTTTAGAAGATGTTGATTGATAGCCTTTTCCATGACTTTCGATATTATTGAAAGCAGTGTAACTGGTCGGTAGTTATTTGGCAAGGTCTTCTTGCCTTTTTTAGGTATCGGCTGAACTGTGGCACACTTCCAGCAGAAAGGAAATATTCCCTTTCTGTAGGATAGGTTGAAAAGTCTACAGAAAACTGGTGTCAATTCCCTCGCTCAGTTTTTAAGAACCATGGCAGGTATTCCGTCAGCGCCAGAAACTTTTTTGGTGTCTAGCTTCATTAAAATACGTTTTATGATACGCTGTCTGAAGACAACATCGGGCATCCTTGACTGCACTATGGGAATAGTGGGTGGTGTTTTTCCTTGGAAATCGACAGTAGAATGTGAAGCAAAGAGTTCAGCCAACAAGTTCGCTTTTTCAACAGGTGTCGTTGCAATAGAATTATCTGGCCGTGTGAGTGGTGGTATAGTGGTTTTGGTGAAATTTTGGCTAACTGCCTTAGCGACTGACCAAAAGGACCTGGAATTGTTGAGACAAGCGAGAAGTTTGTTTCTAATTCTAATTTACTTCTGAAAAAATTTAAGGAAAAAATGGGGAACTAATTTTAATATTTTCCGTTTAAGTTAATCTGTCTCTGCCTTTCATTAAAAAATAAAAATCAATATCTAAACTAATAGAGAATGATACCCTCATTAATGTTCAGAAAGGAATTATCGGCGTCATGTTGTTTGCTGCCTGCTTAATCTTTTTTTCGTTTGTGGTAATTATTTCGTGAAATGGAATTGTGTAGGAACTTTAATAATAAATAGACCAGCCCTTGTCTCTTTTTTGTTGATTGTCTACGACACAAATGTAAGTTAAAAAAAAAAAGATTAGTATATATTAGGTTTTTTATACACGCATAGGCAGCTTTTTTACAATCTATAATCTTGACGCAAACAAATTTTGTACCTGATTTATACACTCTAGGGATAAGCGAAAAGAGATTTTACTTATCAATTCTAGAAAATAATCCACTTATCTTTACTTTTTTTAAAAGTTGTTTTATTGCCATAATATATACACATGCATAATATGTACACATCTTGCCAACTCCGTAAGACTAAAGACAGTAATAATAAATATCCATCCAATGACCAGTTATACATTGGTACATCAAGGAAAGGCTGCAACACAAACTTTGTGTAAACTATAAATAAAAAATTAGTTATCTAGAAGTACGAGACTTCCAAAAAAAATCTTTTTTGTAGAAAAAAATTTATATTCATCATCATCATCAGCTTATACTGTCCACTGCTGGAGTAAAGCCTCCCTCTTTGTCCATCGTCTATCCTTAAACCTAGAAATATACCCAGCCCAGTTCCATTTTAGGTGTAGAATGAATCTGACTGCGTCCTGTACCCCTCTCCTCTTCCTGATAATATGATTTGGGATGTGATCTCTAAGAGTAACGCCTAACATTGACCTCTCCATCTTTCGTTGCATGATACATATTTTATTGATGTTTTTCTTCGTCATTGTGAGAGTATCGGCTCCGAACGGGGAGTATGCATCTGTCAAATACTTTGCTTTTTAAACACATAGGAAGGTTAAATTTGAATACATAGGCCGGTTTGCCATATGCAACCCTGGAGAGACCTATTCTCCGCTGAATTTCATGTGTTTAGTTATCTCGTCCTATTCTGATTTCATGTCCCAGGTATTTAACATATATTGGTGTACTTGCTCGATCTCTACGTTATTCAGTTTTATAATGTCGCTTAATACAAGATTTGTCATAAACTGGGTCTTGGATAGGTTGATTTTTAGACCAACCTTTCCTGAAGCTTCCTGAAGCATGTATAGCATAGTTTGTGCTTCTTGTATTTTGTCGGTTATTAAGACAATATCGTTGGCAAAACAGAGATGCTTTGAGTTTTCACCGTCAATGTTAAGTCCCATTCTTTCCGAGTTTATTGATTTTAGAATACTTTCTAGGAATGTTATAAAAAGCTTAGGAGAGAGCGTATCACCCTGCCGTACTCCTCTTTCGATTCGAAATTTGCTGGTGTATTGGTTAGTTTGTAACTTAACATGAGCGATCTCTACGTTATTCAGTTTTATAGTGTCGCCTAATACAAGATGTGTCATAAACTGAGTCTTAAATAGATTGATTTTTAGACCAACCCTTTCTGAAGCTTCCTGAAGCATGTATAGCATAGTTTGTTCTTCTTATATTTTGTCGGTTATTAAGCTAATGTCGTCGGCGAAACAGAGATGATTTAACTTTTCACCGTCAATGTTAAGTCCCATTCTTTCCCAGTTTATTGATTTTAGAGTACTTTCTAGAAGTGTTACGAAAAGCTTAGGAGAGAGCTTATCACTTCTCTTTCGATTCGAAATTTGCTGATGGATTGGTTAGTTTGTGTTTTAACATGAGCGGTCGCATTTTCATAGATGTATTTTATTACATTAGAATATCGATGATTAATACGACACTCAGCAAGCGCTTCCAAAAGCTACTGCTGATTTACGGAATCAAAAGCCTTTTTGAAGTCCACAGATACGAGCACAAGAGGCTTACTATATTCTATACATTTTTCAATGAGGATTTCAACTATAAACAGATGGTCGTTTGTTCCATACTCTACTAGTATTTTCGTGAATAACTTGTATACATGGCTTAGGAGGCTAATGGGTCGATAGTTTGTAAGGTCTAGAGTATCTCCTTTTTACGCATGATGACGATAGTTGCATTATTCCATTGCGATGGAGTTATTTCTTCCAGGAGCCATTTATTAAATAACATTTTAAGGGATTTGATAATTTGTTGTCCTCCTTATTTAATTGCCTCTACTACAATATTGTCTTCACCCGGAGCTTTGTTATTTTTCATGTCCTTCAAGGTTGATGTGATTTCTTCTTCTGTGATATCTGGGATATCCTCCGACCCCTGATTTAGGACTTTTGGTATGTTGATCTCTGTTTTTTTTTTATCTTGTAAGGTATATAATTGTTGATAAAATAATTCAATGATCTGTACAATATCTGTTGTGTTTGTTATTACATTACCGTGCATGTCCTTTATCTTGCATATGTCTTTCCTTTCCACTATCAACGCCGGTGTACCTCAAGGCTCCATACTGTCTCCTACTCTTTTTCTCATTTACATTAACGATCTGCTGGAAAAGACCGATAATCCAATCTACAGCTTTGCAGATGACAGTACGCTTATCTCTTCATTCACTTTGAACGCTCGGACATCGGCTACTCAGACGAATATCCGCAGACAGCAGGAAATCATTCAACTTAACAAAGACCTGGAAGAAATTTTATCTTGGGGTGACAGTAACCAAGTGGGAATTTAACGCTACAAAAACCCAGGCGGAAGTTTTTTCTAAAAAAGTTAACGTTGTTGAACCCGACATAGTTATGTCGGGGCACTCCATTCCTTTAACATCGTCACTCAATTTGTTGGGCGTTAATTTGGGAGCAAATATGTCCTGACATGAACATGTTGCAGGCATAGCAAGGAGAGCTTCTTAAAAGTTGGGGGGGAAAGCTTTATACTCCACACCAACTGTTAATTCTTTACAAAGCTCAAATTCGACCAACTATGAAATACTGCTCTCATGTTTGAACTGAGTGGCGGCCTTGATTCGCTGGAACATCGAAGAACGGTTGGCGACTTGAGCCTATTCTACAAGTATTTTCATGGAAAGTGTTCGAAGGATGTGGCCCGCTTAATTCCTCCCAGAGCGGTGCATGTAAGAAGTACACGTCACGCTAATGCTTCACATCCGTATGAGGTTCAGCTTGTTACTCCTCGTACAACGCTTTTCAATCAGTCCGTTATATGAAGAACATCATTCATTTGGAATAATTTGCCCAGGACTGTGTTTCCCACCGAGTACAATTTACAGCGATTCAAGAACAACCTGAATCGCTTTTTCCGCACACGTGTCGCTCCTGTAGCGCTTTAGGTACTTCTTTCCTGCAGCACGTGTGCTAGACCCATAAAAAAAAAATTGTTCTTTCTTCTCAAAACTTTGAAGCTTTTGTACAGGTGAGGTAGGGTCGCGTTCCTAAAGTAGTCTTGGGATCGTAGAGTCTACCCGCTACCTGCCTAGATATCGATAACTATTAATAAACGATCACATTGACGTCACCTATGTCTGTTCATTGCTAGATGCTTTTCCCATTTTATGCCATGACCATCTGTTCTCTGCCCTTCTCATCCACTGAGTTCCTACCCTTTTGCTGATGTCATCTCTCTATCTTGTATTTGGTCTTACTGCACATCTACGTCCCAACCTTGGTCTCCACTCCAAAATTTTTCTCGTTCATCTGTTATCTGTTCTAAGGGCCACGTGTCCGGCACACCTTCATTTTAATTTGGCCACTCTTTCTAATACGTTCACAACCTTAGTTTGTTGTTGGATCCATTTGTTGCGTTTTCGATCCATTAATTTAACACCCAACATGCCCCGCCCCGTTCATGTTCTCGCTGTGTTCTGGCTGATCTTTGAGCATGTCTTTTTGTGAAACTTCATGTTTCAGCTCCGTAGGTAAGTACAGAGGGAATACACTGATCCTACAGTTTTCTTTTTCAAATATTGGGCATTTTTAATGTAAGGCTGTCATTTAAGTTGCCAAATGCCGTCCAAGACATCTTGATTCGTCGAGAAATTTCCTCAGTCATGCGGTCTTTAGTTTTGGTGATTTTCTCTTCTAAGTATATATAATGTTCGACTTTTTCGAGAGGTTGGCCGTTGAGCACTATATTCATGTATACACATAAATCTGTGCTCGTCATGATCTTTGTTTTGTTCATATTGATTGTTAATCCTACTGATTTGGAGTTGTAGTTTAGTTCCGTAGTCATCTCTTGTAGTTCAGCAGGGTCGCACCGGCGAATCGCAGATGATTAAGATATTCGCCGTTGATGTTTATGCTTTTACTCGAGATAATATAAACAATTTGGGAGAGATTGTGTCATCTTGCCTTACACCTCTCTTTATTGGAATTGGACATGTTTTTTCCCAGAGGAGGATATGCTTTGTTGCCGGCGAATAGATGTTTTCTATTAATTTTGTGTATCTACTGTCGACATTTCGCCAATGAGTTTAGGACCGCCCACATCTCGATAGTGTCAAATGCCTTTTCATAGTCGATGAAGGCCCTCTGGAGGTTTATGTTGTATTCATTACATTTTTCTATTAGGTTGTGGACTGGGTGTATATGGTCCTTAGTACTATAATCCGAGTGAAATCCGACTTGTTTACGAGGTTGTTGATAATCTATTTTTGGCGTCAATCTGTTAATGAGTATTTTCATAAACAATTCGTACATTTGAGACAGCAGATTTATTGGCCTGTAGTTATTAAGTTTTGTTATATCTCCTTTGTTGTGGATGAAGACGACTTCCGCTTCTATTCTTGGATTTGTCCCATCTCTAAGCAGATGTCAAAAATCTCTTTAAGTCCCTCAGTCAAGTTGTGTCCCCCATGATTCAACATTTCAAGCATGATACCATCTGGTCTTGTAGCTCTATTACCCTTGACTTTACTGAGAGCGTTTTAGATTTCATCAGTGGTAACCTCGGGAATATTTTAAAAAACAACATTCTGTATTTTCTCTGTTCGTCCTTGAATTTGAGTTTCAATTTGATAGACTTTGTTTGTGTAGGGCTCTGTATAATATTTTTCTACTTCTGTCAGTATCTCTGTTCTGTATGTTATTTTTTTCATTCATTGAAATCATTTCTTTTTTTCCCAAACTCAAGTGTTTTTGAAATATTTTTGGTCCTTTGTTTTTCTCAATTGTTTCCATTATAATACAGTATTGTATTTTCTGATGTCTTTGCGTAACTCCTTTCTTATCAATTTGTTGAGTTCTGGCCATTTTATTAGATTGTTGTTTCTGTCTACTTTTATTTTTTGTCTTTTGTCAAAAAATAGTTTAGTACTGTCGCTTATTTTCTTCGGTACTATTTTCTTTTGTTCGGGTAATTCGTCAGTAGTATTCTCTATCAGTAATGTTATTTTCTATTTTTTTCGTACCTAGCTTTTCACTGACTTTCCTTTCATATTCTTCTTTATTTTAGATTATCTTATCTGGATTAATATTCCTATTCGTTTTTGCTCGTTGTTTTCTTTCGGTCGCACTTACTAATATTTTGCATCTCACCAATCGATGATCACTTCCAGTATTAATTTTGTTGATGACTGATACATCTTGGATTATTAATGGTTGGTCTGAAAGTATCAAATCTATCTTATTTTTATATTTGAAGTCAGGAATCCTCCACTTCCATTTGCGATTCTGTTGTTTTTTGAAAAAAGTGTTCATAGTGTATTCATTTCTAAGAAGTTTAATAGTACGTCTCCTATTTCATTCCTTTCTCCTAAACCGTATTCTCGAATTGTTGTTTCCCGTTCGTCTTTACGTTTACCTATTTTGGCTATTATCATCGTAAGACTAGAAATACTTTCACGTATTGTTTCCAAGAGTTGTTCATAGGACATTTCAACATCTTCCTTTTCGTAATCTGAGGTGGGAGCATAACATATACCTGCATTACTTTCAGGTTCGCGTTTTTAGTTAAATCCCCTGTGATATAAGTTATTCTGTCTGTAACATCCACAAATTGTCTCTCTCTATCTGGCAGTTCTTTATTCACAAGGAATCCAACACCATTAATCTTAAGCTATTCGTCACCTTTGCAGAACAGAACTTGTTCCGATTTTAACTTAATCATGTTTTGCTCGATTCTTCTTATTTCGCTCAGTACAATTATATCACACTTTATATTCTTGAGCTGTTCTTCCTACTCGGTAATCTTGTCATTAGATGAGAGAGTTCCGGTATTATAGGTAGCAATTAGAATAGTCCTTTTCTTCCTTGTTGCGTCATTCCGCAAAAGCCTTGTTGATCCTAGAGATTCTTCAGGAAGTTTCAGGTTTCTGGGGACTGGATTCCTTGTGTACTTATTGTTCAGGTTATTGTCATGAGATAAAATAGAAAATATTTAACCATAATACCCCATGTTGGCCAGACTTCTAGGTGTATGGTTAGGAAACAGGATGAGACAAGTTGGTTTCATGGATAAGATTTTGCTTGAGGACAGGATTTCCCTCCATGGTATAGGACTGGGAAGAAAATCAAGGCTTGCGTAGGCAGAGTTGTATCCCTGAAATAGGCCTATCCCTGTCGGGATCAGAAGGAATGCCTATCCGCTATCGTTAACTATTAATACATTGATAACTATGTATCTAATAATGGTTATATATGTCGTTCGATATATCGGTAGTTGTCCATATATCGATAATTTCTGGATTCACATATTCGATATGTCTATAACTAACTTCTACTCCAAATGACAACTTCCGATTCGACTGGAAGTAGACATTTTTGTCTCTGAAAGATACGTTAATCAAAAAATTAATTGTCAAATGATTCTCGACGTTTTCTAAAACAGAAAAGATAAAAGGAGAGCTATTTTGCTACAAACTGCCCCCTTTGAATGCATGTTTAACATGTTTACTCTATTATATTACATAGCTCTAAAATAGGTCCTAAAACCAAGAATATACATGGAATAAAAAACAAAACTTTGACCTATCATGCATTTTTATGATTTCCTGTATATATAGAAAAAAGCACTTTTTTCTGAATATATTAATAAAAGAGTAAACCTGATACTTATTTTTTATGAAAAGAGGCGAACCTCTTTATGGCATTGGAACTAAGACAACAAGCCAGCATCTCTCTTTATTTATAAATATACACATTTTTCCTTAAACCTAAACTAAACCTAAAGACACACAACACCCAGCCGTCACACGGAATCGAACCGCTGACCTCTCGGATAACAGCAGGCAAGGCTAGCGCCTTACCCACTGCGCCAATCGGTCCGACCTTATACTTATATTAGGCATATTATAGTTAATATTTCCAAAAAAAATTTGTATTTCTTCACACTTTTTCAATAATTTTTTTTCAAGCCACCGACAGAGAAATATAATTGGAATCGAGGTAAATTATCGAAAAATTCATAGAATACAATAGGCCAGTATTTTTATTTTCATCTGACCTAAAGAAAGACTACTATAAAATGTATCCTATCGTCGTTATGAAAGACACGTACCGTACATCATCAAAACCATAGAATGTGTACTCAAAAAACGACATCGCAGCCAGAAGAAATGCTGATAAAAAGGGAAATTCGTGAAGAAGACTCCTTGAATCCGCTATTTTTGAATGTCATAATAGATTAAATAATTGGACAAGTTTGTAAAAGAGTCGGTAAAATTTAAATAGCTTGAGTTATATCAGCAGGGCTGCAAAAGCCATAAAAATAGCAACAGACTTAGACGATACAATATGACAAAACAAACACCCAGAAACTAGAAAAAAAATCTGAAAAGGAACAAGACCACAATTATACCTATACTGACGTGCACAGCGGAAACCCGACCTGAAACATTAAAGACAATGTAAATATTCAAAACAACAGAAATTAAAATATTGCGCAGAATAACGAGAAATATTCTGATGAGTAGGGGGAGAAGTAATAACATTAAATAGACAGAATAGATAATATAAATGATTTTATGTTGAATAGAAAGATATATAGAATTAACACATATAGAGAATAAGGAATAGTTAGAATCACCACTAAGAAGGAGAGACATGGGTAGACCGTGAAAATGTTGCAATAAGAATCTTTTAAACGATAAAGACGGCAGTAAACATACTATCGTATCTAAACCGAGGAGCCTCAAGAACTACAAAAAATATATATATTTGCATAGAAAGAAATCTGAAGCTTAGGCTACAACATTTTTTTTTTTCACAAAGTTATATTTTTATTCGATTAGACTTGGGACTTTTGGGGAACCGCAGCCTTTCGCTAGATAAATTTTCCTTCCCTTTTTAAGGCAGCTGACCCGCCTCTGAATCGTTTTATGACTAACAGTGTTCTAACGATAAAGTTCCAGGCTACCCACTAAAGGTATAATTAATTTAAATACCCCGGAAGTTATAGTTTCAAAAAATTGAAACTAATTAGCACTTAAAGCTAACGATCCTGAAAATCAGAATCACTTAACGTTCTTCAATTAGGGGGTTACTAGGCTATTTTATTTTATCAGCTCGCTTTTATTAAGAAGAGAGGTTAAGTTTTAAAAATTCAATATGAAATTCTGATCAGTTCTTAAAGAATATTTAGCTGAAAAACTATGATTTTATGAATTATGCAGTCTCAATTTCAAATGACTTCCCGACGTTTAGCATGTGCTTGCTTTAGGAATTTTTACTTCTTAATATTAAAACAATGAATAATTCTGTATTTCGATACCAAAGACTATGTAAGTTAAAATGAGCTGGTGTACTTTCCTATTCCATTATTCTTCTTCTTCTTTATAAGCCTTCTGCTTCTCCACTCCAGGAGATAGGCCTCGTCAAGTTTCTTCCAGTTATCTCTATCCTGTGCAAGATGGAGCCATCTACTGCCTATTATCAACTTGATATCATCAGTCCATCTTTTCATTGGTCCTCCGACACTTCGTCTGCTTTCCCAAGGTCTCCATTTAAGTAATTTTGTTGTCCATCTACCATCACTCGTTCTAGTCACATACCCCGCCTATTGTCATTTTAATTTTGCCACTCTTTCACCGATTTCATTATAAAGATGTAATGAATTAGAACTAGAATTTAACGCGAAACCATCAGAACTAATAAAAACAACCCATTCTTTAGTCATTGTCTCTTATTTGTATTTCTTACTCTCTACCTCGTTTACTTCTTCCTTGAGTCGGATGTGACTAAAAATACGACCTTACTGCCGAAAGGTGCCATTGAAATTCCCCGCTGTCTAAAATTTCTATAGAGAGCAAACCCCATGAAGATAAATTTTTCGTAAATAAATATTAATTACTAATTACTATTAGCAATATATTACTCACGTAAATAGCTATTATAAACAACTATAATAATATAATCATGTTATATTACAATTCTTGAAAAAATCAAAAGTATATATGTATGTACAGGGTGGTCCAAATTGCACACTGTTAAAGGTAAACCCCTTTATCTAAAGGTATATTGTTCCTTATCCGAATAGAGCTTTAAATTAACATTCTAACAATATGCACACTTTATATTTTGCTTAAGTCTACTTCAAAATATAAGGGTTTTCAGTTTTTACGCGAGTTTTAAATTCTTGGTTGTATGGTAAAACTAAGCAAGCTAAATAAAAAACCCCTTGCGACTTTGTTCTGTACTGTGAATGCCTTTAAAATAAAATTTTTTGTTACGGAGGTATAAAATGATCAGTAACTTCATAAAACACACCTCAAATGAGTCTTCAATAAAAGAATTAAGAGCCCAGATTACAAACATGTCTAGACAGATACTGCCTTAGCAGGCTAATCAGACCAATAAGAATAAGAGAAAAAATTCATGACGTATATATAGGTATCTTAAGATTTTTGCTCAATCTACACTATTCCAGAATTTTTTTAAAAATTTTTGATCAGTAGTTTTCGAGATGGACAGGGGTTTTGGCCATTTTTTTTTAAAAATAATACGAAGAAAAGTGTGCGCAAATATAATATCATATATTTTTAAACTCGGGTTTTCACAAGATTTCATTGAGACCCCATTCGATTACCTGGTAATTTTTTTTTTCACTTCCGATTTCATTCCCAAAAACTTAACCCCGTGAGTCAATATTTAACTTTTAAAATTACATAGCTCTGATTAGGGCATCAGTTCCTATATTTGTCTCAAATTTCACTCAACTCAACTTTCTATGTCAATCAGATTTTGCCTTTCTTTTTCCATTGCTTCGTTATCTTCATTATAGAATTCTAACCCAGGTGACCTTTCTTATGTATTTTGATATATATTCCTCGTAAAACGGTTAAAATCAAACCCTGGAATTCACTGTTGCATGTAAATTTAATAAAAGAACTTCATTTAGAACCATATGATTAACTACTCTATTTACGGATGAATGAGGATGTGTATCTTTTATTACGCCTTGCGCCACTTATTATACAAAAGCAGAACATGAGGGAGGTTATTACTCCCCATAGTATTGACACTTCTTAGAATCAGCTGTTGGTCGCTGACGAACGAAAGAAGGTCCACCACAATGATGGTTTGTATACTTCTCAATTTCCTACTCAATTCAAAAGTGTACATGTATAGCTCATGGATGAAGATTTTCTCATTGCAGTTGCCTTAGCTGTGGCGCTGAAGAAAAGAAACCTATGGAGTAAAGCTTGGAACTCTGGAATTCATTGTCGCATGTAAATTTAAAGAAAGAACTTCACTTAGAACTATGTGATTGATTGAACTATTTACGGATGAATGAGGATGTGTATCTCCTGTTATTATGCCTTGTGACACCTGTTATACAAAAGCAGGATAGCAATTTGAGGGAAGCTATTACTACCAATAGTATTGACACTTCTTGGTATCGGCTGTTGATCGCTGACGAACGAAAGGAGGTCATAATACCATAGTGATGGTTTGTATACTTCTCCATTTCCTACTCCACTTCTTTCACTAGATTTATATCTTTTCTAAGTTCTTTGGTATAAGTTGAGCGTAAGCTATTAATTTTAGATTTTACCATCGTGTTTGCTACCTTTACGTCTCATTCTTGATATTTATATAATAAGAGAGTATAGGCAGCTTCCCTAACGTTTACACTGTGATAGTTTGGGTTCATTTTATAAATTTCAATGAATTCTACAACAAACTCGTGTTCCTTTTTGCACATAACTACAATTGCAATTCATATATACACTAAGCCAGAGTTTCATAAGAACTGACGTCAGCGAACCGACCGAGGCATGACGCGTATGTTTACACATAGGAATTCTAAGAACTGAAATGCAACAAATAGGTCTACCCCATCCCGTCAGGTGTCAGTCTCCGTTTCAGTTCTGCTTTCAGTTTTCCTTTTTTACACTTAGGAAAAACGGACAGTTCGACTGAAACTAAAACTGAACTGAGAACTGATTCGACCGTATAAAAGGGCCATTAGAGAGTATTGTGTTTGAGAGACAAAAATTACTTTAAATTTTATTTAAGCAAATTATATTCGTCTTTCAGATATAATCTATGCACCTGTATAATAATTTTTACGGAGCCCCAAATAAAAAGAAACGGGACACTCTTAACTATTTATTCCCCTAACAAATGATAACAGTAGTACAGGTTTCGAAAAATGGTGTATAGCCCCGTATATCCCCTATAAGTATGTGTATTAATTGACATAGTATATACCATAAAGCGTTGTAACCCTAATAAATTTTTTGTTAAACTTTTATTACAGTTTCATATCAGAAGTAGCTAAAAATTGATGCTTATGACTAAAAACCCAACGCTAGACAATACAAAGTACTTGATAATGTATAAAAGTGCTCAGTAGTAACCAAAGAGCACTACTTGTAACGTCATCTCTTGAAATACTTTTTTTCCCAAAAAAGATTTATAAAGTATAGCTTCTTAGCTTTATGAATCGATAAACCTTATCGTTATTTAAACTAAGAACAATAAGAAAAAAAAATATTTATGTAATTATTAAGTGTGTCAAGGGATCATTCTTTAAAGGCAACCATCCTGAAAATCAAAACCACATAACGAACTTAACCGAAGTTATTTCATTTTATCTTCTCGCATTCTTAAGCACAAAAGGCGAAAAACCTCAAAAGTAATTTGAAAGATTCCTTAAAGATTAAATATATTACGAATTTACATTTACAAAAGGATTCACACTTTTTAGTATTTATGAAAAAAATATTTTCGTATAACAAAGTGTCTGTTTGTCGTTCTGTTCTGTTCGTAGGTTGACTGAGACCGAGATGACTTTTTCCCTCTTGACCTCGAACTAAATGATGCAATCGAAGTTATAGAAAAATATGTTGGCGCGCTAGGCCAAATGATCCTACAAGCTTAGTATGTATGTTGGACGTTCACACGTTTGCGTATTTCCACCTGTACCACCGTATCGCCTTGAACTTGTGTTCTTAATTAAATACACGCTAGCATGTTTTTAGTGTTCCGTACGGAACATTTCGATGTCTGTCTGTCTGTCTGTCACACCGGATTTTCTCCGAAACTATTTGACATAGAAATTTGTCAAAAATATAGGAATTGACGGCACCGGCTCCCCTAGCATCGTCGCTCAATTTGTTGGGCGTTAGTTTGGGAGAAAATATGTCTTGGCATGAACATGTTGCAGGCATAGCAAGGAGTGCTTCTCAAAAGTTGGGAATATTATTTAGAACCAGAAAGCTTTACACCCCACAACAACTGTTAATTTCTTTACAAAGCCCAAATTCGACCAACTATGGAATACTGCTCCCACGTTTGGAGCTCCGCTCCCAAACATACACTGCATTTGTTGGATTCTGTTCAGAGAAGAGCAGTCCGTCTGATTGGGGACCCGGAATTGACCGGCGGCCTTGATTCGCTGGAACATCGAAGAACGGTTGGCGACTTGAGTCTGTTCTACAAGTATTTTCATGGAAAGTGTTCGAAGGATGTAGCCCGCTTAATTCCTCCCAAAGCGGTGCATGTTAGAAATACACGTCGCGCTGGTGCTTCGCATCCGTATGAGGTTCAGCTTGTTACTCCGCGTACTACGCTTTTCAAGCAATCTTTTATATGGAGAACGTCATCCCTTTGGAATAATTTTTGCCCAGCGCTGTGTTTCCCACCGAGTACAATCTACAGCGATTCAAGAACAACGTGAATCGCTTTTTCCGCACTCGTGCCGCTCCTGGAGCGCTTTAGGGACTTCCCTGCAGCATGTGTGCTAGACCAATAAAAAAAAAAAAAAAAAAAAAAAAAACCATCAAGGTCGGATAGTTTCGAGAGTTAAATTTTTACTTAAGGGGGGTGAATCGGAAGTGTTAGGTCATCGAATGGACTGTCAAATAAAAGCTTGTGAAAACACGAATTCAAAAATTTATATGACTTAATACCCGCGAAAAATTTTCTTTTATATTATTTAAAAAAAAAAATAACAAAAATCGCTGTCCCCCTACCCTATCTCAAAGAGTACTAATCAAAAAAATTTTGAAAAAAAATCCTGGAATATTCTCCAAAAGGTGTAGATTGAGCGAAAACTATTACAATCTTTGATAATGTGTCCGATATAAAAAAATATATATTTGCTTGAGAATGTGGTGAGGATTTTTTTCGTGGAAAGTTGTGAATTGAACCGGGACTAACAGTTGTGAAATACCAATACGTACACGTTTTCGTAATCGGTGCAGTCAGTAATACACTCATATACTTTTCAGTACATTACTGCTTTAAACATTTGGCCAATCACAGATAAAATAAATTTCCATAATCACTGATAACCAACGGATACGTACGGAGACAAAATAATTTTATTTTATTTGTTTATGACTAAACCAATATTTAGATAGTATATATTTGTTTTAAACTTTACTAGTTCTTCTATTGAAGATGAATGTATGTTTGAGTTTCATAGAATACTTCAGCAATCACGGTACAGAACCCTAGTTGCGCAAGTCAGACTTTCTCTTGGCTGGTTTATTTTCTCCTGAGGTCATCAAATAGCTAGAGCAGTTTTAGCAATTTACCAAGAAACAGTCATAATCTGGCCTTTGGGAATTTAACGATGCGAGACAAATGATTCCGTTAAATTTATCTGCTTTACATGCAACGCCGGATATATTCTTTTGCCTAATTTAAACAGTGATGGTATGCTAACAAAACCAACAGTGATTATTTCCTAGCAAAATTTTAATTGGTCAAGGTCTAATATTAAAAGTGAACGAACTTCATATTTCAGCAATTATTCGCGATCCAGCTAAGCTAAGATCGATAAAGAAAATATAACAATATTTAAAATATTTATCGGCTGATGAGCCATGATACGGCGAAACGCTCGTTGAGTTGGATTAACGGATGAAAGAAGAATAAATAACTGCTGAAATATAGGCTTGGTTCAATTTTAGTTAGGTTAATATTGAATTTCATATGCGTGGAATAGAGCTCAGTCACAAGCGCTGCTTAGCAGTAATTGTTAACAACTTGCCGAATAATTTCCTTATCAATCTATAGCGTTAAATAGCCCCCGACAGGGGGCAGGTATGCCTATTGTATCTTACTTACTTTTAATCAGTAACTAGCCATATTTTGCTCAACAAAATTATAGCTTCATATAGGTTGCAAACTTACCCATATATTTTAGGCCCTTTGGGCGATTTGTAAGAATGTTTAAAATGATAAATACCAAACCTGTATGTTTGCATTAAAAAATAAATCGTCTAATGTACAATCAAAACTGGTTGATTGTATCAGCTAGTAATGGACCTTTCAAATTTATGGTGTTGGCATATTTCCAAGGTATAAGTAGCAATACCTCTTCGGTATCCAACGGGATTTGTACTACAAAAGAGCTGGTCGCTATTCAGGTTTTTCGCAGTATTGCCATAAAAACGGAATAAAATTACTTTTTACATAACATTGGAACGCGCTGAACATCGTTTAGTAGTACAATTCATACCAATGGTGTCTACTTGACATTACCACAGTCATTTAAATGTTAAATGCATGATTTATATATCATATATATATATATATATATATATATATATATATATATATATATATATATATATATATATATATATATATATATATATATATATATGTATATATATATATATATATATATATATATATATATATATATATATATATATATATATATATATATCAATCATCCATCATTAATATAATATAATAACAGAAAAATATCTACTACCAAAGATCGGCTCAAGAAAAACCTTGTTAGTAACTTAGCATTACTTAGTCTATGCTTATTATCGAACTAACCTGAACTAATCAATAAAAGCTTTATTTTCGACAGAACCTAAAATCGAAAAGCATTGTCTTTGATTTTTAATTCTGCCCTACAAACGAGCAAGCAGATGTCAATAGACTTTTAACCTGACATATAATCACTAAGTATCAAATGTTTATTCCAAATCGATGAGCGTCTCCAACATAAAAGAATTTTTGAAGAATGTGGTACAAGAAGTAAAACGGTGAAAATCATACGGATATGAAGTACTAACACGTCACCGCTCTAGGAGGAATCAAACTGGCTACACTTTCCATGAAAGTATCCATAATATAGACTTGTCACCAACTTTTATTCCGTGTTTTATTGTCTATGTATATAGTTTATATATAGATAGCTGATGCTAAAGAGTCCAAATTAAATAAAGAAACAGACGTACTGTAATCCACAAAACTATAGACTGATTTTTTGGTCTAGGTCTGGTATCATAAAAAATCCATGTAGTGGTACAAGCAAAGCTCGATATCTGAGAAACATCGAGAGCCATAAACTAAACTATTCAGACACACCATAATTACTCATCTTTGATCTTTTGGGCAGCATATATATTTTGTCTTATAGAATTTATATATTATTTGTAATAACAGGTGTACAAGTATGAAATTCGGGATTTTTTTTCTAAAAGAACATGTTAAATTCGGAAGAATGATAAAAAGTGCTTTATTCAAAGTATGCTCCATCGCTTGTTATACATTTTTCCCATCTTTCGGGCAATTTGTGAATACCACGCCAGTAAAAATCTTCCCCTGGTCCCACCAAACACAGAGCATCGTCTTTCTGCCAAAACGATTCGGTCTTGCAGTCGATGTGGATGGTGCGCCTGGGTCTACCCATGATTTTTTGCGCTTGGGATTCTCAAAATAAATCCACTTTTCATCCCCTGTAACTATACGATGCAAAAACGACTTCCTTTTGTACCGAGCAAGCAAAATGTCACACGAGTTTTTGCGCTTTTCCATTTGCCTGTCGTTCAACTCATGTGGTACCCATCTACCGGTCTTCTGAATCTTTCCATCTCTCGTAGCCGATTGGAAACAGTTTGCTGACTAACGCCCAATTGCTCGGCGAGTTGTTTTTGTATTTGCGAATCATCTTTGTCCAACAATACTTGCAATTCCACATCTTCGTATTTTTTTTGCGGTTTTCCACGTTCCTTGTCTGCAACATCGAAGTCATCACTTTTGAAACGCCGAAACCATCATTCACAAGTATCTTGCGATGGAGCATGTTCACCATAAGCTTCTCGAAGTAATCGGTATGATTCAACAGCAGTTTTCTTCAAATAAAAACAAAAAATTAATGCTGTCCGCGAATGCTCTTTGTTCGGTATAAATTTCGACATATTGAACCCAACACTATGCACATACTTTTCCAATTTATCACTCGTGCGCGTCTGACACTTGTTGATGACACAACAAAATGGCGCAGTGTCAAATCTTTATAGCACAAACTGCATTGGTGCACCATCTGTTTTCTGAAATCCGCATTTCATACTTGTACATCTGGTACTTATAAATAATATGTTTTAAATTATTTCCGTTGGACTTATTGGCACTTCAGCCATATTGAATTATTTATACCAAGTGTCCATCCTGTCGTCACAAATAATTCTCATTTAAGCTACTTCAGTAGTTTAACCTCAATGAGATAAATATTTGTTTATTTTAGTATACTGTTTTGCACGCTCCGTATATTTTTTCTTTATAAAAGTGTATATTTCAAATAATCTTTATACAAAGATCTATCATTTAATACTGAATTTGACAGGCTTTTAGTTATTTTTGTGTCGTAGTTTTGCACTAACGACAAATGATATCCACTTTATTCTAAATATATCGTATTTGTGAAAATATCATTAATCTTTTGAGGCCTTATTTATTATAAACGGAAAAAATATAGTCATTCATTTCTGTTGATCTGCCTGTATGTCGGTCTGTTAGCACGTAGGCCCCTGAACGAAATAAGGTATCAATTTTAAAGTTAGTACATACATAATATTTAACGACGACGGAACTAGTTTTTGAACGAAATTACTTAAGGCAAAGGGGAAGAAAGGGGTAGGAATCAATAAATTGTGTATGGTTTTAAATAGTAATATGGTAATTTTTCTTGTTTTTTATTGAAGTTACTTTATATATATCGTGCTATATGCCCTTTTTAGGGTTCTTAAATAGTAGAAATATGAAGATATTTGCCAACTACAAACGATTTACTATCCCCCGCCAAATTGGACTTACTTTTGATGAAATTTTAGGCCAGAAAAATAATATTTTGGTATTTTCTTTACCATATATAGTAATTGTGATTGCTCTTACGAGCTTAACATGATTACTAATCAACTCAACACTCCAAAAAATCTCTGGTATCATGTTTTCGCCCTAACCTACGTTATACAGAGTGGCTGAAACTATACAATATAATGACAAAGTCAAACTCATTATCAACCCGACATGTTTGCAAAAGGTAATTTTTTTGCGATAGCAAAAACTCATTCGACCAGTCTCTCTTTTATCCAACAACAATTATTTGGGAGAATAAAGAAAGATCTCTGTTATCACTTTTCATTTTCATATCAACTTTATACAAATTTTATTAAAATAAGTACAAGTTGAATGTTTTAGTTGACAGCTTTTATGAAGTTTTGTGTACAGTTTTGTGTTATGATGTCTCATATAATACTGTTTAAAATTTCTGTCCTGATATCCTTGTATTTATAAAAGTGGGTTGTTGAACGGTGTTGTTAAGTCACAATGGCTTAACTTATAAGTGTTGCAAAAATTTTATTTTTCATTGAGAAAATGGCAGTACCTAAACCGAAATTACTGTAGGGAAATTTTCAGCAATGACTTCTCATTAAGTTTTGTAAGAGAATATAGAAACATATATAAATACTCAGCGGTGAAAACTATTTCTTCCCTTACTGAGATAAAAACTGTCATTTTTAGTGTTCCGCACGGAACACTTATGGCAGGGGTGGCCAACTTGATTAGACCCCAAGATCTACTATTTACTGACTTGCGATCTACCAATTATATAATCAGTATTTCTTCATGAACTTTAACATCGAATCAGTTAATATATATATATATATATATATATATATATATATATATATATATATATATATATATATATATATATATATATATATATATATATATATATATATATATATATATATATATATATATATATATATATATATATATATATATATATATATATATATATATATATATATATATATATATATATATATATATATATATATATATATATATATATATATATATATATATATATATACATATATATACATATGTATATATATATATATATATATATATATATATATATATATATATATATATATATATATATATGGGTCATTCCATGCCAAATCGACCATTGTGACCCCGACCCCTTTCGATTTGGCTGAAAGTTTTTTATCTTTTTCTACCCTATGAAAAACGGTTCTCAGAATTTTTTCAAATTTTTTTACCCACCTCAAAAAAAGTTATGAATTTTTCAAAAAAATGGCTCTTTTTTTTCAGTTTGTCAAAAATTTACCGATCGAGACTTTCTTTTTTCAAAATTTTTATAATTAAATGTACTTTTCAAAAAAAAAAATACAATAAAATATTTAGATAACAAAATCTATGAAATTTTTGCCTTTTTTGAGAAAAATCCTCAATTTTTTGAAGTTCGCCATTTTGTTTTTCTTTTCTTAAAAAAAAACTTCAATCAATTCTACAGTTATCCCCGCCAATCCCAGAGTGGCCCGAATTTGTTTTCTATTTTTTTTTAATTGAAAAAAAGATTTTTCAGTTTTTCACAATTTTTTAATTTTTTTTTTTTAGAAACTTTGTTTATATAATAAAATAAATGCAAGTAAATGATTTCACGGTATATTATACTTAATTTATAGTCTAAACTTATAAGTAATGACTAGGATTCTACGTTTGATACGATTAACATTCAATGTTTTTAATACTAAGTCAACAAATAATTTAATTCATTTTTCTTTAGCATTTGAATAATTTTGTTCACTATAATTGTGTTTCACATTATAAAATAATTTCCTAAGTATATTATAATAAATTTTAATCTGATACAAGTAGTTTTCAAATTCAGCACATTAATTACATCGATAAGCTAGGGTATGACAATCACAGGCTTACCTACGGCCAATTCACTAGATCCACGCGAATCTATTCTATTTCATAAGCCTACCACCACTTTATATTGAGATCCAAAACATAACCTATATATCTGTTATGTGTTTCAGTGTTTATTGAAAGTGTTTTGTTATCACGTTTGTTGAAAAAGAACAATTTATAGATTGTTCTCTCAAACTAAAATATACAATACATTGGTCAATTAAAAAATAAGGACAATAAATGGTCGCTAAAACTGTGTACCAAGGAGTAGTCAATAATTCTACCGCTCACACACACAGTACCTAGAACGTTTCACATTTAAATTAAATTATTTTAAAATAATTCTTTAAGGTCTATAGAAAAATTAAGTCACTGTTTTTTAGTGTTCCGTACGGAACACTAATGGGATCACTTCGGCGTCCGTCTGACTGTCTGTCACACTTGATTTTCTCCGAAACTATTTGACGTAGAAAGTTGAAATTGTGCACAAATATAGGAACTGATAGCCCAATCAGAGCCGTGTAGTTTTGAAAGTTAAATTTTGTCTTAAGAGGTTAGTTTTGGGGGATGAAAAGAGAAGTGAAGAAAAAAATTACCAGGTCATCGAATGGGGTGTCAAATGAAAGCTTATTGAAAACACAAGTTCAAAAATATATATGTAATCTAATACTTGCGCACACTTTTCTTTATATTAAGTACTGATCGAAAAATTTTGGAATATTCTCCATAAAGTGTAGTTTGCGAGAAAATTATCACAACGATTTGGCTTAACAATATGGTGGAGATTTTTTTAATATATTTGTCAGTACACACACTGGTGAATAATAGATAGGTACTGAGACAAAACAATTTTATTTTAAAGAATTGATTGATTGGTCCGTTACTTTGTGACAGTACATTTTAACAATAAAATTACTTAATTATTTTGTTAACTGACACTAAATATATTTTTGTAAAAATTTACAAATGCGTTATCGCGATTTCGTAGTACAAGTACATTTTTAAACGTTTAACTAAGGCTGTCTTAGTAAAGCGTTTGAAAATGTAGTTGAACTACGAAATCGCGATAACGCATTTGTAAATCTTTACAAAAATGTATTTAGTGTCAGTTAACAAAGTAATTAAGTAACTTTATATCATTTGTGTATAATTAAACAAATACTTAGGTAGTAAATATGTGTTTTACGCTTTTATTACTATATTCTGGATTGATTTATTGGCTATTAGGTAGCTAAGATGCTCTAACTATTATATGTTATTGACTAAGAAAAGAAACGTGAAAATACATATTGGATCTTGAAATATATATATATATATATATATATATATATATATATATATATATATATATATATATATTTATATATGTATATATATATATATATATATATATATATATATATATATATATATATATATATATATATATATATATATATATACCAGGTGTACGAGTATGAAATGTTGATTTTTTTTCTAAGAAAACATGTTAAATTCGGAAGAATGATAAAAAGTGCTTTATTCAAAGTATGCTCCATCGCTTGTTGTGCATTTTTCCCATCTTTCGGGCAATTTGTGAATACCACGCCAGTAAAAATCTTCCCCTTTTGCTGCGAACCATTCATAGAGCCATTTTTTTACATCTTTGTACGAACCAAAGCGCTGCTCAGCAAGTGCGTGACCCATCGATGCAAACAAGTGGTAATCGGAAGGAGCCAAGTCTGGTGAGTAAGCCGCTTGGGGTAGAACTTCCCAGCTGAGTACTTCCAACGTGTCGCGAACTGGTTTTGCCGTATGTGATGGAGTATTGTTATGAAGAAAAATGACTTTGTGTTGCCTCTTTCGGTATTCTGGCCTTCTTTCAAGCAGCGAACAATTCAAATCAGTCAATTTTGTTGGTAGCGTTTAGTATTAACCTATTTCCCAGGTTTTAACAGCTCATAATAGACCACGTCCCACCAAACACAGAGCATCGTCTTTCTGCCAAAGCGATTCGGTCTTGCGGTCGATGTGGATGGTGCGCCTGGGTCTACCCATGATTTTTTGCGCTTGGGATTCTCAAAATAAATCCACTTTTCATCTCCTGTAACTATACGATGTAAAAAAAAACGACTTCCTTTTGTACCTAGCGAGCAAAATGTCACACGTGTTGTTGACTAACGCCCAATTGTTCGGCGAGTTGTTTTTGTGTTTGCGATTCATCTTCGTCCAACAATGCTTGCAATTCCTCATCTTCGTATTTTTTTTGGTGATTTTTCCACGTTCCTTGTCTGCGACATCGAAGTCACCACTTTTGAAATGTCGAAACCATCGTTCACACGTATCTTACGATGGAGCATGTTCACCATAAGCTTCTCGAAGTAATCAGTATAATTGAACAGCAGTTTTCTTCAAATGAAAACAAAAAATTAATGCTGTGCGCAAATGCTCATTGCTCGGGATAAATTTCGACATATTGAACACAACAAAACAATAGTATGCATACACTTTTCCAATTTATCACTCATGCGCGTCTGACACTTGTTGATGACACAACTAAACGGCGCAGTGTCAAATCTTTATAGCACAAACTGCATTGGTGCACCATCTGTTGTCTGAAATCCGCATTTCATACTTGTACACCTGGTATATATATATATATATATATATATATATATATATATATATATATATATATATGTATATATACATATATATATACATATATATATATATATATATATATATATATATATATATATATATATATATATATATATATATATTTATATATATATGTATATATACATATACATATATATATATATATATATATATATATATATATATATATATATATATATATATATATATATGTATATATACATATACATATATATATATATATATATATATATATATATATATATATATATATATATATATATATATATATATGTCAGGAAGTTTTTGTCTTATTTAAAGGCAATCACGGTAATTGTGCAAGTCCAACTTACACTTGACCCGTCTGGATTGGGTAATTTTTTGTCAAAATTAATATTTTAAAACCACTTTTTTATTAGATTTACTCTTTAAAAGTTTGTATGCAACTTTTTAAATTTAGAAAAAAATAGAAATTTATATTAATGTGTTTGCTATTCTAACCTGAACTAACCTGTTAAAAGTAATATCTTATCTTAAAAAATACTCTAGATTTCTTGGAACCACTAAACTAACCCTAAAAAAGATATAAAGAAATTGGGTTTGAACATACGAGTAAATTATACTTTTTCATAGTTAAAATTTTTTAGTTATTTATTACATATTTTTATACATCTAGAATATTTTGACTGTATTTAAGAAGTATCGTATCCAATATTAAAAGATTTTCTGAGTAATTACTACACATAATAAATCTTAAAAAGAAGATAAGTTTAGTGGCTTATCGGACGGTTCTTTACTAATTATATATATCAATCGGTTTTTATAACGTCTTCCGTCTTCCGATGCCTAATTTCCACTCCTCCCGGTTTCTCCACCCCTCCTCCTCCAGATCTCTCTCTAGTACTTCCTTGTTGATTCCTGCTCTCCAGCTTTGGCGTGGTCTTCCTCGCTTTCTTTTTCCATGACGGTTCCAATTTAAAATATTTTTAGGTAGTCGGTCTTGTGACATTCTCTGTACATGTCCGTACCATACCAACTGTTGGGTCTGATTTCGTTCACTATATCGTGCTTTATTTCTAAAACTCGTCTTATCGTGTCATTTGGTATGCGGTCTTTTCTGGATTTTCTGGCTGCTCGTCTCCAGAAATCCATTTCTGTAGCTTTAGTATTTTTCTGTTCTTTCCTTCAATGGCCACACCTGGGAGCTGTAAGTTATTATACTTTTCACTATTGAGTTGTAAATTCTCTTCTTATTTTCAATGGTTATGTTTTTGTCCCATAGTATACTATTAAGCATTGCAATCGCTTTTCTTCCTTGGGTATTCCTCTCGAATATCGATTCTTCCAGTGTTCCGTCCCTAGATATTCTCGTTCCCAAATACTTATAACTGGCACAGTGTTTGATGGTGTGTCCTGTGGCCAGTTTCAAGTCCTGCTGTTGTCCTCCGACGCACATGAATTCGGTCTTTTTAATATTGACTTCTAGGCCCCATTTTTCATATTCCTCCATAAGTTTTCGTGTCATGTATTCCATATCATCGATGTCCTGAGCAACTACTACCTGGTCGTCTGCGAATGATAGCGTGTACAATGTAGTATCGTCATCCAGTGGTAATCCCATACTGCTGCATTTCCTTTTCCAGTTCTTCAGTGCACTCTCCAAATAGATTTTAAATAGCGTTGGGGATATACAGCAGCCCTGTTTGAGACCTTTTGTGACCTGGAACCCTGTTGTTATACCATATTTGGTTTTCACACTACTTCTTGCGTCTTGGTATAAGGATTTTACGGCTTTAATTATTTCGGTGCTTACATTACTCTGTTGTAGTGTTTCCCACAATCTCATTAGGGGCACGCTGTCGTAGGCCTTTTTTAAATCAACAAACAAGACATGGACTTCCTGATCAAATGCGGTTTTCTTTTCTAGGATTTGCGTCAGTGAGAAGAGATGGTCTATTGTGGATCTTCCTGCTCAAAAGCCTGCCTATTCTTCAGCTTCTACGTCCACGTATTCCGTTTCTATTCTATTTTTAAGTGTTTTTCCGTATATTCTGCTAATAGATCCTGTAACCGTTATTCCCCTATAGTTATCGCAATTATTTTTGTCTCCTTTCTTATGAATTGTTGATATGTATGATATTTTCCATTCCTCAGGCACTTCTGATGTGTTAATGCATCTTTGGAATAAGTTCCTCAAAGCGCTAAATAGCTTTTCAGTTCCGTATTTTACTATCTCTCCTGGGATGTTTCCTGGTCCTGGAGCTCTACCATTTTTTTAGCGTTTTACATACTTGTTTAACTTCTGATGTTGTTATCCTTATTGGGAATCCTCGTATAACTATATTTGGGTTTCCATGTTGGGTACTTTTGAACTCTGGTCTATCTTCTGTTAGCATATTTGTAAAATATTGGTTCCATTTTTCTGGTGTTATTGGTGAGAAGATTTCTCTTTTCCGTTCTGTTCTCATATTTTTTAAGAAGTCTCCAGCTTTCTGTGCTTTTTCTTCCTCCTATGTAGTGTTGAGTCTTGAGCATGTCTTTTCCCATTGGTTATTCTTTTTGTCACTAATCATTTTGCGTACTCTAGCTTGGGATTCTTTGTATTTTACTTTGTCGTTTGTGCTCTTTGAACTTAAGTATTTGTGATAGCTTTTCCGTTTTTTTTTTTCAATTTCGTATTTAATTTCTTCATCCCACCAATATGGTTTTTGCTGTTTTTCCCTTTTCTCTTGGTACCCTAATGCATCCAGTGCGGCTGCGTGTAGGCATTCTTTTATATACTTATATTCTTCTTCTATATTAACAAATCCCGTCCATTGTATCTTTTGGTCCAATCTACTTTTGTATAGATTTCTGATACTTTCATTTTGTAAGCTGTCTGTATTATATCTTATTGTTGTTTCACTTGTTGTGTGCTGTGTACTTGTATCTTCCAGTTTGTTTTCCCGTGTTGTTCGTGAGGTTATCTTTCCTTTCACAAGGTAGTGGTCGCTGCCACATGAAGCCCCTCTTTGGACTCTTACATCTAGGAAGTTTAATCTAGATCTCTGTCGTATTATCATATAGTCGATAATACTTCTTAAATCTCTTGTTGTTTGTCTCCACGTATATTTACGAATATCCCTATGCTGGTAGTGTCCGTTTAATATTGTAGGGTTGTTTTGTTCACATATCTCTATAATTCTTCTTCTGTTGTCGGTAGTAACTTCTTCGCCATATTTTCCTATCACTTTATCGTGTTCTTTCCTTCCGATTCTTCCATTTAGATTACCCAAAAGTAATATCTCTCTTGATGTTCCAATTTTGCGTATTTCCTCATTTAGTTGTTCAAAAAATGAATCCTTGTTATTAGCCAGATCGTCGTCGTTGACAGCGTATACCCCCCAGTAAGGTTGTGTTATTACCTAGTATTTTAAGATTCATCTTTATGATTCTTTCACTAATCGGTTCCCAGGTGATTATGAATTTCCTCAGTTTTTTGTGTATTAGTATGGATACGCCTTGTTTTGCTCTATCTTCTTTGGGCACTCCACTGTAAAAGTGATCGTAATGCCCCCAACTTTCGGAGCCTTTTCCTTTCTTCTTTATTTCCGTCAGTACTGCAATTTCGACTCGCAGATTTTCTAATTCATTTACAACTTCATTTACTTTCCTGGAGAGACCTTATGTACCACACATCGTTGTCCTTCTTCTTTGCTGTTTTCGTCTTCGTATATCCGTTCGATTCCGAGGCTTTGGATTAGGTTTTTTAGCAGAGGCTTTTTTTTACATAGGGTAGGGAGCTGGCCTACCGCTACAACCCTCCTCCTTTGTCCGGGCTTGGGACCGGCAGTGACAACTGTAAGCTACTCAATCCACCTACAGCCGCCCCAGGCTAATTAACAGTAAAAAAAGTAGCAATGTTTTACATTGCTATCAAAAAATTTAACATATAACAAGTATACTTTGTAAATAGTTGTAGTATTTTATTCTCAAACAAATCTAAGTAAGTCGAAATCCAAAAATGTTTCAACTGTACCTTATTCCACACCATTAGCAGTCTCCACATTTCTCCTACTATAATTATACACTGAATCCTTTAATACTGCATACAGCAGGAAAAAGAAAAGATATAACATCCAGTTTGGAATTAAAGGTTTAGGATTGAAAAAAAAATGTAACTTTAATCTAAAAAATATATTATTCATTACGTTGTATAAAAAAAGAGACAAAAACTAATCAATGCTACAAGGAAATTAACGAAATTGACTGTGAAATAGAGATTTAAAGCAGATATGGGGTTAGAGTGAAATAAGCCAACATTAAGTGTTCTTCAAGAAACGACTAAGAATACGAACTGAAGTGGCTTTGAAATTTCTGCACCTGATAGTTATTCCAGGGAGTAATATTTTCAGATCAATAAGGGGCTCGGAGAATACAAGGGTAGCTTCAAAAATTTTTATATCTTATTTTCTGGAAGAACACGATTTATTGCTTTATTTTTCACTTTTAAGAAAAGTTCAATCAAAAATGTACACAGTTGTAGGTTCTAAACTGAAAATGGGTCTGAACCCTTTGATTTATATATATATATATATATATATATATATATATATATATATATATATATATATATATATATATATATATATATATATATATATATATATATATATATATATATATATATATATATATATATATATATATATATATATATATATATATATATATATATATATATATATATATATATATATATATATATATATATATATATATATATATATATATATATATATATATATATATATATATATATATTTATATATATATATATATATATATATATATATATATATATATATATATATATATATATACATAGTATATACATAGTACTCCCCTAAATACTGTTACAAGCTTTCATATATGCCCTCTATAAACATTAGCACTTTTTTGGTGAAATTGTTCATAGGTTATGTTATTCAGTTGTTATACAGTTATTGTGTATAAACATAGTTACAATTTGAATCCTTTAAACAATACAGTGAGGAAATCGAGAAAAAAATAGGATTGGTGTTATAGCTTTATTTAAGAGCGGACCGATATTTTTAAAACCTTAAAACCGCGTAAAATAAGTCGTATATTTGTTTGCTGGGCGATAAAATGATTTACTGAGACGGGAAACATAAAAGATAGGCAACGTTCAGCTGTTAAAGCTGTAAAAGCGCGAATTGACCGAAATCCTCTCCGCAAACAAAAAATTTTATCTCGTAAGATGAAAATTTCGAAAAATTCTATGGTCCGTATTGTTAAAGAAGACATAAGACTTGTCGCTTATAAGAAAAGAAGACTGGTCATTTGCTAACGGAGGATTTAAAGCTAAAACGGTGGCAAAAATTTAAAAGTTTTTTGGTGGGGATCGGCTTTGATGTAGTTACCGGGATTCATTTTTGTGAAAAGAGTGTCAAGACCTCGCCTAAAATATATCAAAACACTATTTTAGAGAACGTTGTGAAACCCCTAAACAATATTCTTTTTGAAAAAATAAACATTAGGTCATTCAGGAAGCTTCTGCTCTAGGACATAAACTTAAAACAACACGAGCATAGTTTAAACAAAATGTGGCTTCATTTATTACTACAGAAGATTGGCCTCCTTTAGATGATAAACTATGGTCCCCCTTAGAGGGTATAGTTTGCTCTAAAATACATTAAAATCTTGACTATTTAAAAGGAGCTTTAACAAGAGCGATGGACAATTTTCCGTTGGACCAAGTGCTTGCTGTCATAGACGAATGACCTAATCGTTTGAGGGCTTGTGTAAGAGCAAAAGGGGGACATTTTGAGTAAATGTTAAATTAATTTTGTCATTATGAATATATGAATTAATTCCATATTGTTCTTGTTAAATTTTGAAATAATTATTTTTATATAAATGATAAAAATTCAAGTGTATATATTTTGTGATTAAAATTATTGTTGTATTCGTAAATTCAAATTGTAACTGCAATTTTCTTTTTATTCCAGAAATAAAAAAAAAATATACCAAAGGAAAAGAAATTTCAAAATGCCCGAATCCGGAGGCGAAACATCAAATAAAAAAAAATTTAAATCAAAAAGCTCGAGTGTGTTAATTAAACGAACTTACACCCAAGATTAAAAGATATACATAAAGGTTCAAGTAATCAATTTCTAAGTATGGAAAATATATATGGAATATAAATTATCAAAGGGAACTACATGAGATATTTTCACAATTATTCAATATATCTCCTTGTTAATTTGTAAAAATTGCAACACATTTGAGAAATACCAGGTATAATATTCTAAAGGGGAAATCTATTATTTAAACATCAGCTAGCAAATAGAGTGATTACGAAAAGAAAGCACAAAGAATAATTGAACAAACCTGATTATAACAACGACGAAAGTTGTATGTTACATACAAAATGTTAGTACACGCATATACAAGGGACGTTCAATAAATAGCTGTGAACAAAAAACGGTTTATTTAATGACAATGAAATCTACACTACTTTTCAACGTAGTCTTCATCAACATTTAGGCACTTTTCCTATCGTTCTGTGAGCTTCCGAATTCCTATAATATCGAACTGTTCACCTTGTTATCTGAGCCAGTGGTGTACAGCTTTTTTGACCGCTTCATCGTCCTCGAACTTGATGTCACGTAAAAACTCTTTGAACGGGCCGAACGATATATAAAAATCGGGCAACACGAGGTCGGAACTATAAGGTGGATGTGGGAGCACCTCCCAATCCAATTTTTCGATCGGCTGCCGCGACTTCTGAGCGGTATAAAAGTACGCGTCTTCATGCAGCAGAGTCGCACATTTTGAGCGAGAACTCTGGCGTTTTCTCCTAACCGCGGGTTTCACTTTCCGTTAAAAACCGTCGTTTACGTTCAGAAAAAATGCGAATTCGATTGTCTTTTTGGTCCTGAGTCAGTTGTCTTGGAACCCATCTCAAACACCTTTTACGATAGTTGAGCTTATTATGAATAATGGAGTGCACGGTTCCAGTACTGACATTGTACATTTCTGCAATTGTCCAAATTTTTATACGTCTGTCATCCCTGATAAGGTCATTCTTGTGATTTTACAGCGTGTCGGTCGAAACTTTAACCGGTCCTCCCGAACGATAAAGATCGATGACACTTGTTCTGCCTGAATTAAACTGTTCAATCCACTTTTACACATTTTCGTGGCTTAACCACTTTTTACTTTAGTGGTTCAACACTCTCGAGTAAATTTCGATCGGTTTCACGTCTTCGAATAACAAAACTTTTACCACTGAACGTTGTTCTTCCGGCGTACACTTTGCGAATGGAACTGACCTTTTAAAATGAACAAATCATTGACGAAACTATTGGAACAGGAACTAATGGCACACGAAATGGATTACTGGCGAAGATCGGCTGGAGTGTCAAGAATGGATAAATTTAGAAATGAGAGAATAAGGGATGTAAGAAAACTACGATTATTGTGGAAGTTCAACAACGATAACTTATATGGTACGGACACCTGGAAAGAATAGAAGAACACCGAATACCAAAGATGGTTCTAAAGTGGGTATCAAGCGAAAGGAGGAGAAGGGGGATACCAAGAGCGACATGGTTCGAAGGTGCGTAGAGGGTAATATGAGAGAGAAATCTAAGACCCGGAGATTGGAAAAATCGAAGAGGCTGGAAACGGGGAACCGGAAGGTGAAGAATGCTACAAAAGACCGGATTGATGATAACATATTAAGATACATTTTTTTTTTCAAACGACTTATTGAATCTGTAGCCAAGATTGCCAACTTGACTCCCAAGAAGTTTCTTTTAAAAATATTTAGTAGTTTTACCACTATTCCTGTTTGTCTCGTTAATTATTAAACGTCGCACAGAAGAAAAATGTCCCGAAACGCTGAGCAAAATATGAAGGTATTATTCGATTTCGACAAAACTCGGTATATCGGGATTTTCGTGATCACTGATCACGACTGTGAAGTCAAATTTTCAAAAAAAAATAGTTGCTCCAAAATAGCGGCCTATTTTTTGGAAAACGTGAGTTATTTTTAGGAAACTTTTTTTTGAATTTCAAATAATTTTCTACATAGTGCTGCAATTTCCAGAATATTAAAATTTTTTTCCAATTTAGTAACATTTTGTTGAAATTTTCAAGTATTTTAGCAACAATTTCCCGAATTGTCAACAATTTGCTACGTGTTGCAACATTTTCCCAAATTATTTAACTAACTTTATCATTTTGCAACAGGATTTTTAAAATTATTTTTCTCATTTACTCGAATTTGTTAACTATTTTTCATATTTTGCAACAATTTTCCGAATTTTCAAATGATTGGTTCAATTTTATAACATTATCTCGAATTTTTTAACAATTACACATAACTCTCCTGAATTTTTAAAAAAAAACGCGTCCATGGCGTCCACGTACATCGCACAAAAACTAACACAAATACCAACTTGAGACATCTAGCACTCAATGTTTCGGTATTTTGTCAAAAAATGTCTAATAAACAACCTCCATCTCATTCCAGGTTAGATTTCCATGGAGTTTTTAACTTATTGCGTGTTCTTTAAAGATTTTTGAGAATATATTCTTAAAAAACTCGATAATTGTTATTTACAGTTAATTACTCCCTTAACACTAAGTAAATATGAAATTCCAGCAACCCAATGAAATCGTACTCACCTTTAGGGACAGAGTTCATTTTACACAATTAAAATTCGTTCATTTTGCACTTTCTATAATAGTTTAAAGTTGATGACGTCTGATGCCCTTCACGAGAGATGAAAGTTATGAGACGGGGGCAAGCGGAAGATTCAACTGAGTGGTCGTAATTCATAGTAGTTAAATTGACAGAAGTATTCAAACAGGTAAAAATTTCTAAATAGAGCCTTTTGTTTCTTACATTATGGCCAGCTTTTCGGGTTTTCAGACTACTCTGCGTCGCTTGTATATACGTGTATATACGTTTTTATGTATTTATGTTTGTCTCGTTTTACCTAAACTTTAGGTATTAGATAGGTATTCATGTTAAATGTTATTCTGGCCATATAGATACAAATAAAAAAAAGAGTGCAATAAGATGATATTTATTACCATATTAAGTGGACCGGTAAATGTAACATACTTACGTGTATATACACGGCCTAGCCGTAAATTCTGTCAATATTTCTAAAGAAAATATTCATATAAAAACTCAGTGCAGAAAGTTTGTTTAAAAACGACGTTAAAAATATTTTAGTATTACATAAAGTTGTTCTAAAGGTACGTCATATTTAAAAAAAATCATCATTGATGGAACGCCCAATTCGAATCCCAATTTGAACAGCTGCGAGGACGATAATTTTTTTTTTAGGAGCTTGAACGTTTATTGTTTTAGAATATTCTACAGTAATCAAGTCAAATCTAGGTTACAAGAAGGCAATCCTTTAGCTTTAATAAATGTTTTCTGTGTGTCAGCCAATAGGTTTTGAAAGCGGGAATGAAACAAGATGAATTAAGGAGTCAAAATTCATTTATTCAAGCTCAATATAATTTTCCGGAAGACCCTCAAAATACCTACCTCATCATTTGTTGAAAAACGCTTCCCAACTAGAAATCTTTTGAGCTTTGGGAACAGATGGAAGTTAGACAGAGCCAGATCTGGCGAATAGGGTAGATATTCCAACAATTCATACTTCACTCCGACCAGTTTTGCCGTTGCCAAAGCACCTCTGTGAGCAGGTGCATTGTCATGATGAAAGATGATTTTTCTTCTGCAAACCGGGCCTTTTCTCAGGAATTTTCTTATCTAACTGGTCCAAAAAGTTGCAATAATACTCTTCTGTGATTGTTTTACCGGTGTGAACGAAATTAATTAACAAAATTCCTTTTGTATCCGAGAAAACTGGTAGACAGAGCCAGATCTGGCGAATAGGGTAGATATACTAACAATTCATACTTCACTCCGACTAGTTTTGCCGTTACCAAAGCACCTCTGTGAGCAGGTGCATTGTCATGATGAAAGATGATTTTTCTTCTGCAAACCGGGCCTTTTCTCACGAATTTTCTTATCTAACTGGTCCAAAAAGTTGCAATAATACTCTTCTGTGATTGTTTTACCGGTTTGAAGGAAATTAATTAACAAAATTCCTTTTGTATCCGAGGAAACTGGTGCAATAATTTTTTTGGACGACTTTGATCACTTTGCCTGCTTTGGAGCTGAACAACCGGACTCAGTCCACTGTGCGGTTTATTGTCGCAATTCATAATCGTACTGGTAAACTCAAGTTTCATCCATAGTTACAAATCAACGTACAAAATTAGTTTTATTCTTTGTGAAACGAGCCAAATATTGTTTAGAAAGTGTCTCTCGAGTGCGTTTTTGTTCCGATGTTAGCAAATGCGGCACCCATCTTGTGAATACCTTTCTCATACCCAAAAGATTCGTTAAGATCTAATGTACAGATCTATGTTAGATGCCTATAGCGTCAGATAAGTCATCCATGGTTAATCAACGGTCTTCTTTTACTATATCTTGTATTTGCACAACAGTTTCTTCAGTTGTTGCAGTTTTTGGAGCTCCTGAACGTGAATAATCATTGATGCTTGTACGAACACGTTTAAAATTGATAGTCCAACTATGAATAGTTGGAAGTGAAGGAGCATTTTCACTAATTTACCATGGGTTCAGTTGCCGATAAACTTTCTAAAACAAAGAATTTTGTGACTGCAGGATATTCGATTTTTTCAATTTTAAAAAATACTCAAACACGTCTACTTTAGCCAGCTGGTAAACAATGAATGACTTTACAGATTGCCATGAAATGTAGGCTGTGTTCATATGATAGATGAAGCTTCAAGGCGGTGTTCAATATTTGGTTCAAGTGATGCTCCATAGGTGTCGCTTCCAAAACTTATTGACTGACCTGATATTTATTTTTTCGGTTAATAAAGTGTAATTCTTTAATCCACTCTCCAGTATAAATCTTCTTAATAATTGGAGACATTGTACGTGTGATCATTCGTTATTTTTTATAGAATTTCTATTGATACGGAAACGCACGGCTTTGATATATTTTTTCATTCAGAAATGTAGATACAGTTTCCTTGCACTGTGGAATAGTACTATACACAAATTGTGCAAGTGCAAGTTGAACTTGGGCAATTAGTGTTCCGTACCTTGATTGCTTTTAAAATAAAAAAAATTGTTAAGGAGGTATAACATAAAATGATCAGTGACTTCACAAAACACACCCCAAATGAGTTTTCCATAAAGTTTGTTTCCAATCTTTACTGAAAATCGATGACCTTGAATTTTTTTTTTATATACCAGGTAAATTATTAAAGGCAATGCACTCGTGATAATTTTCGTTCAATCTACACCCCGTGGAGAATATTCCAGAAGTTTTTAAAAATTTTTTGATAAGTAATTTTCGAGATAAGGCGGGCGGGCAGATTTTCCACGATTTTTTAAAAATAATACAAAGAAAAGTGCGCGCAAGTATTACATTATATATATATATATATATATATATATATATATATATATATATATATATATATATATATTACTTGTGTTTTCACGAGCTTTCATTTGACACCACACTCGATGACCTAGTAAAAAAATTTTTTTTCACTTCCGATTTCACCCCCCAAAACTAACCCCTTAAGTCAAAATTTAACTCTCAAAACTAGATGGTTCTGATGAGGCCATCAATTCCTATATTATTACCAAATTTCAACTTTCTATGACGAATAGTTTCGGAGAAAATCGGGTGTGACAGACAGCCGGACAGACACCGAAGTTATGTTATAAGTGTTCCGTACGGAGAACACTAAAAAATCTCCCTGGCATTTTTCGCCGCTTTCAAAGAAATGAATTGCTTTAAGCCGCTCAGATAGAACACAATAATAGTAAAAATATAAAAGTACGTCAGATAAGTAAGTTTTCAGCGTCACCGCTACACGAATATTTTTTCCCTGTCTGATCATAAATTAGATGAACAACCTTTTCATGTATTCTGTGTAAATGTGTCGTCACTGTGGTATTTATACTTTAAGTTTGAACAAACAGCTCATAAAGTCATGCAATAAATCACTACATCAAAAGATTTTAATGAAATTATTAATAATGTGTGTAATATGAAACAGTAAATTAGAACAACGTCAGGAAATGAGTTGTAACAGGAAAAACAGAGTCGTTGATAAATAGCTATTCATATCCTAATAATTTCTGTTTAAAAATATTACTTTCCTGCCCTGTGTAGATACTTTGAGACTTGCTCTCTTAGTGATGACTTTCGACTTGTTTAGGTAATGATTGTAAAGGTAAAACAGTAAAGTAATTAATCCAATTTTAACAAAGTAGAAAACAATAAAAAATAATATAATTTTCGTGTTGCTCGACTACAAGAACCCTGAAATTGACATATATTACGATATGTATATATTTTATATATATATATTTTATATATATATATATATATATTATATATATATATATATATATATATATATATATATATATATATATATATATATATATATATATATATATATATATATATATATATATATATATATATATATATATATATAAGTGATAGTTTAAAGGCTAGGATAGCTCCTAATATATTCAAGAGAGAGCAATAAAAGGTCTAAGTAGCTCTAAGGAACTGTATTTTTATTCGAACTTTCTAGCTATCGTCCATGTATATGAACTTCTTCAGGAAATCTAAAATGTATAAATATTCCGGAGTGAAAAAAAGATGTAATTTTAGGAAAATAAACGTACTTACAGAATATTTTCAGCGATACTCTTTCCGGAGTAAGATTATTACACATTTCTCGTTTCCAAGACAAGCAGTGAGACATGACTATAGAAACAAGTTAAAAAGTGAAAAAATTCACAAAGTTTACTAAGCCTCAATTTGAGGTGTCACATTTAAAATAATTAAAAGTTAAATTAATATAATACAAGTAGACTAAACAAACACCACAAAGAACGCCGGAAAAAACGTGGTACAAAAAGATCATTTTCGTTTCCCGCCAGTAATTATTAATAGGGACATTTGTTTAGTGATATTTCTGGTGATTTTTATTAAATTTGTTGTTAGAAAACATGGTTGCCAATTGATATCTTGGTCTTGGTTGAACTTTAGATGATCGAGATTTCAAGTTATTTATTAAAGAGATACTTATTCCCTATTTTCCCTTTGCATCACTCCATTTGGGTTTTTTGTGTAACTTTGCGAGAGTAAGTAAGTGTAAATGGAACTCAATCCTTCAAGATCTTTTTATGGTTTCAGACAGTTATTACAGTTTTTTATATAACACATCTCCAAGAAACTGCGTTTAAACCAACTACTTTCGGTATCTAGGACAAAACAGTCATTGTACCGGATTTTGTGGTCTTTTTTCTTAACATGTATACTCAGGCTGATGGCATTGGTTTATGCTTACAGTCATTCTTATGTAACGCAAGTCTTTTTGACAGTTTCTAAGACGCCTGTCCTATGTAAATAGGATAGACGTCTCAGACACTTACACTTACTTACTCTCGCAAAGTTACACAAAAAACACAAATGGAGTGATGCAAACGAAAAATAGAAATAAGCATCTCTTTAATAAATAACTTGAATTCTCGATCATCTAAAGTTCAACCAAGACCAAGATATCAATTGGCAACCATGTCTTCTAACAACAAAATTAATAAAAATCCCCAGAAAAATCACTAAACAAATGTCAACCTATTAATAATTACTGGCGGGAAACAAAAACTAACGTTTTTTCCGGCGTTCTTTATGTTGTCTTTTCAGTCTAATTGTATTATATTAATTTTATAGTAATTTAACTATTAATTGTTTTAAATGTGACACCTCAAATTGAGACTTAGTAAGCTTTGTGAATTTTTTCACTTTTTAACTTGTTTCTATAGTCATGTCTCACTGCTTGTCTTAGAAACGAGAAATGTGTAATATTCTTACTCCAGGAATAGTATTGCTGTAAATGTTCTGTAAGTACGTTTATTCTCCTAAAATTACATCTCTTTTTACTCCGGAATATTTACACATTTTAGATTTCCTGAAGAAGTCCATATATACATGGACGATAGCTAGAAAGTTCGAATAAAAATACTTAGACCCTTAGAGCTACTTAGACCTTTTATTGCTCTCTTTTCAATATATTAGGAGCTATCCCAGGCTTTAAACTATCACTTAGTGTTACCAGTGTTCCGTTACTGTCCTCCTCCTTCTATATATATATATATATATATATATATATATATATATATATATATATATATATATATATATATATATATATATATATATATATATATATATATATATATATATATATATATATATATATATATATATATATATATATATATATATATATATCGATTTACAACGTTCTCCGACGTTTTCCAACCTCCAGTCTCCATCTCTTTCGATCGTTTCATAGATCCCCCAGGTATTGTTCCTCAATTCCCCTATATATCCCCTCTCTACCATTTGTTCTCGGTCTACCTCGCATTTTCCGGACTTCTAGTTGCCATTTCAGTATTTGTTTTGGGATTCGATCTTCGTTCATTCTTTGGATGTGTCCAAACCATATAAGTTGTTTGGTTAGAATGTCGTCTATAATAACGTGTTTTATTCCCATCATTTCTTTAATACGTTCGCTAGTGACTTTCTCTTCTGGATATTCCTGCTGCTCTTCTCCAGAAGTCCATTTCTGTTGCTATCAGCATGTTCTTTCCTTTGGAGGCCATACTTTATAGGTATATAATATTATACTTTTTACTATGGTTTCACATATCCTCTTTTTGTTGTTTTTATTTACAGATTTATCCCATAGAATGCTATTTAGCAATTTAGTGGCCTTTCTTCCTGCCATATTTCTCTCTCTTATGGCCGTGTCGGTTTTCCATCCTCCGAAATTTTATACTCAGATACTTATAGTCGCCGCAGTCTTTTAATGTGGTTCGTTCGTCCAGTATAAGATTTTTTGTTGCTCTCTAATACATAAATATTCTGTCTTCTTTATATTGACTTCTAAACCCCAATCTTTGTATTCGCCAAATACTTTCGTAGTTAAAGGTCGTAGCGGAAGTAAGAAGACGTTTGGCAATGGCTAAAAACTCGACCATCAAACTCACTAAGGTCTGGAGAGATCCAGTTGTCACAAAAAATACAAAGTTAAGATTGCCATTCAGCCTTATATTCCACATAGCAACTTACGCATCGGTAACATGGACCTTTTTAATGGACAAAAGACGAATCGACGGGTTTGAGATGTAGGTATATCGAAGAATCCTCAAAGTATCATATACCGAATACCGAACTAATATATCTATCCTTGAAGAGCTTGGTATAAAGGACCGACTTTCAAATAGAATTAATAGACAGTATCTGAAATATTTTGGAAAATGGATGCCATGGAAAAGCTTGTAGTAACGGGGAAGGCAGAAGGTAAAAGATCCAGAGGACGGTCTCCGACAAGATGGTCCGATCAAGTGAGATCTCTTCTTGGAATGGGTATGTACGAGTCAAGTCAATTTCGCGCAAGATTGAAATGCCTGGAGATTGTCTGTTGAGGCAGCAATTGCATAGTGTCACCGATACTCCTATTGGGGTGAAAGAATTGAGATTGACACATTTTTCTCCCTTTTCTCCTACTAAACTTTAAAATAATGTAGGAAATAATACAATATTTAATTTTCTTCACTCTGAGAACCTCAAAAAAACCAATAACACTTCCTTTCTCATCCTTTAACGCCTTATTTGTTTTAGTATATATATAATTATGTTTCAAATTTATCGTTTATCTTAATCAAGAACCTGAGCAAATTCTCTCGATACTATTGGAATTACACAATAGTAGATAATCCCTACTAATGTCACCTCCTCCCCTGTAACTGTAAGTAATGAAACAGCCTAATTTGCTCTACCTTAACAACAACCATAACAATCCGTCGTGTCAAACACAGTCGATTGCCTTATATATATTAAATACAACCGCTCAAGATTGTCCAAAGTAAAGTATATTGTTTTGATCTTTACCTATGGAAACCATATTATTGGTCGCTAATAACATTGAATCCTTCTGGATATTTTAGAAGATGCTGATTTCTAGCATTTTTTAGAAATCTCGATATTACTGAAAACACTACGACTGATCGATATATGTTCAGCAAGTTATTCAGTTAAACTGTAACGCATTTCCAGCAGAAATAAAATTTTAAAAAAATATGTATATTATTAAGGATTAGATTTTCTGTAAGTAATTCAGCGTAATGGTGGTCACTAATCAAACAGCTCTTTTTTGAATAGAATCAACCAACAACAAATGTGGCGTAGCCTCATCGATGGGTTTGTTGGATTTCCAGCAGATCGTTAATGCAAAGGCGCATAGAAGAGAGCATAGATCGCCGGGTTACACCAACATTGATAGTGAATCTCTGTAGGAATTCAGAACTATAAACGAAAAATTCCGACTCGTAACTTTCATATTTTCAATGGAATTGTCCTAAAGATGTATTGCACGACTGTAACATAGATCGCTGCTTACGTAACCTATTTCAAAATGAGCTGATTAATATATCTTTCCACAACCTTCGATATAACTGATAGCAATGAACCTAAATTGTAGTTGTCAGACATAGTCTTCGTGCTTTTTTGAGGTATCAGTTGAATTCGGGGGCTTTCCCAACAAGGAGGAAATATCGCATTTCTATTGGATAAGTTAAAAAGCTTGCAAAGAAATGATGTTCGTTCGCACATTTGTTTGAGACAGATATTTCATCAGCTCTAGAAGCCCTTGCGATACGGACCTTTATTAAGATACGTTTTTTGACGTTTTATGCCATTTCACACGTGGTTACACAACTGGTTTGTGCTGCCCTATACATCGAATTTAAAAGTAACTTTATTAAATTTATTACCCAATGTAATTACTATATCTGTTATTACAATAACACATCAGCAATATAACTGGACAATTCGTGTGGATTATGATAACAAAGGGCAAATTATGTAAACGGCCTATGTGAGCAAACACTAATATCCGTTCTTGTGCCCAATATAACACACTACATGCCCAGCTTAGCTGCTATAAACTACCTAATTATTTCGATGACACCGCCTCTTCATACACTGTGATCGAAAATTATTTAAGGCATTCAATAAGTCTACAATGTCCTTATCTTAAGAGAAATAATATGTACCGTTCAAATTTATTTTTATTATTACATTTATTAATTTAAGATTGGGTCACAAAACGTGTAGTAGAGAAATAATTTAGTTTCAGTGTCAGAGCTGTCGAATTTTGAAAGATAATTTTGACTTAAGAGGTTAGTTTTTGGAGGTGAAATTGGAAATGAAAAAAAAAATTTACACGGTCATCGAGTGGGCTGTCAAATCAAAGCTTGTGAAAACACGAGTTCAAAAATATATAGTATAATACTTTTGTATACTTTTCTTCGTATTATTCAAAAACAAATCCAAAAACTCCTGCCCCCGTATCTCTAAAAGTACTGAACAAAAAATTTTGAAAAAATTGTTAGATATTCTTTATAGAGTGTAGATTGGGTGAAAATTATTACGAGTGCATTACGTTTGATAATTTATCTGATATAAAAAAAACTATGAAACACACGGATGGGTACCGAGACAAAATAATTTGATTTTACCTGTTTATAATTAAACAAATGTTTAGGTAGTAAATATTTATTACTAGAATCTAGATTGAGCTCGATTGATTTATTGGCTATTAGGTAGCTAAAATGCTATAACTATAAATACATTATTGACTAAGAAAATACGTGAAAATATATATTGGATCTTAAGATATATATATATGTCAGGGACCTAACTAACTTCGCCTAGGTAAGGAGTTTATTATATTTTAAAAGCGATCACCGTACGGAACACTAATTTCGCAAGTCCGACTTGCACTTGGCCGATTTCCTTTCAATCAAATTGCCGAGAACAGGTTTGAAAAGTGCTAAAAAAAATTGTTTTTTTGTATACTATACACAAGTCTGTAAACTTTTAATTAAATAATTCAAAATTTAAATTTTTACCACTTGTTTAATGTTTACAGAATTTTCAAACAAGCGTTTTTGACATTGAGAAAAACTATTTTTTGTTTTATAATAACATGACCCTATTATGTTTTTGAATTTAAATATTGCTTATAATGACTTTTTGCAATAGAAATGAAAATAGTGGTTAAAAATTTTGTTATATTTAATGCAAAGTTAAAGTAATGACAATTCATGATATAAATTAAATCAGATTTATTTGTTTACTAGTAAGTTCAGATTAAAATAAGAATAAATAAAAAAATATTAATATTGTCGTTTACACACGAATGTAAATTGAGAAATAAGCAAACTTAACATGGCAATTTTATTACGATTCAAAAGCTTGTATGTAATTATTGATATACAGGGTGCCCCATACGTATGGAATAATGATTCCAGAGCATTTATTAATCAGTGTATCAAAGAAAATGTTTAAATAAAAGTTATAGGGTGTTATACTGCGCATATGTTGTACATATGTATATGTACAACAGTAAAATGTTTTGAACTGTCAGTTTGCAGAAATTACGCCAACTTAATTTTTTTTTAATGAAAAGCTCTGTATATTATTTTATTTTTGAGCCCCACTAAAAATTCTAGACATTATTTGTTAAACATACCATATGTCTAAATTGAACTGTTTTGGAATTATTGATGTTTGAAATTAAGATCAAATTAAAAAAAAGAATTTTAAGCTGGCTTGTGTCAAACATTTGCTGTCAGGTAACGACTTAACGAGTCCAAAAATAATTTATTGACGAAAACGTTTATTGCTGCATTTTGTGAAACTGCGTAATATCATAATGTTACATTTAACAGAAACTGAAAAAATCACTTTGTTAATGATGGTTGGTTATGGAGACCGTAGGAGAACACAATAGGAGGTGCGTGATCTTTTTAACGCAGAATATTCGAATCGAGAAACCTATTACTCAATCTGTAGTTAGCAAAACATTAAAACGATTTAGACAATCAGGTCATGTTAAGGATCGTTTTAAATCTGAACCTCCAAAAGTTAAAACAAGCGATGATAAGAAGTTAGATGTTTTATTGGAAATTACAGAAAATCCCCATACAGCCACTCGTCAGCTTTGCCTAGATCACAACAAAAGTAAAGGTACCTAAAGTCATATACTGAATGAAGAAAAATTGCATCCATACAAACCCATTCTGTTGCGAGTTCATGGTGGAACGAATCAATAATGATCCTCACCTAATTCATAATATTGTGATTCTGACCACATTTTGTCATAACGGAAGCGTTAACAGACCTAACTGCCGGTACTGGTCTACTGAGAATCCCCACTGGATAATCGACAATCATTCTCAAAGACCACAAAAGATAAACATATGGGCAGGGATTTGTGGACGTCATATCATTGGTCCCTTTTTTATCGATGGAAATCTTACAGGACAGCGGTATTTACGGTTACTTCAAGAGAAAGTTATTCAAACTTGTGTAGGTCTTTTTCCCGATGAAAATAATTTGGATACCCCTAACAGGAATCTGTGGTATCAACAGGACGGAGCACCTGCTCACTATGAAATCAATGTTCGTAGATATTTGGATGGGACTTTTCCTAATCGATGAATAGGCAGAAGAGGTGCTGTAGAGTGGCCTGCAAGGAGTCCCGACCTTACGCCACTCGATTTTTGTTTATGGGGTCATTTGAAAACCAAAGTTTACCAAAGTCGACCTGAAACTGTAGAAGATTTACAACAAAGAATTCAATATGAAGTAGCACAGATCACCTCCGATTCTCTGCAAAACTCTGTTCAGGCTGTTTATGACAGATTGGGTCATTACCTCGCTGTTAACGGTAGACAATTTGAGCAATTGTTACCTTAAGAATCAACCTAGAGTGTTTATTAATAGTTTTTTTGTTGTTTTTATTTTAAGTTCCAAATGATAATAATTCCAAAACAGTTCAATTTAGACATGTGGTATGTTAGACAAATAATATCTAGAATTTTTAGTAGGAGTCAAAAAGAAAATAACATACAGGGTTTTCCATTTAAAAAAAAATTAAAATAATTTCTTCGAACTGCGAGTTCAAAACACCTTATTGTGTATGTTTAAAATTTTTTTTGATATACTAATTAATAAATGCTGTGGAATCATTATTCCATGCAAATGGGGTACCCTGTATATATATGTTTTGAGGAATGTTCTCACGGATGTGAAATGTAGTAGTGGTTTTACGGGTTTTTCCATCCATAAATTTGAAGCTTGTGGGTGTCATAAATTTCTACAATTTATTATCTAAATTAAAGTAAATATTTATTAAAAATAATAGTTGAAAAAATTATTGAGTGGTAGTAAATTTGATCTTGGCACATCTTTTACAATCAATTTCATATTTCACTTTTAAGAAACTTTACGATTATTAAATAACTAACAGCATTCTTATTATTTTAAGATTTCGCTTCCCTACTGAGTTCGCAAATAGGGTTTTTAAATGGTGAATATTATGAAAAGGCGACGGCGGTGGAATAGAATGGAGTTAATTGAATGTCAGCTATGGAAATGAAACAATAGAATACTATTTGTATTTTAAGTTTTTTCATTTAATAAACGTTCAAAAAAAATTGACCCAGATACGTCATTCCGGTTGACTACATGATGACTTATTTTAGCCGTAATTTAGTACTAAAAAGTAGATTTAATTTGTAAACTCATTTTTAGTAATTATGCCAATTACGTATTCAATAAGGGAATTTATAATTAGGTTTAAGTGTGGAAAAGTTACCAGTAAAAAGTTTAATGCCAGAGCGATCTTATTTTTAAAAAATTGCTCACATGTTAAAAAAGTCAGAAAACATAAATTTGGGAAAAATTTTTACACATGTGTCAAAATTGATACGCGGACTACTTTTCTTCATAAAACTTCTTAATAAAAAATAAAATTCTGCAATTTTTGTTTTTAAGTATTAGGTTTAAAAATTCAGGGAATTCAAATCGATATCCACAAAGTAGTAATTTCAGCTTGGGCAACAGGCTTCATTCCGGGAAGAGGGACTAGGGAACACATTCTCAGCATACGCCGGATAATAGAAAAAGTCAGGGAATTCGAAATAACAGCCTATATCTGTTTTATAAACTACTTTAAAGCTTTCGACTGCATATAATTCAACAAACTCTGGTCGATTCTAATCAGTATGGTAACACCTGTACATCTTGTAAACCTCCTCCGATCCTTGTATGAGAACACAAATGGCAGAATTAAACCGAATACTTCTTTTTCCGATCTCTTTACCGTAGAAGCCGGTGTCAGACAGGAATGTATTCTGCCACCCTTACTTTTTTAACATATATAGTGGAGATATAATGAGGTCTGTTTTGAATGGGGATGTGACAATCGGTGGAAAAAAGCTAAGTAACCTTAGATATGCAGATGATCCTGTTATACTTGTAACGACAATACAAGACCTAGAATCAAATATGGAGCGCCTTGAAATCACTGGCAAAAATGATGGTTTGATAATTAATAGTATGTATATACCAATGTAACGATTGTTAGTCGTAATGAAGATTTGTCATACATAAATGAAATTGCAGGTTTCGCTGTTGTTGATCATTTCAACTATTTGGGATCCCTCATAACTAACAATGGTGACTGTGAAGCGGAAGTAAGAAGACGTTTGGCTATGACTAGAAACTCGACGATCAAACTCACTAAGGTCTGGAATCATCCAGCCGTCACAAAAAACACAAAGTTAAGATTGCTGTTCAGCCTTGTATTCCCCATAGCAACTTACGCATCGAAAACATGGACCATGAAATAAATTGACAAAAGACCAATCGATGAGTTTGAGATGTGGATATATCGAAGAATCGTCAGAGTATCATACACCGAACACCGTCCTAATGTATTTATTATTGAAGATCTTAGTATAAATGACCGACTTCCAAAAATTGAAATATTTTGGTTACATTATAAAGAAAATAGATGCCATGGAAAAGCTTGTAATAACACGGAAGGTAGAAGGTAGAAGATCAAGGGGACGGCCTCCAACAAGAGGGTCCGACCAAGTAAGATCTCTTCTTGGTATGGGTATGCACGAGTTAAGTCAAGTCGCGCAGGTTCGAGATGCTTGGAGAATAACTATTGAGGTAGCAACTGCATAGTATCACGGATACTTCGTTTTTTGGGTGAAAGAGTTGTAAGAGAGAGAACAGGTAGAAGTTGCACGGTGCATTGTACAGCAACCGAAAAAAAAACAGTTAACACGACTTTGATTTTTGAACGATTTTGCAGTGGTTTTACAAGTTTAGGTTCACTTTATCCCCGATATTTAATTGATTATTCCGCTATTTCTAATTCATATCTTACGTCTCATCATCAGTAATTATGCATCTCAAACAGGAAATATTCAAAGAAGGCATCATTTCCGCTACCTAAATATGAGGATATTCTCCAAGAAAATTGATAGTTGAATATAAAACTCGAAGATGGAAAGAGATATGTACGGAAACCAGAGAAGAATATAGGGAATGTTTAAAAGGAATAAAATGGAAATCAAGGACACCACACAGACCAATAAAATCAATGCTGAAAAATGGAAAACATATTTCGAAAACCTATACAGAAAGAGCGAGGGAAAACGAGGAGCTGTTGATCGAGGAGGATGTAGAGGAAGACACCGATATAGAAATGACACAAGGGAGGATAGAAAATACACTAATACAACTAAATAATCGAAAAAGCTCCAGACCAGATGAGATAACAAATGAAATGCTAAAATACTGAGAGGAAAGCTTACAAAAAGAAATGTTGACCCTCTTCGGAAACGTTACAACAAAACAGAAAATACCCAACGAATAGAGAAACAGTGTAACGATTCCGATAATCAAGAAAGGTCAAAAAACATAACCCAGATAATTACCAAGGAATATCGTTTCTATATAGCACTATTAAAGCGTTCACCAAAATAATCCTGGAGGAGAGGCAAAAATATACAAATCAGGGAAGAACAGCAAGGTTTTCGAAAAAACAGATCCACCATCGACGCAATCTATATCATTAAAAACAAATAGCCGAAAAATCGGTAGAGTGTAACAAGCCTGCATTTAAGTGTTTTGCAGCCATGATTCAGGCTTTCGTTCGAGTTCGACTAACAGACATAATCAAAATAATGCGAGAAATGGAAGTCAACCAAAGACTAACAAACTTAATACACGACATAAATAACCAATGTAGAACGAAAATAAAAGTGATACATGAAGTAACTGAGGATTGGGTGCCAGTATGCACAGGAATAAGACAAGGTGATTCGCTTAGCCTATTTATATTCAACATGATTATGCTACTCAGTATATATCACCACTACACCAAACACTTTAATTTTGCACTCGACGCGCGTTTCGCTAACCCTGTTAGCTTCATCAGGAGCCATGATTGACTGATGAAGCTAACATGATTATCGAAACGCGCGTCGAGTTCAAAAATAAAGTGTTTGGTGTAGTGGTGATATATACTGAGTAGTGTCATTGTGCCAAAGATTCCACATTTCCAACTTAGTTAACATGATTATGGACAAAATAATTGAAAAAACTATCCAAGACGACTGGGTACAAAATTAGAAATACCTGCTTTAATGTTGTGTGCTACGCTGATGGCGCGGCATTTATCGCTGACTCAGAAGATAACCTACAAAGATTACTACAATCCTTTAATCAAATAGTAAAGCAATTGAATATGACCCTTAACACAGAGAAGATTAAATGCCTAGTCACATCCAAGGAGCCAATAAGATGTAAGTTAGAGATAAATCAGAAGATTATCGAACAAGTGAATCACTTTAAATATCTGGGAGTTGAAATAACAAGCTTTGGAAATATAGAGAAAGGCGTAAAAGAACAGACAATGAAGGCTTCCCCAATCTCGGGCTGCCTAAGACACATTGTATGTAGGAACAAATACCTCAGTAATGACAGTAAAATAAGAATATACAAATCAACGATTTAGACCCATTATAACATACGCAGCTGAAACAAGACCAGACACCTCCAGGACACAACAAATGATGAGAACGATGAAGATGAAAAATAATAAGAACCATACACGGAAAAACATTACACGACAGAATTAGAAGTGAGGACCATGGACAGCAAAGTGGGATCCAACACATGAGAAAATACTGGAACAAGCGCATAGACAGGATAGACGACAACAGACC